>OX291562.1:30000-1230000 GCA_946406115.1 Apoda limacodes
CCTAACCTAACCTAACCTAACCTAACCTAACCTAACCTAACCTAACCTAACCTAACCTAACCTAACCTAACCTAACCTAACCTAACCTAACCTAACCTAACCTAACCTAACCTAACCTAACCTAACCTAACCTAACCTAACCTAACCTAACCTAACCTAACCTAACCTAACCTAACCTAACCTAACCTAACCTAACCTAACCTAACCTAACCTAACCTAACCTAACCTAACCTAACCTAACCTAACCTAACCTAACCTAACCTAACCTAACCTAACCTAACCTAACCTAACCTAACCTAACCTAACCTAACCTAACCTAACCTAACCTAACCTAACCTAACCTAACCTAACCTAACCTAACCTAACCTAACCTAACCTAACCTAACCTAACCTAACCTAACCTAACCTAACCTAACCTAACCTAACCTAACCTAACCTAACCTAACCTAACCTAACCTAACCTAACCTAACCTAACCTAACCTAACCTAACCTAACCTAACCTAACCTAACCTAACCTAACCTAACCTAACCTAACCTAACCTAACCTAACCTAACCTAACCTAACCTAACCTAACCTAACCTAACCTAACCTAACCTAACCTAACCTAACCTAACCTAACCTAACCTAACCTAACCTAACCTAACCTAACCTAACCTAACCTAACCTAACCTAACCTAACCTAACCTAACCTAACCTAACCTAACCTAACCTAACCTAACCTAACCTAACCTAACCTAACCTAACCTAACCTAACCTAACCTAACCTAACCTAACCTAACCTAACCTAACCTAACCTAACCTAACCTAACCTAACCTAACCTAACCTAACCTAACCTAACCTAACCTAACCTAACCTAACCTAACCTAACCTAACCTAACCTAACCTAACCTAACCTAACCTAACCTAACCTAACCTAACCTAACCTAACCTAACCTAACCTAACCTAACCTAACCTAACCTAACCTAACCTAACCTAACCTAACCTAACCTAACCTAACCTAACCTAACCTAACCTAACCTAACCTAACCTAACCTAACCTAACCTAACCTAACCTAACCTAACCTAACCTAACCTAACCTAACCTAACCTAACCTAACCTAACCTAACCTAACCTAACCTAACCTAACCTAACCTAACCTAACCTAACCTAACCTAACCTAACCTAACCTAACCTAACCTAACCTAACCTAACCTAACCTAACCTAACCTAACCTAACCTAACCTAACCTAACCTAACCTAACCTAACCTAACCTAACCTAACCTAACCTAACCTAACCTAACCTAACCTAACCTAACCTAACCTAACCTAACCTAACCTAACCTAACCTAACCTAACCTAACCTAACCTAACCTAACCTAACCTAACCTAACCTAACCTAACCTAACCTAACCTAACCTAACCTAACCTAACCTAACCTAACCTAACCTAACCTAACCTAACCTAACCTAACCTAACCTAACCTAACCTAACCTAACCTAACCTAACCTAACCTAACCTAACCTAACCTAACCTAACCTAACCTAACCTAACCTAACCTAACCTAACCTAACCTAACCTAACCTAACCTAACCTAACCTAACCTAACCTAACCTAACCTAACCTAACCTAACCTAACCTAACCTAACCTAACCTAACCTAACCTAACCTAACCTAACCTAACCTAACCTAACCTAACCTAACCTAACCTAACCTAACCTAACCTAACCTAACCTAACCTAACCTAACCTAACCTAACCTAACCTAACCTAACCTAACCTAACCTAACCTAACCTAACCTAACCTAACCTAACCTAACCTAACCTAACCTAACCTAACCTAACCTAACCTAACCTAACCTAACCTAACCTAACCTAACCTAACCTAACCTAACCTAACCTAACCTAACCTAACCTAACCTAACCTAACCTAACCTAACCTAACCTAACCTAACCTAACCTAACCTAACCTAACCTAACCTAACCTAACCTAACCTAACCTAACCTAACCTAACCTAACCTAACCTAACCTAACCTAACCTAACCTAACCTAACCTAACCTAACCTAACCTAACCTAACCTAACCTAACCTAACCTAACCTAACCTAACCTAACCTAACCTAACCTAACCTAACCTAACCTAACCTAACCTAACCTAACCTAACCTAACCTAACCTAACCTAACCTAACCTAACCTAACCTAACCTAACCTAACCTAACCTAACCTAACCTAACCTAACCTAACCTAACCTAACCTAACCTAACCTAACCTAACCTAACCTAACCTAACCTAACCTAACCTAACCTAACCTAACCTAACCTAACCTAACCTAACCTAACCTAACCTAACCTAACCTAACCTAACCTAACCTAACCTAACCTAACCTAACCTAACCTAACCTAACCTAACCTAACCTAACCTAACCTAACCTAACCTAACCTAACCTAACCTAACCTAACCTAACCTAACCTAACCTAACCTAACCTAACCTAACCTAACCTAACCTAACCTAACCTAACCTAACCTAACCTAACCTAACCTAACCTAACCTAACCTAACCTAACCTAACCTAACCTAACCTAACCTAACCTAACCTAACCTAACCTAACCTAACCTAACCTAACCTAACCTAACCTAACCTAACCTAACCTAACCTAACCTAACCTAACCTAACCTAACCTAACCTAACCTAACCTAACCTAACCTAACCTAACCTAACCTAACCTAACCTAACCTAACCTAACCTAACCTAACCTAACCTAACCTAACCTAACCTAACCTAACCTAACCTAACCTAACCTAACCTAACCTAACCTAACCTAACCTAACCTAACCTAACCTAACCTAACCTAACCTAACCTAACCTAACCTAACCTAACCTAACCTAACCTAACCTAACCTAACCTAACCTAACCTAACCTAACCTAACCTAACCTAACCTAACCTAACCTAACCTAACCTAACCTAACCTAACCTAACCTAACCTAACCTAACCTAACCTAACCTAACCTAACCTAACCTAACCTAACCTAACCTAACCTAACCTAACCTAACCTAACCTAACCTAACCTAACCTAACCTAACCTAACCTAACCTAACCTAACCTAACCTAACCTAACCTAACCTAACCTAACCTAACCTAACCTAACCTAACCTAACCTAACCTAACCTAACCTAACCTAACCTAACCTAACCTAACCTAACCTAACCTAACCTAACCTAACCTAACCTAACCTAACCTAACCTAACCTAACCTAACCTAACCTAACCTAACCTAACCTAACCTAACCTAACCTAACCTAACCTAACCTAACCTAACCTAACCTAACCTAACCTAACCTAACCTAACCTAACCTAACCTAACCTAACCTAACCTAACCTAACCTAACCTAACCTAACCTAACCTAACCTAACCTAACCTAACCTAACCTAACCTAACCTAACCTAACCTAACCTAACCTAACCTAACCTAACCTAACCTAACCTAACCTAACCTAACCTAACCTAACCTAACCTAACCTAACCTAACCTAACCTAACCTAACCTAACCTAACCTAACCTAACCTAACCTAACCTAACCTAACCTAACCTAACCTAACCTAACCTAACCTAACCTAACCTAACCTAACCTAACCTAACCTAACCTAACCTAACCTAACCTAACCTAACCTAACCTAACCTAACCTAACCTAACCTAACCTAACCTAACCTAACCTAACCTAACCTAACCTAACCTAACCTAACCTAACCTAACCTAACCTAACCTAACCTAACCTAACCTAACCTAACCTAACCTAACCTAACCTAACCTAACCTAACCTAACCTAACCTAACCTAACCTAACCTAACCTAACCTAACCTAACCTAACCTAACCTAACCTAACCTAACCTAACCTAACCTAACCTAACCTAACCTAACCTAACCTAACCTAACCTAACCTAACCTAACCTAACCTAACCTAACCTAACCTAACCTAACCTAACCTAACCTAACCTAACCTAACCTAACCTAACCTAACCTAACCTAACCTAACCTAACCTAACCTAACCTAACCTAACCTAACCTAACCTAACCTAACCTAACCTAACCTAACCTAACCTAACCTAACCTAACCTAACCTAACCTAACCTAACCTAACCTAACCTAACCTAACCTAACCTAACCTAACCTAACCTAACCTAACCTAACCTAACCTAACCTAACCTAACCTAACCTAACCTAACCTAACCTAACCTAACCTAACCTAACCTAACCTAACCTAACCTAACCTAACCTAACCTAACCTAACCTAACCTAACCTAACCTAACCTAACCTAACCTAACCTAACCTAACCTAACCTAACCTAACCTAACCTAACCTAACCTAACCTAACCTAACCTAACCTAACCTAACCTAACCTAACCTAACCTAACCTAACCTAACCTAACCTAACCTAACCTAACCTAACCTAACCTAACCTAACCTAACCTAACCTAACCTAACCTAACCTAACCTAACCTAACCTAACCTAACCTAACCTAACCTAACCTAACCTAACCTAACCTAACCTAACCTAACCTAACCTAACCTAACCTAACCTAACCTAACCTAACCTAACCTAACCTAACCTAACCTAACCTAACCTAACCTAACCTAACCTAACCTAACCTAACCTAACCTAACCTAACCTAACCTAACCTAACCTAACCTAACCTAACCTAACCTAACCTAACCTAACCTAACCTAACCTAACCTAACCTAACCTAACCTAACCTAACCTAACCTAACCTAACCTAACCTAACCTAACCTAACCTAACCTAACCTAACCTAACCTAACCTAACCTAACCTAACCTAACCTAACCTAACCTAACCTAACCTAACCTAACCTAACCTAACCTAACCTAACCTAACCTAACCTAACCTAACCTAACCTAACCTAACCTAACCTAACCTAACCTAACCTAACCTAACCTAACCTAACCTAACCTAACCTAACCTAACCTAACCTAACCTAACCTAACCTAACCTAACCTAACCTAACCTAACCTAACCTAACCTAACCTAACCTAACCTAACCTAACCTAACCTAACCTAACCTAACCTAACCTAACCTAACCTAACCTAACCTAACCTAACCTAACCTAACCTAACCTAACCTAACCTAACCTAACCTAACCTAACCTAACCTAACCTAACCTAACCTAACCTAACCTAACCTAACCTAACCTAACCTAACCTAACCTAACCTAACCTAACCTAACCTAACCTAACCTAACCTAACCTAACCTAACCTAACCTAACCTAACCTAACCTAACCTAACCTAACCTAACCTAACCTAACCTAACCTAACCTAACCTAACCTAACCTAACCTAACCTAACCTAACCTAACCTAACCTAACCTAACCTAACCTAACCTAACCTAACCTAACCTAACCTAACCTAACCTAACCTAACCTAACCTAACCTAACCTAACCTAACCTAACCTAACCTAACCTAACCTAACCTAACCTAACCTAACCTAACCTAACCTAACCTAACCTAACCTAACCTAACCTAACCTAACCTAACCTAACCTAACCTAACCTAACCTAACCTAACCTAACCTAACCTAACCTAACCTAACCTAACCTAACCTAACCTAACCTAACCTAACCTAACCTAACCTAACCTAACCTAACCTAACCTAACCTAACCTAACCTAACCTAACCTAACCTAACCTAACCTAACCTAACCTAACCTAACCTAACCTAACCTAACCTAACCTAACCTAACCTAACCTAACCTAACCTAACCTAACCTAACCTAACCTAACCTAACCTAACCTAACCTAACCTAACCTAACCTAACCTAACCTAACCTAACCTAACCTAACCTAACCTAACCTAACCTAACCTAACCTAACCTAACCTAACCTAACCTAACCTAACCTAACCTAACCTAACCTAACCTAACCTAACCTAACCTAACCTTTTTTTTTTTTTTTTTTTTTTTTTTTTTTTTTTTTTTTTCGTTGGAAATCCTCATGGATACCCATGCACCGCAAGGACAGTGCACAGGTTATGTCGGACTCGTACCGACTAAAACCAACGGTGTTCCTTCTCGCGCCTTTACGGCGGAGCCACGGGAACTCAAGAATGCATCCGCGACTCCACCAGCAGCGTTACCTTTGCTCTATTGGCAGCACAGCTCGGTTGTAAACCAAACAAGCGGTGCTGCCCTTCCGCCCCTTTGAGATGCCGTGCCGGGAACACATGGCTCGGCATCTCCCCCCTCTGACCCCATCCCTCTCGTGGGTGAGCGGAAGGCTTCCAAGCGCCCTCCGCCCGGGGCCTCGGCTAAGGCGGCAGCTGGCGCGTGTGCGCCATCCGCCGGGACCTAGGCCGCGGTCTTCTTGTCCGGGGCGCAGCGGGATCCCTCTCCCGCTCGCGCTCCGCCTCCTCCTTCCGCCGCATGACAGCCTCAGCGAAAGCTGCGGCGGCCCTCCATACTCTCTCGCTGCGAACCATGCCCCTGACAAGGGCCGGCAGCGAGAGATCCGCCCCTGCGACGGCGACCAGGGTCGCGCGCTCCTCTGCCCAGGCCGGGCAAAGCTCCAAGGTGTGACGCGCCGTGTCATCGGCGCAGCCACAGTGGTGGCACTCAGCCGTCTGCTCTCGCCCCGCCACCCGGTGGAGATACCTCCCGAAGCAACCGTGCCCCGAGAGGATCTGCGTCAGGCGGTAGGACAGGTGGCCGTGTGAGCGTAGGCCACACCACTGCTCCAGGACAGGCCGGATAGCGTCGACGGTTGCCTGCCCGGCCGACGGCCGCGCCAATGACTCGCGCCACTGCGCAAGTAGGCGCAAGCGCACCCGCTCGCGCCACCGCGTCCACTCCACCGCCTCCTCTTCACCCCGGGGCGACGCCCGTGCCTCAGCAACACGGTCATACACCGCGGCGAGAAGCCGAGCGTCAAGCTCCCAAGGCACGCTGGCCGCCAGCGAGCAGGCCGCCTCGAACGAGATCGTGCGATAGCCGCGCACGACCCGTATCGCCATCACACGCTGCGGCCGCCGGAGGAGCGCCCGGTTGCGGGCGCAGAGCGCGTCCACCCACACAGGCGCCCCGTACAGCGCCATAGAGCGCACGACCCCGGCGTATAAGCGCCGGCAGGTCGTGCCAGGCCCGTCGTCGTTGCGCAGCAGGCGGCTAAGTGCGCCTGCCGCGCTCATCAGTCGCGGCATCAGCCGCTCAAAGTGCGGCCGAAACGTGAGGCGGGGGTCAAGAACGATGCCGAGATAGCGCATCGCCGATCCGACCTCTACCGCCTCACCTCCGACGACGACCACCGCACCGGCCGGCGGACCACGCCGCGGGCCGTGGAAGCATATAGCCTCCGTCTTCCGCAGCGCGACCTCCAGCCCAAGTCGGCGGATGCGCCGCACGACGTGTGCCGCCCCAGCGGCAGCCAGGGCGGCCGCCTCCTCGAAGTTACGGCCACGTGCCGTGACAAGTGTGTCGTCGGCGTAACACGTGACGCCGACGCCACGCAGCAGCGCGCCCCGCAACACCCAATCGTAACCGATGTTCCACAGGAGGGGCCCAAGAACAGAGCCCTGTGGAACACCGCGCGTCATAGGCCGGACGGCCCACTCTTCCCGCGTCGGATACCTGACCTCTCGGTCCGAGAGGTAGGCCTCGACGACGCGGCACAGGTACGGCGGAAAGCCGTGGTACTGGAGCGCCTCCACGATACACGCCCAGGGGAGCGTATTGAAGGCGTTGGCAATGTCTAGGGACACCGCCAACACGACCTCACCCCGGGCAACTGCGCTCTCAGCTAGCGCCTTGACTCGCCTCACCGCATCAATGGTTGACCGGGCCCGGCGGAAGCCGAACTGGGCCTCGGAAAGGCCGGGGCCAACGGTGTCAAGGTGGCGCGTGAGGCGGTCCGCCACAACGCGCTCCAGCAACTTGCCCGCCTCGTCCAGCAAGACGAGCGGGCGATAGGCCGACGGCTCATCAGCGGGCCGCCCTTCCTTCCGCAGAAGGACCAGCCGGCCAGCCTTCCACCGCCGCGGGAAAACACCTCGACTGAGGCAGGCGCTCAGCAACCGCCGGAACCACTCGCCCAAGACCTCAAGGGTGAGGCCGAGCGCACGGCCATGGACCCCGTCAAGGCCAGGCGCCTTGTTGCGGCCACGCATGCGCGCTACCACCCGCTCGAGCTCGGACTCTGTGACCTCGATCACATCGACCGCGGCAGCGGCGGCGGCGGGCGGGCGCATCGGCGGTGGCCGCACTTCGTCCGCCGCAGGAAAAAGGGCGGTCACTACACGCTCTACTAGCGCCGGCTGCATCGTCCGCGTGAGGGGCGGCGCGTATGGTCGGAGCTTATTCCGGACCATACGATAAGGGCGCCCCCACGGGTCCCGATCGAGCGACGCCAGTAGCTCGTCCCTAGCGGCAGACTTGGCCCGGCAAATGGCCGTTGACAGGTCCGCGACACGCTCCCTGTATGCGGCGTATAGCGTGTCCTCCTCTCCCGGGTCACGGGCACGGCGCCGCCGGCGGCAGCGGGCAAAGGCGCGACGCGCCGCGACACAGTCAGCGCGCAACCGTGCCACATCCTCCGTCCACCAGTGCACGCGGCGCAAAGGCGCACGCGTACCGAGCCGCGGCATCGCGGCATCGCAAATGCGGGCCACCGCTTCGCCCAGGCGATCTGCCTCGGCGGCCGGGTCGTGTCCGATGGGACCCGGGAGCCAGGACTCGACCAAAGCCGCCTCCTCGAGCCGGTCGCGATCCAATCGCTTTAACGACCATCGCGGGGGATCCCCGTGCAACCGTGACCATGCGTCGGCTGGGGCATCGGGGAGGGCGGAGACGTCAAACCGTACGTAACGATGGTCCGACAACGTCTCGACACCCTCCATTACCCTCCAGCCAGACACGCGGCGGGCGAGGGCGGCGGTCGCAAAGGTAACGTCCACGACAGAGCCACCCTCTCGCCTCACACACGTGTGTACTGCCCCGGTATTGCACACAGACAGACCTCCCGCGACGGCCCACTCCAACAATGACTCGCCCCTCGCACTTGCGACCGGCGAACCCCATGCCGGAGACTTTGCGTTAAAGTCCCCAGCCACAATGACATTTCCAACGCCACTTAGTTCAATGGCCGCCCCGAGGTCCTCCAGGTAGGACTCGAACTCGTGGAGCGGCCGGTTGGGTGAGAAATAACATGCCACCACCAGGTACTCGCCCTCCAGCTCTGCTGCCACCCAGCCATGGCCGGCTGACGTCCGTGCCAGGCCCTTCGCAAAGATAGTCGCTGTGCCGTCCAAGTCGCCAGCCCACTGGCCGGTCGGCGGCACCCAGTACGGTTCCGCTACTATGGCGATGTCCACTCCGTATTCAGCTACGCTCTGAACCAGTAGGTCCTGAGCTCTGGCACAGCAGTTAAGGTTTGCCTGGAGAAGCCTGGCCATCACTCAGCCTGCATACTGTCCTCCTCGGCCCCGGACGGGGTCGGCTGGGCTGGCCGCGGCCCGGCCCCAGCAGTGTTGGGGCCGCCGCTAGCTGGCGTCTTTTTGACAGGGGCGGGGCAAAGGCTCGATCCGCCCCTGTGCTCCGCGGGTCTGCCGGCCGCCGCGCACACGGTGCAGCGCGGCTTGGCAAAACACGTGTTCGATTTATGGCCCGTCTCACCACAGCGGTAGCATTCGCTGCTGCGGTTCGTCTCTGAAGAACAGAGCACGGCGGTGTGGCCCGGCTCCAGGCACCGGTAGCAGCGCAGTGGGCGCGCAGCGAGCGGCTCAATACGCACAGGCGACCAACCCACAAGCAAGCGCCCGAGCGACGACAACTTCCTGGCAGCGAAGAGTGGGCAGCGTATCCACACTGTACCGCTGCGTGTCGGTCCGACCGTAACTGACTCCTGCGTACACTCGCCAGCTGTGGCCACGGCGGCGATAACCTCGTCGCTGGTTACCGATTCTTCTACGCCGTAGAGGCGTAACTCCGCCGTCTTAACGGGGCGGGTGACAGACACCCGCTCAGAGCCAAGGGCCTCCCTTAGCTTGGCTGCGAGCGAGTCTGCCTTGTCGCCGCTTGTACCACCGGGCACCTCTATAATTCGCGCACCCGTTGCGCCGACGCGGAACCGTAGCTCTGGTATTCCGAGTGTTGCCAGGTCAACACTGCGCCTCGCTGCTCGTATGACATCGGCATATGTATCTCCGCTCGCTGCGGCTGCGGGCTGCAACGTTAAAGCCACGGCCGTGGAGCGTGGCATCCTTGGCACACGGACGGCCGAGCGTGCGGCTGGCGCTCGTCCGCGCCGGCCCGCAGATCGTGACCGTGATTGCCGTCGCGTAAGATTATTGTCGGCCCTCCTGGGCGCGACAGTTTGCCAGCCGTCGTCTTGAGTGACGTGTGCCTGCTCCGCATCCGGCGCACGAATCGCCGCAAGTGTTCGTCTTCTCCTGCGTCCACGCCTTGTCGGCCCAGCACTAGGGGCCGGGGCTAACAGTGGCCTCTGTGGGGCAATAGGCTCAGTGCGCAAGGCAGCACGCGGCGCGGCGCGCGGCGGCAGTGGCGCAGCGCGCTGTGGCACCGGTGGCGCGCTTGTAATCGCTGACACAGATGCAGGAGCGGCAGCGCGCGGTGGCGCAGCACGCACGATGCTGGATGGGGCGGCGGCAGGGACCGCGGCGCGCGTTCGGCTGGGAGTGCGGGCGCTCGACACGTCGCGCACTCGCGCGCTCGTAGCGCCGCTCTGGCCACGGCCACGGCCGCGCAGAGGCGCCGATACTGGTACGGCGCGGGCGGTGGAGGCGGCCGTGGCGGAGGCATATGTCACGCGGCGGGCAACACTAGCCGCCGTCGGCCTGTCCGCAACAACAGACCGGGTGCGGGGCGCGGGTAAACAGCGCGCCTCCAAAGCGCCGAAACGCTCACTCACTGCGGCAAGGACGGAGCGGCTAACCTCCTCCGTTATTGCGCGGCTGAGTGCCTGCACATCCACTGCAGCCGGTGAGGTGGCAGGAGGATTGGGAGGGGGGCGCGAGGCCTCCTGCCTCAGCGCCCTTAGCTCTGCCACCAGCTCTGCCGTTTGCTCACGTAGGCGAACGTTATCTTCCTTCAGCTTCCTTACTTCTGTCTTCATTAGACGAGCCTCTTCGGAGGCCGTCAGTTCGCCAAGTCTGACCACAGCCTCTGTAATCCCCGCTGTGGCCTTTTTTAGGCCACCGACGAGTTCACCTTTAAGGTTTTTTGATTTTCGTCCTACTTCGTTGATATATGTGATGCAGCGCGTCACCTCCTTCATTAGCTGAGCCGCCGAAAGCTCACCGGTCGATTCGCTGTCGTCGGTGGTACGTCCCGACGACAGACGCGGCGTCGTGCGCCGGAGCTCCTCCGTGGAGGCTGCAAGCTCCTCCTCTGCTCGCAGCCTCAGCTCCTCCCGCTTCGCCGCATTCAGGTCCTCCTTGGCCTTTGCTAGGCCGACGTATTCGCCGGTCGTCGGTGGCCTGCCCCGCTCGCGCGTATTTGTGGGTGGGCATTTCCTGACGGAACCCACTTTCCGCTCCTCCTCCGAGCTGTCGCTCAACGCCTCTAGGGGGCGCTTTTCCGCCACCTTGCGGAACGCACTTCCTGACGGTACCTCCATGGTTGTAGTTTTATTCTTACTGCTCATGTTTTAAAACAAAAACCGTAAATACTCGTATTTTACAAATATAAATACAATTAACACACAAAATATAAGTTATTTAGTCAACACACACTAATAAAGTATGTTGGGAGTCGCCCAAGGGTCCATCCACAACACAATAAAACATAAAAACACTAAAGTTTGTCGAAGCTGGCCGAAGCTGCCCGTCAGCTCGACCCGAGCTGGCCCCGCTTCGCACAGCTTCACACAGCTTCGCGATTTACCGTCCCGCTGGTTTTTAAACCACGTTGGGAGTCGCCGCAAGGTCCATCCACAACGTAATCAAAAAGAAAAACACTGAAAAGTACTCACACGAAGCCGCTATGTGCCTGAGACAGGCTGGCGCCACAATGATGCAACTCCGCCTGGCCCCTCAGTGGGTGGCACTGCGGTGCTGAGATTTGCCTTACGGTCCCTCCACAGCACGGCGAACACACACTACACACTAAAAATATCGTCACACAAGAATTGGCGAAGCTGTCTCACAGCTCGGTCCCGCTTCGCACAGCTTTGCGCAGCTTCGTCACAGACGCGAAATTTAGCACTTTCAAAGGCAATGCGATGTTGAGAATCGCCTAACGGTCCCTCCCAAACAACACACGCACAAAAAAGTCAACACTAGACGAGAATCCGGCGCTCAATCTGGCAAAAACGGCCACACAGCTCAGGGTGAGCGGTGCTAGCTTCGCCAGAGAGCGACACGGATCCTCTAAAGTCACTGTCTTCACTTCACGGGGCTTGGAATAGCCCGTAGGTCCATCCCAAACGTACGCACACACGGTTTTACAGGTTCAGTACGTTAGAAACACGGGAGCGAACGAAAAACGATCCGTTCGCTAGCGCGTTCCTCACAAGACTAACCTAACCTAACCTAACCTTTTTTTTTTTTTTTTTTTTTTTTTTTTTTTTTTCGTTGGAAATCCTCATGGATACCCATGCACCGCAAGGACGGTGCACAGGTTATGTCGGACTCGTACCGACTAAAACCAACGGTGTTCCTTCTCGCGCCTTTACGGCGGAGCCACGGGAACTCAAGAATGCATCCGCGACTCCACCAGCAGCGTTACCTTTGCTCTATTGGCAGCACAGCTCGGTTGTAAACCAAACAAGCGGTGCTGCCCTTCCACCCCTTTGAGATGCCGTGCCGGGAACACATGGCTCGGCATCTCCCCCCTCTGACCCCATCCCTCTCGTGGGTGAGCGGAAGGCTTCCAAGCGCCCTCCGCCCGGGGCCTCGGCTAAGGCGGCAGCTGGCGCGTGTGCGCCATCCGCCGGGACCTAGGCCGCGGTCTTCTTGTTCGGGGCGCAGCGGGATCCCTCTCCCGCTCGCGCTCCGCCTCCTCCTTCCGCCGCATGACAGCCTCAGCGAAAGCTGCGGCGGCCCTCCATACTCTCTCGCTGCGAACCATGCCCCTGACAAGGGCCGGCAGCGAGAGATCCGCCCCTGCGACGGCGACCAGGGTCGCGCGCTCCTCTGCCCAGGCCGGGCAAAGCTCCAAGGTGTGACGCGCCGTGTCATCGGCGCAGCCACAGTGGTGGCACTCAGCCGTCTGCTCTCGCCCCGCCACCCGGTGGAGATACCTCCCGAAGCAACCGTGCCCCGAGAGGATCTGCGTCAGGCGGTAGGACAGGTGGCCGTGTGAGCGTAGGCCACACCACTGCTCCAGGACAGGCCGGATAGCGTCGACGGTTGCCTGCCCGGCCGACGGCCGCGCCAATGACTCGCGCCACTGCGCAAGTAGGCGCAAGCGCACCCGCTCGCGCCACCGCGTCCACTCCACCGCCTCCTCTTCACCCCGGGGCGACGCCCGGGCCTCAGCAACACGGTCATACACCGCGGCGAGAAGCCGAGCGTCAAGCTCCCAAGGCACGCTGGCCGCCAGCGAGCAGGCCGCCTCGAACGAGATCGTGCGATAGCCGCGCACGACCCGTATCGCCATCACACGCTGCGGCCGCCGGAGGAGCGCCCGGTTGCGGGCGCAGAGCGCGTCCACCCACACAGGCGCCCCGTACAGCGCCATAGAGCGCACGACCCCGGCGTATAAGCGCCGGCAGGTCGTGCCAGGCCCGTCGTCGTTGCGCAGCAGGCGGCTAAGTGCGCCTGCCGCGCTCATCAGTCGCGGCATCAGCCGCTCAAAGTGCGGCCGAAACGTGAGGCGGGGGTCAAGAACGATGCCGAGATAGCGCATCGCCGATCCGACCTCTACCGCCTCACCTCCGACGACGACCACCGCACCGGCCGGCGGACCACGCCGCGGGCCGTGGAAGCATATAGCCTCCGTCTTCCGCAGCGCGACCTCCAGCCCAAGTCGGCGGATGCGCCGCACGACGTGTGCCGCCCCAGCGGCAGCCAGGGCGGCCGCCTCCTCGAAGTTACGGCCACGTGCCGTGACAAGTGTGTCGTCGGCGTAACACGTGACGCCGACGCCACGCAGCAGCGCGCCCCGCAACACCCAATCGTAACCGATGTTCCACAGGAGGGGCCCAAGAACAGAGCCCTGTGGAACACCGCGCGTCATAGGCCGGACGGCCCACTCTTCCCGCGTCGGATACCTGACCTCTCGGTCCGAGAGGTAGGCCTCGACGACGCGGCACAGGTACGGCGGAAAGCCGTGGTACTGGAGCGCCTCCACGATACACGCCCAGGGGAGCGTATTGAAGGCGTTGGCAATGTCTAGGGACACCGCCAACACGACCTCACCCCGGGCAACTGCGCTCTCAGCTAGCGCCTTGACTCGCCTCACCGCATCAATGGTTGACCGGGCCCGGCGGAAGCCGAACTGGGCCTCGGAAAGGCCGGGGCCAACGGTGTCAAGGTGGCGCGTGAGGCGGTCCGCCACAACGCGCTCCAGCAACTTGCCCGCCTCGTCCAGCAAGACGAGCGGGCGATAGGCCGACGGCTCATCAGCGGGCCGCCCTTCCTTCCGCAGAAGGACCAGCCGGCCAGCCTTCCACCGCCGCGGGAAAACACCTCGACTGAGGCAGGCACTCAGCAACCGCCGGAACCACTCGCCCAAGACCTCAAGGGTGAGGCCGAGCGCACGGCCATGGACCCCGTCAAGGCCAGGTGCCTTGTTGCGGCCACGCATGCGCGCTACCACCCGCTCGAGCTCGGACTCTGTGACCTCGATCACATCGACCGCGGCAGCGGCGGCGGCGGGCGGGCGCATCGGCGGTGGCCGCACTTCGTCCGCCGCAGGAAAAAGGGCGGTCACTACACGCTCTACCAGCGCCGGCTGCATCGTCCGCGTGAGGGGCGGCGCGTATGGTCGGAGCTTATTCCGGACCATACGATAAGGGCGCCCCCACGGGTCCCGATCGAGCGACGCCAGTAGCTCGTCCCTAGCGGCAGACTTGGCCCGGCAAATGGCCGTTGACAGGTCCGCGACACGCTCCCTGTATGCGGCGTATAGCGTGTCCTCCTCTCCCGGGTCACGGGCACGGCGCCGCCGGCGGCAGCGGGCAAAGGCGCGACGCGCCGCGACACAGTCAGCGCGCAACCGTGCCACATCCTCCGTCCACCAGTGCACGCGGCGCAAAGGCGCACGCGTACCGAGCCGCGGCATCGCGGCATCGCAAATGCGGGCCACCGCTTCGCCCAGGCGATCGGCCTCGGCGGCCGGGTCGCGTCCGATGGGACCCGGGAGCCAGGACTCGACCAAAGCCGCCTCCTCGAGCCGGTCGCGATCCAATCGCTTTAACGACCATCGCGGGGGATCCCCGTGCAACCGTGACCATGCGTCGGCTGGGGCATCGGGGAGGGCGGAGACGTCAAACCGTACGTAACGATGGTCCGACAACGTCTCGACGCCCTCCATTACCCTCCAGCCAGACACGCGGCGGGCGAGGGCGGCGGTCGCGAAAGTAACGTCCACGACAGAGCCACCCTCTCGCCTCACACACGTGTGTACTGCCCCGGTGTTGCACACAGACAGACCTCCCGCGACGGCCCACTCCAACAATGACTCGCCCCTCGCACTTGCGACCGGCGAACCCCATGCCGGAGACTTTGCGTTAAAGTCACCAGCCACAAGGACATGTCCAGCGCCGCTTAACTCGATGGCCGCCCCGAGGTCCTCCAGGTAGGAGTCAAACTCGTGGAGCGGCCGGTTGGGCGAGAAATAACACGCCACCACAAGGCCACCAAACGACATGTCCTCCACAGCCACCCAGCCATGGCCAGCTGATGTCCGAGCCGGGCCCTTCGTGTATACAGCCACTGTGCCGTCTAGGTCACCAGCCCACTGGGCGGTCGGCGGCACCCAGTACGGTTCCGCTACTATGGCGACGTCCACTCCGTATTCAGCTACGCTCTGAACCAGTAGGTCCTGAGCTCTGGCACAGCAGTTAAGGTTTGCCTGGAGAAGCCTGGCCATCACTCAGCCTGCATACTGTCCTCCTCGGCCCCGGACGGGGTCGGCTGGGCTGGCCGCGGCCCGGCCCCAGCAGTGTTGGGGCCGCCGCTAGCTGGCGTCTTTTTGAGAGGGGCGGGGCAAAGGCTCGATCCGCCCCTGTGCTCCGCGGGTCTGCCGGCCGCCGCGCACACGGTGCAGCGCGGCTTGGCAAAACACGTATTCGATTTATGGCCCGTCTCACCACAGCGGTAGCATTCGCTGCTGCGGTTCGTCTCTGAAGAACAGAGCACGGCGGTGTGGCCCGGCTCCAGGCACCGGTAGCAGCGCAGTGGGCGCGCAGCGAGCGGCTCAATACGCACAGGCGACCAACCCACAAGCAAGCGCCCGAGCGACGACAACTTCCTGGCAGCAAAGAGTGGGCAGCGTATCCACGCTGTACCGCTGCGTGTCGGTCCGACCGTAACCGACTCCTGCGTACACTCGCCAGCTGTGGCCACGGCGGCGATCACCTCGTCGCTGGTTACCGACTCTTCTACGCCGTAGAGGCGTAACTCCGCCGTCTTAACGGGGCGGGTGACAGACACCCGCTCAGAGCCAAGGGCCTCCCTTAGCTTGGCTGCGAGCGAGTCTGCCTTGTCGCCGCTTGTACCACCCGGCACCTCTATGATACGCGCACCCGTTGCGCCGACGCGGAACCGTAGCTCCGGTATTCCCAGTGTTGCCAGGTCAACACTGCGCCTCGCTGCCCGTATGACATCGGCATAGGTATCTCCGCTCGCAACGGCTGCGGGCTGCAATGTTAAAGCCACGGCCGTGGAGCGTGGCATCCGTGGCACACGGACGGCCGAGCGTGCGGCCGGCGCTCGTCCGCGCCGACCCGCGGATCGTGAACGCGATTGCCGTCGCGTGAGATTAGTTTCGGCCCTCCTGGGCGCGACAGTTTGCCAGCCGTCGTCTTGAGTGGCAGTGACGGTGACGTGTGCCTGCTCCGCATCCGGCGCCCGAATCGCCGCAAGTGTTGGCCTCCTCCTGCGTCCACGCCTTGTCGGCCTAGCACTAGAGGCCGGGGCTAACAGTGGCCTCGGTGGGGCAATCGTCTCCTTTATTATTATTTGTGGCGCATCGGCAACGCCTACACGCACAGCGCGCAAGGCAGCACGCGGCGCGGCGCGCGGCGGCAGTGGCGCAGCGCGCGGTGGCACCAGTGGCGCGCTTGTAATCGCTGACACGTATGCAGGAGCGGCAGCGCGCGGTGGCGCAGCACGCACGATACTGGGTGGGGCGGCGGCAGGGACCGCGACGCGCGCGCGGCTGGCACTGCGGGCGCGCGTTCGGCTGGCAGTGCGGGCGGTCGACACGTCGCGCGCGGGGGCCAATGTACTTGCTACAGTGCGTCGGCCGCGCACCAGGGCAGCATTGGTGCGGCCGGCCGAGCTCGCCGTGGCATCGGCGTACGTGACAGAGCGGGCCACGCTGGCAGCTGTCGGTCTATCGACGGCTAGTGCAGGCCGGGCGCGGGGCGCTGTGGAAAGGCGCTCTTCTAAGGCACCGAGGCGCTCGCCCATCGCGGCCAACACAGAGCGGCGTACCTCCTCAGTAATTGTGCGGCTAAGATCCTGCACATCCAAAGCGGGAGATGAGGTGGGTGGGACAGGTCGCGTGGCCTCCATCCTCAGTGCCTTTATCTCCGCAATGAGCTCGCCGGTTTGCTCGCGTAGGCGAGCGTTGTCCTCCTGGACTTTGCGGAGCTCCGCCTTCATGCGACGGGTCTCCTCAGAGGCCGTCATTTCGCCGAGTCTTGCCACGGCCTCGGCGATTCCCGCGGTGGCTTTTTTCATGCCACCGACTAGCTCCCCTTTTAAGTTCTTAGACTTTCGTCCCACCTCATTGATGTATGTGACACATCGTGTCACCTCCTCCATAAGTTGCGCTGCCGAGAGCTCCTCTGTCGACTCGCCGTGGGTCATATGCGCCAACGATCGCGGCGTGTTGCGCCGCAGTTCCTCCGTCGAGGCTGCGAGCTCTTCCTCAGCTCGCAGTTTTAACTCCTCCCGCTTTGCTTCATTGTATTCGGCCTTCGCTTTGGCGAGGCCGACGTACTCCCCGGTGGTCGGGGGCCTGCCACGATCGCGTGCGCATTTAGCGCTGCTGGCCCTTCTTCCTTCCTCCGAGCTGTCACTCGCTATTTCTAGCGGCCGTTTGTCCGCCATTGCGCGGAAAGTACTTCCCGAGGACGCCTCTAATGTTTTAGTTTTATTTTTGGCACTCATGCTGCGAGGCTGGCTAGCAAGGCGGGCAAAAATAAGTTCACACACAACACACACTACACAGTCCCCCCCGGTTATGAAACTGCGTTTTAAAACAAAAACCGTAAATACTCGTATTTTACAAATATAAATACAATTAACACCCAAAATATAATTTATTTAGTCAACACACACTAATAAAGTATGTTGGGAGTCGCCCAAGGGTCCATCCACAACACAATAAAACATAAAAACACTAAAGTTTGTCGAAGCTGGCCGAAGCTGCCCGTCAGCTCGACCCGAGCTGGCCCCGCTTCGCACAGCTTCACACAGCTTCGCGATTTACCGTCCCGCTGGTTTTTAAACCACGTTGGGAGTCGCCGCAAGGTCCATCCACAACGTAATCAAAAAGAAAAACACTAAAAAGTACTCACACGAAGCCGCTATGTGCCTCAGACAGGCTGGCGCCACAATGATGCAACTCCGCCTGGCCCCTCAGTGGGTGGCACTGCGGTGCTGAGATTTGCCTTACGGTCCCTCCACAGCACGGCGAACACACACGACACACTAAAAATATCGTCACACAAGAATTGGCGAAGCTGTCTCACAGCTCGGTCCCGCTTCGCACAGCTTTGCGCAGCTTCGTCACAGACGCGAAATTTAGCACTTTCAAAGGCAATGCGATGTTGAGAATCGCCTAACGGTCCCTCCCAAACAACACACGCACAACAAAGTCACCACTGGACGAGAATCCGGCGCTCAATCTGGCAAAAACGGCCACACAGCTCAGGGTGAGCGGGGCTAGCTTCGTCAGAGAGCGACACGGATTCTCTATAGTCACTGTCTTCACTTCACGGGGCTTGGAATAGCCCGTAGGTCCATCCCAAACGTACGCACACACGGTTTTACAGGTTCAGTACATTAATAACACAGGAGCGAACGAAAAACGATCCGTTCGCTAGCGCGTTCCTCACAAGACTCTAACCTAACCTAACCTAACCTAACCTAACCTAACCTAACCTAACCTAACCTAACCTAACCTAACCTAACCTAACCTAACCTAACCTAACCTAACCTAACCTTTTTTTTTTTTTTTTTTTTTTTTTTTCGTTGGAAATCCTCATGGATACCCATGCACCGCAAGGACGGTGCACAGGTTATGTCGGACTCGTACCGACTAAAACCAACGGTGTTCCTTCTCGCGCCTTTACGGCGGAGCCACGGGAACTCAAGAATGCATCCGCGACTCCACCAGCAGCGTTACCTTTGCTCTATTGGCAGCACAGCTCGGTTGTAAACCAAACAAGCAGTGCTGCCCTTCCACCCCTTTGAGATGCCGTGCCGGGAACACATGGCTCGGCATCTCCCCCCTCTGACCCCATCCCTCTCGTGGGTGAGCGGAAGGCTTCCAAGCGCCCTCCGCCCGGGGCCTCGGCTAAGGCGGCAGCTGGCGCGTGTGCGCCATCCGCCGGGACCTAGGCCGCGGTCTTCTTGTCCGGGGCGCAGCGGGATCCCTCTCCCGCTCGCGCTCCGCCTCCTCCTTCCGCCGCATGACAGCCTCAGCGAAAGCTGCGGCGGCCCTCCATACTCTCTCGCTGCGAACCATGCCCCTGACAAGGGCCGGCAGCGAGAGATCCGCCCCTGCGACGGCGACCAGGGTCGCGCGCTCCTCTGCCCAGGCCGGGCAAAGCTCCAAGGTGTGGCGCGCCGTGTCATCGGCGCAGCCACAGTGGTGGCACTCCGCCGTCTGCTCTCGCCCCGCCACCCGGTGGAGATACCTCCCGAAGCAACCGTGCCCCGAGAGGACCTGCGTCAGGCGGTAGGACAGGTGGCCATGTGAGCGTAGGCCACACCACTGCTCCAGGACAGGCCGGATAGCGTCGACGGTTGCCTGCCCGGCCGACGGCCGCACCAATGACTCGCGCCACTGCGCAAGCAGGCGCAAGCGCACCCGCTCGCGCCACCGCGTCCACTCCACCGCCTCCTCTTCACCCCGGGGCGACGCTCGGGCCTCAACGACGCGATTGTACGTCGCGGCGAGCAGCCGAGCGTCCAGCTCCCAGGGCATGCTGCCGGCAAGCACGCATGCCGCCTCGAAAGAGATCGTGCGATAGCCGCGCACGACCCGTACTGCCATCACCCGCTGCGGCCGCCGGAGGAGCGCCCGGTTGCGGGCGCAGAGCGCGTCCACCCACACGGGCGCCCCGTACAGCGCCATGGAGCGCACGACCCCGGCGTATAAGCGCCGACAGGTAGTGCCAGGCCCGTCGTCGTTGCGCAGCAGGCGGCTAAGTGCGCCTGCCGCGCTCATCAGTCGCGGCACCAGCCGCTCAAAGTGCGGCCGAAACGTGAGGCGGGGGTCAAGAACGATGCCAAGGTAGCGCATCGCCGATCCGACCTCTACCGCCTCACCTCCGACGACGACCACCGCACCGGCCGGCGGACCACGCCGCGGGCCGTGGAAGCATATAGCCTCCGTCTTCCGCAGCGCGACCTCCAGCCCAAGTCGGCGAATGCGCCGCACGACGTGTGCCGCCCCAGCGGCAGCCAGGGCGGCCGCCTCCTCGAAGTTACGGCCACGTGCCGTGACAAGTGTGTCGTCGGCGTAACACGTGACGCCGACGCCACGCAGCAGCGCGCCCCGCAACACCCAATCGTACCCGATGTTCCACAGGAGGGGCCCGAGTACCGAGCCCTGTGGAACACCGCGCGTCATAGGCCGGACGGCCCACTCTTCCCGCGTCGGATATCTGACCTCTCGGTCCGAGAGGTAGGCCTCGACGACGCGGCACAGGTACGGCGGAAAGCCGTGGTACTGGAGCGCCTCCACGATACACGCCCAGGGGAGCGTATTGAAGGCGTTGGCAATGTCTAGGGACACCGCCAACACGACCTCACCCCGGGCAACTGCGCTCTCAGCTAGCGCCTTGACTCGTCTCACCGCATCAATGGTTGACCGGGCCCGGCGGAAGCCGAACTGGGCCTCGGAAAGGCCGGGGCCAACGGTGTCAAGGTGGCGCGTGAGGCGGTCCGCCACAACGCGCTCCAGCAACTTGCCCGCCTCGTCCAGCAAGACGAGCGGGCGATAGGCCGACGGCTCATCAGCGGGCCGCCCTTCCTTCCGCAGAAGGACCAGCCGGCCAGCCTTCCACCGCCGCGGGAAAACACCTCGACTGAGGCAGGCGCTCAGCAACCGCCGGAACCACTCGCCCAAGACCTCAAGGGTGAGGCCGAGCGCACGGCCATGGACCCCGTCAAGGCCAGGCGCCTTGTTGCGGCCACGCATGCGCGCTACCACCCGCTCGAGCTCGGACTCTGTGACCTCGATCACATCGACCGCGGCAGCGTAACACGTGACGCCGACGCCACGCAGCAGCGCGCCCCGCAACACCCAATCGTACCCGATGTTCCACAGGAGGGGCCCGAGTACCGAGCCCTGTGGAACACCGCGCGTCATAGGCCGGACGGCCCACTCTTCCCGCGTCGGATATCTGACCTCTCGGTCCGAGAGGTAGGCCTCGACGACGCGGCACAGGTACGGCGGAAAGCCGTGGTACTGGAGCGCCTCCACGATACACGCCCAGGGGAGCGTATTGAAGGCGTTGGCAATGTCTAGGGACACCGCCAACACGACCTCACCCCGGGCAACTGCGCTCTCAGCTAGCGCCTTGACTCGCCTCACCGCATCAATGGTTGACCGGGCCCGGCGGAAGCCGAACTGGGCCTCGGAAAGGCCGGGGCCAACGGTGTCAAGGTGGCGCGTGAGGCGGTCCGCCACAACGCGCTCCAGCAACTTGCCCGCCTCGTCCAGCAAGACGAGCGGGCGATAGGCCGACGGCTCATCAGCGGGCCGCCCTTCCTTCCGCAGAAGGACCAGCCGGCCAGCCTTCCACCGCCGCGGGAAAACACCTCGACTGAGGCAGGCGCTCAGCAACCGCCGGAACCACTCGCCCAAGACCTCAAGGGTGAGGCCGAGCGCACGGCCATGGACCCCGTCAAGGCCAGGCGCCTTGTTGCGGCCACGCATGCGCGCTACCACCCGCTCGAGCTCGGACTCTGTGACCTCGATCACATCGACCGCGGCTTTGAAAGTTAAAGATCTGCCTCGGCGGCCGGGTCGTGTCCGATGGGACCCGGGAGCCAGGACTCGACCAAAGCCGCCTCCTCGAGCCGGTCGCGATCCAATCGCTTTAACGACCATCGCGGGGGATCCCCGTGCAACCGTGACCATGCGTCGGCTGGGGCATCGGGGAGGGCGGAGACGTCAAACCGTACGTAACGATGGTCCGACAACGTCTCGACACCCTCCATTACCCTCCAGCCAGACACGCGGCGGGCGAGGGCGGCGGTCGCAAAGGTAACGTCCACGACAGAGCCACCCTCTCGCCTCACACACGTGTGTACTGCCCCGGTATTGCACACAGACAGACCTCCCGCGACGGCCCACTCCAACAATGACTCGCCCCTCGCACTTGCGACCGGCGAACCCCATGCCGGAGACTTTGCGTTAAAGTCACCAGCCACAAGGACATGTCCAGCGCCGCTTAACTCGATGGCCGCCCCGAGGTCCTCCAGGTAGGAGTCAAACTCGTGGAGCGGCCGGTTGGGCGAGAAATAACACGCCCCAGCAGTGTTGGGGCCGCCGCTAGCTGGCGTCTTTTTGACAGGGGCGGGGCAAAGGCTCGATCCGCCCCTGTGCTCCGCGGGTCTGCCGGCCGCCGCGCACACGGTGCAGCGCGGCTTGGCAAAACACGTGTTCGATTTATGGCCCGTCTCACCACAGCGGTAGCATTCGCTGCTGCGGTTCGTCTCTGAAGAACAGAGCACGGCGGTGTGGCCCGGCTCCAGGCACCGGTAGCAGCGCAGTGGGCGCGCAGCGAGCGGCTCAATACGCACAGGCGACCAACCCACAAGCAAGCGCCCGAGCGACGACAACTTCCTGGCAGCAAAGAGTGGGCAGCGTATCCACGCTGTACCGCTGCGTGTCGGTCCGACCGTAACCGACTCCTGCGTACACTCGCCAGCTGTGGCCACGGCGGCGATCACCTCGTCGCTGGTTACCGACTCTTCTACGCCGTAGAGGCGTAACTCCGCCGTCTTAACGGGGCGGGTGACAGACACCCGCTCAGAGCCAAGGGCCTCCCTTAGCTTGGCTGCGAGCGAGTCTGCCTTGTCGCCGCTTGTACCACCCGGCACCTCTATGATACGCGCACCCGTTGCGCCGACGCGGAACCGTAGCTCCGGTATTCCCAGTGTTGCCAGGTCAACACTGCGCCTCGCTGCCCGTATGACATCGGCATAGGTATCTCCGCTCGCAACGGCTGCGGGCTGCAATGTTAAAGCCACGGCCGTGGAGCGTGGCATCCGTGGCACACGGACGGCCGAGCGTGCGGCCGGCGCTCGTCCGCGCCGACCCGCGGATCGTGAACGCGATTGCCGTCGCGTGAGATTAGTTTCGGCCCTCCTGGGCGCGACAGTTTGCCAGCCGTCGTCTTGAGTGGCAGTGACGGTGACGTGTGCCTGCTCCGCATCCGGCGCCCGAATCGCCGCAAGTGTTGGCCTCCTCCTGCGTCCACGCCTTGTCGGCCTAGCACTAGAGGCCGGGGCTAACAGTGGCCTCGGTGGGGCAATCGTCTCCTTTATTATTATTTGTGGCGCATCGGCAACGCCTACACGCACAGCGCGCAAGGCAGCACGCGGCGCGGCGCGCGGCGGCAGTGGCGCAGCGCGCGGTGGCACCAGTGGCGCGCTTGTAATCGCTGACACGTATGCAGGAGCGGCAGTGCGCGGTGGCGCAGCACGCACGATACTGGGTGGGGCGGCGGCAGGGACCGCGACGCGCGCGCGGCTGGCACTGCGGGCGCGCGTTCGGCTGGCAGTGCGGGCGGTCGACACGTCGCGCGCGGGGGCCAATGTACTTGCTACAGTGCGTCGGCCGCGCACCAGGGCAGCATTGGTGCGGCCGGCCGAGCTCGCCGTGGCATCGGCGTACGTGACAGAGCGGGCCACGCTGGCAGCTGTCGGTCTATCGACGGCTAGTGCAGGCCGGGCGCGGGGCGCTGTGGAAAGGCGCTCTTCTAAGGCACCGAGGCGCTCGCCCATCGCGGCCAACACAGAGCGGCGTACCTCCTCAGTAATTGTGCGGCTAAGATCCTGCACATCCAAAGCGGGAGATGAGGTGGGTGGGACAGGTCGCGTGGCCTCCATCCTCAGTGCCTTTATCTCCGCAATGAGCTCGCCGGTTTGCTCGCGTAGGCGAGCGTTGTCCTCCTGGACTTTGCGGAGCTCCGCCTTCATGCGACGGGTCTCCTCAGAGGCCGTCATTTCGCCGAGTCTTGCCACGGCCTCGGCGATTCCCGCGGTGGCTTTTTTCATGCCACCGACTAGCTCCCCTTTTAAGTTCTTAGACTTTCGTCCCACCTCATTGATGTATGTGACACATCGTGTCACCTCCTCCATAAGTTGCGCTGCCGAGAGATCCTCAGTTGACTCGCCGTGGGTCGTATGCGCCAATGATCGCGGCGTCTTGCGCCGGAGCTCCTCCGTGGAGGCTGCAAGCTCCTCCTCTGCTCGCAGCCTCAGCTCCTCCCGCTTCGCCGCATTCAGGTCCTCCTTGGCCTTTGCTAGGCCGACGTATTCGCCGGTCGTCGGTGGCCTGCCCCGCTCGCGCGTATTTGTGGGTGGGCATTTTCTAACGGAACCCACTTTCCGTTCCTCCTCAGAGCTGTCGCTCAACGCCTCTAGGGGGCGCTTTTCCGCCACCTTGCGGAACGCACTCCCTGAAGGTACCTCCATGGAAGTAGTTTTAGTCTTACTACTCATGTTTTAAAAACAAAAAACCCGAAAATACTCGTATTGTACAAATATACATACAATTTACACACAAAATATAAATTGTTCAAACACACACACTAACAAAGTATGTTGGGAGTCGCCCAAGGGTCCATCCACAACACAATAAAAACACAAAACACTAAAGTTTGTCGAAGCTGGCCGAAGCTGTCCGTCAGCTCGACCCGAGCTGGCCCCGCTTCACACAGCTTCACACAGCTTCGCGATTTACCGTCCCGCTGGTTTTTAAACCACGTTGGGAGTCGCCGCAAGGTCCATCCACAACGTAATCAAAAAGAAAAACACAGAAAAGTACTCACACGAAGCCGCTATAAGCCTCAGACAGGCTGGCGCCAAGATGATGCAACTCGGCCTGGCCCCTCAGTGGGTGGCACTGCGGTGCTGAGATTTGCCTTACGGTCCCTCCACAGCACGGCGAACACACACTACACTATAAAAATGTCCTCACACTAAATTTGGCGAAGCTGTCTCACAGCTCGGTCCCGCTTCGCACAGCTTTGCGCAGCTTCGACACAGGCACCAAATTTGACACTTTGAAAGGTGATGCGATGCTGAGAATCGCCTAACGGTCCCTCCCAAACAACACACGCACAACAAAGTCAACACTGGACGAGAATCCGGCGCTCAATCTGGCAAAAACGGCCACACAGCTCAGGGTGAGCGGGGCTAGCTTCGTCAGAGAGCGACACGGATTCTCTAAAGTCACTGTCTTCACTTCACGGGGCTTGGAATAGCCCGTAGGTCCATCCCAAACGTACGCACACACGGTTTTACAGGTTCAGTACATTAATAACACATTTTTTTTTTTTTTTTTTTTTTTTTTTTTTTTTTTTTTTTTTTTTTATCGAAGAGAAATCCATTTACGGACTATCCACAGTTGGCTAGACTGCAGACGCGTGTGGGACTCACCCAACAAATGCTGGGAATACCCACTAAAACTCTCCGGTTTCCAACTAAGCCCTTAGTGGTGGCGAAGTGGGGTCCTGATAGATTTCACCACTTCGCCTCCGGGCTGCCCAGCTCGAACGCTGGGCTCCACCGTACTGCTCTAGGGGAAACGCTAGAGCAGTGTCAGACCGTGACGACCATAGTGCAATGGCGTGCGTGAGGCCAATCACGCACGCCGGCCGCCAATGGTAGGATCATCAGGCAGGACCAAAGCGACACAGGCCCGCCCTCTCCTACCAACCATGCTGCATTAACGGTGCAGTACCGCTGTGGCCGCGGTGGACAGGCTGAGAGGCAACGATACACCAACACAACTCTTCCCCCGCGGCCCCACCCCGATCGCAGTGGGTAGAATGAGTGGCAGTCTGACTCTGACACTCACTCATCCCAACGCGCTCCACCATGTCGCAAACTGCAGAGCGACCCTGCCAAAGCCGCGGTGGACAGGCTGAGCGGCAACGAAACACCGACACAACTCTCCCACCGCGGCCCCACCTCGGCCGTGAAAGGAAGGAAGGAAGCCCAGACAAGCTGGATGCCCCAGACCAGCCGGAAGCCCAGACACCCCCCTCCCTCCACAGTCCACCACCTAGCCGCAAGCGGCCTCCGCATCCGAACGAGCCCACGATTGGGCCCATTTGAGCGGTCCTCCGTTCCAGGTTATTTGCCATTGGTGAGCAATTGAGCAAAAATTACTCAACCAATGCCCAGGGTACACCGGCCAGCCTCGCCGTTCTCCCAGGACGTATCCCGAAGAGACAGGCGAGAATCCGGCTCACGAGGAGGTTACCTGGCAAGTACCCCAACCTAACCTAACCTAACCTAACCTAACCTAACCTAACCTAACCTAACCTAACCTAACCTAACCTAACCTAACCTAACCCAACCCAACCGCGATCTCCCGAGCCGAGCGGATCGTTTTTCGCGAGCTCCGCAATCAAAAACCATAATAAAATAGTAAAAGTGCAACTATAGTAAAGAACTATACATCAAAAGATGCGCTATTGTAAGCCCAACACAGTGATATAAATAGTGATTTAAAATATTCAGATTCTATAAAGAATTTAGGTCAAAAACTGTATAAAAAAATAGCTCATCAGTTTTGCACGCGTGCGGTGTAAGATTAGTCGCTGCAACACATAGCTTTTAATACGCCGTTAGAAGCCCAGTGAACGTACCTTTCCTGCAGTATATTGTTTGTAGTGATTCATAAGCGTTTTCATATAGTTATAGAGGTCCAAAGTGGCGAAGTTAGAATCTTAAATCTAAAAGTACTAATAACTGTTTAAATTCCGTCGAAACAAATGTGTAAAATGTATCAAAATGCCAGTTATGTGTGTGCCCTCCGATACTAAAAGTCCTGGAAGCGTGCAATTCAGGGTACAGCCGCAAAACGGGAAAAACCGCTGATTGGTCGAGATAGTTATCTCCCAATCGCGGCTCTCCTGAAGCCTGCTCAACTTCTCTGAATCTTGGGTTCGACGCGCCAGCCAGCCCTGCATCGGAGGAAACAAACTGCGCACAGATAAGTGTCATAGTTAACTTTTAAAGTAAGAAAAACTGTCCTGAAAAAGCCGCTAAAAAACATTTTCTTATAATCTGTTTTCATTGTTAACTCTAACGCTGCGCACAGCCTTTAGTTCAATGCGCCAGCATCTAACAAACATTTTAAGACATAAAAAGCCAAGATAAGTAAAGTAATTAAGCTATTATAGACGATATACTGTTTGTAATTATTTACCATTAAGTGAAAATTTTAATTGTTCTTTATAACGTGTGTCTTTATAACTTAGCCATTTTAACCAGTACTAACACTTATCAACTGCATACTAATTATAACTGCAATTTTCTGCATAAGAGTAGGGTGACCAAAAATTCTTATTTTTCGAGACTGTCCTATTATTATGCAATCTTCACAAATGTCTTCCGACTTAGAGTTCAACTCTCCGATGGGCTCCCTGGAGAACCTATCCATCAATCCCACCCCCAATCCCGCTACCATCACAAGCACCATCCAAAACCCTGCAACCTCCTCAAATATCATACAAGGCACTCCGTCAGCCCTGTCCCCACCCCAATTCATAAACAAAATACTTGGCAATATCCAGAATATCATCACCGCGGTCAAAGAAGGAAAAAGTGTCACTAAAAAAAATAAAGAAACAATTCTGAGCAACGCGACCGAGATCGAAAAACTAATTAAAATTAACCTTAGCGAAATTATTAACGACCCAGATCATATATCTACAGCCTACATTGACCCTAAAACTACTGAAGCAATTAAAGAAACTATAAAAGAGGAATTTAAAAAACTAACTTCACTTAACCCTGCCATCAACAACAAACCCAATCCAAACCACTCATCCATTCCACCACCCATCCAACCTATACTCAAACCTAAACCCACATACTCATCAGTCGCATCAACACCAATCATACCAAATCCCAACAAATACAAACCTTCATTAATCATCTCCAGTACCAACCCGGCAATAAAAGACGCAGACCAGCTCCTTACCAGCTGGAGAAACAAAGTGTCTTTTAAAAAGTGTGATTTTGCTCCTTCTAAAGTGCAAATCCTAAGTAACGAAAAAATCCGCGTAGAGTTCGAAAACTCAACTCAAATTAAACAAACAATAAATATAATACCCAAGAACACAGACTTCGTAACTGAACCGGCAAAATCATTGCAGCCTATGATAATAATTAAGGGTATCCACACGGACACCCCCGAAACCGAGCTATTAACTTTAATATTAAATCAAAATAATCAAATCAAAGAAGCTGCACTAAACGAAGAAGACATACAAATTAGCTTCACTAGGAAAAACAAGAAAAAGGAGTTTTTATACAACGTTGTATTAAAACTTACACCGAAGGGCTGGAAAGCATTTGCGGGACTGGAAAGAATTAATATTGACCACCAAAAGGTGCACATCGAAGAATTCTTTCCGATCAGGCAGTGCTACGACTGCCTGCAATACGGTCATACCAAAAAATTCTGTAGAAATTCCACTAAACCCTGCTCCCACTGCGCGGCATCAACACACCAATTCAAAGACTGCCCCACCAAAAATGACAGAAAATTAACAGAGTGTTATAACTGCTCTAACAGAAGCAACAGATACCAAATTAACATAAACACTAACCACTCACCTACTTCAAATCGCTGCCCCAGATACCTGGCGGCATTGGAAAATATAAAAAAAAGAATTCAATATGAATAATAGAAAAAACTCAATCACAGTGGCACAAGCCAACTTAGGCAGAGGTTATGCGGCACAACATTAACTAATCTAAAACACACTCACACAATCACAACCACCCTTATCACACATCATAATAAAACTTTATATAAATATCTTAAAATTATGCCAAAATCCTATTTGTCCCTGTTTCTTAAAATTTATGGTCAACCTACATTTTTACGAGATTGCCATGGCAACCGTGGCAACTTTGAACTCGAATTACGAACACACGTAGGATGGTTTTCAAAATCTTTAAGTATGTATGTATGTACACACACGGCCATGGATGTGTAGGTATTAGTTTTTATTAACGTAAAATATAAAATAAATAAAAAACAATCCAAAAATAAATAAATAAATTGTACTCAACCCGACTCAAAATACATCATCAGGTGCATTACCTACTATCTTAAGACCACTAAACCCCCCAACAGGTGTTTGCCCCCCCCCCCCATTTCACTATAAATATGACTTTGCCAGAATGCTAATAGCTCGAAAACCAAGAACAATTTTGCCGTGGGAAAAAGACTGATATGAGGTCAAAAATTTATCAAGGTCTACCACCCCCCTCCGTAATAAAAAAGCAAAAAAAGTAAAACCGTTATATCTCGGAAACGGTAAGAGATAGAGCGTTTTCCTTGCGCCCGGCGTGCTGTCATCAGAACCTATATTTAACCTTTCTACCAGAATCCGATTTTTATTTCCCCCCCCCCCATTAAATTTTTTCACGTTTTAAAAAAAGTAACTTTAAAATTATTTAGAGCTTTGGTAACCGTCTTCAAAAATCTAGAAGTACCCGTCCCCCCCTACTTTAAACCCCCCATTTTTACCTAATCTTAAACTTCCACATTAAGACGATTTTTTCTCCCCTCTCAATTCGTTAATTAGGCCAAAATATGCTTTAGTAAGTAGGCAATTTATCTAAAACGATAGGACTTATAGTTGCGGAGACACTAACTTCCAAAGATCAAAAAATGGTGTATATTAGAGGTTTTCTTTTTAAAAAAAAAACAAAAAAAAAAACTTAGTTAATGTAATTTCATTTTTGAAAAAGTCAAGTTTAAAATTGATGGAGGCCTAGTCACTGAGACAAGCAACTTAACTTGAACTTGACTTAACTTTTTTTTTTTTTTCTTCAGATTTTTAAGCAAATAAACAAAAAAGTTGTTTCCATTTTAAACTTTTCAAATATTTTAAACCGGCAAAAACAAAAAGAGGCCATATCATAGCAATGGAGTGTCGCAAGTCGATTTTCTTAAGCCCATAACTCATTCCCCGTTAATAATTTTACCGTAAGACTCTTTATCTAAAAAATTTGCATAAATTCACCCTTCCTTGCAAATCCTTATTACCCCGGAATTAAGTTCCGGAACCCGTCTAATACCTTACTAATACCTTAGTGGTAATCTTCCTGGGTCCTTAAACCTTTCCGGAGTCACCGCATATTCCCGGAATTCCGGATTATAAATAAAATGTAAATAGTGCACATAGTAAAATGTATCTTTATTAATTACCATCTTGACCCTACATGCTTCCCGGAGTTTAAGTTTTTCTTTTCCGAAATTCCGGATTTGGCGGGATTAAGTGACATATTGTTTCTTATATTGGTATACCTTACAAATATGATACAAATAATGACTTCCGGAATTCCGGATATTTTTCCGGAATCCAGGAATACTTATCGGAAAACTGAAGTTGTCTTTGGGGTATCAAAATTTGCTAGTTTTTAAGGTTACTGTACATATTGCTTAGAATTAAACTTTTCTTTCAACATTTTAATTGTTACAAATAATAGTAAATCCTGTAGATTTTGTTCTGACACAGTTATTCTCTTCCTTGTATACTTTAAACAGCACATTATGTTAACACAGTCATAAATCGTGAAAATTCACTTTTGTTATGTCCTCTAGAATTTAAGTAAGTGAGTAGATTTAAGTAATTATTCTAGTATTATTGTGAAGAAAAAAAGAAAAAAGAAAAGGAAAAAAAGAAAAAAAAAAAAAAAAAAACTTCTACTGCAATTACTCATGTCATGTATATATTTCTTGCTGTACTATTATTGGAACTTAAACATAATTTGTAAATAGAATTTGATGCTCTTTATAATGTAATCTCTAACTAGAATACCTTTGCTATCTTTCATGTCATGTGTATATCTCTTGTTGTACTACTACTATGTGTATCTATATCCCCACGCTAAATATTTGTTTACTTATATACATAATATACTATAGACACTACACGAACTATATCATAACACTTACAACGCGACTCACCATCTCAAACCAACTAAACAAACACAACCCAATCCACCTCAAACCAACTCAACAGACACAAACCAGCTCACTCCCAACTCTCAAGCACTAACAACAATCCAAACCCAAGTACCCAACACAACTATTAACGCAAATCAACAAAATACACGCGCATTAGCACCTAGTATCCCATTAGCGAGGTGCTAATGTTTTCACTCAACTCAAGCAGGAGGGGTTTTAGTCGGTGGGAGTCCGACACTACCCGGGAAGCACATAGCGACCTGGGTGTTCATAATGAATTTCCCCTCCTGCACAAAAAAAAAAAAAAAAAAAAACCTAACCTAACCTAACCTAACCTAACCTAACCTAACCTAACCTAACCTTTTTTTTTTTTTCGTTGGAAATCCTCATGGATACCCATGCACCGCAAGGACGGTGCACAGGTTATGTCGGACTCGTACCGACTAAAACCAACGGTGTTCCTTCTCGCGCCTTTACGGCGGAGCCACGGGAACTCAAGAATGCATCCGCGACTCCACCAGCAGCGTTACCTTTGCTCTATTGGCAGCACAGCTCGGTTGTAAACCAAACAAGCGGTGCTGCCCTTCCACCCCTTTGAGATGCCGTGCCGGGAACACATGGCTCGGCATCTCCCCCCTCTGACCCCATCCCTCTCGTGGGTGAGCGGAAGGCTTCCAAGCGCCCTCCGCCCGGGGCCTCGGCTAAGGCGGCAGCTGGCGCGTGTGCGCCATCCGCCGGGACCTAGGCCGCGGTCTTCTTGTCCGGGGCGCAGCGGGATCCCTCTCCCGCTCGCGCTCCGCCTCCTCCTTCCGCCGCATGACAGCCTCAGCGAAAGCTGCGGCGGCCCTCCATACTCTCTCGCTGCGAACCATGCCCCTGACAAGGGCCGGCAGCGAGAGATCCGCCCCTGCGACGGCGACCAGGGTCGCGCGCTCCTCTGCCCAGGCCGGGCAAAGCTCCAAGGTGTGACGCGCCGTGTCATCGGCGCAGCCACAGTGGTGGCACTCAGCCGTCTGCTCTCGCCCCGCCACCCGGTGGAGATACCTCCCGAAGCAACCGTGCCCCGAGAGGATCTGCGTCAGGCGGCAGGACAGGTGGCCATGTGAGCGTAGGCCACACCACTGCTCCAGGACAGGCCGGATAGCGTCGACGGTTGCCTGCCCGGCCGACGGCCGCACCAATGACTCGCGCCACTGCGCAAGTAGGCGCAAGCGCACCCGCTCGCGCCACCGCGTCCACTCCACCGCCTCCTCTTCACCCCGGGGCGACGCTCGGGCCTCAACGACGCGATTGTACGTCGCGGCGAGCAGCCGAGCGTCCAGCTCCCAGGGCATGCTGCCGGCAAGCACGCATGCCGCCTCAAAAGAGATCGTGCGATAGCCGCGCACGACCCGTACTGCCATCACGCGCTGCGGCCGCCGGAGGAGCGCCCGGTTGCGGGCGCAGAGCGCGTCCACCCACACGGGCGCCCCGTACAGCGCCATGGAGCGCACGACCCCGGCGTATAAGCGCCGACAGGTAGTGCCAGGCCCGTCGTCGTTGCGCAGCAGGCGGCTAAGTGCGCCTGCCGCGCTCATCAGTCGCGGCACCAGCCGCTCAAAGTGCGGCCGAAACGTGAGGCGGGGGTCAAGAACGATGCCAAGGTAGCGCATCGCCGATCCGACCTCTACCGCCTCACCTCCGACGACGACCATCGCACCGGCCGGCGGACCACGCCGCGGGCCGTGGAAGCATATAGCCTCCGTCTTCCGCAGCGCGACCTCCAGCCCAAGTCGGCGGATGCGCCGCACGACGTGTGCCGCCCCAGCGGCAGCCAGGGCGGCCGCCTCCTCGAAGTTACGGCCACGTGCCGTGACAAGTGTGTCGTCGGCGTAACACGTGACGCCGACGCCACGCAGCAGCGCGCCCCGCAACACCCAATCGTAGCCGATGTTCCACAGGAGGGGCCCAAGAACAGAGCCCTGTGGAACACCGCGCGTCATAGGCCGGACGGCCCACTCTTCCCGCGTCGGATACCTGACCTCTCGGTCCGAGAGGTAGGCCTCGACGACGCGGCACAGGTACGGCGGAAAGCCGTGGTACTGGAGCGCCTCCACGATACACGCCCAGGGGAGCGTATTGAAGGCGTTGGCAATGTCTAGGGACACCGCCAACACGACCTCACCCCGGGCAACTGCGCTCTCAGCTAGCGCCTTGACTCGCCTCACCGCATCAATGGTTGACCGGGCCCGGCGGAAGCCGAACTGGGCCTCGGAAAGGCCGGGGCCAACGGTGTCAAGGTGGCGCGTGAGGCGGTCCGCCACGACGCGCTCCAGCAACTTGCCCGCCTCGTCCAGCAAGACGAGCGGGCGATAGGCCGACGGCTCATCAGCGGGCCGCCCTTCCTTCCGCAGAAGGACCAGCCGGCCAGCCTTCCACCGCCGCGGGAAAACACCTCGACTGAGGCAGGCGCTCAGCAACCGCCGGAACCACTCGCCCAAGACCTCAAGGGTGAGGCCGAGCGCACGGCCATGGACCCCGTCAAGGCCAGGCGCCTTGTTGCGGCCACGCATGCGCGCTACCACCCGCTCGAGCTCGGACTCTGTGACCTCGATCACATCGACCGCGGCAGCGGCGGCGGCAGCGGCGGCGGCGGGCGGGCGCATCGGCGGTGGCCGCACTTCGTCCGCCGCAGGAAAAAGGACGGTCACTACACGCTCTACCAGCGCCGGCTGCATCGTCCGCGTGAGGGGCGGCGCGTATGGTCGGAGCTTATTCCGGACCATACGATAAGGGCGCCCCCACGGGTCCCGATCGAGCGACGCCAGTAGCTCGTCCCTAGCGGCAGACTTGGCCCGGCAAATGGCCGTTGACAGGTCCGCGACACGCTCCCTGTATGCGGCGTAAAGCGTGTCCTCCTCTCCCGGGTCACGGGCACGGCGCCGCCGGCGGCAGCGGGCAAAGGCGCGACGCGCCGCGACGCAGTCAGCGCGCAACCGTGCCACATCCTCCGTCCACCAGTGCACGCGGCGCCAAGGCGCACGCGTACCGAGCCGCGGCATCGCGGCATCGCAAATGCGGGCCACCGCTTCGCCCAGGCGATCTGCCTCGGCGGCCGGGTCGTGTCCGATGGGACCCGGGAGCCAGGACTCGACCAAAGCCGCCTCCTCGAGCCGGTCGCGATCCAATCGCTTTAACGACCATCGCGGGGGATCCCCGTGCAACCGTGACCATGCGTCGGCTGGGGCATCGGGGAGGGCGGAGACGTCAAACCGTACGTAACGATGGTCCGACAACGTCTCGACACCCTCCATTACCCTCCAGCCAGACACGCGGCGGGCGAGGGCGGCGGTCGCAAAGGTAACGTCCACGACAGAGCCACCCTCTCGCCTCACACACGTGTGTACTGCCCCGGTATTGCACACAGACAGACCTCCCGCGACGGCCCACTCCAACAATGACTCGCCCCTCGCACTTGCGACCGGCGAACCCCATGCCGGAGACTTTGCGTTAAAGTCCCCAGCCACAATGACATTTCCAACGCCACTTAGTTCAATGGCCGCCCCGAGGTCCTCCAGGTAGGACTCGAACTCGTGGAGCGGCCGGTTGGGTGAGAAATAACATGCCACCACCAGGTACTCGCCCTCCAGCTCTGCTGCCACCCAGCCATGGCCGGCTGACGTCCGTGCCAGGCCCTTCGCAAAGATAGTCGCTGTGCCGTCCAAGTCGCCAGCCCACTGGCCGGTCGGCGGCACCCAGTACGGTTCCGCTACTATGGCGACGTCCACTCCGTATTCAGCTACGCTCTGAACCAGTAAAACACGTATTCGATTTGTGGCCCGTCTCACCACAGCGGTGAGCGGCGGTAACCTAACCTAACCAAACCTTTGTTGGTATCCCTGTCCACTCCTCTTATCTCCCCTCTAAGCTGCTCCACCGCAGTGCGTATTGGATTTGCTGTTGCCATTGTGACTTCTCCAAGCTCACTAACATCGCTCAATTAGCACTATGCGTCTGGTGTCGTGTGCGTGTTTTATTTTTCGGCGCAATTTTATGAGCTGTTTTTTGCTTTGAGTCAGTTCTTCGTTCCACCTGCATTGTTTTGTACTCGTGATTGCTTTAAGGGGAGATATTGTGTTTTTGCAAGCTTCTTCCAAGGCCTTGTTGTAGCTCGCCACGGCTGCTTCAAGCCCCTTTTGGTCGGTAATAGTTGATACGGAGCCTGCGCTTATGTTTCTGTTTTGAAGCTCAGCGTTGAAAGTTTTAATGAACTTTTGCCAGTTTACTTTGTTGGTGTTAAATTTCCTTGTTGAGCTTTTAGGAAGGTAGCTTTGGTTATTGTCCATTTTAATTTCGAATTCAATTTGTCGATGGTCCGTTGGCCTAGCTGTATCTGTATTGACTTTCCAATTTGTGATTTTTGGCAGTAGGTCGTTACTGCATGCTGTCACGTCAACAATGCTTTTATGGAGTGTGCTACCTCGGTAGGTGTAAAAGGTTGGGGTGTTTCCCTCGTTGACTATGTTTATACCTAATTGAGTAGCCAATTGCATGATAGCCGTTCCTCTCTCGTCATCAACGTCGCATCCCCACCAGACGCTTTTGGCGTTTACGGCTCCGCAGATAATCGTGTTCCGTTCTTCTAACTCTTGGGCTACTTTGTATATGTGATTGAGGTGCGGATCTATATCGACGCTTCCTTCCAGATATACGTTAACAAATGCTAAACAGAAATTTTTTAATCCAGTTTTGAAGCTAATTATGTTGTTAGTGTGTAAGCTAGTGTTTTCGATTATTAGCAGATTTTTATCGAGAACGATCGCTGCCGATTTTACTGGGTCATCTACGTTAGCATTGGGTTTTTGGATGACGCGGTGACTAGAGGTAACATAGCCCTTGTTGCCTATATAGGGTTCTTGCAAGAGAAGCAGTGATACTCCGTTTCTCTCGGCCTCAGAAATAGCTTCTTTAGTAGCTTCGAAGCCGCGGCCTAGGTTTACTTGAACTATTTTGAATTTTAGTACAACTAAGGCGTTAGCAACAATAGTTTATTGATGACCTCGCTATTCTGTCCCACTTCGACCACTCGGGGCAGTTGGAGCTGTATGCAGGGTGATTCGTCGGGTTACCTTTTTTTGCCGATGAGTAATTGCAGCACTTCGGTTCCTCTGTTCTATTAACGCAATTTCGAGTGTCATGGGGTCCGGTGCAGTATCCGCAAACAACCTTGGATTGACAGTCTCTTGCGAGATGGCCAAATTTAAGGCATTTGTAACATTAGGTTACCGGTGAGTGATCTACCGCTAGGATGTTATTTTGGTAGTCAATCCTAAGTGTCTGGTCTTTTATTTCATTCCACATTGCTGGTCCCACCTCCAATATGACTCCACACAGTTCTGGTTTACTTGCCCTAACTCGTCGTATGACCCTGATGCTACGGTCCTGATCCGGAATTTCTTTTACTAGCTTTTTATTCTGGGTGATTACTGCTTTCTCTATTTGTGGGTTGGTTAGGTACTTTGCTACACCTATGAGTTTAATTAAGGGACTCTTCAATTTTGGTTGGGAAACAGTAAGTGAGTCAGTTCGGTCTTTAAGAGCTTTGCCTAGTGCGTCACAATACAGGAGTACCTTAGAGACCACATGGCTGATTTTGAGGTTAAAACTGAGGATTTTGGCCTTTCATCGCATGCGCTGCCCAATTGAGATCGGTGCCCCCACGATTTTGTTGTACCCATCTGTGCACCCTGGTGAGAGGAACTTTTTGCCATATTCGCAGATAGTAGTATAATATTGGGCACTCTAGACCACCTCCGTGTCATCAGGCTCACTCCGTTCGCCTGCACTCCGGTGGCTTAGCGTGCCCAATATTATGTTTTTGAGATCTTCTGTTTACCTTGAGTGACTGGAGTTGTTTTGTTATTTTCTGCTATAAAACGAAAAGAGTGCTTTCATTAATGTCATTCAAGGCAAAATGCTCTGTTGATTTAGTTCACAATGAAGTTTGTTAAACAAAGTCAATCCCTGCAGCTCGACAAAATTTGTCCAGATACTATAAACACAACTCATCGCCATGGAAATCTCTTACCTGATACCGTTCGTTGTATAATTTGTGGACCGTCAAATAGTGGAAAAACTAATTTGGTTATCGGTCTTCTATTACATCAAAATGGTTTACGTTTTAAAAACGTATATGTCTATTCGAAAACACTTCATCAACCGAAATATGTCTTCTTAGAAAGAGTTTTGCATCTTGTTCCAGCCGTGTCTTACGCAAAATACAGTGATAATGAAGATGTGCTTAGTCCTCAGGACGCAAAACCGAATTCGGTAATAATATTTGATGACGTAGCATGCGAAAGTCAAACAAACATTCGAGATTATTTTGCTATGGGTCGTCATAAGAATATAGATTGTTTTTATTTAAATCAAACGTATAGCAAAATTCCTAAACAGCTTATTCGAGACAATGCAAATCTTTTAGTTTTATTTAAGCAGGATGATATCAACTTAAGACACATATATGATGAGCACGTCAACACAGATATGAAGTGGATTGAATTTCGTGAAATGTGTTCCAAAATATGGAGTGAAGCGTATAACTATCTAGTTATAAACAAAGATTGTTCAAAAAGTAACGGGTGTTATAGAAAAAAATTTGATACCTTTGTAATATTTGATTAGTGATATTATAAATGTCTATAAAATTGTATTTTATATTCATTATTTCATTGCTACTTACTATTGAAGGTTATATACGTAAACTATTGAGAGATATAATATATAAGTATACAGACAACATTAATATGGAAAAGGAATTAAAAACACAAATCGTAAAAGCAGCGGAAGCAGTTAAGCGGAAAGTAAAAAATATGCGTACAATGGAGACTGATAACCATGAAATTTTACAAACAGTTTTCAAACCTATCATCAATCCGCTTAATAAAATGATAGGGAGTGAAAAACTAAATTTAGCTAATGATACATTAGAAAATAGTTATAATAATATAATTGGTATCAATGCATCTCCGCAATCAACAATAATGGATAAAACTGTTGTAAATAGAAATTCTATGGTCTCAACACCTAAACGCTCATCTGATGAAGACGATAGTTCCGACATTAATAACATTTCCGATGAGGGCGATGAATCCTTTAAAACAATTGAATCAGTATCAACTCCTGAACAGAATACATCATCATGGTCCCTATCTTCAGAAGCCTTTTGCGATGTCCCCTTCGGTGTTCGAAGAGAGCGCGGAAAACTTATGATGGGATCAGTTCGCATAAATGTTACCGATAGAGAGATTTCAGTTGCTGGAAGAGTATATAGTTCTACACCAGGGTTGGTAGAGTTACTTTTCAAGAAAATGCCTGATTTAGATTTAGTGACAAGTGAAGATTTGCAAAATTATAAATCAATGCTTCTGAACACAAATGCTCATCGTAGGGACTTTGATCCCCATAAGCCATTAAAATCAAACAAAGGACGAAAATATCTAACTGTTATAAAACCATTGTTCAAATTACGAAAACAATCCGTCAGTACTGATGACAATATTGACGAAGATTTTGTCGGACAAGGGTTGCCATTGATGAAAAGATTAAAAAAGAATACTGATTATGTTTACTGGGACGATCCTAATGAATTAGTTGATAGACTAAAGTTATTGACAGCTTCTAGAAATGCTGGAAATTCGGGTTTGGATAACGAAATAATATCTATTATAGAAGAATTGCGAGAAAGTGGTATTATAAATTAGATAAATATGTATTGGTTTTTATTACTTTACGTTTACCTTTCAACATAAAAGCAACGTTCTATATTTCATAATGAATATTGATAAATTTGGTCACCATGTGCATAAAAGAATGCGTTTTTCAGAAATATTTGAATTTGCTGATAAAGCACTGTTAAAGTCAGATAGTGGGAGTTTTGACTTACAATCAGCAAGACTAGTAGGTGTGAAGTCACCTATAAAGTCTGATGATGCTGTCAACAAGGAATATGTAGATCACACATGTAAAAATTTTTGTAGCAAGAAAGATTTTGAAACTCTTACAGAAACTTTAAAAACCGATATAAAAATGTATTTAAAACAGTTTGAAGAAAGGTTTTGTACGAAAGACTACTTGGATAAAATAGTAATTAAGATTAAAAATGAGCAAACATCAAGTGGTAAATGAAATCCACAAACCAGCACGAAAAAATTTTCCTCGGCGTCACGTTATTTTAAGAAGGATTGATGATTTATGGCAAGCAGATCTCATAGATTTTAATAATCTTAAAAAATATAATAAGTGCTACAGTTTTATTTTGATTATTATTGATTGTTTTTCGAAGTATGCTTGGTCTGTACCATTAAAAACGAAAAGTAATAAAGAGGTCAGTACAGCCTTTGAAAACATTTTACGTTTAAGTGGTCGTTGTCCAAATAATTTACAAACTGATATGGGTTCAGAATTTTACAATGAATCTTTCAAAAAAGTTATGAATGCTTTTAAAATAAATCATTATTCATCATATTCAGTTAAAAAAGCTTCTATTGTCGAAAGACTGATTAAAACTATTAAAAATCAGTTATTTAAATGTTTTACTTTCAATGGAAATAAAAGATGGATTGGAAATACTATAAAAGACGTTATGCTTTCATATAATAATACCAAACATCGCATCACCCAATATAAACCATGCGAAGTTGACAAAGAAAATGAAATGATGGTTTTAAATAATATCAACAAGTCCCAGAAACAGTCATTTACGTCGTATAAAAATAAATTTCAAGTAGGAGATATTGTTCGCATTAGTAAATATAAAACAATATTTCAAAAGGGATATACTCCTAACTGGACTACTGAACTTTTTGTTATTAGAAAAGTTAATAACACTAACCCACCAACTTATCTTATTGAAGATTGCAAAAAACAAATAATAATGGGATCATTTTATGAGCAAGAACTTCAAAAAACAAACTGTCCTAACGTGTATTTAGTAGAAAAAGTTATTAGAAAAAACAGAGATAAGTTGTTTGTTAAATGGTTGGGTCTTAATGATAACGAAAATTGCTGGATTAGAAGAAATGAACTTGTTAAATAATTTAACGTACTTATACTATCTACAGTTTTCGGTACTTATCACTTTCTTTTCAGAAATGAAAGGAGAAGGACTTGTAAATAATTTAATTAATAATCTTCCTTTTGAGTTACATTTACCAGGATATAACTATTGCGGTCCGGGAACACGACTAAGAGAACGGTTATTAAAGGGTGATAAGGGGGTAAACAAATTAGATGAAGCTTGTATGCATCACGATATTGCATACTCTAATTTCTCAGATCTGTCGAACCGGCACAAAGCAGATAATCAATTACTAAATATGGCAAGAAAACGTCTCAAATCAAAAGACTCTGGAAAAGGTGAAAAACTTGCATCATGGCTTGTTAGCAAAGTTATGAAAGCCAAAATTAAAACAGGTGCAGGAGTCAAGAAGTTCAAAAAAATTATATCCAAAATACGATCAAAAATTAAGAAATTTAAACATAAAGATAGTAATACTGCTATTAAATATGCATATTTAGCAGCCAAGAAATTATTTCCTAAAAAATGCCGTGTGCACTTACCACGTATTATACCACTTCCGAAATCAGGAGGCATTCTACCTTTGATCCCAATATTTGCGGGGCTGTCAGCCTTAGGTAGTTTAGCTGGAGGTGCGGCAGGTATAGCTAAATCAATAAATGATTATAAAATGGCTCAACAAAATTTTAAGGAGTCTGAACGACATAATAAAATTATGGAATCTGTAGCATTAGGTAAAGGATTGTATATTAAACCATATAAAAAAGGCAATGGCATATTTTTAAATTCATCAAAAAACTGAGAACCAGGCTGCCTGAGAGAGCACTTACAAATTATGACATCTTAGAACATGCCAAAAAAACAAAAATACCAGAGTTTAGAGGAGTATATATGAAAGACAGATTACCTGGAAAGGTGAAAAAAGTTGAATGTGGCATAGTTAATTTGGATAGTTACAAGAATCAAGGAACTCATTGGGTAGCCTATGCAAAGATTGATAAATATTGTCAGTATTTTGACAGTTTTGGAGATTTAAAACCACCGATTGAATTAGTAAAATATTTAGACACAAACAATATAACTTACAATTACACAAAGTTCCAAAAATTTAATTCATATAATTGCGGACATCTATGTTTAAAGTTTTTGCACAATTTCTGGAAACAATGTACGATAAAGGTAAAAACGGTAGTATAAATTCGGACTGATTAGTTCTGCTGTTACCAATAGCAATATGTCCTTCACGCTGTCTATAACAGGTAACACCTCTGTTCTGACGACGAACTATTTTCCTACATTACAACTTGATGGTGAATATGAGTGTGCCTTGCTACATTTATCTACATTTAATTCCTTACCGAATATTGATGGCAGAAATAATAAATTTCATTATGGGACTAATGAACTAATAGAAATCCCTGAAGGTGCATACGAACTTCAAGATATTTGTGACTATTTAAAATCGAAAATAAAAAAATGTGACTTAAAATTATATTGTAACAATAACACTTTAAAGACAACAATATTTTGTACTAAAGATATTCATTTTGAAAAACGGTCATCACTTGGTAACCTGTTAGGTTTTGGTGAAGTATTGTTAAAAGCTAATAAATTGCACGAGTCCCGCTTTCCAGTTAACATTTTATCAACAACTGTGATCAGAGTCGAATGTGACATAGTCAGTGGTTCATACATAAACGGAGTTTCCAGTCACATCATCCACGAGTTTTCTCCGAATGTTCCTCCAGGTTATAGAATAATAGAAATACCAAAAAACATTATTTATTTTCCTGTAAATAGGAATACCATTAACAATATAGACATAAGAATATTGGATATAAAGAATAACTTGATAAATTTAAGAGGTGAAGAAATTCAGTTGTATTTACATATCAAGAAGAAATGATTGATTACTATAAAAACGAACAACGTCCAGTTAAAACGCGTAGTAATAATAGTGGTGTTCGTAAAACAACACATACCAAGAAAAAAAAATTAAGCGTTGAAAACATAAACTTTTTAAAATTAGTTGGCCTATTAAAATGAGTATTTTAAACATTATCAATCCTCCTGTTCACGATAATTCTATCGAGGCTATCGAAACTCATTCGTATAAACCTTATGTCACAAGTTTTAACAAAAACGATGAAATTAGAATTCCGATTAATCAGCAAGATGTATACATATTGCCCTCCGCAAGTACCTTGTACTTAGAAGGAATAGTAAATGTAATAAAAAGAGATACAAAAGAAAAAGTATCTAGTGTTCAATTTACAAACAATCCCCTTCTATATTTATTTCAAGATATTCGATATGAATTAAATGGAGTCGAAATTGATAAAGTGAAAAATGCTGGCGTTACCACAACAATGAAAAGTTTATTATCAATGAATGAAACTGAATCAAAAATTTCAAAAGCTTGGGGTTGGGACATTGATGGTACAAAAAATATGCATGGTGGAAGATTTTCAGCATCTATACCGTTGAGCAATATTTTAGGTTTTGCTGAGGATTACAAGAAAGTTGTAATTAATTGTAAACATGAACTTGTCATGTTGCGCAGTAACACAAATCTAAACGCGGTCAAATTAAATACTGGAGAAGTTATAGACGATATTGAAATACATAAAATAATCTGGCGTGTTCCGCATATTAAGGTCTCCGACCGAGAACGAATAAATTTTCTTAAACTATTAGAAAAGGATCGCACCATTCAATTAACGTTTAGAAATTGGGACCTATATGAAAATACGTTAGCTAAAACCACCAAGCATACCTGGACCATCAAAACTTCATCTCAAATAGAAAAACCTAGATATGTTATTGTAGGCTTGCAAACTGGTAGAAAAAATGATGCTTTGAAAGATATGTCGCACTTTGATCATTGTAATTTACGTGATGTTAAAGTTTTTCTGAATTCAACATATTTTCCTTATGAATGTCTAAATGCAAACTTTTCTGAAGATAGATTTGTTTTAATATATGAACAATACGTTAAGTTTCAACAGTCTTATTATGGTCGTAGAGCTGAACCGTTGCTAAGCACGAAAGAATTTAAAGAAAAAGCGCCGCTATTTGTCATTGATTGTGCTCGTCAGCCAGAATCACTAAAGAGTGGGCCTGTAGTAAACATTCGATTAGAGTTAGAAAGTGATGTAGAAATTCCTGATCAGACATCTGCTTACTGTTTAATACTAAACGATTGTATAGTTGAATATAAACCTTTAAGTAACATCGTTCGTAAAATATCATGAATTCTTATTTTGTCGATGTTCAAGGATTTAAAAATTACAAAAATGATTTTATCATAAAAGAATTTGCAATTTCTGACAAATATAACAACACTCGGGTATTTTTGATTAAGCCTCCTTACCCGTACACGAAATTAACTGATGAAGAAAAGAAAACAGTATCATGGATTGAACGAAACAGAGGTATCTATTGGAGCGAAGGTTACATAGATTATTATAAATTCTTAAGACTAATGAAATCATTTTTGAAAAATAAGGAAGTCATAACGAAAGGAGACGAAAAGAAAAAATGGATTAATTTACTCTGTGAAAAGTGTCAGTCTTCAAATATTGAGGAGATAGGTTGTCCTAGCTTTGGTAATCTGTACGATAAATATAGTAGTGTAGGTTCTGTAACAAGTTGTAAAAATCATAAAAAAGAATGCGCTTTAAAAAATGTTTTATGTATTAAGAAATGGTACTTTGAAAATGTGTAAATTTTTTACTTGTTTACTAAATAAATAAATAGTTTAATATTTTTTTGTATTATTTTTGAACCTTAACCAATCCATCACTTATAATTTTATTATATTTATGAAACGGATACAAGAAAGGTAATGTGAAAGGATAATTTTAACTATGGGGTGGACATCTACAGAGTAAAATGCTAATAATGAAATGTGAGTGAGACTTTAAATAATACACTTTTTTTAAATATACTTTTTTATTTTCAATTTGTACATTTTATATTTCTAAATAGATTTCATATTTATCTACTAAGATATTGTCGCAGCGCAGGCTATTTTGACATCCGTATCTTGTCTTGACATGAAACAAAGCGTTATTATCTGTAACAAAACAAAAAATGATTAGTGTATTGCTTCTGTAAAAGGAAATAATACCATTTCAAAGACTTAAAAGTAAGGAGAAGTAAAAATTAGCTATTATATAAAAACATATCTACATACCTGAAAAGATTTACGTTGCACAGATTTTCGTTGCGCTCTCCTAGCTCAGACGTTATTTGGTATATTAATTGGGATGCCTTGTATAGAATATTATCCTTTTCATCATAAACTATATATTGAGTTTTAATACGTGATCGTAAATGCACATCATTTGCTTTATCAACTGCATCAAAAATTTCAACTTTTACTAAATACTTTGGTATTTTTGAGTCCATAACTGCCACCATACTAGCTTGCATTGATCGAACTTCAGACATGATTTCGTGTATACTGATATAGATGTGACCGCACTTAACGCGAAGAACGTAATGAGCTAAGAGCTAGGCATATGCCATGCACCATATACTAGACAACGCGCCCCGCTCCCCGCGCTCGCACGCTATGCAACAATGCAACGTAATACGCATGCGTCATTAAAAATCATGTCTGGACTGGTTAATTGTTGCTCTAGATAGACTAATAGCAGGTATAATGGTATCTTCCAAGTATAGTGGTAGAAAATAAATAAAAAATACAAATTCTACATACATAAATTTATTTTCAATAATCATGCACTATACAATTATTAAACAATTTTTTAAAATATTTATAAGTTGAAAATTACAAAAGGTAAAAAATAATCAAACCCAATAGTCACTATTTCATTTTCAACCAAAGACTCGGTATTACAATTACACAATAGTCTATAGTAAATGTTTTCAACGGAAGAAAGTGTGTCTTGTTTAATAATTTTTTTAAAACGTGTAATGCATTCAGACACATATTCATCTAAACTTAAAAGATAATCGAAATATATACACATACAACGGTAAAATTTTTTTAAGATACCTAGTACTTTTGTAACAATTTCGTAATCACACAGTTTTACACAGTATAAAAAGACATATAATTCATGCATATCACAAGTATTTAAATTTAGAATATTTTTAATATAACCAAAATCACTTGAGGTTAATGTTACTATTTCACAATCACTTTGCAATATCTTGACTTTTGGTTTGAAATCGATGTCGCCCCATAGTGCAATTATTAACTGTAGACCGTTATATTCGTATGTATGTTTTAAGACACATATGGTTGACAAGTAACTTATACCCCTAAAATAGACACGTGACCCCATGCTGTCGTAGACACTTTATCTCCTGACACCAATCGCTTATCGTCGTTGCTTGACAAGGCAATCTTTTTAACGCTACGCGTGAACACTTCGTGTTTTATAGATTTGAATAAAATATTTTTTTTTTTTATGACACCGCCTTTAAACAATGTTTTTCTATAATTTGAAAAACTTAAATTTCGTACAACACATGTCTTTACACCTTTAGCTTTTTTAATAATACTGTTTGCAGTTTTAACGCAGTACAATTTAGAACGTAGGCCTACAAACTTTGTAATAATATCCCCTCCCATTTCGTCTTTAAAAAGACCTGGAACTTTTTTATTTATTAGTGGCAAGTCATAGTCATTTTGTAAACCATAATTGCTAGTATCGAAGTACTGTATAAAATGTTTTTTTAGGTCTTTATAAAAGTCATGTGTTTTTATGTGATATATGAAACTGTCTGTATCAGTATAGCACATGCGTACGCGTTTACCATAAAATGGTTGAACAATAGAGTAATGAAAATCGTACATGTGAGCTTTAGATAGCTCGAGCACTGTAAACCCTATGTATAGAGGCTTATCTAAAATTATCTGTTCAGGCTTGGTTTGTATAGCAACCAAATTTTCAGTAAAGACTGAAACACTATGAAAACTCGGACTTGCTATTAATTTGTCTGCGCTATTTTTCTTTTTAGTTTTATTTTGGGTGTCAGACCATTGATTCACTAACTGTACCTTAACCCTTCGTTCGTTGTTTTCTAATGTTTTACCAAAGATACTATTGTTTAACAATTTAAAAAAGTCTTGTTCAAATTCCGATTTTGCGTTTTGTCTTAAACTTGTATTTAGATCGATGTATTGTTTTAGGTAAGAGCTCTGCCTAAACGTAATAACGCGATGCACTTTTTCAAGGATTAAACCGTGTTTTATACAAGTTTTTAAATTCACATAGTGAATTACGTAAAAATATTTGTCGAATAAATTCGGAATAAGTTTAGAAGTTTTCCCTCCGGGAGGAATACTTTTTTCTGGACAAAACGGTAACTCGTTATGTTTTCCATGCAATTCTTTAGGATAAATCAAATCGACTTCGAGTATAAACCCGTAATCAGCATCATTTGATACATTGTTAACATTAAAATTAACTATTTCAGATTGACTCAAAAAACGAAAGTTTGAAAAAGGCAAAGCTTGGCACATGCTGTATCCATAAAGATTATTACAATCTATGTAGACTATATATGAGTCAGTTAACAAAGGATCATAGTGTAAAACGTGTTTATTGTTAGCTTCTGCATATCTGTGCGAACACATACAAACACCGCCCCTTATACCGGCTTGAATCATTCTAATTATTTCTAAATCTCCAATGAGTTCAAGCTCGACACCTGTTTTAAAAAGCATGCTATCCCATGATAAGCTACTTGCTGTTAAGTAATATGCTGGATCGAGAAGATAGTGACGTTTGCATGTTTGCCTAAAATTTTCGAAAATATCCGTCAGCAAAAGCACATCAATTTGCAAATATAAATCAGTGTACTGACCGAGATTTAAAATATCAAATGCGCGCCAAACTGTTTGCGCGTGTTCGTAATCCTCATCCGAAATAGTTTCATTAGTAAGAGAACTGTAAAAACATTCTTTTTTAGGAAGTTTCTGTTCATTGTAACGATCCCATTTATCCATATATTCGTAAGGATAAACTCCTTTACGTGTAACTAAATCGAATTGAGTTGGATTTAAAAAACATCTACGAAGATGTATAAAATGTTCTTTTTTTAAAGTTTTAGCCAACTTTTCTAAACTGGTGCCTAAAAATTTATAAGAATCTACAAATCGTAGCTGAATGAATTCTTCATCGGAAACTGGAATGAATTTAGTAAATGAGATATAGTTCTCTTTAGTTTTAGGAATGATTTTTATCGCTCCTGGAGCTTCTCCTAGATTTTTGATAAACAGATGGCTGTCATAGCCTGCCAGATTGTGGAAAAATATCGGTACAAATTTGGGAATTTTGTATTGTAAATTACAATAGTTATGAGCTGCACCACGATAACGGCCTGATATATGACAATGATCTTTCACTTTGTCACCAAATAAAAAATTCCGGCAAATATGGCAAAGGGTAGCATTTTTAAAATCTTTTGCATCATTTTCATTAAAAATAATAGGAACATTTTGAGATAGAATTTGGTGTATTTTACGCGCGTCTCTATAAAGATAATCGATAAATGTTTCAATACAGTCAACGCCGCGGTAAGACACATATCGATTATGGTTCGGGTCCGCTGTACAAACAATTTGATAAGCAAACGCTGCTGGAATATGATGTTGTAACGTTTCTGTATTCGAAGTGCCTGATGGTTCTTTATAGCACGGCTTCAATAAAGTTTCCATGTCCGCGTAAATTACGACGGGGACATTTTGTTTACGGTCATAATTTTTGAATTTGATTACTGAACCCTTTTCCGGTAATAAAGTCACTATTCCACCACAAACGTGATTATCAACTTCGATTTGTGTTTTAAAAAATACTAAACACGTGTCGCAAAAATACAGTTTCCCGTGATGGTTTGTTATTTGTTTACGAACAAGCCGTGACAAATCCTTAATGAGACAGTAATGCGATTTACCATTATTTTCAAAAAACAACAAATGTATGATTTTTTTATTACTTATATTTTCAGACTTATACAATGGTCCCGTTATGGTCTTATTGTTTTGCAAACCAAAAATTATGAATTTAAGCTGTGGATTATTTTTTTCAAAAATGTGGATATCTGTAAACGTAACGGGAAAAGACATGCCATCTATGTTCAAAACATCACGAAAATGAGGATAAGATGTTACTCTTTCAGAATGATATTTTGCTGGGTAAAGGTTTGCCATAACACTCCATAAAAAACAAAACTCATCGTTATTCTGAATGTTAAGACAAGCCTTTTTATTCTTTATGACTCTCGGCAGTTGTATAAATGTGGACCCCTCCCCACCCCGCAACGGTTGGTAACGGTTTACATTTACCTCCAAATGTGAAGCACTTAGGAAGGCCCAACCGCTTTCACGTTGCTCAAACTCTTCAACTTTCTTTGTTAAAGTATTAACAACTTTTGAAAAAAACTTATTAAAATCGTAATTATAATAAATTGGTATGTTTTTTGTACTGAAGGACTTAATTTCTTGCTTGTTATTTTTAAACAAAACAAAAATTGAAAATAACTCCAAATTTACCTTTAGACAGGTATGTTTTTGTAAGTTTTCACTCAAAAGTAACATTATTTTACTACGAAGAGAGTTTAAAAACATAGATAAATTATTTGGAATAGGTTCAAAAGCCACTAGTCTATAGGAAATAATGCGTCGACGAAACGCCGAGCTAATAATTTCAACCCCATCGCTATGGCGTTGAGTTTTATCATTTTTTTTATGAGTATTGCTCCTTACGTGACCAGTCCATGACTTATTATTGACAGATACGCTACAAACAGAACAGAAAGGCATTTTTTAATGAATTAACGAAAACCAAAATATCAGAAAGTTGTTATGAAATACTTATATTAACCTCATGAATATTTAATGTATAATGCGTGAGTTCAAAAATAAAATAATGTAGATAAATCCATTGTTAATATATTTTTTAGGTAAATTTTAACTTATTATTAAAATGCGTAGGCTCACTATCCTTAAACAAGTTGAAGGCTATAGCGAGAAATTCCTGTATAGCCCCCCATTCATTGGAAGAGCTCTCACACTGTAGCTTTACCGCTGCGAGGGCTTTCTTGTACCGTTCCTCTGGTGGAGCGTCCTGAACGTCACCCGTGTTGTAAATCTTCAAATCAATGAAGAAGTCTCCTTGAAAGTTCCCAACGCGACGAGTCTGACCTGTTGAAACGCGCGATGTAAAAGAGGATGTTGTACTGTGAACACTCTTCTTGCTGCTCGATGCTTTTTCCTCAAAATTTAAAATTGTGAAGAGGTCTTTTCGGTTCTTCTTTTTTGAACTGGGAACAAAACAACAAATAAAGTTATCTTCTTATTGACATGAAGTAACTACTTAAGATTAGGTGGACCGTAAGCTTGTTTGCCACCTTGGTGGTGCAAAAAGAAATAAAATAAAATAGCATTATTTATGGTTGCGTAATAAGGGTCACATTCTATCAATCGGTAATGAATAGGTACTATCATAAAAACAATTTAATATAACAAATAATAAAAACATTTTAAAAAAATAATCTATTTTGATAACAATCTATTATACAAATTATATACGATCATCAAACATGTATTTGCCTGCACGCGTTATGATATGATGAATCATCACATACGTCACATCATCGCTCGTGCTACTACAAAGCAAACACCACAGAAAAGGTAAAGTATATGTATACCTATTTCAAATTTTACATTAAGTTTAGCAAAAGATTTTTAAAATAGAAACACAACTATATAAGTACCTTGTCTTTTCGTTTAGCGTATCCGATGTAAGGCGCTTACGGGATGAGGCGATGTTTTTGGGTTTCACTGCTTTTGCACCGATTGAGGATGTGCAGAGTTTTCTAGAAGACACCGGAGGTGTAGGCGCCACCGCAAGGATTTCTTGGCTGGATTCGAACTCTGAGTCAGACCTGTGAAATAAATAGAAATAATAAAATCAACTATAAGAAAAAAACATTTAAAAACAAAAAAAATTTTTTGTTATAAGTAGGTACTTACTTACATTTTTCAATATCAGAATAACTGGATTTAACACCGGAAGCAACTGTATTTAATGCACAAATTTTCAAAAAAATATGTAATTACTTGTAGCCTGTGTGAGCTTATAAGCTATTGAATATAGATTCGTCAGCAAAAATAGAAAAACCGGTCAAGAGCGAGTCATAACAACACCTAATTTTTATTACTACGATATCTACCTTTTAAAACTCCTATTTTTTATCATTAGAGGTTTGAAATAATTTGACATGTACTAGGTAATAATTACAAATAATTCCTGCAGATGTAATTACACATAGACAAACATTAAAAATCATCTTAACACATAACTTTATACCTTCTCTATACTATTCAGTTGTTTAAAATTGAAATATGTCTAAAGTTAATAACGTCTATAACGAAGTTTTCAATTTTACTCAAACAGCTCATGACTAGATAAAATGTACCGTTTGATTTTTTTAAATTGAACCCAATCGAACCCTAAATCAATAATATTGCATACTTTGCAATTATCACGCTTAGGTATTCTTTGTCGCCTTGCGTCAAAGGATGTGTAGTAAATTGATATTAGGTCGCGGTAAAATGTTGAAAATGTCGCACTGTAGACATTTGACCAAATGGTTAAAAATCTAAGTTACATTTCTTATTAAAATTATCCTTTATTAACTCCTTCATATATTATAAAATACTAATTGTCAAATAAAATTAATGCTTCGCGAATTGCACCCCTCTCAACACATATTTCGGCAAAATACCACACTTAAAAATCATAAACAAAAACTTAGATTTAAACTTATGTTTTCGAAAACTGGATTCGTTAGTTATTGTACTTATAACTTCAATAATTTAATTTTGAGACGTTGTATGATTTTTTTCATAAAAAGAGGGAAAAAAACACTAAGTAGTACTTTTCTTATATGACTCGCTATACAACAAAGATTATATATTACAAAAACTTTATATAAAAATAAGCAATACGGATATATTTACTATCGTATGTTTTTTAACTTGACTGTAACATTTCGCAATAGATGAACTTCTCATATTATGTTCGTGATACTATTTTATGCTTGCAAGGCTCTTTGTTTATGTATTTGTCGCTGAACTATACATGATACTTTAAAATATTACATTAATGAAATACCAAATTATAAAAAAGACAAATCGGTTACGAACCCACATAGAACTATATTAACTAAAATGTATTTATAATATATTTATGTACTTAAATTAATCCACCAATTTGCGGCCGGCCGGTGCGGTGGCCAATAGCCTAAGCCTCCTTTATCTAACGAAGGCTTTGCTTCTGTGGTAGGGACAAATAACCTAAATTCGCTATTATGAACAAATCATCTAAAATTTTGCATAATATAAAATTTGCTTAAAAATAATAAAACTTATTTTCTCAATGAATGTGAAAACAAATTGTTTTTTTTTCAGTTAAATTAATCACTCATATTTGTAAGTATGTGAGAATATATTAATATAACCTAGATATTATACTACAAAACAATAAGATACTGGTGTTAAAACGTATACTAAACACGATTGAATTGCTCTAAATTCCGAAGTGTTCAAGATTCATTGGTCGGAGTATAAGCAAACCGTGAGAATTATTTCTATAATAATTATTATAACTCATTTCTCATAGAAACTTGTAGCGCTGTGAACACGTCTCAAAACTTTAATTAGTGAAAGTGCAATTACCAAAATCAAGAAAAGTGATCAAACAGTACTTACTTATTTATATACTGTAAGTAAAGTGTGTTACTTATTTATTTATTGTAAAATTAAAAATAAATAATATATAATTTTTAGTTGTTCATTTTGTCAAGTAAATAGAGATTTTTTTAATGTAACATTTTATTGCTCATTGGAAATATTCTGATTATATTAGGATAAAATAAAAAATATGCTGATAAAATTATTAGACATGTAATTAACGTTTTCACAATGGTTTTTGCTCAGCTCAGCTCTCAGTATTATAACACTGTTGCAATTATCATGATTTTATTTATATTTAATTAATGCAACAGTTTATTTTTTTTTATATTTTTTTTAGATCTGCACTAGATCTTCCTTAGTACGGATTCAATGCCTTAATCTAATTTATTATTTCATCTTAAAAATAAAAATCCCTGTTATCTTACTGCTAGTTTCCTTTTTATTAGTCAAAACTGTAGGTACCTGTGTTCAAGGTATAAAATTTGTATAGAAAAACACCGTAAAACTATAATAATTATATTTTTTTAAATTGTTTACAGAGAAGACAGTGCTGCGACTTTAAGAACTGTCAGCTTTCAAGTATTTAAGACCCAAGTACCTACATGGGACATTCAGGTAACTCGCTGGTTTTCAATATTTTTAATAACTGTAAAAGAACCTTGTCAGTGCTAATATATTTTATTGTTCGCAGGTACTATGCTTCTTACCAGACCAGACTTCACTACACTATAAAGAAAAGTATTTACTTTTGTAACCTGTTCAAATTAAAAAAAACCTATCCTACCAAAACTCTATAGTTCACTCAAAGCAGTAATGAACTTTGATTGAGCTGTAGATATTTCCACATTGTTTTATTTCCAACATTGTTTTATTTTTTATACACCTGCAGGTAATTCTTCTATGGTAAAATGGTAAAAGGTAAATGGTAAAAGGTATTTGGTTTTTCAAAAGGTAAAGGTGATTTTTTTTTTTTTTTTAATTTTTTTCTTTTATTTATTATGAATTCGATCGTTCGATCTGTTCACTAATTTGGAACATTAAACAATCGCGGTTGGCGTGGGGTGATCTTACCACGGGCTCCCCGGGCGGAATCTTACCATGGGTCTGTCAACCAATTGCGATTGTGTTAGGAATTCCTTTCAGCGGGGTTGATCTTACCACGGGCTCCCCAGGAAGAACTTACCACGGGTCTTCCAACTGAAAGGTTTAGGATATACACGGTTCACAGAGTGATCTTACCACGGGCTCTCTGTAATCGTGTTTTAGGTGTCGCGTTCAATAAGGTGATCTTACCATGGGCTCCAAGTTGAACGTGTTAGGAATTCCTTTCGGTGGGGTTGATCTTACCACGGGCACCCCAGGAAGAACTTACCACGGGTCTTCCAACTGAAAGGTTTAGAATATACACGGTTTACAGAGTGATCTTACCACGGGCTCTCTGTAATCGTGTTTAGGTATCACGTTCAATAAGGTGATCTTACCATGGGCTCCAAGTTGAACGTGTTAGGAATTCCTTTCGGTGGGGTTGATCTTACCACGGGCACCCCAGGAAGAACTTACCACGGGTCTTCCAACTGAAAGGTTTAGGATATACACGGTTCACAGAGTGATCTTACCACGGGCTCTCTGTAATCGTGTTTTAGGTATCGCGTTCAATAAGGTGATCTTACCATGGGCTCCAAGTTGAACGTGTTAGGAATTCCTTTCGGTGGGGTTGATCTTACCACGGGCACCCCAGGAAGAACTTACCACGGGTCTTCCAACTGAAAGGTTTAGGACATACACGGTTCACAGAGTGATCTTACCACGGGCTCTCTGTAATCGTGTTTTAGGTGTCGCGTTCAATAAGGTGATCTTACCATGGGCTCCAAGTTGAACGTGTTAGGAATTCCTTTCGGTGGGGTTGATCTTACCACGGGCACCCCAGGAAGAACTTACCACGGGTCTTCCAACTGAAAGGTTTAGGATATACACGGTTCACAGAGTGATCTTACCACGGGCTCTCTGTAATCGTGTTTTAGGTATCGCGTTCAATAAGGTGATCTTACCATGGGCTCCAAGTCGAACGTGTTAGGAATTCCTTTCGGTGGGGTTGATCTTACCACGGGCACCCCAGGAAGAACTTACCACGGGTCTTCCAACTGAAAGGTTTAGGATATACACGGTTCACAGAGTGATCTTACCACGGGCTCTCTGTAATCGTGTTTTAGGTGTCGCGTTCAATAAGGTGATCTTACCATAGGCTCCAAGTGGAACGTGTTAGGAATTCCTTTCGGTGGGGTTGATCTTACCACGGGCACCCCAGGAAGAACTTACCACGGGTCTTCCAACTGAAAGGTTAAGGATATACACGGTTCACAGAGTGATCTTACCACGGGCTCTCTGTAATCGTGTTTTAGGTATCGCGTTCAATAAGGTGATCTTACCATGGGCTCCAAGTTGAACGCGTTAGGAATTCCTTTCGGTGGGGTTGATCTTACCACGGGCACCCCAGGAAGAACTTACCACGGGTCTTCCAACTGAAAGGTTTAGGATATACACGGTTCACAGAGTGATCTTACCACGGGCTCTCTGTAATCGTGTTTTAGGTATCGCGTTCAATAAGGTGATCTTACCATGGGCTCCAAGTTGAACGTGTTAGGAATTCCTTTCGGTGGGGTTGATCTTACCACGGGCACCCCAGGAAGAACTTACCACGGGTCTTCCAACTGAAAGGTTTAGGATATACACGGTTCACAGAGTGATCTTACCACGGGCTCTCTGTAATCGTGTTAAGGACAACGTGTTTCAAAAGGCGAACGATGACTGATCTCAAAAACATAATATTGGGCACGCTAAGCCACCGGAGTGCAGGCGAACGGAGTGAGCCTGATGACACGGAGGTGGTCTAGAGTGCCCAATATTATACTACTGCAGATTTTTTGCACCAAGAACTTCGGAGCTACTGGACAAAAACAGGACTGGCGACAACCACGTTTTGCGGCCTGGCTCAAAATTTAAAGCTAAGTTGAATTACTATATTAACCTGGACTATATTTCTGCAAAAAGTTTTTCTTAAATAGTTATATTTTTAAAATTATTTTCATTTTAGTTAGTAAAATTTTTCTTTTAAGACTTTATTGCTTATTTCAAGACAGGGTTGATCGATTGCTTGTAGTTTTTTAGTGCTGATTAGACTGTAAATATATATTTCAATTATAATACAAATTTTCAGATTTTTTCCATCACGTTTTTCGGAGTTATAAGCATAATCTCAAACTAAGGGAAACACGTGCTTGGTCTTAGGATAAGAAATTTTAAAATCTTTTATGTGTTTAGAATTAAGGACATTTTTCTGTGCAATCTGACATTTTGTTTGTGTTTTTAGCTTTATTTTTAGATTTTTTACTGTAACTTGGTTGTTTTTGTCGTTTTTTCTGTTTTGTGTACGACTTTTTGCAAATATTATCGTCTCATCGTGTAGCCCTCCGCACTCCCCACACAACAATACCAAACACGACTCACCTAGGCCCTCTAGAACCGGAGATATCTTCTATTTTATTTTTGCCGCCATTTTGACCGCCATCTTTAAAATCTTAATATCGTCATTACTCCCTTAATTTTAGACATACCGAACCCGGATTTTCGATCTTGGCATTAGCTCCACACTAGTCTCTCTAACAACACCTTACACCACACCGTAAATTTGCCCCCCCCAGCCCCTTAAACAACGGTCCACAAAGTAACTAGACTACACAACCCTCCAAAGACAATCCAAACACGACCTTTCTACGACGTCTAGATCCCGAGATATCCCAAGTGCACTTCCTACGCCGCCATCTTGGAAGCCATATTGGATATACTTAAACAAGTATAACTTCCAAACTAATCATCGCAGAAACTCGGGATTTTCTTCTTTGACATCTCACCGTGGTCCTGCATCCACCACTACCAAAATTTTGCATTTTTATATACCCCCACTTTTTCCTGCTTAAATCAATAGATCGTTACATTCCCTACTCGCAGACCCCAAACACGGTTATTTTTACGTCATAAGCACTGAAATAAGGCACATTTCAAGTTTTATCCGCCATCTTGTCCGCCATCTTAAAAATTTTATTCTTCCAATATCTCGACAACCACAAGACCTACAGCATCCAGACTTTTTTCTCTCAACTTCTTTTTTCATAATCTTCTAAACAAATATATCAAGCACCCCCCCTCCCTTACCCCTCTCCCACAAGCAAGGTATTTACTTCAAACCGGCGTAACTCAGTCCCAAATTAACCTAGAAACTCAAAATTTTTTGAGTCAACATCACCGGCACCTTGGCTAACGTCTCGCCACCATCCTAGACATCTAAATTTCTTTCCCCTTTTCCACAGCAAAACTAGACACATTTCAATCGCAAAATGTCGTCAAAGTCATCAAGAAGCTCCGGCCCTACCAAAACCTCAAAAAATTGTGAGAAGCCTGGCAGCTCAGGGTCGCAGAAAATCCCGGACAAGACACAGGAGGAAGGGAGAACAAAAATGCCAACAAAAAAAGCACTGCAGAATAATCCTCTACCACTCGAGGATAACCCAACCCTGAGCGACTTCCAGATATGGCAAACTTCTACCCCCGTCCCTGAACAGCAGAGACCGAGATCGGAGTCATCACTGCTGCGCATAAAAACCCAGATAAAAGCTGCAAACCAGGCAAACCTCGAGCAAACCGCACGTGAAGCCAAAGAACCGCAGGATGAAGACGAGGACAACCAATCAGCAATATCTTTCATCTCCTCGGCCGGGTGTGGCGGACACATGCACGAAATGCCCAGGATTGCGAACAAATTGCTTCAAAAGACAAAATCGAAGCTCGAGGAGTCCAGAAACCTCCATAAAGAAATAAAAGAGGTGGTCTCCAATGGAATCCACGGGCTTTACGAAATCGTCTTAAGACTCGCAGACTCACGACTTCGCCATATCGCGGAACCAGAGCCAATTACGAACATCAACTCCTCCTCACAGAAGCTAGACACACTAAACAACTAGAGAAAGTAATTAGCAAGTACGAGGAGCGAACTAGGGAACTACAAGAACAAAACACCAAGACTCTAAACCAAGGCTTCCGGGGCTTTATCACCTACGAATTAGAATCCGACAGAAATATGAGCGCAGAAAGAGAGAAAGGACTTAAAGAAGCACTCTCAAACGCTAGGAAACAGACAAACTCTACAACGAATGATGTCTTAAGGGAAAACATTTTAGAGATCAGAGACAGGATGACGGAACAAGCCGCAAACATCAGTAAGATTTCTGTTGCCTCTGACCAACCGACTTTCCGAAAACTTACACAGGAGATTTGCAGCCTCAAACAGGGAATAGAGGAACTGAAAACTCGGGCAAATATATCAATCCCAGAGTTAGACCTCCCTGAACACACAACAACTATCCCTAAACCAAAGGAGGACGAGTTTCAAGTTGTCCATATGCTGACAACAGTTAAAAATGAAATCAGAGAGGTGAAATCTCTGGTAGCGTCGAAGGAGACCAACTGTAATAAAGTTATTGCCAGAGAAATTAAAAACAACATTGACATTCACAATAACAGACTTCAAAGAGAAATAGTAGAGGAACTCCACGCAATGAAGGAGGATATAACAGGACTGCTGAGTCAACCACAGGCTTCAAAGACGATAGGAAGTGAAATTATCGTCGAAGAGATAAAAGCCCTCAAAACATTGGTTACAGACACAGCAGGCCCGATCCACACCACGATGGAGAATCTAAGAAAGGAAATTAAGGAAACAGAGACCACAGATTGTAATCCAACCTTCGCAGTTCCATTCCCACCAGCACCGGCACCACTCATGAAACCAACTTATGCCTCAGTTGCAGCAAAGCCTAGATTCTCCCTCGTAGTTCAATCAATCGACCCAAGGCGCACGAGTACCGAAGTAATGGAAAAAATCAAAACCGGGATCGATGTAGTGGAAATGGGCATCGGAGTTAATCAGCTAAGGAAATGCAGGAATCAAAAGGTGGTTATTAGCTGCGACAGTGAATCAGACTGCAAAAAACTGCGAACAGCACTAACAGAAAGCAACACTTCTCTCTCAGTCACACAACCGAAGCCAAAGTATCCGCTGATTCGCTTACTTGGAGTCACAAATGATAGGAATAACGGCAAAATTGAACAGGCCATTGTAAACCAGAACGGAACTTTTTTGAAGGACATTCCAACGCAAAATAGACATACCAAGGTCATCCGAAGGACTAGAACAAGGAAACCGGAAACAAGCAATGTAATTGTTGAAGTCAGCCCACAAATCTGGAAAGCCGTAGTTGATCAGAAAATAAGAATCGGTTACAAACCGACCCAAGTTGTGGATCAGTCTCTCTTAACCCAGTGCTATAAATGCCTCAAATTTGGCCATCTAGCAAGGGAATGTAAGGAAGCACACACATGTGGATACTGCACTGGACTGGTGTCCCCATGATACCCGAGAATGCCCTAATAGAAACGAGCCAGCCAAATGCTCCAACTGCCACTCAGCAAAGAACCGCGCAGACATCGATCATCCTGCCTACAGCTCAATATGCCCAGATTGGACAAAATGGGACAGGATATCGAGGTCTTCAATCAACTACTACTGTTAAGCTAAGGTTCTACAAAGCATAAAAATTGGACAGGTAAACCTAGGCCGAGGCTTCGCTGCAATGAAAGAAGCAGAAGCAGAGGCACTAGCTAAAAATATTTCAATCTTACTGGTACAAGAGCCCTATGTGGGAAACAAAGGATACGTCACGTCCAGTCATAAAGTTATACAGAGACCAAATGCAACCGCAGATAATCCAAATAAGGTCGCAGCCATAGTGTTTGACAGAAACCTTCTAGCTCTTGTCAATAATGATCTAATAAATGAAAATATTGTAGGCTTTAAGATCAAAACAAATAACCAGGCTATATCATTTATAAATGTCCACTTTGAAGGAAACGTAGAGATAGAACCTTATCTAACCAGAGTACAAGATATTGCGAGGGAGGAGCACCTGATAATTGCAGGAGACTTCAATGCCAAGAGTGTCTGGTGGGGTTGCGATGCAGAAGACACAAGAGGAATCGCAACCATGGAGTTTATTGCTCAAATGAACATGAATGTGGTAAACGATGGAACCACGCCTACCTTTCATACATACAGGGGAACAAATCTATACACCAGTATCGTGGATGTCACTATATGCTCATCAAGTTTGATAACCGAAATAAAAAACTGGCACGTAGACACTGAATCGGCACGACTATCAGACCATCGGCAAATTAACTTTGAAATAGCTATTGCAGGAGGAGAAGACTATACACCTAAGCCCACAACTCGCAAATTTAACACGAAGAAAGCAGACTGGCAAGACTTCCACGTCGAATTCCGAAATGCACTGAGAACAAAGGGTATAACAAAGCAACAAATAAAACGAATCACGACTACAGAGCAATTAGAAGACGTCATCCCAAAGTACACTGCAGCTATTAACGAGACCTGTGAACTAACTATACCCACCACTAAAACCACGCTTAAAACCAAACGTAGTAAATGGTGAACAAAAGAACTTACCACAGCAAAAAGGGCCATGATAAAGACCCGACGAAAAATTAGAAAAGCCAATCCTAATAGACGCCCATATGTGATAGAACAATATTGCAAAGAAAAAGAAACTCATAAAAAGCTACTTGAAAAAACTATCACCGAAAGCTGGAAGCAATTTTGTTCTACACAAGATAAAGAGACCATGTGGCAAAAAATCTTTAGAGTCATCAAAAACTGCAAAGCACGGGAAGATGACAAACTCCTGCGTTCTATAACCGATGGAAAAATAATGGGACCTGAAGCATCGGCGAATCTCCTTGCGGATACTTTCTACCCTCACGATGACCAATTTTCGGACACAGCAGAACAACGCAAAACGAGGCTCGAAACCAAAGAAAAATTACAAAACCCTACACAGACCTCGCCAGACTTCACAGCTGAAGAAGTACAAGCGGTCTTCGCTAGAATGAACCCCAATAAGTCCCCCGGCGAGGATGGATTCACCTCAGATATCTGCGAAGCAGCATATTGTTCCGAACCTGAAACCCTACTTGCCCTCTTTAATAAGTGTCTCCATCTAAGTTACTTTCCGAAGATTTGGAAAAAAGCAATTATTAAAATTATACCGAAACCTGGCAAAGGGGACTACACAGTACCCAAATCTTACAGACCCATAGGACAACTTGCGGTTTTGGGGAAGGTCCTTGAAAAACTCTTTGTAAACAGATTAACTTGGCAGCTAGGGTCCGAAGAAAAACTAAGTGGAAGACAGTACGGATTCCTACCGCAACGAAGCACCGAAGACGCCCTGTACGATGCGACAAAAATTATAAGGGACTCAATCGCGCAAAAAAAGATTGTCGTGGTGGTCTCCCTAGATATTGAGGGAGCATTCGACCACGCATGGTGGCCCGCGATTCTCTCCGAGCTACAGAAAAAGAAAATTGATGCATCCCTATACAACCTGATTGTAAGCTACCTATCCAACCGTAGCGTAGAAATCACCTTTGCCGGAGCCAAGATCAAAAGGAACACAAACATGGGATGTATTCAAGGATCCACTTGTGGTCCTATGCTCTGGAATGTTCTACTGGACCCACTACTGAGATTAGCAGAAGCACTTCCAGTCCATATTCAGGCGTTCGCAGACGACCTGCTCTTGATAGCAAGCGGGCACTGCGCCAAAGAACTGTAGGAAAAAATAGACCCGACGTTGTGCACAATCTCGAAATGGGGCACAGACTGCAAATTGAGATTTGCAGCCCATAAGACCCAGGCCATACTAATAACTAAAAAACTAAAGTACGATAGTCCCCAGCTGTTAATGAACGGAGTAGCACTACCCTTTAACGAGAACTTAAAAGTCTTGGGACTAACCATTGATAGAAAGCTGAACTTTATTACCCACATTGATGAAGTAAACAGGAAAGCGGTGAACATTTATAAATCTGTATCAAGGACACCCAGAGCACAGTGGGGCCTGAACCCGGACATTCTGAGATGCATTTATACAGCAGTAATTGAACCAATATTACTTTATGCTGCTAATGTCTGGGCTCAGGCTGCCGAAAGAAAACAGCTCCGAAATAGACTGGACAAAACAGTAAAGCTCTTTGGGATACTTATAACCAAGGCACATCGTTCCATATCCCTATCATCCAGCACGTTACTGTCTAGAATTTTACCGTTGGACCTCAGAGCAATGGAAATGAAAAGACTTTACGAAATCAAAAGAGGCAAACCACTACAACAGCTACCTGGAAGACAACTTGAAGCACGAACTGACGCCTTTGCATTGCCCCATCCTGCTTATCGGGCCCCTATTTCATATAAGACTATCCGATCGAACGACGAAGTGGACTCCATCGGAAACGAATACGCCAGAATATTCACCGACGGAAGTAAAATAGAAGGCAAAGTTGGAGGTGCTGTATCCTTCTGGCAAAATGAAACAGAAAAAGGCAGTGCGAAGTTTCGACTGGAAAGTTACTGCAGTGTATTCCAAGCAGAAATGGCAGCAATCCTGCGCGCAGTAAAACTGATGCAAGAAAAACCGGCACTCAGAAGGGCTAATATCTTAAGTGACTCGCAATCAGCTCTTATGTGTTTAGCTGATGTAACCTCAACTAATCCCATCGCTAACAAAATACGCTCGGAGCTTAGAGTACTAGAAGACATGGGAGGGGAAGCGATGTTTTACTGGGTCAAGGCACACGTAGGTATCGTAGGAAACGAAAGAGCTGACGAGCTAGCGAAGACAGCAGCCATAAAATGCAAGCAGAGCCCTGCATACGATGCATTTCCCTTGTCGCATGCTAAGCATTTACTTAGACAAGAGACAATTGCACTATGGCAGCAGCGATACAACGAAGCCACAACTGGCGCAGTTACTAAAAGCTTCTTTCCCACAGTCACATCAGCTTATAAAATTTTGGAAAAGATGAAGTTGGACAACCGAACTACCCAAGTTCTAACAGGTCATGGTGGTATCAGAGAGTACCTACACAAGAAAGGCCTCATTAGTACTCCTTTATGTACTTGTGATGACACCACACAGGAGACCATTTTTCACATTCTATGTGACTGTCCCAAATACTGCATAGACAGATACGACACAGAGTGCAGATTGGGGATGAAAATCACCATGGAGAATTTTCCAGAGCTAATCGCAAGCAATGAATGCCGGGAAGAATTCATTCAATATGCCAAGAGAATAATGAAAGTCACAGGAGAAGCAAATGGAGCAAAATTTTAAAATTATATATAAAGTTATATATAGTAATAACAACAATAATATAAATATTATAGAATAAATTATATGACAACAAAACTTAAGAGAAAACCCTTAAGTTTTGGCACAATTAAATTAATTATTATAAATTAGAAAATAAAGGAATGACATATAAAGAAAGACTCAAATTTTGTATAATCAATAACAACAATACGAAGAAGGGCAGGAGGGGTTTTAGTTGGTGCAACCCCAACACTACCCATGTTACCCAGACCATCCATGGGTGTCCGTAAGGGATTTCCCCTTCTGCACCTAACCTTACCTGAAAAATCCTGGAAATGGCAAATACAATATCCACAACTGCCACAGGAGAGCCATATTTTGACAACTGGTCACCACCAATTATCAAATGGGTAAACGGAGTCCCCGGCTGTGGCAAGACAACATGGGTAATCAACAACTTTAACACCGTAGACGACATCATAACAACAACAACCTCCGAAGCCGCAAAAGACCTGCGAGCAAAGATCGATGGTAAATACAATATTATAACAAACAAGAAAGTTCGTACAATGGCCTCGATCTTAGTCAACGGTGTCCATCCCACAGAAAAAACCTACTGCTGGAGACTAATAGTCGACGAAGCCCTAATGAACCACTTCGGAGCCGTGGTAATGACAACGGTAATCACTGGGGCAAAGGAAATCGTTATCATTGGAGATATAAACCAACTGCCCTACATTGACCGACAAAATCTTTTTACCATGGAATACAACAGACCAACTCTTATGGCTTCAGTCACCCAAGAACTGCTATGTACACACAGGAACCCAATGGACGTCGCTTATGCCCTCCATGAAGTATACAGTGGCATTTACTCGTCTAAAAAAAAATCGTCGCATCCCTCATGCTGAAAACATACTCAGACGCAGTCATTCCCAAAGACCAGCCAAACACCCTCTACCTCGTCTTCACCCAAGAGGACAAGACGCTTCTAAAAAATTCTGGGTATGGGAATGCCACTAACTCAAGCGTCCTAACAGTACACGAAGCACAGGGACTGACCTACGACGACGTAGAAATAATCCAGGCGTCCTCAAGGAAACTCCAACTACATGACAGTGTACCTCATGTAGTAGTCGCTATTTCAAGACACACAACCACATGCACCTTCTACACGGACAGCACCGACAGCGCCACAGGACGGTTCTTCAAGAATGGCTTAAAGAGTCCTAACACCATCCTGGACTACAACATCAAGATGGCCATGAAGAACCGAGACTACAAAACCATAGAAACACTGGCAGACCTAACCAACACCTAATACCCGGAAATTTCACTACGCAGACACGACAGACACCTCTTCAAACTCAAAACAGGCACCCTCCACCCGGAACCTGACTAGTCTACAACACAAGAGGAACCCGGGCTGACATAGTTTTAAGTTTTTGTTTGGGTTACTAGAGGAAAAAAAAAAAAAAAATTAATTAATTACTATATACTTAGTTAAAATTAACGAAAACACAACAATAAAAACAATCACAATAACATTCTTATGTAATAATAAAAAAAAAAATTATTACCTTAGTAACCCATAAAATTGCATGTCTTAGAGTAGTAACAAATATATTTGTACGGCACTGCACGCCAATTAAATAATGAAATCATAATCAATAAATAACCTGGACTGAAAAAAGAGCATGGACGAAGTGCGGGCGCTCGACACGTTGTGCGCAGGGTCCAATGCACTTGTGACAGTGCATCGGCCGCGCACCGGGGCAGCATTGGTGCGGCAAGTGCAGTCCCGGTGCGGGGCGTGGTGGATAGGCGCTCCTCTAAGGCCTGGAGGCGCTCACCCATCGCGGTTATGGTGCGGCTAAGTGCCTGCACAACCAAAGCGGGAGATGAGGTGGGTGGGGGCCTCAATTCTCAGTGCCTTTTTCTCCGCTATAACCTCGCCGTCCATCCCAACTTTACGCACATACTATTTAGCACGTAAACTAAACCTAAAACATGAGAGCAAAATAAAAACGATCCGATTTTTCCCGCGAACCAACCACAGATCCAGACTAGATCAGCCTAACCTAACCTAACCCGGTTACTCACTCACCCGGCCGACCGCCACCATCAGCAGATTCTTTAACGCGACGAGCCGCCGAAGCCGATTACGGTGTTTGAATTAAACACTAACACCAACGGTTGAAAGTCTAGTACTTCATAGCTAAACGCTTTCTTATTGAGCTGACCGTGAAATTCCTATATTTGTTTTTCCGTTTAGCCTCTATCCTTGAGCACGGTCACTATGTGAACGATATTTGCGCTGATGCCGCGTCTATCCAAGAAGCCTGACGGCTTCTTAGAGATGAGCTTATCGGCATCTTACACCATGGAGGGTATGATTTCCGGAAGTGGCTTACTCATTCTCCCGATATTCTCTCTGATCTACCCGACGATCATCAACAGCATCCTCATCTTTTAGAAAATGCTGATAATCCCTAAATGCTCTCTTTTTAGGGTTTGGCCTAAAAATAGAAAAAAGGAACCTGTATAGGAACACTTTGTTGTCTATTTCTGTGTCTGTCTGTAAAGCGCCTTTTTAAATATGCCTGACATACGGTCGTTTTTACGGTCGTTTTTATTGCATATTGTGCCACGAATAAATTAAAACCTCCTGTTGACCTAGGAGACTTGATCTCACGATGTAAGAGCTATCTACATATAATAAGTTTATACGGAACCCTCGGTGCGCGAGCCAGACTCGCACTTGGCCGGTTTTAATTTATACCACTTAGGTGGCAAACAAGCTTATAGATTGGCTGATGGTTAGCAAACACCGCGGCGTCAGAGGCGCATCCTCAATCACGTTGACATCAAGTCCAAGGCAGGAAGATGAAGCGTACAGACGTCGTGTTAGACGCCTGCCGCTCTAAAGCGCTACAGGCGAAGGCAGTGGCTACGTTATCCTGTCTGGCAACACTGAGTTCCACGTATAAGAAGTCAAAAACCGAATTTTAAAATTAGGCATTTTTAAACTCTGAATTGATTACGTTATTCTATTTTTAGATGTTTTACTTTTTGAATAATATATGTTATCTAATAATTTAAATCGTTTCTTAAATGAGCGGTGATCTCATCGTTTTGGTGAGCCGCAGTCCGCAGTTCGCATCGGCGCTAGTGAACAAATGTGCTGCTTTCCTTGACATCGCCTCATCTACCAACTCGGAGAGTACCAGCAGCCGGGACCTCAAGAAGCGACTGCAGCTACAACAGCACTCAGTAATTCTAAATCTGAGCATGAAAAACATTCGCGGTTAGCCCTAGGGTTAGGTTTAGGTCCGTATATCCGACACTAGGTATTATATCAGTGAAATTGTCTAATCTAAAAATGCGCGCCCCTTCACCGCACTCACGCACACATGCACATATACATGGCAAACACAAATAGGAATGCAATACTCGTGCACGCGGATAGGTAATGGCCATGGGCCACTCAGGTTATGCTCTTCGTACTTCACACAAAACCATCCATTTGAATGAGTCATCTATGCAGTTTAGAATTGATGCAACCATGTGGCCGGACGTCTTGTGTCATACACTCATACAAGATCAAGCTATGAGTTTTTGGATTTATCGCGTAACTTATCTGACGAATTGTGTGCATACCTACAGTAATTACAGACTCAAGTTCACATCATAGTTATAACCGTAGTCCGGTTGAACTCACACATAAATGAAACGTGCAGTTTAAGATTAGACAATCTCTACAAAGGTGTGCCAAGTTTCAGCGCGATCGGTGCTTGAAAAATGGCTTGGGGGTACAGAGAAGGAAGGTAAATGAGAAACTTATAAACACGATAGGTTCGAACAGAGTTATCCAGTTTTGTATAACCATCCATAACTGTTAGCGACGGATCACACGAAATACATAAATAAGTTTAACGTATAAGGATAAAAATGTAAACAATTTAAAATAAGGATTTTTTGGGAAATAAAGTCGTATTCAGACATAAAAGGGTAACGCTAAAACGATATGTAAAGTAATTTGTTAGTAATTTGTAAGGATTGTAAGATAAATGATAAATAAATAGACATAGAATAGTAAGTTGTAAGTGACGAAAAATAAAGTCACAACAGCCCAGGTTAAAAGTATAACATTTCAATGTAAAATAAAGTATATAATGATAAGGCTCACTCAACCATATACAATTTTATAGTAAAAACGTTAAGTAAATAGTAAAATGTATAAGGAATTACGTAGAAATAACTTAATGTTAGCGCATGTATATTAGGATCGTAAATAATATTTCGTGTAAACTAAGTAACTATAGGTAATGTCAGGAAGGATTTATTATGTAGGATTGTCAAAAAATAAAAGATACGATGTAAAATAGTAGTTTAGGCGTAAATAACACGTAGTGTTTTTATATGCGAGATATGTTATGTACTCAAGCAGAGTTGAGCTAAAAATAAGTAGTGTAAATTGTAAGTAAATTCTTAATAATTGTATAACGTAAAGAAATATCGATAGTTAAAATTTAGTTAAAATCTATCAGTGTAAAATTTGTATGAAAAGTAAGAGCGTGAATTTTTAAAAAATAAGCAATACGTTGAAGATTACGCTCTTAACCCTTTGCTTAGTTCAACAAACTCCCGCACACTTCACCGTGGAGCTACCAACGGGGTATCTTCTCTTACACCCTACTGGGTGTTGAGGTGCGGGTGTCGGGGGAGGGGAATTTACCTCCCACCATGACCCGGGCAGAAGCTCAGGGGTGCTGAACACCCCCGGTGAAATTTAAAAAGGCGGCCTACTTTTCAGGCCCCTTTGTGGCTAATATATTATCGCCATAAGCGATATAGAAAATAGAAAAAATAAAATACGAGAGTAGACGCCAGAAAAGAAAAGAAAACAAAAATAGAAGCAAAATAAAACAAAAGTAAAAATAAAACAAAACAAAACAAAAGAGCGAAATTAAAATAAAATAAAAATGAAGCAAAAACAAAACAAAAACGAAAATAAAAATAAAAATAAAAGCGAAATAAAAACAGAAATAAAAGCAAAAATAAAATAGAGGCGAGAAGGGCAATAAGAGTGGAATGGAATGAAGGGAGGAGGGTAAGGAGGTAGGAGGATGAATAAGTAAACTTATTCACCCACAGGAATAAGCTCTCGGGGGAGAGCCCTGCCTTCCGGCGGGCGGGCGTGTAGGGGCGCTATGCCCCTAAGGTGTGTATGGTGACTGTTGTCAGCGCGGGTGAATAATCGTTTCGACAAACCGGATATGAACTCTGCGAGTGGCTCGGTTTTGGTGTCTCTAGCAATGGTGGAGTTGCGGACGTAGCGTCCCGCGCCGATGATAAATCTCAACGACTTATTTTGGACAGCCTGGAGCTTAAGTTTGTTGGTAGAAGATAGAAGACCGTACCAAGCAGGGGCTGCATAGGTCAGTCTCGACCGTATGTACAATTTGTACAGGCGAATTTTGGTTCTGAGTGGCAAGTCAGAGGAAAGTACCGGTCTAAGGCACGCCCGTGACGCGACCGCGCCTGCTGACACATGGTCTAGCATTTTGCGCATGCGCAAGGGGCGGTCTATAATACAACCTAGGTACTTAACACTGGGTTGCCACTCAATAACTTGACCTCGAAACACAAGTTTCGGTGGGAGAAACTTCTGCAGGCCGGTCAGTATTGCTGCTGTCTTGCTGGCATTAACGGCTATTCTCCACTTGTCCAGCCAGCCAGGCAAAGTGTCCAATAGTCGCTGCATTTTTTTGGCTGCTAAGCTAGCTTTGCGGGAGGAGGACATATAGGCGCTGTCGTCCGCGTAAAGGGCTAGGATGACGTCTTCAACACCTTCAGCTAGACCGGAGTCACTGAGAGTGGGGATGTCGTTGGTGTATAACGCATAGAGCAGTGGCGATAGGCAGCTGCCTTGAGGTACCCCTGCTCTAATGGGTTTACATGCTGACTGTTTGTTCTCGACCGAGACATAGAAGCTTCGTTTGTCCAGAAACGAGGCTATTACTCGCCCGAGCATCGGTGGGATGTCCGTCTCTAACAGCTTGTGTATTAAGCCTTCGTGCCAAACTCGATCGAAAGCCTTCTCCATATCGAGAAAGACTCCGACTGTGCGTCTGCCCTTGTTTAGCTCGAAGGCCATGTGATGGAGCACTCGTACAAGCTGAAGAGTGGTACTGTGGCTGTCTCTGAAGCCAAACTGTTCAGGCCTGAGCTGGATATGCGGGGATATCCTAAGTAGTAGTAGACGTTCGAACAACTTGGCTAGATTGGACAGCAGTGTAATCGGTCGGTAATGTTCTGGGCGATGACGATCTTTCCCTGGTTTCGGGAGAACAATAATTTTGCCGATCTTCCACGAAGATGGGAAATGTCCAGTACGCAGTATCCCATTAAAGATACGGGTGAGTGCCACCAGACCCTTCCTAGGCAGCATGATGATCGCTGTGTTTGGAATCTCGTCGGGACCGGGTGATTTGCGCTTGTTAAGTATAGAGGCCTACTTCCTAACCTCTTTAGGCGAAATAAAATAATCACCTCTAAGTAGTGGGGCTGGGGCCGCGAGAAACTGCTCTACGCGTTCTGTAACTCCTAACGTGTGGTCAGGGTCGATAATGGGGTTCGGCTTAAATTGGTCCTCAAAGTGGTCCGCAAAAAGTTCCGCGCGTTCCGCAGCGTGGTAGCGGCGAATACCAGTGGGGTCGATAAGTGGACAGATAGGGGCAGGTGTTTTTGTTAATTGACGGGCCAGGCGATAGAGAGCCGTGTCGTTCTCGCTTGCTTTAGATATTGCCTGGTCCCATGAATGTTGCCTAAAATTTGCAAGTTCAGCAGAAAGTTCCGCGCTAATCTTATTGAGGTCCCTCTTTACCACTGGGCAACGGGTGTCGCACCAGAGTTTACGGAGGTCCCTCTTGGTTTTAAGTTTAGCGCGGAGATGCGCCGGTAGCAGCTGCTTACCGGAAGCTGTGGCTGAGATTTTAGTAGACTCCCTTAGAGCCTGTGCAATGGCAGTTGTGAAGGTGTCAACTGCCTCTTCGACTTCTAAGGGAGTGGAAATGCCACCAGCCGGAAGTTGGTAGCTCAGCATGGCATGGTGAAATAAAGCCCAGTCTGTAGTTCTCCGGGGATTGGGGAGCGGTTTACCAGTTACGGACACTCCAAGGACCAATAAGATTGGCAGATGCTGAGTGTCAGTGTCGTGGAGGACCTCTAACGACATTGACCAGCCGATCTTATGGGCTAAGGCGATGTCCAGTACGTCCGGTGCGTGATTGTCAGCAGAGGGATAGTGTGTTGGTGATCCTGGACCGATGACTAAATAGTTTTTGCTCTCAGCATCTGCTTTTAGTTCACGACCCGATTTGGATGAAATTCGCGAACCCCAGTGTTGGTGTTTGGTATTAAGGTCACCTAAAATAAGTGTGGGGGTGGCATCGCAAAAGATATTGTCGATGTCACTTGGATCGAAGGGGGTTGATGGTGGCTTATATGCGGCGAAGACTTTAAGCTCCGCATTGCCGACCTTTAGTTTTACACCTATAGACCGAATGTATGTAAAAAGGGGAAGGGGTAGTAATTCGTGAATAAGGTCACGTCTAATTAATACAGCCGTACCCCTGAAGGCCATATTAGCGGGAGAAATTTCGTCACGTCTATAGGTGAAGAAATTTGGAATGCGGAGCTCATTCTCACCTCGGAGTTTCGTTTCGCCCAGTAACACAATGTGAACATCGTGTTCCTGGACTAACGTTCTGAGGGCGGCTGTCTTGCCAATTATGCCCCCAGGGTTCCAGTACACAATTCTCAATTTAAGGCCCCGATGAGGCCCCATTAAATTCCCACGTGAGAATTGTGGTGAGTTGTGCCAGTCCATTGAAAAGGGCAGGCAGCGGGTTTTGGCCGGCAGCTATGGCCTCTATGGCCGCGTTAAGTGCCGCTATTGCGGCTCTGGCTACATTAAGGGCACCAGCTTGCATGCGAGGTGGGCCCTGAGTATGACGGATGCCACTGTGGTGGCTAGTCGCGGGCGGCTGAGACTGCTGGGCAGCGACTGCACGTGGTTGCGATTTAATGGGTGGCTGAGCTGATTTGGAGGGTTGTGGGGGGTCTGCGAATTGGGGGGGTGGCATAAAAATATTGGGTATAAAAGAGTATGTGTCCTGTGCTACCGGAACAGTAGCCGGAACGGTTGTGGTGGGTTGAGGTGCGGATTTTTTACGCCGTGGCCTCCTTTTTTTCCCGAGAGCTTGGGTTCTATCTGTTGGAGGGTTGGAGGGGGGCATTAAGTTTGCGCCTGCAGTTAATTCGTACTCCTGCCGCTGTAATTGTGGCAAAGGAGTGGGCGATGGCGGGGGTAGATTTGTTGCCCGTTGGGCATTCTTACGAGGTAACGGGGGATTGATAGACACCCCCCTACGCCTCGCTTCACGCCTGAAAACCGGGCAAGAGCGGTTGTTGGCCGTGTGCGCCTTGCTACAGTTGGCGCATTTTAATGCGACCTTTTGTCGGTCGCATTCGGACGCCGGATGATCGCCGCCGCAGCGTACACACTTTATTGGCCGGTGGCAGTTTGTGGAGGCGTGACCGAATGCCTGGCATCTATGGCATTGCGCTGGGCCTGGGCGAGAACGCCAGGCTTCAATAGATATGCCAGGCATGCTGAGTAGCTCGTTTACTGCATATAGGACTTGCAGCTCGGCATGTGTGTGCCTATGCTGCAGTTGTGCATAGTAAATACAGTTAGGTCGGCCCCTAACTGCTGGGATTTGCCGCACATGCGACACAGGAAAGCTGGCGAGAGCGAGGTCCTCTGCTAGTTCGTCAAGCGAGGTGTCCTGGGGGAGCCCCTTAATGGCGATTTTCTGTGGTCGGTCGCTGTCTAAGCTGTAGCAGTACCAAGATACTGCATGGTCCAGCTTAGACAGCTCGTCAATGTAGGCCACAACCGTACGATACTCCAAAGGAGACTTTGGAAAGAATCGAACCCCTTTGCCGAACGGGCGGGCGTTAGCGGCGTGGCCTAGTATGGAGTGCAATTTCTTTAAGTGCGTCGACCATTGGGGAAGGGACTCGACGACTATAGGGGGGTGACTGTTGTTTTCTTTGGGGGCTGTTTGGGTACTTACTACTTGTGGCGGCTGAGCTTTTTCAGTCTGCGAAGTGATTTGGGGCGCACTAATTGCCTGCGCGTAGGAACGACCGTTCGATGGCGCTGAAGTTGAAGGCGCGGACGGCGCAGCGGGTTGGAGGGGGGAAATCTCAGAGATTTCCATACCCTCAGGTGGAGGGGGGAGCTCCTGGATTGTCAGTGATTTTTGCCTATCGGCAATAACCTCTCTCGCCTCGAGGCGTGCTCGCTCAGCAGGATCCTTCGTAGGGCTGAGTGAGAAAGGTCTAGGCCTAACGTCCCTATTGCGAACCCTAGGGTCTCTGCGCGGCAGTGGGATTGATGGCGGGTTAGTGCTTATTGGGGCCGAGATTGGGGTAGTTGTTTTACTGGTCTGGCTAGTACGACTGTCCTTGTTTGAGGTGGATGAGTTGGGGTCTGGCCGGGGCGGGGTGTCCTCAATAGGAGAGAGCATTGAAGGCATGGTAGGGAGGTCCTCATCTCGAAATACTTCGTCGCCGGACTCAGAGGCCGAGTACACCGACGACTGTGATATGGCCGAGGCCATAGAGGTCCTAGACGGAGGGCGAGAGGGTGGGAACGCGACCGAAAAGGGCCGGTCCGCGGCAGAAATTTCGCCGGTAAATAAATTACGCGCCACGACGGCGGCTGAGGGCTGGGAGCGTAACCATACGCCCCGTTTACGTACGCCTCCTCTACGTACCGGTGGTGGGGGTCCTGGGGGTGGCGGCATTCCGCTAGTTGGCTGCTACCAGCATCCCTTGATGCGAGTCCGGCTGCAGCTGGGTCTGAAGGGGTGGCCCAAAAAGGGCCGCCCTTGGAAGAGCGACAAACGACGGCGATCCGTGGCAATAAATGCCGAGAAAATACAATAAAATCGCTTACCGCTGAATCCTCCTCAAGACCGCTGAAAAAGCGGAAACCGTCTACCTTCAAGCGCTGCTTTTGTAGGCGCAAACACGCAGAACTCAACAAACACCTAGTCTCGTCTGTGCACGCACGTCCGCCGTCTACAGGAATTGTTGTCTTGAAGCACATACACTTTTTTCACTTGAGATATAATTTTAACTTGGAGAGTATTATACACAAGGATGATGACGATATACGATATGATAGGATGATGATGATGATGAGGACGTGGAGCTACTAGGCCGGGCGTGAATTTTGAAAATATTAGCAATACGCTTGCGAGACGCCCTTTACATTTTTGGCTCTTAAAGCCACAGTTTTTAAGTTATTCACATAAATCCTTTTGCATTATGTTTGTAAAATTAATATCTATCTGTAGGAAGTAATTGTAATGTAGAGAAAATTCATTTATATATTTTAAACCAACAAAACATGTATCTCCATACTAACTAGTTGTAGACAAAGACAGCAAGCATTGTGAGAATAGGCTAGCGATAGTTTACAACCGTAACGGTAATTTTATGGCCTGCCGCTTTGTTCGAAATGGTTTAAAGCTCGACCGATCCGGCAGTCGTCGTCATTCCCGATTCGACTTTCGTGTTGTGCGGTCGTGTTCTAGAGCGGCAAGTGCTCCCATAGTGCTCCGTGCAGTGGTGACTCAGCTGGTGCGCATTCCTGTGTGGTGTTTTGCCTCAGCGCTGACGACCTCGAATTGTTGTTTGGATTATTGCCCGCAATTCTTGGAAAATCGGCCTGAGTGTTGAGCGCTGCTCGGTTGTGTGTATTGGCTGGGAAATTGCTTCTCGGCCCGCTCTGAGTGTGCTTTCGCGCTTTTCAACGCGCCCATAACGCGAAGTTTATCGAAGCGATACTGTGTGTTTTTGTGTGTGAGTGTGTGTTCTCGCAGTCGCGGAACTACTACGCATAGTGGTGACCCTTGCTTGCCGCTTTGACTGATGCTGGTTTGCCCGGCCTGAGTCCGGCTTTGGGTTAAATCGCTATTTCCGAAATCTGACGGCATTTCTTACGGCTCAGAAATACGAGTACCATACGTACTCGCTGGCCGAAGAACGCGTGCTCAGGGCAGTTATACGGGGAGTCCCTAAGGAATTCTCCGCAAAAACTGTCCAGGACGACTTAATCGTCCAAGGCCTCCCTGTAAGAGAAGTACATCGCATGTACAACGGCCGCAACCGATCTGAGTGCTACGACATGGTGCTCGTAGTGCTAGATCTCACCAAAGAGGGCAAAGCCATCTTTGATATTAAAAATGTGTGCAGCCTCAAGGGCGTCCGGGTCGAGACTCCGCACAAGCGGGCGAACCCGGGACAATGCCAGCAGCAGATGACGATCTCGCTGTCCGGATAGCGAGATTAGTCTCTACGACCTCCCCGAATAGGGCCTCCCTCCAAACACGACGCCGAGTCCCCGGGTTCGTCGGCGCCCACAAGGATACACGAGGTATCAAAGAGTTCCGGGGCGCTTTCGCCCCCACTCAATCGCAACCGTACCCGCGTAACGGGGAACTCCCCTCCTGGCGGTGACTCACCTTCGGGTTCGAGACTCACGCCGGTCGAAGGGACGCCCCCGAGAGCGACAACCCAAGCCGAAGCTTCCCCCGCGGGGAGCTCTTGAGCGTTGGGCGCTATATGGGCAGAGGCTCCTTCAGAGTCTCGCCCCAAAAAGCCCGGTAAAGCAGTAATGGCTGCAACAGCCAACTGCATAGACAGTTAAAAAAAAAAAAGTCGTCGACGCAGTTCGCAGCAAGAAATCAAGAAAGGAAGAACCAATAATCAAGAAAGAAACTCTGCAAGAAAATAAGTGCTCAATTGTAGAGTGAAGGTTCAAGAAAGAAACGCTGCTAGAAAAAAGGAAGAAACTCTGCTAGAAATTAAGCGTAAAATAAGTGCTCTAGTGTAAAAGTGTTAATAAATTCTTCATAAAAATACTCCGCTTCACTTCGGCTATTATTTAAGAAATCTTCGTGGTCAGCGGTTCACAAGTGCGTCACCCGGCTTCACCCGTCCGGCCCGCAATACGGTCGCCACAGTCCACTATAAACACGTCAGTGGCCTAGTCTAGTAGCTAGCTACCGTACGGTTGTCTAATTTCTACGGCGCTTCGTTGTCGTAGCTTCGTTTTAGCAACCGAGGAAGCTAGCCTACGCCCGTCGCCGCTGTGCGTATTCGTAACAATAACATTAATTTTATGAAACAGGATTAGAAGGGAAAAAACGAAATTAACGTAAATATATATATTAGATAACAGTGGTGAGGCCTAGGGGTGGGTCTTGGCGGGCGGCGGCAAGTCGGTCGCCACCGGGAGCGCGGCGTCCGCGTATCGCGGGGGATTGGCCCGAGGGTCGTACCCGAGCACCGACAGCATTGGCGCGAGCTCGGCCGCCTCGCTGACTACATCGGGCGGGAGTTGCCCTACCCACTTCTGCAGCGCGTCCAGGTTCACCGGACGCTCCACCTGGTCTGTCGACGGCTCCACCCTGGCACACAAACCATACGTAAGCACTTATACACCTAAGTGTACCCAACAGTCGTATATTAAACTATAATATGTATAAAATCACATGACTGTGATACGTGGCACAGATTAACAACTGCAGATCCATCACTTTTACGTAAAACGAAACACCTCCGCTTTTAAATACTGTATTATCAATATTACTTCTTAGAGGTGCTGGACGCAGTAACACTAGAATTTTTTTATACCACTAAGGTGTCAATCAAACTTACGGTCCGACAGATGTAAATCGGTCGCCTAGTGACGACTACAGCACCGTGGGCGTGTCTTGCGAGTAGCCAAGCCTTTAAAAATCTAATCACTTCTGTTTTAAGAAACCCATATTGTAGTTCCTAGAAAAAACCTTGTCAGGGAGCTAATTTCACAAATGAATCTTTTGCGGTACGAAATTCTTCTCACACCACACTGTACCAGATCAATTATGTTCCAAGGTGTGTGGATGAATTTCCTGCCAATGGCGAGCGTTGCAATAATGGAAATGAGACATGCGCATCATTTCAAACAATTATTTAGAACACAGCCCATTATACAGCCGGTATAACACACTCAGGGAAGCAAACTCTCTCCTCAGACTTAAATGTGCGATACAACTAGTGAGTTTGGGATCGTCAACAATTCTCTCAGCTCTGCGTTGATCCCAGTCAAAATACTATAGTATTATTATATTATATGGCTTATTTTTATAAATTTAATACTTATTATTATGACTAATAAAAAAGTATGGCTTTCGCCACGGTCGGTCGTCTGGGGACTTCTAGTGTATCTCACACACTGATAGGCACTAGCTATTAAGTGACATTGGTATGTAGCCTGGTCATAGCAAAGGCGTTCTCGATCGGGTCTGGCACCCCCGGTGCCCTTCTATCAAAGTTGCCAAATAATGCCAGATGCGTACGTAATGCCAGAGGGTTTGTGCGAATGGATGGCTAGTTTTTTGTCCGGTACACGCATACGAGCCGTAGTTGACGGTTGTTGATAGCAGCTGATAGCATGGACATTAATGCTGGGGACACCAGCAAGGCTCTGTGCTATCTCTTATCTCTCCTGCATATCAACGATATGTTGTCCATCAATAACATAGATTGGTGTGCAGATGACAGTACTGAAGACACCAATTACACAGGTCGTGCAAACATCCGTTCCGTTGTGAAGGAGAAGCGCAGAGAACTTGTGTCTTAAATCGATACCACTCTTTCCAGGGCCTCTGACTGGGGACGAGAAAACCCCATTTACTGAGGTCCCATAATTCCAGAACACACCCCTCACCAAATCCAAGAGCATTAAGATCGTTGGTGTTGACATCTACAGCGATGTTAAGTTCCGAGATCATAAGTGAGACAAGGTGAAACTGGCGTCCAAAAAACTTGGTGCACTCAACAGAGCGAAGCAGTACTTCACCTCGGGGTAAAGGCTGCTGTTTTTCAAGTCTCAAGTCCAGCTCTATATGGAGTACTGCTGTCATCTCCGGGCGGGTGCACCCGGATACCAGCTTGGCTCGTTTGACTTGGTTCAATACGACGGGCTGTGAGAATCCCAAACTCATAAGTCTGAGGAGATACTTTGCCTCCCTGTGTGTGTGTTTTACCGCTTGTATAATGGGATTTTTTCTGAGGAATAGGTTAAAATAACGCCCACGGCTACTTTCTACCATCACACCGCTCGCCATCTGCAGGAATTTATCCTCACACATTAAAAAATAAATGGCCACGTACAGTGCGGTTTCAGAGAAACTTCCCCCCGCGAATGCTTAGGTCGTGGAATGAGCACCCTGCCAAGGTTTTCTTTAAGAAGTACAGTATGGGGTTCTTCAAAATAAAAACATTATAAATAAATAACAAGACAGACACACAGGGGACTTTCTGCAAAATATGAAGTCATCATCAGCTCAGACAAGCTGCATGAGAACTAGAAGTTTTAGAACATTAATGAGAAACTTCGGCTGATCTGTGGTAGGAAGTGTTTAGTCTGTAAGGAACTATTTAATTTGATTGAAATGTCAAGTGAAGTAGTTACCTGGAGAGCGCGACGCCGTTGGTCTTATTGATGTACTCTTCGTGGTGCATCACGGCCTCATCCCAGCGAAGGTCGAGGAACGGGAGGACGACCGCGAGCGTCTCCCGTGGGTGGAGCACCAGGGCCTCGTACCGCACGAGCAGACAGCGCGTCGGCCCGAGCGCCCGGCACTGCTGGTACATGAGCTCGACCGCTTCGTTCCACTTGGTGAGGCACTGCCGGTAGCTGGACATATCGAAGCCCGAGATAGTGACATTCCGCGAGATGATGGAATGGACGGTAGCGCGGCCGTCACGCACCATGAACAGAAACTTGGCGTTCGGGAACATCTCGAGCACGTACGTAGCCATCTTGAGCACGAACGGGTCTTTGTTGCAGAGGCGCGGTGCGGGCTCACCGTGTCGGACTATCACCTCGAGGCAGAACGCCGCGATCGCGTTGTCGAGCACCTCCTTACTAACACCAGCCTGTTCGAGTCGCTCCGTCTCCTTATGCGAGCTCATCCACCGCTCGTGCAACTGCAAGATACGTGGCACGACGCGCGTTTCCTGTCCGCACCGTACGTCGGGGTGCGCGTCTAGCATTGCACGCATCAGCGTGGTGCCGGATCGCGGCATGCCACCGATGAAAATCAGCGGCAGGTCGCGGCCCTGCACGCGCGCGCCCCCATTGCGCCTCACTTGAGCGTCAACCGCAGGCGGTGGCCCTCTCGCGCCCACACCTTCCCACTCGCGCCCCGGCCAGGTGCGCGACCACGCCCACACGACCAGCGTGCCCGCCGCGAGCATGAGGCCAACACGCACCCGCGCGTCGCGACCCATGCGCGCCGTGCTCTGGTAGCCCGCCACAACGACACCCTGTACACAAACTTGTATTGATACAGTTTCATTTTGCTAAGGAAGACTGCTCCCGTACGGTCAGTTGTACGGCTGTTTGTCACCCATGCCAAGAAACTTTTCACTTTAAGGAAAAAGAGAAGAAAAACACCAGAGAAAATGTCTTCCATCTTCTGCCCCGCTCTTCTATAGTTTGCTAATTTACATTAATACTGTAGCGACGAATCATCCTTATACTCGTGTATATAGTTCAAATCAGCTTTTATTTGGAGCAACAATCATTCATAGGACACATAACATCGCAAAACGTATCGTTTTGTGTGTTTTATATATAACAAAAAAACATACATTCGTCACAATAAAAAGATAAATGTAAACACCGCAATGCAAGACATACACATCACAATAAGGAGATACATACATAACAATACCTAATAAGATCGAGAAAAAAAAGAAAGAGAAAAGACCGAACTGTGCGTATTTTACATGTGTATTTAATAAAAAATAAATGGAATTTCAGGAATGCCGCTTTTGCACTACATCCGTGATTCGTTAATTTTTGTTAATGAAGTTCCTGATACTATTTTACCATATCCCAAATATCGGACGAATTCTCAACGAAACCGGATTCTCCTACTGGCGTAGCTCCAGTCTACAAGATCCTCCCAAGGACATACTGCAGTACAGGCTCCCGAGCATATCAAAAATCTATATTTTTTGGTTTGGATAAGAATTGGTACAATCCGGACTCCGTAACCAGATACGTGCCTTCATGTCCAAGAAGGACGATTGAACAGACCCCCTTTTCGCGATAGCGTTTCTTTCTTTTTTTTAATTTTATAACCAATTTATATTTAGTAATTTCAATTATTTTTTTTTTCTTGACGTATGCAGGTTTCCTCACGATGTTTTTCTTCACCGAAAAGCCAGTGGTGTGAAATATTAATGAGTGTACTTGAGAAATTAAGAAAAGACTCATTGGCACACGCCGACCTCATCATCACCGACTCAATCGAACCTCCGCCACTTGGGACGTGAAGTGAAATTTAAACCCCTCGGCCACCACCGACTAGTAATAGTAAGCTACTATTCAAGGTGAATTAATTTTAAGGACGTGGGTATTTTGTTATAAGGACACATTCTAGTAAACTGTTACATTTACCTAACACAGTGACTTATAGCGACATCTATCTTATACACCGTTACACTTCGTGCATTTTACACTTCACAACTACTTACTTAGGTAAGGTAGTTTTAATCTACATTCTGCCACTCACCAAAAGAGGGTTAGTTACTTTTTAAACACATAATTTGTTTTTTTATAATGTCTTTTATTTTTTAATTTCATACAACCGAGTTAGAATATAAAGTTATTATTCAGGAAACATCCCATTTATTTGTTAATATTATTTTAGTACTTAGGTTTTAGATGGCGTACCTAATGGTTACATACAGGCATAATTATTAGATATTGATACGTTTGTTTCAATAGATTTGCATTTGTAATTTTTTTGCCTTATAATATATATATATATGCAAATTTCATACAGCGGGTAATTACTAAGTCATAATTATATACTAAAAACTTAAAACCTTTATTACAGACGGGATCGGAGACATCTGTTTAATATAAAGCCTTATATCCTTAAAAAAGGTTTGCAGATTAACACAAACATTTTGAAGCTGGTTTACCCAGGCCTTATTTCATTATTTTGGGTTTTGATGATGAACCTTTTGCGAACAGAGCTTAGTGGACTGTAGGTTAATTAAAAAATGGCGTACCTAATGGTTACATACAGGCATAGTTATTATTGATATGTTTGTTTTAATAGATTTGCATTCATAATTTTGTTGCCTCATAATATATATATATGTAAATTTCATACAGCGGGTATTTACTAAGTTATAGTTATATACTAAAAACTTAAAACCTTTATTACAGACGGGATCGCAGACATCTGTTTAATATAAAGCCTTTTCTCCTTAAAAAGGTTTACAGATTAACCAAACATTTTGAAGCTGGTATACCCAAGCCTTATTTTATTATTTTGGGTTTTGATGATGAACTTGTTGCGAACAGAGCTTAGTGAACTGTAGGTTAATTGAAAAATGGGCTCTGAAAAGAGCCTGACATAAAATTGAAAATGAAACAAGATTTGATTCTGTTCGCAATAGCTTATAATTGCCTTAAACGCAATTTACATATACTTCGACAAAGCATTTAACAATTATTTTCGAAGTTATAATTTACCAACACTATAAATATATAAACAACAACAGTTTTAAAAAATTGTGACTTTAATTACGCTTCACTGATTTTACTTAATTTCTACGATTTGACACTAATATTCTTGATCTATAAAAATGTTACTTCTTTCTTAAAGCAATCTTGAGTTATAACAATGTTGTTTTTTTCTTTATTTATATAAATAACTTGTTCTTTCTTTAGTTAGTTTTTTCACTGTTTATTTATTTGGAACTATCGAACTTTTTCTGCATACAGTATGAAAATCGCCCTTTGTCGTCGTACAACGGACTGCATGCCGGCTCACGCCCGGTTGCAAATTAGTTCTGGAATAGTCGCGGACGACTTCGCACACACCCGCGTATTGCGTTGTCAGTGTGTTTGCATGTTTTTGAATTTTGTGTAGGACTTCGAAAAATTCAATACAAATTTCCGTTCGTTTGTGTTGACGCGAGTTTTTCAGAAACAGTGTATTATAGGAACGTAAGAGTGCGTCGGGACACCTTTTCCTTCTGCGCACAATAACATTTTTTTTTTTTTTTTTTTTTTTTTTTTTAATACCACTAAGGTGGCAAACAAGCTTACGGTCCGCCTGATGGTAAGCGGTCACCGCAGCCTATGGACGCTTGCAACACCAGGGGTATCACTTACGCGTTGCCGACCCTTCAGAAATCTAATAACTTCTTTCTTGAAGAACTCCATACTGTAGTCCTTGCAGAAAATCTTGGCAGGGAGCTCATTCCACAACTTAAGCGATCGCGGGAGGAAGTTTCTCTGAAACCGCACTGTACGTGACCACTTAGGTTCTAAAGTGTGAGAATGAATTCCCTGCCGATGGCGGGCGGTACGATGGTAGAAAGTAGCCGTGGGCATCATTTCGAACAATTCCTCAGAACACAACCCATTGTACAAGCGGTAGAACACACACAGTGAGGCAAAGTCTCTCCTCAGACTTAAGGGCTCGATACCGCAAGTGAGTTTGGAATCGTCGACAATTCTCACAGCCCGTCGTTGAACCGAGTCAAAAGGGCCAAGCTAGTATCCGGGTGCACCTGCCCAGAGATGGCAGCAGTACTCCATATGGGGTCGAACTTGCGACTTGTAAAGTAACAACCTTTGCCCCGACGTGAAGTACTGCTTCGCTCTGTTGAGTACACCAAGTTTTTTGGACGCAAGCTTCACCTTATCTTGTAAATGATCTCGGAACTGAACATCGCTGGAGATGTCGACACCAAGGATCCCAATGCTCTTGGAGATGGAAAGGGGAGTGTTCTGGAATTGTGGGACTACAGTGAATGGAGTTTTCTTAGCGGTGAACGCGCACACTTGTGTCTTTGTAGGGTTGAATCGGACCAAGTTTACCCGTCCCCAGTCAGAGACCTGGGACAGTGTGGTCTCGATTTGAGACACAAGTTCTCCGCGGTTTTCCTCCACAACGGAACGAGGGATGTTTGCACGACCCGTGTAAAAAGCGTCTCCAGTACTGTCATCTGCATAGCAATGTATGTTGTTGATGTTCAACATGTCATTGATATGCAGTAGAAACAGCGTAGGAGACAGCACAGAGCCTTGCGGGACACCAGCATTAATGTACATGCTATCAGAGCAACTACCGTCAACTACGGCTCGTATGCGTCTGCCGGACAAAAAGCTAGCCACCCATTTGCACAAACCCTCGGGCACTCCGTAAGATGGCAACTTCGATAGAAGACCCCGGTGCCAGACCCGATCGAACGCCTTCTCTATGTCCAGGCTACATGCCAATGCCTCCCCCTGACTCTCAATGGCTAGTGCCCATCGGTGTGTGAGATACACTAGAAGGTCACCAGTCGAGCGACCGTGGCGAAAGCCATATTGACGGTCACTGATCAGATCGTGTACTTCTAGGTATCTTAGAAGCTGTGTGTTGATCACACGCTCCATCACCTTAGAGAGGAGAGAGGTAATAGCGATAGGCCTGTAATTCGATGGATCTGATCTATCGCCCTTTTTGGGCAACGGGTGCACATTCGCAGTCTTCCATGAAGACGGAAATTGCCTAGTGTGGTAGGAAAGCGCGAAGAGGCGCGTGAGTACAGGACATAACTCAGGAGCACACTGCTTAAGCACCACTGCTGGTATACCGTCTGGCCCACTCGACTTATGAACGTCTAGAGAAAGCAACGCCCGCCTGACCTCCCGCTGCGTTATGGAGATTTCCGGCATGGTCTTACCGCACCACGGTATACTAGGTGGTACAGCGCCTTCATCGTTCATATTCGAGTTCGAGGCAAAGAGACTGCCCAGTAGATCGGCTTTCTCTTTAGCAATATGGGCCAAGTCACCATCGGTCTTTCGCAGTGGTGGTAACGACGACTGGCAAAAGTTCCCTTCGGCAGCTTTGGCAAGCGACCAGAAAGCACGACTCCCAGAAGGATAGCTCGCAAGTCGCCCACCTATTTTGCCGATGAATTGGAATTTTGCTCTGGCAGTTGCTTTCTTACTGAACCTCGAGGCAGCATTTAATTTGCGTTTTAACTCAGAAATATTCCGATCCTTATTATATTGAGCCGTGGTCCAAGCCTCATATGCATTTTGCTTAAAAATTTTAGCTTTTCTGCAAGACCTATTAAACCACGGTCGTTTTTTGACACCGGCAGCTACTCGCGGGTTAGGAATATAGCATTCCATACCAGCAAGGATTGTCTCAGTGACTGCGGCTGCGCAGACGTCAGGATCTTCTGAGTTAAAGCAGATCTGCCTCCACGGGTACGATGCATAAAATTCTCGCAATCCATCCCAGTCTGCCGACTTATAGTGCCATACACGACGCCAATTAATTGGCCCAGAAGGATCCTGAGACGGAGTATCCGTCCAGACGAGTAGTCAGCAGAAGGTCCAGTAAGGAGCTCGTATGTTCCTCTATATCTGGTATTCTCGTTGGAGAAAGTACCAGCTGAGAGAATCCATAGGTCAGAGCAAATTCATGAGCAGATATCCCAGCATAGGTTTTGGTTCGAGAACTGAGCCACTCGCGATGATGGGCGTTAAAGTCTCCCAAAATAACTAGTTCTGCTGTGGGATATTGCTCTAGAACTTTGTCAGTCGTCAAACTCAGGTGCGTGAAGAGTCGAGTTAAGTCCGTGTCAACGCTATGAGACCTGTATAGGTACGCATAGATACGAGTGTGGCCGCCGTAATCTACGCGCACCTACAATATCGACAGGTCCCTGTCTTCAAGGCTATGAAGGCGGCGACAGCAGATATTCTCCCGGACGAACATACATACACCGGCACGACTCATAAAATTGTGTTCGAGCTTGTAGCCGGGATAGTGAAGGTATGATGTGTCGGCTGGGCAGGATATCTGCGTCTCCGTTAGAAAAAGAATGGTCGGCTGCGCAGTTTCGAGATGGTGGTGGACTGCGTTAAGATTTGCGTGAATACCCCTTATGTTGCAAAAATCCACATTATATGTGGATGGAGTAGCCGCTGTCAAAACTCTTTTCTTTTTTCTGTTCCTGGCCATTTTGTTTGAAGTTACTTAGACTAAGGATAAGGATTCACTGCACAGACAGCTTAGAAGACAAAAAGTTGCGGTGCTAAGACTGCCGAAGCTCAACACAGATGATACGGTTGCTGGCACGGCGGGCGGAAGGGCCCCTGATCTCCCTCTGTTGTAGTAGCCGGGTCCACTCCGGTCTCCTTCTCCGGCACGACTACCACTTCAGATACTTTACACAGGCTGGCGGATCAGCCTCCCAGGGCGAAGATTAAGTGATCCCTGGGTTCGGGATCCCGTTCAACCTGCGGGCGGCCAGCGGTCAGCCGTTTCATCAGGTCTCCCTGACCGCCGAACCAGCACGCCGCATCTACGCCGAGCATGACAGCAACAAGCACCGCCGGTCTTCCGCTGTCCGCGCAGCGAATCCTTAAAGAGCTCTGGCAACCTTACTCACCGCCAGGAACACAACACTACTCAATGTTAGTGTTATTATAGCCGCGGTTTTCTGTAAGGTGCAGGTACTTCCCCAGTTCGGGCCGCTCATTCGAGCAAGTACTCGCTATGCCCTGCTGTATTTGTTCGGGTGGCTTATTCGAGCGAGTACTTGCAGTGCCCTACCTCTCTCATTACATAAACCGCTATCGTGACGTATTCAAGGTTTTTTAATACTAAACCCTAGGTTAGGAGTCACAGAACGCGTAGAGCAGTTGCTTGCGGCCGCAGCCCCACCACTCAGAGGTTTTATCTCTCCCAAACAAGTTAGGCATGAGGCCTCAAAACTCAATAAGCATAAATCACCCGGCCCCGACAAGATTCCCAACATAGCGCTTATTATTTTGCCTAAAAAGGGTCTGGTGGCACTTACTCGGATCTTTAATGGGATACAGCGCACTCGACATTTTCCATTTCGTGGAAGTTAGGTGAAATCATTGTTCTCCCAAAACCAGGGAAAGACTGTCACCGCCCAGAACATCACCGCCCGATAACACTGCTATCTAATCTAACCAAGCTGTTCGAACGCCTGCTACAGCTTAGGCATGAACAGTTTGGTTTAGGAGACAGCAACAGCACCACTCTACAGCTTGTAAGAGTACTCCATCACATAGCCTTCGAGCTAAACAAGCAGGCGCACGGTCGGAGTCTTTCTCAATATGGAGAAGGCTTTCGACCGAGTTTGGCACGAGGACCTTCCACAGATGCTCAGGCGTGTAATAGCACAGTAGCTAGAGCGAGACCATAATGATAGAGATCAGCAGATACTCTCCAACTATATAGAAATCACCAACCTTCCAGAATCTGGGTCTGAAAAATTCTATCCCTATTGTAACTCTCGTAGCTACCATAGCGTAGCATCATATCTCATAGCATATTGTAAGTGCAAAGCGTGTAGGCGGGCGTCATGTGCAGGCTGACAGTGCCGATGGCCCGGTGGAAGGTCACCCTCGCTCACTCGTGGTCCATCTTACGCGCCAGGCTTTGAAGGATGAGTTGCTTCGCAGTGCCTGGGTACGTCATGGCAATACCTCAGCGGACCATAATATATATCTTTGGATAAGCGACCCCTTTTTGTCAATGAGAGGCTTGAGGCTTACCAGATGTAACAGACAGCTTTTTCATAAAACGCTCGAGATTTCTAGACGTCCGCAGTGGAGGTTCGTCTGGACTAAGCAAGGCGTCCTTGTGCGCTAGGCAGAAAAGTCCCCAGTACATTAAATTGGAAGTGAAGAAGATTTAGATACAATTTTTGGTTCAGGTGCTGTCAACGCAAGTATTCAGTAATAATTAATTATTTTTATTTGAATCATATTTTGAAACATCAATCCAAAGGGTATATGTTTTTTGTTTTATCTTAATTACTCTTTAAGAATATGTTGAATATAACCGTATTGCTCTCTATAATATTAGCATTAGTAAAATTTTTATTGTTGGATATAAATATCTATGTAGGTATTACTTTCATAATTTGTATATTAATTTTAGTTTCTATGTTTACGCCATTTATTTTTAATGATTTGTTTTCGTTGATAGGGCGGTACTTAGGTATGAATATTTGTTGAATGTCAGTGTATTGCTTTCTTAAAAGTCACAGGGATTCGGGAATTAGGTATTACTATTTTTATGTTTAAACTACACGTAAATATTTGCAAAAATATTTTAAAAGGCCTTAAAACATTTTTTTTAAAATTGGATTACTTAATGCACGATCACTGAATAATGAGTCATGAGGAGATCATGTTAGCTATGGATAACCTCACGTACAACTTATTAGCAATAAATGAATAATGGCTTAGAGAGGGGCAGGACCACCGTGCCCCGTGGTTCCAGGTTACCGACTACGACATATGCCACGTCCACGTAGTATCCGTGGTGGGAGTTTAGGGTTCTACATTCGAAATGGGATTAATGCTTGGTTTCACTCACATCCTGTCATTGATTAGATCGAGCAGATGTGACTTAAGTAGTCTTTATTAATTGATAATTATTATTGGGGCAGCCTATCACCCCCCTTGGCTAGATGTAAATGTTTTTTTAGATGCCTTATCAATATCTATTGATTCTTGTTCTGCAGCTGATCATATCTTTCTCACTGGAGACATTAAATAATTTCTGAACTTCTCTCAATCCGTTAATTTAAAACAATACATAACCAAACTAACACATTTCACATTTCACAGTGAAACATTGATAGATCTGATAGATCTGATAGATCTGATATGCACTGATGCACTGATGCTCCACTACGACACTCCTCTGTCACTCACATTCCTGAACTAGGGAATCACGCTATACTTTCCATCGGATTAAATCTGAAAAAAGAAAAAGAAACACATAAATGCATTTAATATCAGACCATTTAAGGACATTCTTTTAAACCATTTCAACAATGATTTAAAATCTGTACAATGGGAAACTCTCAAACAAATTCCGGATATAAATGAAATGGTGAGTACATTTACTAATATATTAGTATGTCTTTTTTACCTTCATGTCCCTGTAAAAATTATTCGCGTTAAAGGTCAGTCTGCCCCCTGGATGACAGGCACTGTTAAAGAAATGGTTAGAATACAAAATAAAAGTTATAAACGATACAGATCATCAGATTTAGTATAGCATAAAGGATATGAAAAAAACGGTTATTACAGCGTTACATCAAGAGAAAAAATCTTTTTTAGAAAATAATATTATTAATAAATTAATAAAAATAACTCTTTGCCGAGATCATGTGATGCATTAGCATCGACACGTCTTAGATGTGCCCAGTAACGATCAGGTAAATATTTCTACCCTTACGTATTATGAATATCATAAATTCAGTTCATCTTTTTTTATCTTCAGCCAGTTAATGAGGAAACTATTCAAAGTTTATAATTGAATGAACAGGGAGCTGACCAAATTTTCTTGGATATGCTCATTTTGACTCTACCCTATAGCTTAGGTATAAATTACTGAGATTATGAATAGGTCTATTTTAAGCTCTACTTTCCCTGACCTTTGGAAAATCGCAAAATCTTAAGCCTATCCCTCATCCCTGTTCTGAGAAAGATCTTCGTCCAATCAACGTCTACTCTTCTATATCCAAGATTCTTGAACTCACCGAATATCTTGAGCAGAACGCCATCATTCCTATAGCTTACAGTCCGGATTTCGCAAAATCACAGCACTGCAACAGCCCTAATTCATGTAATTGATAACATGCTATCCACTCGTGATAAGGACATGGGATCTATTCTGGCTCTGCTTGATTTTTCATGGCTTTCGACACCATAAATTATTCAAAATTTTGAAAATTATCGTTTTATGGTTTAGATACATCGGCTATAAATTGGTTTGACAACTATCTCCAAAACAGATTTCAGTTAGTCGAAATTTAAAAAGAGGATGTTAGTCAATTATGTTCTTCTCTGCAGGTTGTAAAATGAGGCGTTCCCCAGGGATCAATTCTCTGGCCTCTTTTTTTTATAATTTACGCAGCACACATCACGTCATGCATTAAAAACTGTCAATATCATCTCTATGCTGACGATGTTCAAATTTATCTTTCCTTTCGTTCAGAAAATACACAAATAAAATTAACAATGACTAAAATAGAATAGCCCAATGGTCAAATAAAAACTGTCTTGTGCTGAATCCAAAGAAAACAAAATACGAGGTAATAGGCTCCATAAAACAAATTAAGGACATTTCAGTTCACAAACCAGCACTATCTATTTCTGACCAACAACTAGAATGTCTAGAGGAAGCCCGCAACCTACGGTTATTTATTGATAGCCACCTGAGATTTAAATCTCACATTATGGAAGCAGTTTGAGGATGTATTTTATCGCCTTAGGCTTCTATACAAAATACGGCCCTATCTCAGTGTTGATACAAGAATTAGGCTATGCGAGTCCTTAATACTTTCCAAACTTAATTATGCGGAGACTGCCTATGGTTTACTCGCTAGATCAGAATTAGTGCAACGAGTGCAAAACGCTTGTGCACGGTTTTGTTTTCCTGTTCCACCTCTTTCACATGCAACCCCGTTTTTGAATAGTGCCAAGTTGTTAAATATGTCCGCACGTCGAAATTTGCACTTTGCTTCTCTGCAGTTTAGTATTATAAAAACAGATATATTACCTGTACAACAAGTTGTCATGGGCACGTTATCGTAATAAATATGAAACCCGGGCATCTTCATACTTGACTAATTGCCCTCGACGTAGAACTGCAGCCTTTCGTGGGGGTTTTAAATTCTCTGCCCACCGGTGCTGGAATGATTTGCCACCTCCGTTCCGAGCTCCTAAATGTAAGAAAACGTTTATAAAAAAACTCAAGGATTGTCTATTAAATAAACAAATACCACTTTAGATTCGGTTAAGTACTTACATTTTGTCTATTGATATCTCGCGTATCCTTGCGACCGAAGCAGCATAGAAGAAAGATTTGATGGAAAGAAATTGCAATCGTTTGTAATGATCAAATGCAAATACTATTAGTTCAGCCCCCCCTTCCATTTCATAATCTTGGCCCAACACAAAGAAAACAAGTAAACTGGATTCAGAAAAATAGAAAAATATACTGAAATGAGGGTTGGTACAATTATTTCCTTTGTTATATTTAAGTCTTTAGGATGAATAAAGTTATATATTGTAAGGGTATTGTTGACTGAGCAACCTGGATTAAAAATATCAATCAAACAAATCAAACTTTATTCAAATATGATTCTAATAACACTTTTGAATCGTCAATACAATGTAAACAATGTTAATTTCTGCCAAAAAGAGCTGGCAAGTAGATCCATTTAAAGTAATAATACAATACTTTGATAGTTAGCTGAAGAGTATACAATATGAACCGAAACACTTATTAGGTAACAAAAAAAAAATGTTAGTAAGCTACTAAAAACAAAATCAAACATGTAAATTATTTTTTTTATGTAGCATAGTGGGCGCACCATGTGAAGCGTCAAATATCGTCAATCGAGTGAAGGAATTCAAATATTTAAGAGAATTCCGATATTTAATAGCACTAGTGGCATTACCGCCATCATAATTATATCTTTGCACAATCATATGTACATACATATACTTACATATACTTAAAACAATCCATGCTATCTACGAATATAATATAATAATAAATATTATAAATGCGAAAGTAAATCTGTCTGTTACCTTTTTACGCTGAAACCGCTGTACCGATCAAGATGAAATTTAGCATGCAGATAGTTTTGGGTCCCGGAAAATGACATAAGCTACTTGAAAACGTCAAGTTTTATTCGTTTAATAATTGAGGAGTTGCCGTTGAACTTCTACACCAATGACCAAATACTAAGTATGACACATGAATCAGCTATCGCTTCGCTTTGCCATGTTTAAGGGAACGTAACGACCCGACGCACATGCCACCATCGCAGAGACACTTTGAGAGAGCATGACACAAGCAACTCCAATAAAACTTCGATTGTATTAGTTACAATGTGTGTAGTAAATGTACAAAATATAAATCCGATTCATATTGAGATTTACACACAAAAGTTTACATTTAACTGATTTATAGTATTTTAAATTGTAAGGATATAGTAAATGTTAAAGATATGAACTGTCCTAGTGTGTTAAATTTGTATAAAGTATATGGGTCATCATTTTTATTACTCAATAAGTGTTTCGGTACATATTGTATACTCTTTCGCTAATAATCAAAGTATTGTCTTTAAATAGAACTTCTTACCAGCTCTTTTTGGCAGAAATTAACATTGTTTTCATTACAATGTATTCTTAGAAACCTATTTGAATAAAAATGGTTTGATTTGATTTGATTTGAACCCTCCCTGGATGGGAGCTCAGACACGATCCCTACGGACACAGGCCTCCACGCCTTACATGCCCGGTTGAGCTTCTTCTCCCCCTCGGATGACCAAAAGGGTAACATTTGGAGAACGGTGAGAGGGGAGTTGTTGAGGGGAACCCAACCTGGATGTCAGTTCCGGTGCGATCCCCAGGAGCTTCGCCGCCATGCATGATATGGGCCTCCGAGCCTGTCACTGCCAGGGGAGCTTCTCCTCCCCGTCCAAACTCTGATCGGACCAAGAGGGTAAATTTTGCAGATGCAACCCCGTGGTAAGCGCAAAGCTGTCGCCGCCCATTGTTGAATGGCTGCGATTAAAACGACGTCCTCCACCCTTCCTACCCGTGAATCCGACTTAGCGTGTCCCTTCGTCCGCCAGCATAAGGCGTCCTTCTCACGTGGACTGGGAACCCATTCCCAGATTTCATTTTCCTCCTCGTGAGTTCAGTCCTATCCATCCAATCTTTTCCTTTATCAACTTCACTACCCCTTCCCCCTCACAGTTTTTGTTGCCTACCGCACAGGTTTGCGTTGTTTCACCTGAAACCTGTGATCGGATAAACACGCGTGAAATTTTGTACCCTGGCTCACAGGGATGTATAGTTTCTAAATGGTTAGTGGAGCAATTAAAGTTGAGACTCAATCCGAATGCGGACTCTGTTCGAGGCACTGGTGGAATTTTGGTATTTAGGTTGTTAGAACATTTTTCGGACGCTGTTTTCCTCTGGATTCCCCTCACCCGGGTATTTTGTCTCAACTATTGGTTTTTTTAAATTATAATGAGCCCAGCTTAACCACTTGCCTTTACGTTGGCCGGATCCTGCAACTTGTGGGGGTCTCTCTGTTTTGGGAAGTAGAAGAGCCCCCTTGTTAGGGTTTGTCTCGAAGAAGTCAATTCGTATTTGTTTGCATAAACACCCAACGTCAGAACCCTGCAGATCAGGATTGTGAAAAGCGTACATTGTAAATAAAACAGCCAGGCTCTTATTCGGTCTTATTATAGATGGAGTATCTTCATTTTCTAAAGCAGCGCGTCATGGTCGGATAAAACGGAACCTCCTAAGGTCGGAGATCTTTTCTTAGTAAAGAAGGCCAACATAGACCGCCCCTCCATTGGAGAAGGGGTCGTATACTGCAATTGTTTCCAGGGCAGGATGGAGTTCCTCGAGTTGCTGAGGTTGGTGTATCCATTCTAAAACGAGCTGTAGCGACCTTGTCCTGTCTCCCTGTTATTTAGGATTCTCCCCTTTGAGAAGTCTCAGCCCTATTCGATCTGGCTGGGCCGGGGGATTGTTCGGTGATAAGCCTGTTATACGGAAGCGCGTTCGACGTTAGACGCATACACACAAAGGACATGCGGATAGTCGCCGTTTTCAAACGAGAAAGGCGGCCCTAAGTTAGTCAAAATAAGGGCTAACATAAGTGAAAGTGGCGCCCTCACTACATTTTTTTAATTTCCATTAAATACAAACTCATTTTCAAAAAAGTGCTCAAATTAAAAGTTTTATGTACAAGTAAGCAATTTTTAGGAATTTTTTTTGCTAGATATCATTGATGTGCAGGCTGGAAAGTTAATTTATGCTAATAGTTACCACTTTTAACATAAATGAACCTTCTAGCCTACACATGCATAATATATAGCGACTAAAAATTTCTAATAATAGCTTACTTGTACTTTAAACTTTTAATTTGAGCACTTTTTCAAAATTCCTTATGTGGTGAATACAAATTGAAAAATCTAATGGGGGCGCCACTTTCACTTATGTTAGCCCTTAAGCAGTTTTAAGATTCACGGACCTTGGAATAAACAACTTATATAAAGAAGCAGGATTTATCCCTAAAGGGGATCTCTTTCGCTTGTCATACAATGTCATACACATCATTGTCAAACTGACATTGGGTTCATAAAATTTAAAATTAAAATAAATTAAATTGCAAGTGAATCAAATTATATCGGCGCACAGAATAGGTTACTACCTCAAACTACATAAAATGTATAAATACTGGCTGTTACAAAATAAACGGGTAGCTTACTGTAGAGGTTACGACCTCTTGTTAAGTATAAAGGAAGTAAATATGTTAGCGAACGCAAATACGCCGTAGTGTTTTTACGAAAATATAATAGATGGTGTCAGTGTGTTTTTAAATAAAAACAATCGGAATTTAGAGTTTGTCATTATTTTGATATTGATTGACATTCCAGTGAAAAATATAGATCGGACAAGTCTATATAATTTGGAGGGTCGATTCCTGTCTCTATCAGGGAGCCCTAGAATATTTAGCATGGTTTAATATTGCCAATAGACTTAGGATTAGATACTCCTGTATCCAATATATAATACGCATCGCCACCATTGCGACTAAATGTAGGAATTACCAATTGTAATGGAAAGACGACCCGAGGTCTATGGAAGGATGATCTAGTAATCGAAGAAGTACATCAGCTAAGTTTTTTTTGTATACTAATTCTCCTAGGTAGAAGTTGTGTCTAAATTATGTTTATTCTTGTGGCGATAGAAAAAAGCATAATATAGAAAAGATCTCCCAATACCGTGTTATCATTAGCAGTGATTCCCGATACCTATTAAGTAAAAAGGTAGAAGTAGCTTCTTTACGCCCCCGCACGCTGCATATGGTGGAGGCGCCGGGTAAAGCAGTACCTATACCTACTTATGGTACAGTAACATAAAATGCATGCCATGTAGAAGGTACCTATATTTCTAACATGGTTTATTGATTAATAAAAACAACACGTAAAGTGCGAGTTGCACTCGCGCACCTAGAGTTCCGAACCTACTTAATAGGATTCTTAAAAGTTATTGGATAACTACGATTTATATCTACGCCCAATTTTTTATAAGAGATATACCATATCACTTAAAGACCGTAAACTTATCATAGGTTTTTCTTCAATCTATAAATATCTAATAAATAAATAAACGCTCAATTTTCATCAATAATAATCATAAAAAATATATTTGTGACTCTCACAACAAGTCGTTCAATTTTATATCTCACATGGTACTGTTTTCAATTTTGTAACAAATTTGACCCCTATAATCAAAATTCAATGCCGCGAATGCATGCATCCTACGATCTCCTGCCTGCTTTGCTCTTAAAGTGTCCGAATAGAACTTTTTAGATGAGACCTCCTAAGTCTTGAGCCGTAAGATTAATTGCAGCCCCGATGGTATAAAAAAACATTTATTTAATTTTAGTACACCTATAATTATATTTCTCGAGTTGTGCTTTAGCACGAATGTTTTTTTTTGCGTGGACTGTTCAATCGCTTGTGTATTTTGACGTTCAGGCAAAAATTATAAACACAGAATTTTATGTCTTTTTTAGCTAATAAGTACTTGGTAACAGAAATACCTATTATAATAATGAAATGCACTTCTGAAAGGCTGATGTGGATCAGCATGTTAGTTTCTATTAATGGGTTTTTTAACAGTAAAATTGTTTTACAAAATAGTAAATATTTAATTTTAACGCTCGTTCTCGTATATATTGCCTAAATGATTTGTAGAAATTACAATAAATAATTATATTTACAAATTTTAAGTGTGTTCTAATGCTTATATAGCGGGTTAAGAAATTGTCCGAATAATATTGACTGTAAACAACATTTAGCCAGGCTTTACACTTAGACCTTTACGCTAGTGTGTCACAAAGTTTTATAATTCGAAAAAATTGAAAACCATCCTTAAAACCTATTTATCTTAAGTCTGTTCCTGATAACTACTCTATCTATAGTGTTCTTAACAGACATACCTACTAATTGATCAATTTAATAATAAATAACTTTAATATTCTCTTTAATTATTTGCCTAGTGCAAGTTCTTAAATCATATATTCGTATTGTTAATTACCGAAATATTATTAGGTTTGAAAGCCAAAACAAACGCTTATTGACAATTTAATTAACTTGGTATTTCTTATCGTCATTTAGAAGGTGTGTAAACGTGGTCTTTCTAATAGAGCACATAAGCCATTGTTCATGATTTGACCTATTGCATATGAACGAGAAAGACTCTCATACTATTAGTTAAAGAGGGATAGATTTATTTTTGTTATATTCCAACAAATATAACAGTAGTATTCGTGATATTGTAAACTATTTACATACCAATTGTTATTTAATTTTTAAAAAAGATAATGTATATAAGCAATTTTCAACCCAATTCAATGAGATGTATACACATGGTAATCATAAATAATTAAGAAATGTGGATGCATCTGCAGGTACGACTACAATGCAAACGCCATCGGATTCTAAGATAACCTTATTTGACTTTTGAAACCCACAAGAAAGAAGGTTAATTTAAGAAATTCCATGTGAAATAAAAATTTTCCTACAAAGAAATAATAAAAATCAAAAACAGTGGGGATGGAAATGATTAAAATCGGAGGCAGAGAGATTTCTAAGACCTCCGTTACGATGGTTTTGAGCCGAATTTATACAGTCGATCGGTATAAAAATATTTTTATTTTTCTAACTTCTATTTATGTAATTTGTTAGAAATCATAAGTAGTTGTTTTGTATTAGTATAATACGAAATAATGAGCTTAAGGATGAGATATAATTTTTTTTCTTATTTTAATACATACATAATATATAATAGATACTTTAGTTTTTATGAAGAATATAATGTGTGATATAATATCACTACATAGTATAAAACAAAGTCGCTTCCCGCTGTCTGTCCCTATGTATGCTTGGATCTTTAAAAATAGGCAACGGATTTTGATGCGGTTTTTTTTTATAGATAGAGTGATTCAAGAGGAAGGTTTATATGTATAATACATGCAGAGAAACACTGATAATTTTAGAGGTTGCTAATGTGAAGTTGTAAATAAACACATCTTTTTGCGCTTCTTTGCAAACGCTGGCTGAACCCTACGAGATAGATCAAAATAATATACTACAGTATTGTACCCCTTAAAAAGGTCTACAAAAAAGTCAGCGATGGTATATGTCTATCTCTTAGGGATAACCCATAATTACAATTGTTTTTCCTTAAGTTTTACGAGAAATAATGGCTTATTTACGAAGCGATTTTAAGCAATACAGCATTAATCCTTATCCAATTAAGAACGTTAAATACATTGTGCATTTAATATAGATCAATATGGCTCAATACAGCATGTCATTTAAATTAATATTTTCGAAGATATTACAGATTTAAAATGCAGGGTCAAATCAAATTGACAGTTGAGTTATTTCAGCTGAATTACCGGTTAAAGAAGAAGATCCTGTCCCGTTCGAAATCTCTGTCACCAACTAACGAACAAGTGGATAAAGTAAACAACTTGATTCATTCAAACACTGATGCGCCGACGCAAATGTACTACTCGGTCGATACTGTACTCGATTTGGAAGAAGCTGTTAATTTTCCTACAGAATTTCTTAATTCTTTGAACCCGTCTGGACTCCCTCCTCATAAAATGTTGTTGAAAGTAGGATGTCCTGTTATTTTATCAAGAAACCTGAATCCATCCAATAAACTTTGCAATGGCACGCGTTTTCTGGTAAAATCACTAAAATCTTTTATAATAGAGTGCACAATACTCACCCGATGTGGTACAGGAGACGATGATTGGTGATTGATTCCCCTAATTCCTCTGTTACCATTGGATTTACCGTTCCAATTTAAACGCCTACAATTTCCAGTAAAGATATCTTTTGCAATGACCATTAATAAAAGGTTTAGATTTGAGCGTTGAGTGTCTTTCACATGACCAATTATATGTATGTCGCTCTTTCAAGAATAACATCTAAAGAAAACATTGTATATAAAGACATTCTGTAGTATATTTAGTATCAGCATTGCACGCGTGCGAAGCCGGGGTGGGTCGCTAGTAAAAAATATATCCAAACATGATAGTTTCTATAAGTGAGTTTATAATCAAAATGTATTAAAAAGACAATCAATTTGAATGTTTGCGCTTGTATTGGTACATGTTACCTTAATGATCGGTAGTAGTTACTATAGAATAATTATTTTAACAAAATTCGAGTGTATTTTCCCGCTTATATATGGGCTGTGTTTTGAGGAATTGTTCGAAATGATACCTAAGCACTGTCTCAACCACCGTACCGCTCGCAATCGGCAGGGAATTTATCCTCACACCGTTAAAACCTTAAAACCACGCTAGGCCGGGGTGAACGGTTAACATCAGGTGGAGTGTAAGCTTGTTTGCCGCATTAGTGGTATTAAAAATAGTATTTTATGTAATATTATAACCTGCAACGCAATGCAATAAAACGTTGTGCTTTGATGCATTTTGTAAGTAAGACAAAGTCATGACAAAACGATGCTTAAAATTGATTCTTGAAAAATTATTTACGTTATTTAATTAAACGTAGTTTTTCTTTTTTATAAAGTTACTTGCCGCCATTTACAATCCAAAACTAATCTAAGGGTTAATAAGCAAGAAATCGCGTATGTAAAATGTGCCTTACCAATGTATGAGACACTTTTTTAAATTTTCCTCAATATGGCTTAGCGTGGTATTTATGTAGAATAAAAATGCCACAAGCCTGGTTAATTTGTTGTAGTTGTAGTAGTGGTCGATTGGTTGTGACGTCGCGAACTCTATGTTTATACATTTTGTTCAAATTAATTCTGTTTTTGTGACACAAATGTTAAAAGTTTAGTCCTCCATGACCGCCTTAAGCCATATCTGGGGCCCGATCAAAATTTATTACGTACAGGATTCTAATGCTTATATAATGTTAAAAGTTTTTTGGTAAGATGCAGCTGTGGGAGCTGAATGACCCGATTATATGTGCAATGGTATTTATACTTGGAACTAATAAACTCGCAACACAAATACAAACACAGAAGATCAAACTATTATAAACGTGGATCCCGTTTCCATGGTTTAAGTGGTTTAAGATTTAAAAGGGCTACATTTGTTTTTTTTCTCATGCATTTTAATATTTCCTTTTCGAAATAATAAAACGAAAGCGAAGAAACTTTACACACAAAAGAAAACTAGTATTTCTATAATACTGTATCATATAAAACTACACAAAATAGGACTCGGGTATTATATATATGCTCATAAATAAAACATTAATGATATTCATTACGTTTTTTTTAAGGGTTCCATACCCAAAGGGCAAAAAATGGGACCCTATTAATAAGACTCCGCTTCCGTCCGTCTGTCACTAGGCTGTAACTCATGAACCGTGATAGTTAGACAGTTAATGACAGACGATGTATTTCTGTTGTTGCTTTAACAAAAAATACTAAAAAAAACACAATAAAATAAATATTTAAGTGGGGAGCCCACACACAACACACAACATGTGAATTTTTGGTAGTTTTTGCTCGATATTGATCGTTATCAACCTTTTGCCTGTACCTGTTGCCGTTGCAACACTTGAAATAATTACAGAATATTAACATATATATTCACTTTCAAAATAAATACCCGTATATTACGAACGTGTATTATTACGAAATCTATTTATCAAATATAAGGGTAACGTAGACACATGGCAAAAACGATCTCGTTATGTCTATCCGTTCTTCCTTTTGTCAATTTCAGGTAAAAAACGTTAGCCATTTTACATTTACGTTATATCAGTTCGTCGGTCCTTAAGCGGTAGGTATGAATGTACATATATACCCACTTAGACAAATGTTAGTAATTTAAACATTTATAGTTTCGTCAAGAAATTGATAGAATGTTCTAAGTTTCTTTAAAAATGACTTTAATAAACAAACTGAAAGATGAAATTTGTTTGATAGGACAACTAAAAATTTTTAAATTAAGTATTTGTTTAACGATATCCACTTAATAGTAAAAAAGCCCCTAAACTACTACACAGCATTCTGCAGCTACAAGTTTTATTCGCTTTGAAATAAAGATAATATTATTTATATATATAAGTAAAAACGTTCTGTTAGCAAAAGAAAGGAACTGGAGCTAAATGTTCTGTCAGTCTGTCTGCGTCAGGGGCACAGGGGCACAGGGGCACAGGGGCACAGGGGCACAGGGGCTCAGGGGCACATGTCGACTCAGATAGGTTGATATTCACCTTAATTTTGGCAAACCAGCAAAATATATTTATATATATATATATATAATATATATAGCAGGTTCGGGTATACCTACCTACTTTTTACGTAACTACTATATAAACAAAACGAGACAATAGGCGCGATTCGATTCCAGCTGTTTAAAGATATTCACCCAAACTGCTCCTCACGACCTCGTCTTGTTTTTCTCACAATTTATGTAAAAATGATCAAAATTCAGTAGTTTTTAGATAAAGGTAACAAAACTTAAAAAAGGAAGTATTCAAATATTAAAGAAGTACGAGCTAAAAAGAAATTGGAAAAGAAAAGGAGTACCTTCGAAAGCGCAGTGTAGTATTTCCTGCCGGTTACAGCTGGTTACGGTTACCCTTTGTAGCGCGCTTACAAATTAGCGTTTGTGAGTTTTCACTTAATTTGTAAAAGTTCACAACACATCAAGTAGTCTGTAAAATGAGTTCTATATATTTTTAATAAATATATTTCTCAGAGCGGATGCAAGGCATGCCATTCAATATGGAGACGGTTGCGGAGCTAATTTTGCTTGTTTTCGACAGGTGGCGCTTCGATCTTTTTGTTAATGAACAGGAAGAGGAAACATAGGAAAAGAGTTATCGACGTTGGAAAGGCAACATTGCTTATCCACCATTATCGAACTTTCGAAGAAAATTGTATAAAATCTAATTATTATCAAAAAAAAACTGAAACTTCGAAAGAATGTCTAGAAAAAAGTTTATTACGGACTTAGTTTAAAAATAAATAAAAAAACGTCTGTAAAGTTAAGCGGTGGTTAAGCAGTGATTACCTGGACTGCGGGCAAGGCTAGCGCTGATAAAGTTTAATGTAGCTTATAAAATTGCTGCACTTGTTGCATTCTTCTTCTGTATTAAAAAATATGCGACCACGTTACATAAAAATGTATTATCTCCGAAGTCTTCAGAAATATCAATGGCATAAATCGGTCACATTCTCAATGTGCCAAAATTTGCTCTTCCCAGAAATTCTTAACTCCAAGTCGCCGCAAGCTAAAGCAAAATATAGCGTAGTATAGCAAAGCATAGCAAGTTTTGCTTATATAATGATATTTTTGAAATAATCATTAAAATATTATGATTTTAAAAAATGAAATGTACCAATATTTTATTATTTTTATTAAAATCAAAAAACTAAAAGCAACTTACAAACCCTGGTCATTCCTTTCATTTGACAAGTTTATGTTCTCATGTGACACAAATATTCTGCGTTTTATTTTCATTATGCATTATTTTCTAAAGCAGCCTTCCCAAACCGTCTGAGCCAAAGCACAATTTCTTTCTCGAAGTCAAAGCAATTTGTTTATACAACTAAGGTGGCAAACGAGCTTGCGGCCCGCCTGATGGTAAGCGGTTACCGCAGCCTATGGACGCTTGCAACAACGCGCGTTATCGACCCTTAAAAATCTAAAAACTTTACCCCCAATATAGCTAGCCACCTAACCGAAGCGTTCGCGAGAGGAAGTTTCTCTGAACGCACTGTACGTAGACACACATCCCATTATAAAAGCGGTAGAACACACACAGGAAGGCAAAGTCTTGCCTCAGATTTAAGGGTTCAATACGGCATGCGAGTTTGGCATCGTCGACAATTCTCACAGCCCGTCGTCAAACCGAGTCAAACGGGCCAACCTGGTGGTGTGGTTTCTTTAGCGGTGAACGTGCAGACTTGTGTCTTTGTAGGGTTTAATCGGACCAAGTTTTCCCTCCTCCAGTCAGAGACCTTAGACGCAGTGGTCTCGACTTGATACACAAGTTCTCCGCGCTGTTCCTCCACAACAGAAGAAGGGATGTTTGCAAGGTCCGTGTAACAAGCATCTCCAGTACTGTCATCTGTATAGCGATGTATGTTATTGAATGACAAAATGTTATTGACAGTAGATGTCAACATTAAGGGGTGTGTTCTGGAATTGTGGGACCACAGTGAATGTGATTTTTTTTTTAGCGGTGAACGTGCAGATTTGTGTCTTTGTAAGGTTTAATCGGACCAAGTTTTGCCTTCTCCGGCTCAATTTGATGCACAAGTTCTCGGCGCTTTTCCACCACAACGAAAGAAGGGATCTTTGCACGGTCCGTGTATCAAGCGTCTCCAGTACTGTTATCTGCATAGCGATGTATGTTATTATTGATGGACAACATGTCATTGATATGCAGGAAAAACAGCGTAGCATAGAGCCTTGGGGGACACCAGCATTAATGTCTATGCCATCAGAGCAACTACCGTCAACTTCGGCTCGTATGCGTCCGCCGGACAAAAAACTAGCCACCCATTTGTACAAACCCTCGGACATTCTGTAAGATGGCAAATTCGATTGAAGACTTAGGTGTCAGACCCGATCGCAAGCCTTCGCTATGTCCAGGCTACATGTCAATGCCTACCCCTGACTCTCAATGGCTAGTGCCCATCAGTGTGCCAAAGCCAAATACCGACTAGGTGGTGTTTTTCTAGGAATCTTAGAAGCTGTGTGTTAATCACACGCTCCATCACCTTCGAGAGGGGAGATGCAATAGCGATTGACCTGTAATTCGATGGATCTGATCTATTGCCCTTTTTGGGCACTGGGTGCACATTTGCAGTCTTTTGGGTTTGGTCTTTTAATATGGATATTGCTTAGTGTAGATGGAAAGCGCGAATAGGCGCGTGAGTACAGGGCATAACTCAGGAGCACACTGTTCAAGCACCACTGCTGGTATACGGTCTCGGCTGGGTTACTCGACTTATGAACGTCTAGAGACACGGCTCGGTCTAAGGGGTAGTCTAATTTCCAAATATAAATCTGATTTTTTAGCACCTGAATAATAAAGTAAGTTTTTCTTTAAATTGGCTATAAATCTTTAAACGAACCAACACCTTTTAAAGAGCGGTTTTTTATCTTATAATATTTTTAGAAAATTAATGCAAAGCAAAGATTTTGACTTTGACTTTATTTTACTCAAATTCTTGAAGACGCCTGAGTCTTAGCTTCTAAAATTGATTGTGAAAGACATTGAAAATGTGCCTTAACTTCGTGTTCGATCCAAAAAAAAGCAATTCGCGGTTACGAGTTTGGAGACGAACCAATCATTGAGCCTCGTTAATAATTTTCAGCTATAAATTCCTTATAGTTAAGGTTTTCCCAGATTACTGAGCGAAGTAAGTACTTGCTTTTCTGTATAACATATATAAATTAAGTTAAATTCCCAAAAATGTATGGTTAAAGCATTGTAACCACCTCGAGACTATTGTAACTTACGAGAAATCATCACATTCAGAAGAGTTATCAGTTCTTTGTACGTATCTAAATAGCAATTTATCCCCTCAAGACGTTTTAAATATTTGTAACAGATTTAAGATTTGGTTCCAATATCGGTTATACGCCCAGGCATTCGATTATCTTTACCAGTAACGGTTGCAAGTGGTGAAAATAGCTTTTCTCAATTAAAAAAAATTGCACTCCGGGAGTGCCGGCAGAAGTGAAAACCTTTACACACGATTCGCGCTTAACACTCAAATATGTCACAAGACATGTCTTTGACATTGTCAAGAAATAATAATGTTTGTTTATTTACTTTTTTGACGTAGTATATTTGACATCGCAATCTGTCATAGAATTAAAATTCCATATCCAACCTCCCTGTACTACTCATAATCGCGAATACTAAAAATAAAAATTATAATAGGCGTGGCATTACGGTTTCCGTCTTACGAATTTCCACGATTAGGACACGTGACCTGACGCGAGTTTATCATTTTTTACCCATACCAAAAAAAGTGCACAAGGCCGCTAAAGAAGTTTTCACTTCAAAAAAATCAAAAATTATCTGCGATCCACCACGACACAGAATAGATTTTCTGGATTTCAATAGAATATAAGGTTTGCGACAGTAGGTATACATTTATCAGATATAACTTAAGGTTTTGCAAAGCAAAAAGTGCGAAGAAAACTGTTTTTTGTAAAACATAAGATTACATTACATTATATTCAAAGGTACATAAGGTTGATTTGGTAGGTACATTTTGTAAGTAATTATGAGCTGAGTGAATCTTTATTCTTTTCTATCATTCTCGGCTTATGCTTTACGTATGAACTTCTTAAATATTGTAACTCAAATAAGTATGAACCGATTTGCTCAAAAGCTTGGATCTAATCTTTTTGATGAAAAATGTTTATTGTTCCTTAAGTTAAAAGGTCGAGAACACTTGGCCGAGGAAGTAGAAATGGCACAAAGAATAAAGAGGCTTATATGCAGCAGTGAGACGAATTAGGTTGATGGTGATGAAGTTGAAAGTGGTAACTTTATACAGGTATATATAATTGGCGATAACAAAAAAAAACAATCTATTCAGTAGTTTCTGAAAAATTCCTAAACAGACATACATACTATACTCACTAACATACATATATGTTACAGACCGAGCGGTGGACTGTACAAGCGTGCACGAACTGGCCCTCAAAAGGGCCGACATTTGAATTGAAAGAGCCCCGAGTGGGGACAGTTCGACGTTGTTGTGGCCAGGAGTTGGACAAATGCATCTAAGCTGTCCCACTTTCGGTCCCTCTGATGAGTTCCTATTGTGTTCCTCACGTACAGCGGGGCGCCGACCATTGTTCGTAAGGCTAGGTTTTCTTGAGCTGGAAGTCGTTTTTCGGATGACTCCGGAACTAGGGCGTACCACGACGGTGTGGCGTACGTGAGGCGGGCTCTGACATACGTTTTGTAGATCCCGAGTTTCGTACGCAGAGGGAGCCTAGATGATAGAAGTCTAGCGCGCGCAACTTTCACCTTCCCGATTGTCTCTTCTACGTGGTCCTGCATTGTAAATCCACGGTCAATTGTAACGCCAAGGTATTTAATCTTGTGTTCTCACTCCATCTCCTGACCCTGCAGTTGAAGACGTGTGGGTGGGTGCCCGACACTCCCGATGCGGATTACCTGCGCTTTCCTGACGTTGACCGAGAGCTGCCATTGCGATAGCCATAGTGGCAGGCCGTCCAGTGCTCTTTGCATCTTCTTGGCAGCAAATATTTTACTGGATGATGCGGTGTAAAGGGCCACATCGTCTGCGAATAGCACCAGCTGGACGTCCTTCGGCACCGGTATGTCATCGGTGTATCGGGCGTAGCAGGCAGGGGAAAGGCAGCTTCCTTGGGGCACGCCGGCTTCTACACGGCGTTGGTTGGATTTTTTGTCTTCATCCACCACTTCAAAACGGCGGTTCTGAAGAAAAGAGGCCACAACTCGGATAATGCGTCGCGGGGCTGTAGACGTTGATAGTTTGTACAGCAACCCCTTGTGCCATACCCTGTCAAACGCCTTTTCCATGTCCAGGAATACTGCAACTGTCTGGTGCCTCTTGTTGAGGCTCGCCGTCATTGAGTGTAGTACTCTGGCTAATTGGAGCGTGGTCGAGTGTTCGAGTCTGAAGCTGAACTGTTCCGACAATAGTTTCGTCAGTAGAAGCTTTTTGAACACCTTCGAGATCATGCTGAGCAGCTGTATGGGCCTGTAGCTATCCAGTTTTCTCGAATCTTTGCCCAGCTTCGGCAGCATTATGACTGCACCGAGCTTCCACTCGTCGGGAAAGTGACCGGTACGCAGGATGGCATTGAACAAACTTGTCACTGCTGCGATGGTTTTGCGAGGTAAGTGACGTAGGGCTGAGTTTGTCACACCATCTGCGCCCGGGGCCTTCTTTAGATTGGTTCTTTGTAGCACCCGTATAATTTGGCCGGGCGTAAAGAAAATGGGATCTTCGGGTGCTGGCAGAGGTGCAGTGAAGTACTCCCGAAGGTGTTGCTCGACTGCGTTGACGTGTTTTTGGTCCATTGCTGCGTTGGGTCGAAACTGTTTCTCCAAACACTCGGTGAAAATATCTGTCCACTCTTGTGTGCCAAAATGAGGTCATCACTGCCCAGCAGCGGTCTGACAGGATCTGGTTTAGTAGACATCTGCCGGCATAGACGATGAACGTAGGGGACGTCATCGCCTACGGACTCGATATGCCTATCCCACGATTTTCCGGCGTGGTCGTCCAGTGCCCTTTTTAATTTGATTATCAGGCGGTTTAATTTGGTATTCATTGTAGGGCATCTTGTGCGCTGCCAGTGCATACGAACTTTCCTTTTCTCGCGTATAAGCTTCTGGATCCACACCGGGATAAGACTCCTCCCACCACGGTGTGTAACGGTGTTGCTTTGTCTAGGGCGCTTCGTATGCTCGTCGACAAGAGTGTGGGTGAATTGTTTGCCATTGAACCGAGAGGGGCGGTGTACTGTAAAACTTCCTGGAAAGTCTCCCATTTGGTTTTTACGGCGCGTGCTTGCCCTGACCACTCTTGTAGGGAGCTCCTCAAGGGTGAGAAGAACGGGCCGATGCTGTGATGAGAGGTCATATAGGACCTCTTGAGTAGGCGGTGTTCGTAGACCTTTGTAGACCACAATATCTAAAATGTCCGCACCCATTTGCCAGACATAGGTTGGTTCCTGGGGTCCAAATCGGTGATCCACTGAGTCTTGGAAGAGGAGGCATCTTTGCGGGCAGATCCTGCTGGAATTCCAGGCGAGATGCTTTGCGTTAAGGTCGCCGGAACAATAGTCGGGAATGCGGAATCTAGCAGGCTCCCGAGTTCTCGTAAATTGAGTTTAGAATTAGGTGGACTGTATGCTGCGTAGAGTTTGTCTATTTTGCCAGCAATCTGGATCTCTATTCCCAGGGCTTGCATTTTAGCGGGTTTTGCGCTCGCTTATATACTCAACCAGGCGGACCTGATGACCAATCACAAACGTATTAATTTTCCGCGACCAATCACATCTCTTTTTATTTTGGTTGCGATCGTATTTGCATCTCTGTCACATTCCTATACCTATCTCTGGCTTACAATTGTATGCGCTTGCCAGTGTAGGTACATGTGTTCCCTACTTACCGTGTGACACGTTTGTACGCGCTAAGACAGACCTACTTTTCTCACATAGGTAAATGAATAAATCTATAAAACATTTGAGCAAACCTACGGTGCAGTGCTTGTATCTATTACATTTACGTAATTCTTAGTTTAGTTATTACTACACAACATAAAGTATAATCACAAATTACCCTGCGCTAATCTATCCGGGCGAAGCCGCGGTATAAACATTTACACATTTCCCCTTTAGTCTAGTAAAACACACAGTATAAGTCTTACTTACGTAAAGGCAAACTATAGGACATACAAACGTACCTAGCTATTCTAACATTTGTTCACCTGCCTAATACCTACCTATATACCTACCTATTGTGAGGAAAGTCGGGGTATTAACTTTATTTATTCACAACAAATAAACATTCCTTCTTTAAACTATTCGATATAGAGATCTTATCTATATCTACCTATCTATCTGTGCGGGAACAAAGGGTAAACTTTATTATCTTATTTACAATTCATTAGAGATAAGCAGCTACCTGTCTGTACAAGTATGTATGTATAGCGCCGCGCCTAGCCGTCCGCAACAATATATATATATATATATATACACTAATTATTAAAAAAGGCCTAGTAGGCAACATATGTGAATATTATTTAATTCAATCAATATCATATATACATATATACAACATAACATCGTTGGTAAAGGCGGCGAATATTATTTTGCCCGAAGCGGCTTAATAGTTAGATCGGGCCCTGTCTAGGAAAAGCAACGCCTGTCGGGCCTTCCGATGTGTTATGGAGCGATGTGTAATTGCGGCATGGTGTAACCGCACTACGGTATAATACGTAGTACAGCGCTTTTGTCGATCATATTCGAGTTTGAGGCAAAGAGACTGCCCAGTAGATTGGCTTTCTCTTTAGCACTATAGGCCAAGTCACCGTCGGTCTTTCGCAGTGGTGGTAACGACGACTGGCAGAAGTTCCCATCGGCAGCTTTAGCAGGCGACCAGAAAACACGTCTCCCAGAGGTATAGCTCGCAAGTCGCCTACCTATTTTGCCGATGAATTGGAATGTAGCTTTGGCAGTTGCTTTCTTACTGAACCTCGACGCAGCATTTAATTTGCGTTTTAACTCAGGAGTATTCGGATCCTTATTATTATGAGCCGCGGGTCAAGCCTCATACGGAGTTTGCTTAAGAATTTTAGCTTTCCTGCAAGACCGATGAAACTACGTACGTTTTTTGACACCGACAGCTACTCGCGGGCTAGGAATAAGACATTCCATACCAGCGAGAATCGTCTCAGTGACTGAGGTTGCGCAGATGCCAGGTTCTTCTGAGCTAAAGCAGAACTACCTCCACTGAAACGGAATATCCGTCCGGACCTGTAGTCAGCAGAAGGTTTAGTGAGGAGCTCGTATGGTCCTTTATATCTGCTAGTACTGAGATAATTCATAGGTCAGAGCAAATTCATGAGTAGATATCCGTGCGTAGTTATTGTTTCGATAACTGAGCCACTCACAATGGTGGGCGTTAAAGTCTCCCGAAATAACTAGTTCTGCTGTGGGATACTGCTCTAGAACTTTGTCAGTCGTCAAACTCAGGTGCGTGAAGAGTCGAGCCACGGCCGAGTGTGGCCTCCGTCATCTACGCACACCCAAAATATCAACAGGTCCCTGTCTTCAAGGCTATGAAGGCGGCGACAGCAGATATCTCTCCGGACGAACAATGTGTGTAAAGTAAGCAGATCAAATCATAGCAGATCAAATCATAGCAGATCAAATCATAGCAGATCAAAAATGAAGTACAGTTCTATTTGCATCCAACATAGTTCTACAGTTTCTGATAAATTAAAATAATAGTTCTCGTTATTGAATACAAATGACCGAAAATTGAAAAAAATATCTGCTAGCTTCGCTCGGTCGTTGGTAGCCGAAGGGTTTAAATTTCACTTCACATCCCAAGTTCGAAGGCGGAGGTTCGAATCCCGGGGTCGGTGTGTACCAATGAGTCTTTTCTTAATTTTTCAAGTACTTACAATGATTTACTTAATCACACCACTGGTTTTTCGGTAAAGAAAAATATCGTGATGAACCTCCATACATCAAGAAAAAAAAACGTATGTGAAGTCCACAATCCGCATTTGGCCCGCGTGTGGACTATGGCCCAAATCACCCTCTCTTATAAGGGGAGGCCGTGCCCCAGCAGTGGGGATGTATGAAGGCTGGCGAGAACTTCATATTCATATTCATTTCTTTGCTCAAAACGTGGTACAGTAAGGTCTTATTAAGGTCTTATTAATATTTATGGCACAATTCACATTTAAATGAGATCTCAGCGCAACATTTTTTAGATCATATTTATTCATGTAATTGACAAAACATTTTTAGGTATATTATAATTACATACACACACATTACAAACACAATTTAACAAATACATATAACTAAGTTAATTTTAACAATATTACATTTTAAGTTTAAGATCATATTGGCATTACATTTTAATTTAATAAGTACAAATTAACTGTAAATATTATTTCAAAATGTCAGTCTTACAAAATGTTATGTCAATATTTTTACATTTATAAATTCATTTGGGGAATAAAAACATTTTTGCACTAGCCAATTTCGTAATTTTATTTTAAACTCGTTTATAGGCAGTTCTGTAAGAGTACTCGGTAGTTTATTAAATTAAGTTATAGTTTTTCAGAAATGTCGTCGTAAAACATAATGGCACCTTTAACTTATTCGGATATCTGGTTAAGAATGGACGATTATTGATTTTCTTTTTGAATAAGCGTAAATTAAGCTGAACAAATATACAGACATTAATTATAATTGTGTCCGACGAACATCTTTGCAATGTACTGTAGGTCTTTAATAACTGCTCACATGTGGCTTGTGGCTTGATAAATGACGAAATATCATATTTTTAAAATGGCGTTTCGACCCTAGACCCTAGTCATATGTAATGCTTTAGATAGTCCTTAACATTGTTGACATTCAAGTTTATACAACTTTTTTCATCCAGCTTTAAACTTTTTTTCGTTTACAAAGCGCTTACCTATACGTTCGCACAGCATCCGCACCGCATCCGCACCGCATCCGCACCGCATCCGCACCGCATCCGCACCGCATCCGCACCGCATCCGCACCGCATCCGCACCGCAGTTCATTCTTTTTGTTTTTTTTTTAAATTGTGTATTGCGGTGAGTTCTACAGTTCTCTAAATAGTTTTGACCGATAAATGATTTGTTTAACGAAAAAAAATAATTCAATTTTCATACTCGATGAGAATATTGCTATTGCATAAATAATAGTTTCGGCATCGACAATTTATCCCGAAATGGAATTTGCATTTCTAGAGGGCAGAATTTGTACCTGGGACCTAATTGTCACTTAAGCCGACATAATTTCAAATTAACGATTGAAACAACCTTCGCACAAGATGTTGTTCGAAGCGGTGAAATAGCCGCTGCAAGGTACGTCCGTTGCACAGTTTTCGAGCGTTTATAAAATATCCCTGTTTTAATATATTAGTTTTCGGTGAGTAAAAAATCCTTGAAGCAACATTTAACTTGTGTTTTATCATTATTAATAAGGAAATAATAAGTATAACTAAGTTTGTAAACTAAATCCCTATTCCGAGAAGTTGCTATAATCTTTAAACGGAGGTTCTGTTTCAATTTGGACATAAATAAAAAATAATTGGCTTCCAAAGAAGTAGCAGATCATGAATTATTATCAAAAGACTTGTACCGAATTAGCATGGAGCTTGGTATTTTATTTGCAAGTAGGTATATCTAACCAGCGTCCACTTTTGTATTGAGGTAAAGCCTAAGGTAGGGAACTTAAAAATAATTAAATAGGGAATAATTAAAAAAAATATAGGAAACATTTTTTTAAAATTTATTATCAAAATATGTAAGATTTTTTATAATAAATAATTAGCACCGGCACAGCACAGCAAAAATACTATTGACATTTTTTTTATAGTATTGGGCACTGACTATTAGTCCATCAGCCAAAAGAATATTACGAATATTATTCTCAATTGATTTATATTTATTTCGTTTCGTAATTCTACGTTCCGCTCTACGTTAAAAATTGTTAACGATTTTCTATGAATTGTAGGTCAAAAAAAAGGTTTTCAGAATTTCTAGAATTTACTTAAAAGAGCACTTGCTCTTTAGAAAAAATCACTCGTAAGCTGGATAATTAAAAAAAAAAAATTTTAGCACCAAAATCAAGTACAACTCTTTTGTTGGTTATATTATTTATAATGATTCAACACCAAATAAATTACCTGATCAGGGATCTAAATATTGTCACCAGAAAAACCATGGAGGCCAGTACAAACATTTCAGCAACAACAGATCATGAACTGAATAATAAATTGTTGTTTTTAATTTTTTTTTAATTCAACTTTTAGTAAATTAAAGTCTTCTTTTTTTCAGAATGTTCGAGGGATCCAAACAGTGTTTCACAAAAAAAATAGCAGCCAGACCTTATATTAATGCAATAGCTAACTCATATCTAAATTGTGGTTATTTTTTGGCCGCCTGTATTTATGTAGACCTGTGGCAAGAGCGGTCCTACCACAGTGTCCCTGCATTCGTGGAGCAGCGCCGCTTAGCCGCGGTGGACAGGCTGAGTGGCAACGAAACACCGACACAACTCCACCCTGTGGCCCTACCTCGGTCGTGGAAGGAAAGAAATCCAGGCACCCCCTTCCCACCACAGTCATATTTAAATTATTATATAAATTAAATTATAATTAAATAATATTATAATTTAAATAATAATTTTAATCACACACACACCAAATTTTCACACTTGCAGCAATCTCCATTTTTTTCAGCAAAAAGTAACAGAACTCTTCATTCTTGACCCCAAATACGATATTTTTTAGACTTCCGGCACCCATACAAATTGCATTCTAAATTTCATTCGCCATCTTGAAAATTTTCTTATCTCAATATCTCGGAAACCACAAGAGCTACAGCTACCGGACTTTTCCCACTATTTTGCTCATACCTACAAGATAGGAAAACTGCCAAATCCACCATTCCACCACTACCACCTTCTACAAACAAACTTTGAATCAACATAACTCTGTCTAAATTCACCCTAGAAACCGTAGGGAATTTAATCTATTATAGAGCAAAGGTCCTAGGAATACAAAAAATCTGGTTGTAGAAGTATGTTAGATGGCTATTTTTTGAGGCCAGACTATATCTTTTCGTCTTTTATTAGTCATTTCTGGGCTGTAAAGCAGGGATGCGTGCTGTTTTAGTACTATGCTCATTATGAATAATTGTCGGACTGTTAGTACATTACAAGATTTATAGAGTAGGTTAGTAGGAAAGAGTAAAGAGCGAAAAGTAGACAGAGAATTGCTCTCTGAGCTCTTTCGATAGACAGTAATAAAGTTTTACCCGCTCCACCCCAAGATGTTATGTAGTAAGTTGTTATTGATTGAAATAGAGCAAAGTAAACTTGCCTTATTATTTTTGTGTCAGCAATCTGTCGCAGTTTTTTAAAAGCAAAACTTATCTTACGAATTCTGTTACATAAAGCACCAATATGACGTTTAAAGGATAGATTTTCATCTAATAATATACCTAAATATTTTATTTTATTTGTGATTTTGATAACTAGACACCCACAATTGTTAATATTGGGTCTCTACAATAGTGAGCATGCAATGTGGAGTTAAATGGCGTTAATTTGCGCATTGAAAACCTAATATAATTTATCTTCTCTGGATTTAGTGTTAGTAAATTATGCTGAAGCCACTTGTTATCTACATTGAACCCGTGTTGTGCAAGGTGGTAGACTTCTTTTTCTGAGTTAGCTGAGAAAAGAAGGGCTGTGTCATCAGCGTAAGATATAATTATACCTTGATCTAGCTGTAGATTTCAGAGGTCATTTATGTTAATCACAAACAAAGTTGGCACTAAAATACTGCCTTGTGGAATACCTTGTGAATGGGAGGTGTTATCCTGTTCAGCGCTGAGAACACTGCCTATCCTTACGCACTGGGTCCGTTCTTCTAGATAGCTAGTAAAGAGTTTTAACTGGCTGCCCCGTATTCCTATCTTATCAAGTTTGCGCAACAGGATAGGGATGGAAACTGTGTCAAAAGCTTTCACGAGGTCCAGGAAGATTCCTATTGTATGGTTACCTTTATCCAATTCTTGTGCTAGATAGTCAGTTAGATGATGTTCGGCATCAGTAGAGGATATTTTGGGTCTAAATCCATACTGTGTTTTAGACAAAATAGACTTTTCCTCTAAATATTTGACAAGTCTATTGTTTATAATTTTTTCTAATATTTTAACCATAGACGACAGTAAGGAAATCGGCCTATAATTTGTAACTTGATCTTTACAGCCAGATTTATACACAGGGACAACAACAGCTTTTTTGAGACACTTAGGAAAAAGTCCTACAGTTAGGCATCTTTGAAATATATGCGTCAGGAGCGGTACTAAAATGTGCCTAAATTGTTTAATAATGTTATTAGATATGTTATCCCAGCCAACTGCGCAGTCATCTTTAAAATTTATTATTACACTTTCTACCTCAGCTTCGTCAGTATCTAGCATCACAAAGGATGATGTAGGAGTGTTACACATGAAAGGAGTGCTTGTACTTGTCGAGTTCCTACTGGGACTGGCCCTGAACATTTTCTGCCAGATTCTTACCGACATTAACAAAGAAATTATTTGCCATGTTAGCGGATGTTACACTGAAAAAAACATTTAACCAAACTCTTTTGGCTATTTCAGTAATAACCAGAATTTGATGTGACATTATTAAAGTTATGTTTTTTCTACTATTCGGTTTATCTATAAAAAACAAAACAGTTAATGTTATTTTGAAATGGGCTAAGTGTTACCAAACGTTTATTTATGTTTAACCTTACAAAAGTAAACAAACCTAAGTGGTCACAGGTAAATAAACTGTTGATCTTATTTTAATCGTAATCATTAATAATATGCAACAAAAACCAAGCAAATACTTTGATTAGCCATAACAATATCAACCTTGTAACAATGATATAATGTTTTTAGAAATTTTTTGTCACATACAACCTATTAATTTGTAGACAATTACTATTAAAAAAAAATTAGCTTTATCTAAACAACCGAAGTATCATATATAACCAAACTAATAAACATCGTACCGCTACGAATCAAGGTTGACGTCACGCGTCCTACATCGCGTACAAAAATCTTTTGTACGATAATTGTAGTACTAAATTATTTGGGTTAGATAGCCTTGATATGTAGTTTATCACTGTGTCTTATACAGCGAATAAGACCTGGAGTGATCCATGGTTTTATATTATAATTTTTATTACTCAAAATAGATTGTGTTTGCCTGAATTGCACATTGAACATTTTCTATTAGGTACGACATACAAAAACTGTGTAAACTGGAGCAAAGTCGAAGTTACGTAAATTTTCACTGAATTTATTTATATTTAATTTAGACACTGAGCGGAACTGATTGTCTGGTTTAGGTAATTTGCGATTTAAAGTAAGTAGAGCAGCGTTATGATCGGTTATTGTCGAGTTAGTAATTATTGCAAGTGAAGGAAAACATGATTTTAGCATGATATGGTCTAAACAGGAACCTGTTACGAACACGCACAGCGGCGACGGGCGTAGGCTAGCTTCCTCGGTTGCTAAAACGAAGCTACGACAACGAAGCGCCGTAGAAATTAGACAACCGTACGGTAGCTAGCTACTAGACTAGGCCACTGACGTGTTTATAGTGGACTGTATGTTGTGGGCGACCGTATTGCGGGCCGGACGGGTGAAGCCGGGTGTCGCACTTGTGAACCGCTGACCACGAAGATTTCTTGAGCGCAAAATAAAATAGCCGAAGTGAAGCTGAGTCTTCTTGTGAAGAATTTTATTTACACTAGAGCACTTATTTTACACTTATTTTCTTGCAGAGTTTCTTCCTTGATTGTTGGTTCTTCCTTTCTTGATTTCTTGCTGCGAACTGCGACTGCGAACTGACGATGACCTTTTTTTTTTTTTTTTTTTTTTTTTTCTGAGCTGACAATGCAGTTGGCTGTTGCAGCCATTACTGCTTCACCGGACTTTTGGGGCGAGACTCTGAAGGAGCCTCAGCTATAGCGCCCAACGCTCAAGGGCTTCCCGCGGGGGAAGCCTCGGCTTGGGTTGTCGCTCTCGGGGGCGTCCCTTCGACCGGCGTGAGTCTCGAACCCGAAGGTGAGTCACCGCCAGGAGGGGAGTTCCCCGTTACGCGGGTGCGGTTGCGATTGAGTGGGGGCGAGAAGCGCCCCGGCACTCTTTGATACCTAGTGTATCCTTGTGGGCGCCGACGAACCCGGGGACGTCGGCGTCGTGTTTGGAGGGAGGCCCTATTTGGGGAGGTCGTAGAGACTAATCTCGCTATCCGGACAGCGAGATCGTCATCTGGGGACGTTAGTACGTGCCGAGGCCGCCTAACGATAGTTCTACGACCATGACCGGGTCGATCGGGGGGACGATACGTTGTGGTTTGCACAATTAATCGATTCGGGTGATTTTGCGTACGCTCGAAAAAGCGGACTGCCAAGTCTTTAAAATATTGGGGAATCGTGGGAAGTTCGAAGTCTCTGTGTAGGTCCGCATTGCGAACGTACCAAGAGGCTCCAGAGGCCGCTCTGAGAAAGCGGTTTTGGAGGGTCTGGAGTTTGTGGATATTGCGCTTGGACAGCGCATAGGCTACGCTAGCATAAGCTAGTATGGGGCGGATACAAGTTGTGTAAAGATTTAGCTTATTCCTAAGCGACATCTTACTATACTTGCCTATCATGGGATAGAGACGACCGAGGACAAAAGCGGCTCGGTCCCTGACTATTTTGGTGTGAGCTTGGAAGTTCAAACGACTATCCATGGTCACACCGAGATATTTGGTCTTATTTTGCCAGGGAATGGCACGACCGAAAAGAGAAAGGGGAGAAGGCCGCGGAGGGCGGCCTAGGGTAAAAAGAACGGCAGAGCTTTTGTCGGGATTCACCTCGATTCTCCATTTCCGAAACCACTCGCCTAGGGCGGTGATAGCGGGTTGGAGTCTCTCAGTGATTCGACTCACTTGCCTATCTGTGGTATAGATAGCGGTATCGTCCGCAAAGAGGGCTAGTTGGGTACCTATCGTTTTAGGGATATCGTTAGTGTACAGAAGGTACAAGATGGGGGCGAGCACGGACCCTTGCGGGACTCCTGCTTCTATGGGACGGGGGGAAGAGAGAGTGCCTTCGACTTTGTAGCGAAAGCTACGATTCGACAAATAGTCTCGTATGATGAGCACGAGACGATCCGGCAACTGAAAGTTGTACAGTTTAAAAATTAAACCGTTGTGCCAGACTTTGTCGAAAGCTTTCGCTACATCGAAGAAGACAGCGCCCGTGTGACGGGTCTTACCTAACGCTGGCTGAAAGCCTGTAAGAATATGTTCCGTTATGCGGAGGACTTGATGGACGCATGAGTGTTTGGCACGAAAGCCGAACTGCTCATCTATTAAAATGCCTCTGGAAACTATAGCGTTCCGTAGGCGAGCAAGGAGGAGGCGTTCATAGAGTTTACCAAGGGCCTTTAGTAAACTTATGGGGCGATAGGAGGACGGCTCGGTACGAGCTTTACCTGGCTTATGGATGCCTATAACAATTGCATCTTTCCATTGAGAGGGAAAGATGCAATGTTCCATAGCAGCGTTAAAGATCGCTACTAGGAGGCAGATAAGGGGAAGAGTGAGGCGCTTTAGGATATCGTTAGAGATACCGTCAGCACCGGGGGCCTTACGGGGGCGTAGGTCTTTGATGACCTGTACGACTTCGTCGACAGTGACAGGGGGCAGGGGGTCTTGTGGAGGCAGAGAAGTTCTGCGCTCCACTTCGCCGTCTACCTCGCGCACGTGGTCGGGATCAAAGGGCTGTGTGCTTAAGGCACATTGGGCTTGGAGGCTAGACGCTAGGCAATCCGCTTTTTCGTCGTCGTTGAACGCGGGAACGCTGTTGTTGGGACGAGTTAACGGAGGGAGAGAGTTCGCGGTTTCGGTTTTTAGAGCTCTGGCTAAGTGCCAATAAGCTTGGTGAGAGGGAGAAATGTTCTCCATAAGATCGCCGAAACGTTGGGCGCGGAGCTCAGCTACAGCGGTTCTTACACGGCGGTGTAAGTCGTTGAAGCGAGCTTTATTATCGATAGTGGGAGCGCGATCGCGAGCGCGGCGGGCCGCGTTACGCTCAGTCATTAGCGACCTGATGTGCTGAGGCAGGATTAGGTGGTGATAATCACCAACCGGCACTTGTCGTGAGCACTCGCCAACGGTGGCGGTCAGGTGGCTAGTGAGAGAGTCGATAGCTACGTTTAGATCGGTCGCGGAAGAGATTACGTTTGGAACGCGGTCTAGATGTGGCGAGCTGGGATTTTCGAGCAATTGCCCAAATTTATCCCAGTCCGTCACGGTTCTAGTGTCGGGAGGAGAGTCCGAAGGGAAACCTAATCGGAGGACGACAGGGCGGTGGTCCGAGTCAAGTTCGTCAAGCACCTCTATAGAGCGAAAGCTTAGCCTTACGTTCTTTAGAAGTGCTATGTCGAGTACGTCGGGGTTATTCCGAGTATTGTGGGGAAAGTAAGTGGGCGTCATGGGAGCGATGATGTCAAAGTTTAGTCTGTCAACTAAATCGTCGAGGAGTCTGCCTCTTTGTGAAGTTACAGAAGAGTTCCAGCGGCGATGCTTGCAATTTAGGTCGCCGGCAAGAATGACGGCGTCGCCTAAACTTAAGAGCGACTGAAGGTCGCTCTCGAGCAAGTCTTTTAGGGGAGAGAGATAAACCGATGCAATGATGATCGGCTGATGGCCGGTCATCGCTAGGCGGCAGACGGATGCTTCTAAATTCGTAAGCGGTGGAGGATCGATAGGGGAGCAATGCAGGGAGCGCCTGTAATAGATGAGAGTGCCTCCGAGATTGGAGGAAGTTCTATCATTACGGACGGTGCGATAGTTCGCGATCGAAGGGGTACGGAAAGCGGGCTTTAGGAACGTTTCCTGGATGAGGAAGACGTCCGGTTTTTGGGACGAGAGGAATTGCGATAATTCCTCTCTTTGGTTGCGGAGACCGTTGGCGTTAAAATAGCCTATGGAGACGGACCGGGGTTTTTCGCGCGCGGTTGTGCAATCCATTTTGGTTTTAAGGTTTTGGAGTTATCCTGCGGAGGACGGCGAAGAAGTCGCGATGCTTAGCCATGAAGCTGAGCATTTGATGGGAATGAGTGATCTGTACGTATTCGGCGTACACGATCTCGAAATAGGCAGGGTCGCAAACCCAAGAAATTTTTGGAGAGAATATCGAAATGCTCCTGCTCGGCCGTCTGAGCGGCGTTGCGGGGCAGCGCGAGGGAGGGGCGCGGGGGGGCAAGGCGCGTTTGCGCTAGAGGTGCGGGAGCACTGCTCATTTGCGCTGGACGCGGAATGTCCCGGGACATCAGAGGGGCGGGGTAGGGAATACCCGTGACAGAGACGGGCCCGGGGAGAGCAGACAAAAGTTTGTCTGTCTCCTTAGATTGGGACGCGACAACTAGCGCTGGAGGACGGCTCCAGGCGTTGACAGTAGGGAGGGGAGCAGGCACGAGCGGAGCCTGTTGGCGGGGGGCGGAGGGGCGCGATTTACCCTGTTTGGGTTTACGCGAGCTCTGTTTGGGAGCTTTGGGGCACCCGCGGTAATTCGCTGGGTGGCCTTCACTCCCACAGAGTACGCAAGCGACCGGGTCGGATGCGTTTGAGCGATCGCGATCACAGTCCGGAGTGGCGTGATCGCGTAAACATTTGACGCAGCGCGGTCTGCGTCTGCAGTTGCGCTGCGCGTGGCCATATAGCTGGCATCGGTGGCATTGACTCGGGTTCGACCGCTTGTGCGGAGTCTCGACCCTGATGCCTTTGAGGCTGCAAACATCTTTAATGTTAAAGATGGCTTTGCCTTCTTTTGTTAGGTCTAGTACAACGAGCACCATGTCGTAGCACTCGGACTTATTTCGGCCATTGTACATGCGATGTACTTCCCGTACGGGGAGGCCTTGGACGATTAAGTCGTCCTGGACAGTCTTGGTGGAGAATTCCCTAGGGACTCCCCTTACGACTGCCCTTAAAACGCGTTCCTCGGCCAATGAGTACGTGTGGTACTCATATTTTTGAGCCGTGAGGAAGGCCGTCAGATTTCGGAAATCTGACGGTGTCGGGACCTGCACTTTGATGCCGCGCTCGGCATCATTGCGGGCGTGCGTATAATTGATACGCTTGGCCTTCATAGCGTTAGCAATGTTCGGCCAGGCCCCTTTGTCTTTGATGACGATGGGCGGCGGAGATTTTTCCTTCATTGCTGGCGAGGAGCAAGAATACCTAAATGTGGCCAGGCGCCCCGCAGTGCTACGGATTGCCTGGTGTGTACCTAACTCCTACTCCTACGGCCGGGGTTACGTTGTCACCGTTAGGTTTCCCCCCAGCAACGAGACGTTTATAAACGAGAAACTTTTAGGTAGACCGCAACTCTGAAAAGAGCTATACGATCTCACCCACCAGCCCTTGAGCACTCGGAACTGGATTTCTACAAACTAAAACGCAATCGACACTTAAAACGCGAGAATGCACGGAGCGGCGAACCGCTGAAGCGGAAATACTACGCTAGCGATTTAACACAAAGCCGGACTCAGACCGGGCGAACCGGTAACAGTCAAAGAGGCAAGCGAGGGTCACCGCTATGCGTAGTAGTTCCGCGACTACGAGAACACACACTCACGCACAAAAACGCACAGTATCGCTTCGATAAACACTCGGTTATGGGCGCGTTGAAGAACGCACAAACACACTCAGCGCGGGCCGAGAAGCAATTTCCCAGCCAATACACACTGCCGAGCAGCGCTTCAACACTCAGGCCGATTTTCCAGGAATTGCGGGCAATAAACCAAACAACAATTCGAGGTCGTCAGCGCTGAGGCAAAACACCACACAGGAATGCGCACCAGCTGAGTCACCACTGCACGGAGCACACTAAGAGCACTTGACGCTCGAAAACACGACCGCACAACACAAGAGTCGAATCGGGAATGAATGACGATGACCGCTGGATCGCTCGAGTTTTAAACAATTTCGAACAAAGCGGCAGGCCATAAAATTACCGTTACGGTTGTAAACTATAGCTAGACTACTCTTACAATTCTTGCTGTCCTTGTCTACAACTCGTTTGTATGGAGATACATGTTTTTGTTAGTTTAAAATATATAAATGAATTTTCTCTATATGACAATTACTTTCTACAGATAGCTATTAATTTTACAAACATTATGAAAAAGAATTTATACAAATATCTCAAAAACTGTGGCTTTAAGAGCCAAAAAATGCAAAGGGCGTCTCGCAAGCGTATTGCTAATATTTTCAAAATTCACGCCCGGCCTAGTAGCTCCACGGCAAAGTGCGCGGGAGTTTGTTGAACTAAGCAAAGTTTGAGGGCGTAATCTTCAACGTATTGCTTATTATTTAAAAATTCACGCTCTTACTTTTCATACAATTCATATACACATACAGAACGACCGTTCGCTTGGAGTTTCTTGTTTCTTTCCGTTTCTTTCTGTATTTGCTCCTAAGAACTGTTCATTCTGCCTTTTGTTTGTAGACGGTTTGCGTTGTGTGCGTTTTGTGTGTTGCGGGTGCTCGTTCGAGCCGAAGCGTCATCGCTCAGCGTGTGCGAGCAAGAAGGCTTCAGACTGCTGTCTCGCTCTCCCTCGGTAGGCAATTTGGCATAGGCAAAGTGCGCGGGAGTTTGTTGAACTAAGCAAAGTTTGAGGGCGTAATCTTCAACGTATTGCTTATTATTTAAAAATTCACGCTCTTACTTTTCATACAATTAGGGCGTGCGATTTTTACCTCAATCGCCGGTCGAATATAGGGTGGTGGCGGCCTATATCGACGAACTGTCAAAAGCGGACAATACCGTATCATGGTATTGTTACAGCCTAGATAACGAAAGACCGCAAAAAATCGCGATTAAATCGCGATTAAAGGACTACCTCTCGACGCACCGTTGGAGGAGATAGCCGCTGAGCTGGAAGTACTTGGCTTCCCATTGTCGCACATACGGCAAATTCCGGGGGCGAAAGGACGCCCTTATTGTATTTATTTCGGCCAGCTTCAAAAAAGGTACGACCTAAGTGAGCTACAAAATATTTATAATATTAAAGAGCTCCTAAGTATGACCGGCGTATCCATCACTGCGTGGAAGGCAAAGCCCGGGCCGGCGCAGTGTCATCGCTGCCAAGCCTTCGGCCACTCATCGGCCAACTGTCATCGCCCGATTAAATGTGTGCGCTGCGGAGAGGGCCACACCACGGCTGACTGCACACGCGACAGGGACGCCACGCCAACGTGTGCAAATTGCAAGAAAGAGCACGCCGCCAACGACAAGGTATGTCCATTGTACAGGAGGGAGGCTCGAAAAATGGGGGTGAAAAATGCCCCCCCCGCCCCGAAACCGCCACCAGCACGCAAAGATGCGCATCCGGCACCGGCTCCAATTCCCTTGCCAATTATAGCGTTGCAAGAGTACGACCGCACGCAGGGGCCTACACTTATGCCCCCTGCCAATATGCCGACAGAAAGATCACAGTCCCTCAAAAAAAGGACGAAAAGAGGTCGCAAAGGCAAGGGGAAATCGCAACAGGCCATCACAGACGTGCCTACACCGGTACCTGCGGTCGAAAAACAGATGGCGCCACCGCTGCTCGCAGCCACGCCCACCGTCGTTGCACCGCCTATCGTCGCTACCGCGCCCCGCGCCCAACCGCAAGCCACTTTGCCCAATTTGCTCAAACCCCCCCAACCCCTCACCCCCGCAACTGCGCAAGCCCCGCCTACTGCACCGCAACGAAAGGTAAATTTTAATTTCAATAGTTTGCCACCAATTGCCACCCCCGCGCCTCCCCCTAGGGGTCGCGCATCTCTCTCCGGGGGTGCGTACTGTGTCTCGCCACTGTCACTCAGCATAGCCAGAGCGTCCATCGCTGCGCTTAACGCAGCCATAGAGGCCATCGCGATCGGACAAAACCCGATGCCCGCGCTACTGCACGGCCTACAGCAACTTACCTACCTCCTGGTCCAAGAATTCTCTTCAATCTAAGGATTGTATACTGGAATCCAGGGGGGGTAAGAGGTAAGACCGATGACCTCAGGTTGCTAGTCCAGCAGCATGATATTCATATTGTGCTGTTGGGCGAAACCAAGTTACGACCTGAGCAACCATTATGTCTACCTAATTATTTCGTCTACAGGCGGGACGAAATAAATGCCACAAATAACATCGCTTACAGGGGCACAGCAGTGCTGATCCGTAGAGACCTTGTCCACGAAAGTTTACCCCTGTCAAGCTTTGTTTCAACTCGAGCGATAGGCATTAAACTAAAAGTCGGTAACACCGAACTTAAGGTTTATGCCGCCTACAAACCTCCTAAGGTGCCTTTCATTTCCGGCGATATAAAAAATATTATGTCCGACGACACGCCCACACTTATACTCGGCGACCTCAACGCCAAACACCGACAATGGGGCTCAAGAATTTCATCCAATGAAGGTAGAGATTTGAAAATCGATGCTGCGGCGCACAATTACGTTGTAATTGGTCCCGGCTCCCCTACTCATTATCCCTCTCAAGACTTATTTCAACCAGACGTACTAGACATAGCACTAGCCCGCAATATCAATTGGCCCATCTCTTTAGAAACCCTCCATGATATCGATTCGCAACACCTTCCCATTTTACTGGTCCTCGGAGTTTCTATTAGGGATAAACCTTTACCACCAATGAAAAACTTCACGGACTGGACAAAATATCAAGAATTACTGAACTCATTTAAACTCCCTCCCGGTGGCCTGTCTAGCCCACAGGAAGTGGAAACAGCCACTCAGTCACTTACTTTTGCTATCTCCTCCGCACTTGCTCAGTGCACCACGTCTGCCAAGTCAACCTCGGGGAAAAGTTTACTACCGGCACATCTCCGTAGTAAACTTAGCCAAAAACGAGAGCTTCGTAGACTGTGGTGCCGAACTCGTTGCCCAACAATTAAAAAAGAGTTAAATAAGTTAGGTACTGAGCTTTCGAACCAAATTTCAACTTATCGGAAATGGTCTTGGGATAACACAATCTCAAAGGCCAGCGACAACGATACCGCTCTATATCGTTTAGCTCGCTGTATGACAAGCACCCCTGCACCCATACACCCCCTTGTAGACACGCTAGGTAACCGTCTGTACTCAGCTGAGGAACGCGCGGCCTTACTGGCGGACCATTTCGAGGACCAATTTAGGCCCAATCCCACTGTCGACCACGCCCACACAACATTGGTTGAGGAGCGTATACAACAGATCCTTACTAGTCATATTGACCCACTTAGAGGTGATGATTTTATCTCCCCTAAAGAGGTCAAAAAATTTATATCTTTTTTAAATAAAAAGAAATCACCCGGCCCTGACGGAATTCCGAACACGGCCCTATTAATGTTGCCTAGGAAAGGTCTTGTGGCCTTAACCCGTATTTTTAACGGAATCCTGCGCACAGGTTTCTTTCCCACGGCCTGGAGGACAGGCAAAATTATTGTCATACCGAAGCCTGGCAAGAGCCGCCAGAAACCAGAGCATTATCGCCCGATCACTTTACTTTCTAACATAGCCAAACTGTTCGAACGTCTTTTATTGAAAAGGATATCACCTTTTATCAATCTAAGACCAGAACAGTTTGGTTTTAGAAGTAATCATAGCACCACTCTTCAGCTTACTCGCGTCTTACACCATATGGCCTTTGAGATGAACAAGGGCAGGTACACGGTCGGGGTCTTTCTCGATATAGAGAAGGCTTTTGATCGTGTTTGGCACGCCGGCTTATTGTTCAAACTCTCTGAGACCAATTTACCCCCCATGTTCGGGCGTATAATAGCCTCCTTTCTGGAGGGGCGGAGTTTCTATGTTTCGGTTGACAATAAAAACTCCCCTATTAAGACCATTACAGCGGGGGTCCCACAAGGCAGTTGCCTTTCCCCTCTGTTGTATGCACTTTTCACCAATGACATTCCTACGCTTAGCGATAGCGGCCTATCGCCAGGCACACAGGACGTCACCCTAGCATTGTATGCTGATGACAGCGCGTACATGAGCTCATCCCGTAAGTCCCATTTAGCTGCCGCTAAAATGCAGCGATTATTGGATATCCTCCCGTGCTGGCTTGACAAGTGGAGGATAGCAGTAAACGCCTCAAAAACGGCAGCCATCTTAACCGGCCAACAGAGACTATTACCTAAGGAGCTTGTATTCCGCGGACAGGTAATTGAGTGGCAGAGCAGTGTGAAATACCTTGGCTGCTTTATTGACCGCAGGTTGCGCATGACCAAAATGGTCGAGCATGCGACAGCCAGAGCGGTCGGCGCCAGGGCGGCCTTAAGGCCACTATTTTCATCTGACCTGCCGCTTAAAACCAAAGTCCGGTTATACAAGCTCTATGTTAGGTCCCGTTTGACGTACGCCGCGCCGGCTTGGTACGCATTGCTATCCGCCACTAAAAAGAAAAAGATCCAAGTTGTGCAAAACAAGTCGCTAAGGATAATAACGGGCGCTCCGCGTTACGTCCGCAACGACACAATTGCTAGGGACACAAAGGCAGAGCCGATAGGTGAGTTTATCGCCAGACTGGCCGCCCGGCTGTTTGACATGGCGGACAACAGTGCGCATCCTCACCTAAGGGGCATTGCGCCGTTACATGCCCGTCCACCGGAAGGTCGACCTCTCCCTAGGGAGTTAATTCCACCGAAAAACTAAGCCTTTTGCTTAGTTTTTTCATTTTAAATTGCTAAAAAATTGCTTTATTGTTTTATTGTTTTAATTTTTTCAAATTCTGTCCAACTTTTTTCGTAATTTCTTCGTTTTATTTTATTTTGGTCTTGTTTATTCCTTTGTTTTATTTTATTTTTTGGTTTTATTTTTGTTTATTCCTCTCTTCGCCGCTTTTCAAGTGGCCATTATGTTGACAGGGGGCCTGAAAAGTAGGCCCTCTCTATAAAATCACCGTGGGTGTATTCACCCACGAGACTCGCCCGGGTCATGGGGTAAAACATCAGTTCTTACCCCGACACCCGTACCTCTTTTACCCGTCAGGGGGTAAAGAAGATGTCCACGTACGTCATACAATTACACAAATACAAATTTTACACTGATAGATTTTAACTATTTACGTATTATTAAGAATTATTAAGAATTTAACTCAACTCTGCTTGAGTACATATCTTACACTACATGTTATTTACGCCTAAACTATTATTTTACATCGTATATTTTACTTTAGACAATCCTACATATTAAATCCTTACTGACATTACCTATAGTTACTAAGTTTACACGAGATATTATTTACGAAATACATGCGCTTCCTTAAGTTATTTCTACGTTATTTCTTATGTATCTTACTATTTATTTAACCTTCTTACTTAAAATGTACATAGTTGAGCAAACCTTATGTACTCTATCTCACATTGCAACGACATACTTCTATCCTAGTTGTTGTGACTTTATTTTTCGTCACTTGCAACGTTACAACTTAGTATTATTTATTTATCATATAATTCACAAACCTTACAACTTACTAACTTATTATTTTACGTATCGTTTTAGAGCTACCCTATTGTGTCAATACGACCTTATTTATCAAAAAATCCTTATTTAAACATGTTTACATTTTAATCCTTATATCCTATCCTATCCTATCCTTATTTATGTGTTTCGTGTGGTCCGTCGCTAACATTCTCCCCCGCAGTGCGAAGCACTCCATCCTGTTGCGGCGACGATGTAGCTGGAACCAACACGACGACACGGCGACTCGGGCGGCGCAGCACTCCTCCATTCGTCTGGATGTCCAGGATCCTCACTCTTCCGTCTGGTCCTGGGTACGCCTTCAGCACCTTGCCACGTGGCCATGAGTTTCGTGGCAGGTTTGCATCCACGATGAGTACCACGTCGCCTTCCTCTGGGTCGCTCGTAGTCCTTCCGCTGATCTTTCTCGGCATCAGCGTCGGCAGGTACTCCTTGATCCACCTTCTCCAGAAGTGATCGGTGAGTCGCTGTGCAGTCCTCCAACTGGCTTTTCCGACTAGTTCGTGATCGGTGAACTCGCCAGGTGCCATCATTCCACAGGACCTTCCAATCAGAAAGTGGTTAGGCGTCAGACTTTCTTCATCGTCCGGCTCCATGCTGAGTTCGGTGAGCGGACGCGAGTTGACGACGTGTTCCACCTCTGTCATCAGTGTGTGCAGTACCTCTTCTGGCGGACTTCTTTCGTGCAGTACTGCGGCCAGCGACGTCTTCACGGAGCGTACCATCCTTTCCCATGCGCCCCCCATATTTGGACTTCCTGGTGGTATGAACTTCCACCTTATACCTTTCTCTAGGGCTGCTTCTTCCAATTCTCGGTTGGCTCCGACGAAGTTTGTCCCGTTGTCGCTGAAGATGACCTTTGGCATTACTCTTCTCGCTGCCATTCTTCGCAGCGCCATGATCATGGAGCTAGTGCTTAGTGATGGCACTAGCTCTAAATGTACTGCCCTTGTCGTTAGGCAGGTGAAGAGCGCTCCCCAGCGCTTCTCTGTTCTCCTGCCGATGGTGACCTGCATTGGCCCGAAGTAGTCCACGGCTGCATTGGAGAAAGGATACGCGTGATGTTGTAACCTTTCCCCGGGCAGGTCTCCAGTGGGCGGGATCTGCGGCGAACCTTTTCGGACTTTGCACCATTGACATTGGTAAATGACTGCTTTTACCGCTGTCCTAAGGCCCAAAATCCAATACTTCTGCCGCAGTTCATTCATTACGGTGTTACCGTGTAAAAACCTTCTGTGATAGTACTGAATTATCAGATGTACTATTTTATGTTTTCCATCTAACACGGGTGGGTTATTTATTGCGTTTTTAAACGTGAACTTTCTTGTTCGACTGCGTAGTTTTATCTTTTCGTTGCTGCCTAGATAAACATCGATTTTTCGTAAGCGGCTTGCGTTTTCCAATGGCTTGTTTTCTTTTAAGCATTTCATTTCCTTTGTAAAGCTTTCACGCTGGCTTCTTTTAATTAAATATTCTTCTGCCTTATTCTGGAAAGCCTCTTCAATTTTTATAAAATTGTGTTCCTTCTTTCTTTCAATTACCGGCTTGGCTCGTGCTTTCTTCTTATTTTTATTGTGCGGCTTCCATGTGACGTCCTTGTCTCGCGCTGTGTTGACCCTTTCGATTTTCTTTTTCAGGACATCGATAAACTGAAACACCCTTGCCATGGTGTTGACCAGTTTCCTCCAGTTCGAGAATCTTCCTAAGTCTGGTGTTTCCTTTTCTACTGCCTTAATGGTGGTGCCTTGTGACTTGCCTTGTGACTTGCCTTTTCTTCCAGGTCTTCACTCTTGGCTAAACCAAACTTTTTGGCGGGCCACTCCTCTTCGCCTCGCCTTAGGAATTCTGGGCCCTGGAACCACCTAGCGGTGTGATTGAAGTCGCTAGGCGTATTCCTTGTAGCGTCATCAGCCGGATTCATTTTCGTTGGAACCCATCTCCACTCCTGTGGCTTTGTTAGTTCTTCTATCTCTGCCAATCGATGAGCCACAAACGTCTTGAATCTCCTCGGGTCAGCTTGCACCCACTGAAGTACTGTGCTTGAGTCGGTCCAGTACGTCTTTTGAGTGACCATGAGGTTGAGCTCTTTCTCCACGGTGGCTGCTAGTCTGCTTCCCAATAAAGCCGCCTGTAGCTCCAGCCTCGGGATTGAGACTGGTTTTGTCGGCGAGACCCTTGCCTTTCCAGCCACCAGCACGACGTGTGTTTCACCCTCAGGTCCTCTGGTCCTCCAATATACAGACGCCGCGTATGCCTCTTCGCTAGCGTCTGTGAAGGTGTGCAGCTGCCCTTCTCTTTGGCATGGCGAAATGCACCTTGGTATCCTCAACTTGTCCAAGGTAGCGACTTCCTTTATGTACCTTTGCCAGGCTTCTTGTTGGCCTTCTTGTATTTTCTCATCCCAGCCAATCTGTGTTCGCCAAATTTCTTGAATCAACTTCTTCCCTTGGATCAGGACTGGCGTAGCGAAGCTCATGGGATCGAATGTTGACATCACGGCGCTCGTGACTTCTCTTTTTGTGGGAACCCTTCTGCCATCTAATATTTCTGCTGGCGTATTACGTAGCCCAATGTTAAAGGCTAAAGCATCTTCTTCTGTGAGCCACCTTAGGCCAAGTGTCTTTTCTTCTTTGGTAATCTCAAGGTTGGCGCTTTCATTTTTCTCTCGGTTACCCTTGAACACTTCTGGGTTATTGCTTGCCCATCCCTTCAAGTGGAAACTCGCCCGCTCATGGATATCCTTAACTTCTGCTGATACTCTTTTTGCTTCCTCAACAGACTGGAAGCTTTGAAGATAGTCATCCATGTAGTGATTTTCTTTTATTGCCTTGACTGCTGCTGGGCGGGTCTCCTGGTACTCTTCGGCATTCTTGTTCATTACGTAGATTGCCGTGGCTGGTGATGAGGCAGCACCAAAAATGACAGAAGTCATTCTATATTCCTCTGGCTTCTCTTTTCTTTTCTCTCCACGCCAAAGGAACCTCAGACTGTCCCTGTCTTCTTGTCTTATTTTGATGCGGAGGAACATGTCTTGGATGTCGGCCATTATTGCAATTGGCCCCTCTCTAAAGCGCAGCAATACTCCAAATAGTGATTGGAGTAGATCTGGACCGGGCAGGAGAGCATCATTTAAGCTCTTTCCCTGGAACTTGGCTGCTGCATCGAAGACGATTCTGGGCTTCTTCTTTACCGGGTGTTCGACGGCGAAGTGTGGAAGATAGAATGTTCTTCCTTCAGTGCCGTCACGCGGTGCCTTCTCTGCGTACCCCTTTGCGAGGAGATTGGTCATTTGGATCTCATATTCCTTTTTCAACTCTTTGTTTTGATCCAGCTTCTTTTCAACGATTTCCAATCTCCTGAAGGCTTGCTTGCAGTTGTTTGGAAGAACTTCATCTTCTTTCTTCCACAGAAGCCCAGTTTCGTATTGCCCATCAGGCAATTTCTTTGTTGTCTTCTCCAGGACTTCCAGGGCTCTTCTGTCGCTGTCATGGCTCGGCAGCTTGGCTTCGATCCCCAGGGACTCTAATTTGAAGAAGTCTCGAACGATCTCATTGATCTCCTCTTCGTTCGAGATGCGACAGTGGTTGACAAAATGCACTGCTACTGTTGAAGCAGCGTCACAGCCGTGTAGCACCCACCCGAGACTGGTGAGTGAGGCTACGGGCTCAGTCTTCTTTCCCTTCTTCAATCTTCTTGTTACTATGAGTCCCCAGTTGTCTTGCCCGATTAGAAGCTTGGGCTCTTCTTTATCGTAGATCAGCTGATCCTTAATAGCGCTTAAATGCTGGCAGTTACGGATGTCCTCTATTGCCACCTTCTGTTGCGACAGCTTAAGGTCCTCCATTGTTCGGAGCTCTATTGCCCTCTTGTCTCTTCTGTAGGCCCCTTTAATTTTAATTTTCAGACGTTCGGAGCTATTTTTCTTAATTATTTTTCCGCCAACGGTTTCTATCGTCAGAGTCTCTTTCTTCCCATTGACTCCGATTTGTTCAGCAACCTTTGCGTCCAATAGTGACACCGTTGAGCCCTCGTCCAGAAGCGCCAAGACCCTGGCATGCCCCTTCGGTCCATATACGTCTACTGGCATTATTTTTAAGTAGACCTTTTCGTTACTTATTGTTGTATGGATTGAAGCGATTTTTTCTTCAGCTTCTTCTCCTTCTTGCTGGCCCAGTTGGTAACACTGACTGGTGCCTGGTGCTTCTGCTCTGTTTGGCGGCTTCTCTGAATGGAGGGACGTGTGATGCCATCTGCCGCACTTCTTGCATACCGGCGCTTTGCAATTCAGTCTTGAGTGCCGGAAGCGTAGGCATTTGAAGCATGTCCTTGTTTTCTTCGCTATGTCCCATTTTCCATTCAGGTCGGCTTCTTTGAAAGTTTTGCAGTCAAGCAAGTAATGATCGCCTTCGCATCCCGTACAGGCAATTTTCTTTCTTTCTTGAGGCGGCTCCCGTAGGTTGTTTACTGGCTTGTGCTCTGGTTCCCAATTTCTCTTCGGTACGCTTGTGGGTTCCCAGGGCTTCCTTGGTTGTGGTGGAACCGCCTTGTAAGTCCTCCTCAGCTCTTCAGGTGGAGCAAAGTCCCCACAGATGTCGGCTTCTAGTCCGAGGAATGCGTCCAGTAGGATGAGCTCAGGCATTTCTTCATCCCTTCTTTCTCGATGGTACGCAAACCAACGGAACTTCATAGAAGACGGCATCTTTTCAGTTAGGCTCTTCAATGTTTAAGGAGAGCTGAGGTATTGACTCTTCTTCAGTGCTTTGATGCTTGCTACTGCATTTCGGACCCGGCTTGCAAACTGGCAGATGTCGCTTGGGTTTTCATTGACCCTTGGTAGACTCTTCATCTTCTCTAGCTCAGCTAAGGCCAGGGCTCCAGGTCTTCCGAATCTTGCTTCCAGTCCCGTCATGACTTCCTTCGGATCTTCGGCGGTGAATAGCAGGCTTTGTACAGCTTCCCTTGCCTTTCCTTGGACTGCCCTTCGTAAACGTGCCAGATTCTGCACGTTGGACAAGGATGGAGCTGTATCCTCAAATGACCTTCTAAAAGCCAGCCATTCTTCACAATTGCCATTGAAGTATGGAAGTTCGGTGAATCTGGATTCTGCTGCTGTGTCTGGAGCCTTTTCGGTGAGCTTAGCGATAGCTTGGGCCAGCTCTTGGATGTCGCTCTTCTTTTCTTTGGTTGGAGCTGGCCTTTCGTGATGATTCACGAAACTTTCACTCGGCTTCCACTGCTGCTAGCTTTAGTTTGGCTTGAGCCAGCTCAACTTCTTTACGAGCCAGCTCCATTCTAGCACGAGCATCCGCTTGTCTTCTCTTGTTTGAGCGGACGGACTGCGTATCGATGTCACGGTTCCTCCTTTGGACTTGACCATTCGTTGTACCCTTTTCTTTGGGCAGCGGTGCAGGCGGTGGCAATGCAGGCCTGGCTGGTACTGCGTTGTTGGTGTCAGCTACGATATTCAGCTCCCCGGACTCTTCTGCACTGGTGCTGGGGGGGGCTGTAACGTCAGTACTAGTTTCGGTCGGCGTGCACTGGCTCCAATCTCTTGATGTACCGCTGCTCTCTCCAGTAGTCTTCGTCTGGGTTGACTCGGTCGTCTTGGAACGCGATGACTCGGATCTTGTGGTCGGCATGTTCACGGCTTCTTTTTTCCCAAATCCGGCTCGACAGGACCAGAAAATTGTTACGAACACGCACAGCGGCGACGGGCGTAGGCTAGCTTCCTCGGTTGCTAAAACGAAGCTACGACAACGAAGCGCCGTAGAAATTAGACAACCGTACGGTAGCTAGCTACTAGACTAGGCCACTGACGTGTTTATAGTGGACTGTATGTTGTGGGCGACCGTATTGCGGGCCGGACGGGTGAAGCCGGGTGTCGCACTTGTGAACCGCTGACCACGAAGATTTCTTGAGCGCAAAATAAAATAGCCGAAGTGAAGCTGAGTCTTCTTGTGAAGAATTTTATTTACACTAGAGCACTTATTTTACACTTAATTTCTAGCAGAGTTTCTTCCTTTTTCCTAGCAGCGTTTCTTTCTTGAACCTTCAATTGAGCACTTATTTTCTTGCAGAGTTTCTTCCTTGATTGTTGGTTCTTCCTTTCTTGATTTCTTGCTGCGAACTGCGACTGCGAACTGACGATGACCTTTTTTTTTTTTTTTTTTTCTGAGCTGACTATGCAGTTGGCTGTTGCAGCCATTACTGCTTCACCGGACTTTTGGGGCGAGACTCTGAAGGAGCCTCAGCCCATGTAGCGCCCAACGCTCAAGGGCTTCCCGCGGGGGAAGCCTCGGCTTGGGTTGTCGCTCTCGGGGGCGTCCCTTCGACCGGCGTGAGTCTCGAACCCGAAGGTGAGTCACCGCCAGGAGGGGAGTTCCCCGTTACGCGGGTGCGGTTGCGATTGAGTGGGGGCGAGAAGCGCCCCGGCACTCTTTGATACCTAGTGTATCCTTGTGGGCGCCGACGAACCCGGGGACGTCGGCGTCGTGTTTGGAGGGAGGCCCTATTCGGGGAGGTCGTGGAGACTAATCTCGCTATCCGGACAGCGAGATCGTCATCTGGGGACGTTAGTACGTGCCGAGGCCGCCTAAGTATAGTTTTACGACCGCGACGGGGACGATCGGGGGGAATGTACGTCGTGGATTGCACAACTAATCTATTCGGGTGATTTTGCGTACGCTCGAAAAAGCGGACTGCCAAGTCTTTAAAGTACTGGGGAATCGTGGGAAGTTCGAAGTCTCTGTGTAGGTCCGCGTTGCGAACGTACCAAGAGGCTCCAGAGGCCGCTCTGAGAAAGCGGTTTTGGAGGGTCTGGAGTTTGTGGAGATTGCGCTTGGACAGAGCAAAGACTACGCTAGCATAAGCTAGTATGGGGCGGATGCAAGTTGTGTAAAGATTTAGCTTATTTCTAAGCGACATCTTACTATACTTGCCTATCATGGGATAGAGACGACCGAGGACAAAAGCGGCTCGGTCTCTGACTATTTTGGTGTGAGCGTGGAAGTTCAAACGTCTATCCATGGTCACACCGAGATATTTGGTCTTATTTTGCCAGGGAATGGCACGACCGAAGAGAGAGAGGGAAGTTGGCCGTGGAGGGCTGCCTGTGGTGAAAAGGACGGCAGAGCTTTTGTCGGGATTCACCTCGATTCTCCATTTCCGAAACCACTCGCCTAGGGCGGTGATAGCGGATTGGAGTCTCTCAGTGATTCGACTCACTTGCCTATCGGTAGTATAGAGAGCGGTATCGTCCGCATAGAGGGCTAATTGGGTACCTATCGTTTTTGGGATATCGTTAGTGTACAGAAGGTACAAGACGGGGGCGAGCACGGACCCTTGCGGGACTCCTGCTTCTATGGGGCGGGGGGAGGAGAGAGTGCCTTCAACTCTGTAGCGAAAGCTACGATTCGACAAATAGTCTCGTATGATGAGCACGAGACGATCTGGCAACTGAAAGTTGTACAGTTTAAAAATTAAACCGTTGTGCCAGACTTTGTCGAAAGCTTTCGCTACATCGAAGAAGACAGCGCCCGTGTGACGGGTCTTACCTAACGCTGGCTGGAAGCCAGTAAGAATATGTTCCGTTATGCGGAGGACTTGATGGACGCATGAGTGTTTGGCACGAAAGCCAAACTGCTCGTCTATTAAAATGCCTCTGGAGACTATAGAGTTCCGTAGGCGGGCGAGAAGGAGGCGTTCATAGAGTTTACCAAGGGCCTTTAGTAAACTTATAGGGCGATAGGAGGACGGCTCGGTACGAGCTTTGCCGGGCTTGTGGATGCCTATAACGATTGCATCTTTCCATTGGGATGGAAAGATGCAATGTTCCATAGCAGCGTTAAAGATCGCTACTAGGAGGCAGATAAGGGGAAGAGTGAGGCGCTTTAGGATATCGTTAGAGATACCGTCTGCGCCGGGGGACTTACGGGGGCGTAGGTCTTTGATGACCTGTATGACTTCGTCGACAGTGACAGGGGGCAGGGGGTCTTGTGGAGGCAGAGAAGTTCTGCGCTCCACTTCGCCGTCTACCTCGCGCACGTGATCGGGATCGAAAGGCTGTGTGCTTAAGGCACATTGGGCTTGGAGGCTGGATGCTAGGCAATCCGCTTTTTCGTCGTCATTGAACGCGGGAACGCTATTGTTGGGACGAGTTAACGGAGGGAGAGAGTTTGCGGTTTCGGATTTTAGAGCTCTGGCTAAGTGCCAATAAGCTTGGTGAGAAGGAGAAATGTTCTCCATAAGATCACCGAAACGTTGGGCGCGAAGCTCAGCTACAGCGGTTCTTACACGGCGGTGTAAGTCGTTGAAGCGAGCTTTATTATCGATAGTGGGAGCGCGATCGCGAGCGCGGCGGGCCGCGTTACGCTCAGTCATTAGCGACCTGATGTGCTGAGGCAGGATTAGGTGGTGATAATCACCAACCGGCACTTGTCGTGAGCACTCGCCAACGGTGGCGGTCAGGTGGCTAGTGAGTGAGTCGATAGCTACGTTAAGATCGGTCGCGGATGAGATTACGTCGGGAACGCGGTCTAGATGTGGCGAGCTGGGATTTTCGAGCAATCGCCCAAATTTATCCCAGTCCGTCACGGTTCTAGTGTCGGGAGGAGAGTCCGAAGGGAAACCTAATCGGAGGACGACAGGGCGGTGGTCCGAGTCAAGTTCGTCAAGCACCTCTATAGAGCGAAAGCTTAGCCTTACATTCTTTAGAAGTGCTATGTCGAGTACGTCGGGGTTAAACCGAGTATTGTGGGGAAAGTAAGTGGGCGTCATGGGAGCGATGATGTCAAAGTTTAGTCTGTCAACTAAATCGTCAAGGAGTCTGCCTCTTTGTGAAGTTACAGAAGAGTTCCAGCGGCGATGCTTGCAATTTAGGTCGCCGGCAAGAATGACGGCGTCGCCTAAACTTAAGAGCGACTGAAGGTCGCTCTCGAGCAAGTCTTTTAGGGGAGAGAGATAAACCGATGCAATGATGATCGGCTGATGGCCGGTCATCGCTAAGCGGCAGACGGATGCTTCTAAATTCGTAAGCGGTGGAGGATCGATAGGGGAGCAATGCAGGGAGCGCCTGTAATAGATGAGAGTGCCTCCGAGATTGGAGGCAGTTCTATCATTACGGACGGTACGATAGTTCGCGATTGAAGGGGTACGGACAGCGGGCTTTAGGAACGTTTCCTGGATGAGGAAGACGTCCGGTTTTTGGGACGAGAGGAATTGCGATAATTCCTCTCTTTGGTTGCGAAGACCGTTGGCGTTAAAATAGCCTATGGAGACGGACCGGGGTTTTTCGCGCGCGGTTGTGCAATCCATTTTGATTCTACGGTTTTGGAGCTACCCTGCGGAGGGCGGCGAAGAAATCGCGATGCTTAGCCATGAAGCCGAGCATTTGAGAGAAATCGGTGATCTGTTCGTATTCGGCGAACACGATCTCGAAATTGGCCGCGTCGAAGGCCCAAGAAATCTCGGCGAGAATGCCGAGGTGCTGCTGCTGCTCGGCCGTATGAACGGCATTGCAGGGCAGCGCGAAAGAGGGGCGCGGGGGGGCAAGGCGCGTATGCGCGAGAGGTGCGGGTGCACTTCTCATGGGCGCTGGACGCGGGATGTCCCGGGACATCAGAGGGGCGGGGTAGGGAATGCCCGTAACTGAGACGGGCCCGGGGAGAGCAGACAAAAGTTTGTCTGTCTCCTTCGATTTGGACGCTACTAGCGCTGGAGGACGGCTCCAGGCGTTGACAGCCGGGAGGGGGGCAGGCACGAGCGGAGCCTGTTGGCGGGGGGCGGATGGGCGCGATTTACCCTGATGGGGTTTACGCGAGCTCTGTTTGGGAGCTTTGGGGCACCCGCGGTAATTCGCTGGGTGGCCTTCACTCCCACAGAGTACGCAAGCGACCGGGTCGGATGCGTTTGAGCGATCGCGATCACAGTCCGGAGTGGCGTGATCGCGTAAACATTTGACGCAGCGCGGTCTGCGTCTGCAGTTGCGCTGCGCGTGGCCATATAGCTGGCATCGGTGGCATTGACTCGGGTTCGACCGCTTGTGCGGAGTCTCGACCCTGATGCCTTTGAGGCTGCAAACATCTTTGATGTTAAAGATGGCTTTGCCTTCTTTTGTTAGGTCTAGTACAACGAGCACCATGTCGTAGCACTCGGACTTATTTCGGCCATTGTACATACGATGTACTTCCCGTACGGGGAGGCCTTGGACGATTAAGTCGTCCTGGACAGTCGTGGTGGAGAATTCCCTAGGGACTCCCCTTACGACTGCCCTTAAAACGCGTTCCTCGGCCAATGAGTACGTGTGGTACTCATATTTTTGAGCCGTGAGGAAGGCCGTCAGATTTCGGAAATCTGACGGTGTCGGGACCTGCACTTTGATGCCGCGCTCGGCATCATTGCGGGCGTGCGTATAATTGATACGCTTGGCCTTCATAGCGTTAGCAATGTTCGGCCAGGCCCCTTTGTCTTTGATGACGATGGGCGGCGGAGATTTTTCCTTCCGTCCCGAAGTGGGACAGTCGGACTGCGAAGAGGTGGCGGCGGGGGGGGTTGTGTCCATGGCGGCTAGCTCAGGGCTGGCCGCCGAGGTGGACGGGGACGGGGACGCGGAAGCGCTAGGCGCTTTGAGGCGTTTAGCCTCAGAGTCGGAGGGAGGAGGAGTAGAAGACTCCAGAGCGGATGCCGCCGAAGCCTTTTTAGACTTGGCGGACTTCTTCCGTTTTTTACCCTTTTTGGTTCCCAGGCCAACCACTTTGAAGCCTTCGTCGTCCTCAGACAACGCCGACTCAGCGGACATTACGGCTGCTGGAGACCGGGGTGCGGTTTCGGAGGTTGCGGGGGGCGGGGTAGCGAGAGACCGAGTAAGGGTCTCATCGGCTACCGGAGTGGGAGGGCGAATGGGCTCAGGGGCCCGAAGAGCGCGGCGAGCGACACGCGGGTCGCGATGGCGGGGTTCGCGGGAGAGAGAGCGCGAGCGAGTGCGTGAGCGAGAACGCGAACGGGACGGGGCACGCGGCGGCGAACATGGCGGCGGCGAACATTGGGAGGGTACCGAATTGTCGGACGTTTCGTGGGCAGCCACAGCCTGGAAAGCGTAGGCTCGGACCAGATCTGAGTGATCACGAAGGCATAACCTTATGATCTCCCCTATCTGGTCCCGGGACATGCCAGTGAGTAGTTCTTCGGCCATCGCGGGAGTGGCCGAGGTGTAGCTTGTGAGTACCTAGTGACTCCCCACCATTGCTGGCGAGGAGCAAGAATACCTAAATGTGGCCAGGCGCCCCGCAGTGCTACGGATTGCCTGGTGTGTACCTAACTCCTACTCCTACGGCCGGGGTTACGTTGTCACCGTTAGGTTTCCCCCCAGCAACGAGACGTTTATGAACGAGAAACTTTTAGGTAGACCGCAACTCTGAAAAGAGCTATACGATCTCACCCACCAGCCCTTGAGCACTCGGAACTGGATTTCTACAAACTAAAACGCAATCGACACTTAAAACGCGAGAATGCACGGAGCGGCGAACCGCTGAAGCGGAAATACTACGCTAGCGATTTAACACAAAGCCGGACTCAGACCGGGCGAACCGGTAACAGTCAAAGAGGCAAGCGAGGGTCACCGCTATGCGTAGTAGTTCCGCGACTACGAGAACACACACTCACGCACAAAAACGCACAGTATCGCTTCGATAAACACTCGGTTATGGGCGCGTTGAAGAACGCACAAACACACTCAGCGCGGGCCGAGAAGCAATTTCCCAGCCAATACACACTGCCGAGCAGCGCTTCAACACTCAGGCCGATTTTCCAGGAATTGCGGGCAATAAACCAAACAACAATTCGAGGTCGTCAGCGCTGAGGCAAAACACCACACAGGAATGCGCACCAGCTGAGTCACCACTGCACGGAGCACACTAAGAGCACTTGACGCTCGAAAACACGACCGCACAACACAAGAGTCGAATCGGGAATGTGACGATGACCGCTGGATCGCTCGAGTTTTAAACAATTTCGAACAAAGCGGCAGGCCATAAAATTACCGTTACGGTTGTAAACTATAGCTAGACTACTCTTACAATTCTTGCTGTCCTTGTCTACAACTCGTTTGTATGGAGATACATGTTTTTGTTAGTTTAAAATATATAAATGAATTTTCTCTATATGACAATTACTTTCTACAGATAGCTATTAATTTTACAAACATTATGAAAAAGAATTTATACAAATATCTCAAAAACTGTGGCTTTAAGAGCCAAAAAATGCAAAGGGCGTCTCGCAAGCGTATTGCTAATATTTTCAAAATTCACGCCCGGCCTAGTAGCTCCACGGCAAAGTGCGCGGGAGTTTGTTGAACTAAGCAAAGTTTGAGGGCGTAATCTTCAACGTATTGCTTATTATTTAAAAATTCACGCTCTTACTTTTCATACAATTCATATACACATACAGAACGACCGTTCGCTTGGAGTTTCTTGTTTCTTTCCGTTTCTTTCTGTATTTGCTCCTAAGAACTGTTCATTCTGCCTTTTGTTTGTAGACGGTTTGCGTTGTGTGCGTTTTGTGTGTTGCGGGTGCTCGTTCGAGCCGAAGCGTCATCGCTCAGCGTGTGCGAGCAAGAAGGCTTCAGACTGCTGTCTCGCTCTCCCTCGGTAGGCAATTTGGATTGAGTAAGTGTTTTTTCTTACTTGCTCTGGGTCCGGCCGCCTCCGTGCGTGCCTATTCGAGGAATGTTAGCGTTGCCGTCGTCATCCCTATAGATGCCACCCCCACCGTTCCGCCAACCCCCCAATAGGGGTCGGGGAGTAAGGAAGCGACAGGTATGGTCGCGTTCTCAGCCACCGGCTATAGTGGCCCGTAATCTTTTTACGGGACAGGTTACTGCCGCCGACGGCACTTTCGCCGCAGCCTTTCCACCGTCGCGCCCGCCGTCGGCTGCGTCTATGGTCTCAGCCCGCTCGGGCACCACGAGCTACGCCACTTCGGAGACAGGTGACGAGTATGAGTATTTTCAAGATGAGGAACTCCCCGCCATGCTGTCTCCCATCCAGGCCTCTCCTCCATCGGACGGCGTCACGCCACGTAAGGTAACAGCCGGCCCTGCGGCTAACGCAGATATAGTTTTACACGCCCCACCGGCGTCGGCATCCCGCGACGCCTCACTGATGTCACCATCGACGCCATTCAATCCGCCACCGCGTGCCCACCCGCCGTCGATCGCCATTAAATCATCAACAAGCGACCCACGTAGGACAACGGGTCGTGAGGTACGTCCCTTCTCACTAAGCCCAACTAAAAACCCCGCTGAGCAAGCCCGCGCGGCAGCCAGAGAGATGATAACCGCCCCCAACAGCCTTAGCCAAGACACGATTGTACCCGCCGCAGCACCGACACCGCCGCAAGCAGCAGCGACCGATGTTGTCGCTCAAATGGATATGGACACTAATTCACCGCAAACTACCGGCCAGTCCTACGCGCAAGTGTCGGCCACTCCGGCCCAGCCTACACCTGCCCAGCCCGAAAAGCCTAAGGAGAAAGCCAGGTACCCACCGATCATTGTTGAGAATTTGCCGCAATGGTCGGTTCATTTAAAAAAGCTGCGCTCCCTCTTAAAGCACGCGCCGCACGCACGCCCGTTTGGCAAAGGCGTGCGATTTATACCACAATCGCCGGACGAATATAGGGTGGTGGCGGCCTATATCGACGAGCTCTCCAAGACAGACAGTACAGTGTCATGGTACTGTTACAGCCTTGACAACGAGAGGCCACAGAAAATAGCCATAAAAGGCCTCCCCATAGACGCACCGTTGGGGGAATTATCTGAAGAAATGGCAGCACTTGGCTTCCCTCTGTCGCACATACGACAAATCCCGGGGGCGAGAGGCCGCCCCGTCTGCATTTACTTCGGCCAACTACTAGAAAGGTACGACCCAAAAGAGCTCCAAAATATTTATAACATAACGGAGCTCCTAAGTATGTCCGGTGTAACAATCACTGCGTGGAAAGCGAAGCCCGGGCCGGCGCAGTGCCACAGGTGCCAAGCCTTCGGCCACTCATCGGCCAATTGTCACCGTCCGATCCGATGCGTGCGCTGCGGAGAGGGCCACCCCACGGCGGACTGCAAGCGCGACAGAGAAGCCACCCCAACGTGTGCTAACTGCAAAAGAGAGCATGCGGCAAATGACAAGTCGTGCCCAATATATAAGAGGGAGGCGCGTAAGATGGGGGTGAAAAGTGCCCCCGCCGCCCCGAAACAACCACCCCCACGGAAAGAAGCACCGTTACCCCTGCCAGTACTGGGGACACAAGAGTACGATCGTAATCAGGGTCCAACCCTTATGCCCCCCGCCAACCCCCCGTCGGACAGAACACAACCCCCTCGCAAAAAACGAACGAAGAGAGGTCGCAAAGGTAGAGGGAAGTCGCTAACGCAACAACAAGAAGGTACGCCTGCTTTAGTTCCCTCAGTCGAGGCACAGTTGGCGCCACCGCCGTTTGTTGCCCCCCCCATCGTTGCTGCCGCCCCTCCCGACCAAACGCAAGCCCCGCCCATCCAATTTAAACCCCCCCCACCCCCTCAACCCCTCATCCCCGCACGTACGCTAGCCCCGTCCACAGTTTTTCAGCGTAAGGTAAGCTTTCCTTCAGCTGCTACCACCCCCGCACTACCCCCCAGGGGTCGCGCACCTTATGTTGCGCCAGCTCACTGTGTCTCGCCATTGTCTCTTAACATTGCCAGAGCGTCCATCGCCGCACTTAATGCAGCTATCGAGGCCATCGCAGACGGTCAAAATCCGCTGCCCGCACTACTGCGCGGCCTACAGCAGCTTACCCACCTCCTGGTCCAGGAATTCTCTTCAATCTAAGGATTGTATACTGGAATCCAGGGGGGGTAAGAGGTAAGACCGATGATCTCAGGTTGCTAGTCCAACAGCATGATATACATATTGTGCTGCTGGGCGAAACCAAGTTGCGACCTGAGCAACATTTTTGTCTACCTAACTATTTCGTCTACAGGCGGGACGAAATAAATATCATAAATAACATCGCTTACAGGGGCACAGCAGTGTTGATTCGTAGAGACATTGTCCACGAAAGTTTACCCCTGCCAAGCTTTGTTTCAACCAGAGCGATAGGCATTAAACTTAAAGTCGGTAACACCGAACTTAAGGTTTTTGCCGCCTACAAACCACCTAAGGTGCCTTTCATTTCCGGCGATATAAAAAATATTATGTCCGATGACACGCCCACACTTATACTCGGCGATCTCAACGCCAAACACCGACAATGGGGGTCAAGAATTTCATCCAATGAAGGTAGAGATTTGAAAATCGATGCCGCGGCGCACAATTACGTTGTAATTGGTCCCGGCTCCCCCACTCATTATCCCTCTCAGGACTTATTTCAACCAGACGTACTAGACATAGCACTAGCCCGTAATATCAATTGGCCCATCTCTTTAGAAACACTCCATGATATCGATTCGCAACACCTTCCCATCTTACTGGTCCTCGGAGTTTCTATTAGGGATAAACCTTTACCACCAATGAAAAACTTCACGGACTGGACAAAATATCAAGAATTACTGAACTCATTCAAACTCCCTCCCGGTGGCCTGTCTACCCCACAGGAAGTGGAAACAGCCACTCAGGCACTTACTTTTGCTATCTCCTCCGCACTTGCTCAGTGCACCACGTCTGCCAAGTCAACCTCGGGGAAAAGTTTATTACCGGCACATCTCCGTAGTAAACTTAGCCAAAAGCGAGAGCTTCGTAGACTGTGGTGCCGAACTCGTTGCCCAACAATTAAAAAAGAGTTAAATAAGTTAGGTACTGAGCTATCGAACCAAATTTCAACTTATCGGAAATGGTCTTGGGATAACACAATCTCAAAGGCCAGCGACAACGATACCGCTCTATATCGTTTAGCTCGCTGTATGACCAACACCCCTGCACCCATACACCCCCTTGTAGACACGCTAGGTAACCGTCTGTACTCAGCTGAGGAACGCGCGGGTTTACTGGCGGACCATTTCGAGGACCAATTTAGGCCCAATCCCATTGTCGACCACGCCCACACAACATTGGTTGAGGAGCGTATACAACAGATCCTTACCAGTCATATTGACCCACTTAGAGGCGATGATTTTATCTCCCCTAAGGAGGTCAAAAAATTCATATCTTTTTTAAATAAAAAGAAATCCCCCGGCCCTGACGGAATTCCGAACACGGCCCTATTAATGTTGCCCAGGAAAGGTCTTGTGGCCTTAACCCGTATTTTTAACGGAATCCTGCGCACAGGTTTCTTTCCCACGGCCTGGAGGACAGGCAAAATTATTGTCATACCGAAGCCTGGCAAGAGCCGCCAGAAACCAGAGCATTATCGCCCGATCACTTTACTTTCTAACATAGCCAAACTGTTCGAACGTCTTTTATTGAAAAGGATATCACCTTTTATCAGTCTAAGGCCAGAACAGTTTGGCTTTAGAAGTAATCATAGCACCACTCTTCAGCTTACTCGCGTCTTACACCATATGGCCTTTGAAATGAACAAGGGCAGGTACACGGTTGGGGTCTTTCTCGATATAGAGAAGGCCTTTGATCGTGTATGGCACGCCGGCTTATTGTTCAAACTCTCTGAGACCAATTTACCCCCCATGTTCGGGCGTATAATAGCCTCCTTTCTGGAGGGGCGGAGTTTCTACGTTTCGGTTGACAATAAAAACTCCCCTATTAAGACCATTACAGCGGGGGTCCCACAAGGCAGTTGCCTTTCCCCTCTGTTGTATGCACTTTTCACCAATGACATTCCTACGCTTAGCGATAGCGGTCTATCGCCAGGCACACAGGACGTCACCTTAGCATTGTATGCTGACGACAGCGCGTACATGAGCTCATCCCGTAAGTCCCACTTAGCCGCCGCTAAAATGCAGCGATTATTGGATATCCTCCCGTGCTGGCTTGACAAGTGGAGGATAGCAGTAAACGCCTCAAAAACGGCAGCCATCTTAACCGGCCAACAGAGACTATTACCTAAAGAGCTTGTATTCCGCGGACAGGTAATTGAGTGGCAGAGCAGTGTGAAATACCTTGGCTGCTTTATCGACCGCAGGTTGCGCATGACCAAAATGGTCGAGCATGCGACAGCCAGAGCGGTCGGCGCCAGGGCGGCCTTAAGGCCACTATTTTCATCTGACCTGCCGCTTAAAACCAAAGTCCGGCTATACAAGCTCTATGTTAGGTCCCGTTTGACGTACGCCGCGCCGGCTTGGTACGCATTGCTATCCGCCACTAAAAAGAAAAAGATCCAAGTTGTGCAAAACAAGTCGCTAAGGATAATAACGGGCGCTCCGCGTTACGTCCGCAACGACACAATTGCTAGGGACACTAAGGCAGAGCCGATAGGTGAGTTTATCGCCAGACTGGCCGCCCGGCTGTTTGACATGGCGGACAACAGTGCGCATCCTCACCTAAGGGGCATTGCGCCATTACATGCCCGTCCACCGGAGGGCCGACCTCTCCCTAGGGAGCTAATTCCACTAAAAAACTAAGCCTCTTGCTTAGTTTTTGTATTGTCAAATTGCTCAAATTGTTTTTACTATTATCATTTTTGCTCTTTAGATTTTTCGTACTTTCTCGAAATTTTTTCACATTTCTTTTTATTTTTGTTTTATTTATTCCCTGGTTTTATTTTATTTTGGTCTTTTTGTTTATTTCTTTCTTCGCCGCTTTCTAAGTGGCCACTATAATGCCGACAGAGGGCCTGAAAAGTAGGCCCTCTTTAAACAATCACCGAGGGTGCGCTCACCCTCGAGACTCGCCCGGGTCATGGGGTAAAACATTAGTTCTTACCCCGACACCCGTACCTCTTTTTACCCGACAGGGGTAAAAGAAGATGTCCACGTTCATACAATTACACAAATACAAATTTTACACTGATAGATTTTAACTATTTACGTATTATTAAGAATTATTAAGAATTTAACTCAACTCTGCTTGAGTACATATCTTACACTACATGTTATTTACGCCTAAACTATTATTTTACATCGTATATTTTACTTTAGACAATCCTACATATTAAATCCTTACTGACATTACCTATAGTTACTAAGTTTACACGAGATATTATTTACGAAATACATGCGCTTCCTTAAGTTATTTCTACGTTATTTCTTATGTATCTTACTATTTATTTAACCTTCTTACTTAAAATGTACATAGTTGAGCAAACCTTATGTACTCTATCTCACATTGCAACGACATACTTCTATCCTAGTTGTTGTGACTTTATTTTTCGTCACTTGCAACGTTACAACTTAGTATTATTTATTTATCATATAATTCACAAACCTTACAACTTACTAACTTATTATTTTACGTATCGTTTTAGAGCTACCCTATTGTGTCAATACGACTTTATTTATCAAAAAATCCTTATTTAAACATGTTTACATTTTAATCCTTATATCCTATCCTATCCTATCCTTATTTATGTGTTTCGTGTGGTCCGTCGCTAACAGGAACCACTTTGATGAGTAGGTAATACATGAGCTGGTAGCAAACCATGAAAGGAGCATAGGTTGAGGTACCTAATCCTGAACAGCTGAATCGGCCTTTTCTTGAAGAATATTAATGTTAATATCTCCTATTAGAATAACGTTTTTAAAAGGTGATAAGTTCTGTAAGGTGTCATTTAGAGAGTCAATAAAATTGTGTACATATCAAAAAGAGGGGGGTCTATACAAAGCTAATATTGCGAAATCTGATCCAATTTTAATTAACAATCGGTTACAGTCCTTTATATTGGGCTCTTCGACTGTGACATTTAGGCCCTTTTTAGCATAAACTATGACTCACATCATTTTCGTTACAATTTAAATTACTTCTATAAGTACAGTATCCCGGCATTGCCGGTACGACATATTGTTTGTTGAGCCAGCATTCTGTTAAGACAAAAATATAGCAACTCATGCTCAGGCTTTGTTGGAAAATTATAAAATCTTCAAAATTTTTATAAATACTACGTATATTTTGTGTTAATATGGTTAATGGATTACTGTAAGAGGAAAGATATTGTTTACAATTTTCAACTTTACAAACCTTAGATTTCGATACAGAGAAGTTATCTAAGTCAATAAGTTATTTATCATTACTATTCAATAAAAATAAAAAATAAAAATTAAGAGGCAGAAAAAAAAGGACGGGTTTATGCCTATTTAACGGCGCTCTTAGGCGCCCTCATAATCAATAGTTTATATACCTATTTTCGGCCAATATTTTTGCTGGTCAGTCCGGAGCTCCTGTGTTATGGTTGCTCGGTTTTTTGAAACGCAAACAGGTCGCGTATTTTTGATTCTCATCTTTCTTAGGGCAGTCTTTAATTGAGTGACCTTGATCACTGCAGTGGCCGCAGGTGTGGATTGACTCCCGACATGACATGTAACATCGTGTGACCAAAGTGAAGTCTCTCACAGGACAGGATGACCAGTTGATAAATACTCGCTCCTTCGTTATGAGTGCTTTGCGGATAGCTGCTGGAACTTCTATTATGTAGTTACAGGTCTCAGCGTTCCTTCTACCCGATCTATGACTTAACTTGATCGAAGCCAAGAATGATTCCAAATTTAGGCACTGGTGGTTGTCGGCACTCCGATCATTACGATTCTAGGCGTCCGTTTGTGAGTCACATCAATAGTAAGGCCAGAAATATTTATTTCAAGTGATTTTTTCAGCTTCTCGATGTCGTCTTTGGTGTCTGTGTTAATTATGACACCGCCGTTTCTTGTCTTGCGCAGGCCTCGAACGTGCAATTTCATCTGTTCAGGGCTGATAACTTTTTGGACCAATGACTTAGTCTCTTCGCTGGACTTTAATTTATCGTTTGGATAAATTGCTACAGAGTTTAAATTTGTAGGCTGAATAAAATTTTTGGCACCTTTTTTAACCATGTCGGCAAAGGAAAATCCCGAAGCTGGTTTTGCTGACTCCACAACACTGAGCTTAAGGTCTTGTAGCTGCTGAGATATGTCAGTTTGGTCTCTAAGTTTATGCGTGTATATTAGAGTGGGTTTGGGCAGAACACTATGGGCCAAGTCACCATCGGTCTTCCGCAGTGGTAGTAACGACGACTGGCAAAAGTTCCCTTCGGCAGCTTTGGCAAGCGACCAGAAAGCACAACTCCCAGGGATCTCGCCCACCTATTTTGCTGATGAATTGGAATTTAGCTCCGGCAGTTGCTTTCTTACTGATCTAATCAAATCAAAATCAAACAAAATTTGTTCAAATAGGTTTCTGAGAACACTTTTGAATCGTCGTTACAATGTAAACCAATGTTAATTTCTACCAGAAGAAGCTGGCAAGAAGTTCTATTTAAAGTAATAATACAATACTTTTGATAATCAGCTGACAAGTATACAATATGTATTGAAACACTCAGTGACTAATATAAATAAATTAGTTAGCTACTAAATACAAAGTCAAACACATGTAAATTTTTTTTTGTTTTCATGTAGCATAGATGGCGTACCATGTGAAGCGTCAAATATCGTCAATCGTGTAAGTAGTAATAGTACTAGTGGCATTAGCGCTAATTACATTCTTGCACAATCATATGCATATACTTATATTAAATAAAACTTATATTATTATAAACGCGAAAGTAACTCTGTCCGTGTCCTCTTCACGCTCAAACCGCTGTACCGATCAAGATGAAATTGGCATGATGATAGTTTGAGTTCCGGGAAAGGACATAAACTACTTAAAAACGTCAATTAATAGTCAATTTTTTTTCCATAATTGAGAAGTTGCCTTTGAAATCCTACACCGATGACCGAATTTAGGGCGGATGGAATCGCGGGCAAAAACTAGTATAATATAAATGCGAAAGTATGTCTGTTTGTTTGTCCCTGAATTACTACACCTCGAGGCAGCGTTTAATTTCGTTTTAACTCAGAAATATTCGCATCCTTATTATAACGAGCCGTGGTCCAAGCCTCATACGCAGTTTGCTTGAGTATTTTAGCTTCTCCACAAGACCGATTAAACTACGGGTGCTTTATGGCACCGGCAGCTATTTGCGGGTAAGGAATAAAACATTTTATACCAGCAAGGATTGTCTCAGTGACTAAGGCTGCGCAGACGTCAGGATCTTCTGAGCTAAACCAGAGCTGCCTTCACGGGTACGATGCATAAAATTCACGCAATCCATCCCATTTTGCCCACTTATAATGCCACACACGACGCCAATTAGTTGACCCAGATGGATCGCGTTGTGTGCATGACACTTGAGAATGAACAAGACAGTGGTCCGAGGAGCCAAGAGGCGCATTGACACTGAGACGGAATATCCGTTCGGACGTGTAATCAGCAGAAGGTGAGGAGCTCGTATGGTCTTCTTTATCAGGTATTCTCGATGGAGAAAGTAACAGCTGAAATAATCCAAATTCATGAGTAGAAATCTGTTACAGACCGAGCAGTGGACTTTGTAGGCGTGTACGAACTGGCCTCCAAAAGGGACCGACGAATTTGAATTGAAAGCGCCCCGAGAAGGGTCGTTCGACGTTGGAAAGAAACAATAAAACGCCCGGTCATGTAACAGACTTTATTCGTGAACCCCTAATTTTCACAATCACTATTATCTTCTTATCAACTACTATTTACGCAATTAACACCGCATTTAAAAATACCTCCAGGGGCGATTATTCTCTTGATTCCCCGAGGCGACAGTAATGAATGCGAAGTGAAGTGACGCTGTCCAGTTGCTACAACCATCGTGCGAAGTCACTTGCTTCTTCGTCAGGCAGGCGTTGGTCCCACTCGAGCTTTTGTCTCCATAGTAGTTAAAGTGTGAGCTTCGCTCCCATAGTGAACTGGCTCACGAGCCCCAGCGGGTCATAGATGGTCATGACTGCGCTGAGTGCTTCCCTTTTGGTCGGCATGCATTTTTGCTGGCGAACCTCATACGGTACGCGCACCATTCTTGTACTGAAGCCCAGCTGGTCCCCGTCGGAGTCCCACAGCAGGCTCAGCGTCTTATCCAAGTGATGCACGTCGGATGTGTGCGCCCTTTTCTTCGCTGGCAGGTCCTTCAGTGCACGTCGATCGTTGCAGTTCCAGCCCCTGATGTTGAAAGCTGCTTGCTCATTGATGAATATTATCTTTGAGACCATGGTAGCCGCTTCCTTGACGTCGTCGAAGCTGTCTAGGTAGTCATCTATGTAGAAACTCTCTTGAATGGCTATTGCTGTGTCTGGTAGTAACATTTCGAAGGCTACAGCATTCTTGTTTCGGACGCTATGTGCTAAAAACGGTGAACACGACGCTCCGAAGATCTTCTACTTCTGAAGGGACTTCCGGTCCCCACCCCTCCATAGGAACATCTGTGCCGGCTGGTCTTTTCTAATCTTAATTTACATCTCTTCAATGTCGGCGCTTACAGTTATTGGCCTTTCTCGAAATCGGAAGAGTATCTCTGGTAAAGCCTGCAGCAAATCTGGTCCCTCCAGCAACTCGTCGTTGAGGCAGATTCCGTGTGACTTCGCTGCCGCGTCGAACACAAGTCGAATCTTGTCTGGTTTGTTTGGATTCTTGACGCCGAAGTGAGGCAAGTACCACTCGATGTCACTCTGCTACACTTCGCTGTGTTGGTAATTGTCGTCGACTGGTTCAGCGTATCCCTTATCGAGCAGGTTTTATATCTGCGCGCTATATTGCTGCTTGCAGACGGGATCTCAATCAAAATACGGGTGTTGTAGAGTCGGCTCAATGCAGTCTGGCAACTCAGTGGCATCTTGACATCGTCGCGACTAATGTCGATGTCGTAGTGCTGCTTCACCACTTCTTCAAAACCCAGGTTGTCGTCAGTCTATTCGCGAACTGCAAGGCTCTGTGTTCGCAATGTGCAGGACTGCCTCACCGTCGTCTGCCTTCAGCATGGTGCGGGATAGCGTGCCGAAGATGACCCAGCCCAGCGGCGTTCTCGATGCGGCGGGCTCGTTGCGTGCGCTGACTCGAAGCTCCTTTGACATCAGCAGCTGCCAGTGGTCGGCGACGATGAAAATTCGTGGTTGCACGAAGTCGTAGTCGTTGACACTTAAAGTGTGCGCAAGTAACGACTTCCCTTGGTAAAGCCTGCACCAACAGCCGTAGATTCTTCACAGTCCGTGAGTGAAGATGTTTTCGTTCTCCTCGCCCACCTATCTTACAATTAATAGACAGGCTCGTGTTCTGCGACTGGGAAGAGCCCACTCCGTGATTGGTGAGCGGGCGCGGCGTTCCCTCGGGTGTCACGGTGTCAGCCAAGTCTTGGTCGATCAGCGTCACGGTGGATGCCTCGTTAAACAAGGCGAAAGTGTCCACTCTCCCTCTCGGCCCCGAAATCGTAACGGGATAGATCTTCAACATAACTGATCTTCGTTGTCTTCCAGTGTTTGTAGACATGACCGCTTCTCCGTAGTGCGATGATGGTTTAGGCTCCTCTAGCGATGCGGGTGGAATAGGCGCTTCGCTTGTCCTTTCCCTCTTTTCTTTATGCAGCAAGGCGTGGTGAGCACGGCGGCTTCCGTTGACGCTGCACAGTGTTTCTTGATAAGGCAGCGGAAGAAGGTATGTGTCTTCTTTGCCCTCTCCCATCGCTCGTTGACGCTCAATCTCTGGAACGCCTTGCAATCTGGCAGGTGGTGCACCAGCTCTGCAGCTCGGCCACTGAAACGTTCCTTCCTTTTTTCCCCTAAGTGCGTTGTGGCTTCGGTCCATTCCGGCGCGGCACCTACTCTACCGTTGTAGCAGAAGGTGTGCGTGCACTTTCTCGGTTTGGCTCACGATGGTGGGCGTTTAAGTCTCCCAAAATAACTAGTTCTGCTGCGGGATATTGATCTAGAACTTTCAGTTGTCAAACTCAGGTGCGTAAAGAGTCGAGCTACGTCCGTGTCACCGCTATGGGACCTATAGTGGCACGCATAGATACAAGTGTGGCAGTCGTGATCTACACACACGCAAAATATCGACAGGTCCCTGCCTTCAAGGCTATGAAGGCAGCGACAGCAGATATCTTCCCGGACGAACATACATACACCGGTACGTCTCACAAAATTCTGTTCCAGTTTTGTAGCCAAAATAATGTAGGCAGGATATCTGCGTCTCCGTAAGAAAAATAATGGTGGGCTGCGCAGTCTCTAGGTGATAATGAACTGCGTTAAGATTTGCGTGAATACGTACTCCCCCAGTTCAGACTGTGCATTTGCCCTGCTTTTGTTGTTGTGGCTTAAACGAGCGAGTTCTTGCTGTGCCCTATCTCTCTTAAAAGAGTCTGATAGAAACAATCTATGCTGGCCTCCAAATAAACATCGATACAGGCTATGGAGACTTTGTCTAAGATGGCTGTACAGCTAATTATATTTTTGGTGTTGATATCTGTAGCATTGCGTTACAGGAGAATAATCTGCCACTGGAATATTTTGGTAATACACTTTAATTTTTATTTTCTTAGCAACCATTTCTTTCCAGATCTCTAGTGCTACTTCTATGATGAATGCATGTCTCTAAGTTCCATAGGTTCTATGTATCTTCTTTATCTTTCATTTATCTTGTGAGACATCTGCCAACAGTTTTCTGTTCTCAATACTACTTATCCAAGAACCATACGTCCGAAACAAAGGCTTTCTCTCTTGCGGTAGTGGCAGAGTCATCCAGAAATCCAACGCTACTGGCTCGCATCTAGTCAAAGCGGCCGCAGTTGTCCTAGATAAAATATAATTGTAACAGAGAAAAGCCATATAATAACGAAAAACGTTTTAGGATTCATAGGCAAAATAAATAATTGTTCCAAGTCTGTAGTAAACGTGTACCTCGAGGGCAACCTTAAAATTAGACCGTACCTTACCCAAATTTAACATGTTATCCAAGAACAAAGGAAAAAAAATCGTTGCCGGACTCCTCAATGCTAAAAGTATCTGGTGGGGATGGTCACATGAACTGAACGAAGGGAGCACTCAGACATTCTACACGTACAGAGGAAACAGGCTATACTCTAGTATAGAAGATGTCAGCGCGAGTACCACAGACGTCCTACCAAATGACAAACAGTGGCGAGTCGATAAAAACTCAGCGAGTTTAACAGATCATCGCATACTACTATAAACCATAAACACAGGCAAAAGTCAAAAGGAAGTACCTAGAAGTACCACAAAACTGTATTATACCAAGAAGACGAAGTGGCAACAATTCAAACATACATTTAAAGAGGCCCTCAAAATCGTAAGCTCGATATACGAGAAAACTATTAGGGTAGTCACGGATTCTATAAAACTGAAACAAATTGTAGAACTTTACGTCGCAGCGGTGCACGAAGCCTGCTCTGTAACGATTCAAAAAAATAAAAAGTGTTACAAGAAACAAACCAGAGTTAACCCATTCACGACGACCGCGAACTTATAAGGTACTTCCCCGGACCAGCTAGGAGCCATCATCGAAGCTTTCATTCGCGATGGCTACGAGCAGGTCCAGGCCTGCTTTCTAAGGCTCTGGGGTTAAGCGGCATCGGCCTCACATCTGCGCGTCCGTCGTCCCCCCGCATTCGTGCTCTCGTTTCCCGCGCTCGCTCGCTCTGCTGCGACCTGCCCCCCGCGACCCGCGCCTTGCTCGCCGGACTCTTCGGGTCTCCGCACCCACTCCTCCCCCCTCACTCCGGTACCAGATGTGACCCTTACTCGGTCATCTGATTCTCCGTCCCCCCTTCCGATCCCTGTGCCCCCACTGGCCGCACCTTCTCCCCCAGAAACCGTTATGTCCATTGAGTCAGCTTCGTCCTCAAACGAGGAAGATGATGGCTACCAAGCAGTCGGCTTGGGCCCGAAAATGGGAAAAAAGTGAAAAAAAACCGCTGAACAGTCTAAAAAAACTTCGGCGTCCTCCGCATCGGAATCACTTTCAGATTCTGAGGCCAAACGCCTCAAAGAGCCAGCCACCATGGACAAAACCCCTGCCCGCTCCCCCTCTCAGGCCGACCGTTCCTCTATGGGACGGAAGGAAAAAGCTCCGCCCCTAATTGTCATTAAAGACAAGGGGGCTTTGCCTAACATAGCAAACTCTATTGACTCACTCACTAGCCACCTGACCGCCACCGTTGGCGAGTGCTCAAGACAAGTGCCGGTTGGTGACTTCCACCACCTAATCCTGCCTTAGCACATCAGGTTGCTAATGACTGATCGTAAATCGTAACGGTATCTCTAACGATATCCTAAAGCGCCTTACTTTTCCCCTTCTCTGCCTTCTAGCAGCCATCTTCAACGCTGCTATCGAAAATTGCATTTTTCCTTCTCAATAAAAAAGAGGCAATTTTTATAGGCATCCATAAGTCAGGGAAAGCTCGAGCCTTCCCTAAAACGCTAGGTACCCAACTAGCCCTCTTCGCGGACGATACCGTTATCTACACCACCGACAGGCAAGTAAGTCGAATCACTAAGAGACTCCAATCCGCAATCACCGCCCTAGGCGAATGGTTTCGGAAATGGAGAATCGAAGTGAATTCCGACAAAAGCTCTGCCGTTCCCTTCACCGCTGGCCACCCTCGGCGACCATCTTCCCTCTTACTCTTCGGCTGTGCCAGTCTTCGGCAAAATAAGGCCGCATATTTCGGTGTGACCCTGGATAGGCGACTGAACTTCCGCGATCACGCCAAAATAGTAGTCCACTTTTTGAACCGTACACCCAATCACCCAAACCGATTAATTGTGCATTCCACAAGCTACCATCCCCCCGACTGACTACGGCACGGTCAAAAAAGTATTGTTAGGCGGCCTCGGCACGTAGTTCGAGCTGGTCGAAGGGACGACCCCACGTGCCACAACCAATGCCGCAAAGAAACGGGTTGCTTGACTAACTTCATCTTGCCGTCTAAAACTAGATTTTAATATTAATTTATTAAATTAGATGAGTATTACTTCCAATTCCTTTTTTTGTTATAATTAATTTATTTGACCTACTAAACAAGTTATAACATGTTTTATTTAAATACTTATGTGAGAGTGTAGTTGATTATTATCTTAGCAAACCCACAAACCCTTAAACAGAAGTAAATTGAAACCAAACTATCTAGTACACATAAACGTATTAGATTCGTTTCAATTTTACGTATTAGATTTATTGTGAATTGCTTGAATTCTGTATTAACTTTCAAGCTGAATAGTTGTTTAATTCTACTCTTGTAACTTCAAATATTTGTAACTGGAAAGTAATAACACTAAAAATATTGTAATTTTTATTTGATTATTTAAAATAATTTTGAAGTAGTGAGTTTATTGTTGAAAGAAATAAATATTATTTTACTTTTTAACTATATTCTGGCTGCATCTAATTTTTTTTTTTTTGTTTTAGATCATGCAGGCTCCCGAATTTGACATCTATAATATTAGCCAGGATTTTAAAGTTGAAACTGATGCTCAAAATGTGAACGCCTGGCTCGAAAAAGTAGAAAAACGAAGACTAGACTTGGTCAAAGCTACTATGGAAAAAGAAAAAAGAAAACCATTAAAGAAGAGGAAAGGAAACGATGAATCAAGTTCAATTATTTATTAAATTGATGATAAAAGAAAGGGAAGATATATTATCAAAATTGACATTGAAGCCATCGGCGAAAGCGATAGAGATCGAGCTGCAAGTGCCCAGTATGCAGTGATGGACCCGTACGACGAAATATTAGATAATACAGAAAAAAATATTCAAAAAACTTCTAAAACAATTTGCAATACTCAATGTTAATTCGTATCTGTTAATAAAATAAATTATATAAGATATTTTTGTTCTTTTTCTATTTGTTATTCCCCTTTACGTTTTAATCTAGAAGTTATGTTACAGTTTTTGAAACTAATAACTGGTTGAATTTATAAAGTATAACCCTAAGACGTATAGAGTGGACAGTGCATTTCCTAACCAGCTGTAAAATGGGCTTACAAGTGTGATAGAGACGAAGATTAATTTGCAATCTGTTCTGTTCTGACCAATTGTTTTTTTTTCTTTGTAAAAATCAACAAAGGATCGCAGTTTACCATTATCTCTTCCTATGAAGTGGTGGTCATGTTTAGGGCGTGATTTTTTAGCTGTTACGATTGCAATTGCTTTCGTGCTGTCTCTTACTGTTTTGTTTAAAAATTTATTTGCTATCCTGCTGTCAGTTGCGGCATTTGCAAAATTTGCGAGAAATTGCAAGCTTCAATACCAGGCCCATCGGAAGCTAATTGCGCAGACCATAGCACAGATTACAGAACTCGAAGTCTATGATATAACCTAAATTGATTTAAAAAAAAATAATACCGTCCTTATTTTTTTAAATAGTTTTAAAGACAATTCTTATGAAGGAGTTTTGGCGCGAATCTTAAGAGGGAGTGTTGTTTTTTTCTGTTTAATTTTTCTAAATTCATTTAGTGACTTTCGATGTATATATTTTAGTAAAGTTTTACGAAAGCGTGTTAAGAATTGTGCAGCGAAGGCTCATGAATAGTGAATAATGAAGAAATAAGCAGGACATGACGCGCAATGTCTGAGGATCCACACCAAATCTCTCGCCCAATCTTGGGACTTGAAAACGAGGACGCGCGGTAACGCCCGCGCCACGATACGATATAATATAATTGACTTTGACTCTGGCAAATACATAAATGGTCTGCTAAGACCGTGCGAGCCCATTATAATATAAAAAAAAAAAATCTTATGAATCCTGAGTTACTTAAATAATATTTGGTTTGTACTATCTGCTAAATCATCTTCATTTGTTATTAAACTAAATGAAGTAGGGTGCATATACGGGGCGATTCAGATACTTAGATGCTTACCACCCTAAGATACTTAGATTGAATTTGAATTAATTTGCACCTAACCTATAAGCATACCCTAATGGTCAAGTGGTTATGACGTCTTCCTATCATTCAAAGGGCAGGAGTCCAAATCCGACGTTTCCCTCAGAGTGTTTTACAATACTCAAGTACATTACGCCATCGGCTTATCGGTGAAGGAAAACATAGTATGGCAATCTGCATTCGTATTAATAAAAATTCTAGGACTTATGTAAGGTCCATCAAACAGAACTGGGCCACGCATGGTAGACTATGACCCAGATAACACTCATACCAACAGTTTTATGACTTTGAGGGAAACAAAATTAAACCACAATGATTTTTTGTCGACATATAGGTAAATAATTTTATTATTTATCAATAACATATAAATATTCATAACAAATAAGTACGAAAAATAAAAATAAAGTAATCCTAAGCATGCCTATTTAAAGTTAGTATTTTTTTGACATAAAAATACAGTTTTAAAAGAATTAAATAGTAAGCACAAAGAAAAATTAAAACATTGTAGAATAATGATCCCATGGTAAAGTTGAAAAACTGTCTTTTTTCAATTCTCTTATATCATCGCTTGCATTTAACACTAGTTTATTCAGTTTCTGAGTATATACTCTACGATTTTTAGATTTTATTATATACATTGAATCTCTGAAATTTTCATTACATAACAATAACAACTAATTTGTTAATAACACATTTTTTAACACCTTTGACTTTCTTAATTAAAGACCTCTGTTTAGTAAAGATTTCTTAAGTTGGACCGCGGCGCGTGACAAGGTTAATAGGATTGTCGCTACTCTGGGTGGACCGGCATCTCATTTCCTCCTTGCTCCATCCTAGCATGCAGTATCATCTAGGAGCTGTTGTCCTGAGGGATATTTTAGGTCATCACCCTCAGGTGCCCCTGCCGACGGACGTGCTGGATCTCTCGTCTGGTCTGCAGTTGGCCGATGAAAGGTTCCACCTACCTGGTCCTGTGGAGCTTCTGCTTGGCGCTGATGTCCTTGGATTGCTCGGACTGGACAAGGCCATGTTACTTCAGCCAGGTGGGTTGGTCGCTGTTCCGACTAATCTCGGACTTGTAATAATGGGCCCAGCACATTCTCTCGCCGCTCAGGCGTCTACGAATTCGTCGGTGCAAGTGGGACTCTCGCTCGCTGACTCCGTTCAGCGCTTTTGGGAAATTGAAAAGCCCTCCCTCCGGCGTCACGGACTCGACCAGTCGATGACGAGTGCGAGTCATATTTTCTCGCCAATACGGGTCGTCTAAATTCTGGCCGGTTTTTTACTCGACTGCCTTTCTTATCCTCTCGTCCGCGCTTGGGTGACTCCTGGAAAATAGCCGACAAAAGGTTATTATCCATGGAGCGCCGAATGCGTCGTGATAGAGAATTCCGCACAAAATACGTGGATTTTATGCGTGAATACGAATCTCTAGGTCTCATGTCGGTTTCGCAGTTCGAGTTGGAAGGCAACGAACAATATTTTGTTCCACATCACGCCGTCTTTAAAAATGGTAAGATACGGGGTTCTTCGTCTGTATGTTTTCCAAGGCTGTGCATCTGGAGCTCGTTTCAGCCTTGTCTACGGAGGCCTTTGTCGCATGTCTGTCGCGGTTTGTCAGTCGGCGTGGTCTCCCTCATTTAATTCGCTTGGACTGTGGCACAAATTTCAAGGGTGCAGATCGCTATCTGAAGGAAGTCCTTCAGTTTTTGTCGGACAATCACACGTATATTGATTCGGAGTTGTCTAAACGGGGCGTGACTTGGATTTTTGATCCTCCCGGCTATCCTTCGTGGGGCGGTATTTTCGAAGCAGCTGTCAAGTCGCCAAAACTCACCTCCGCCGTGTGATTGGTGAAACGGTCCTTATGTTTGAGGAATTACAAACGGTATTTTGCAACGTCGAAGCGGTATTGAACTCACGACCGCTTTGTCCGATCTCGTCGGATCCTAATGAGCTGAAAGCGCTAACTCCAGGCCATTTATTGATCGGTAGTCCTTTAACCTCCTTGCCTGAATACCCCTTCATCGATGTGTCAGTTAATAGGTTATCGCGCTTTCAGTTTCTTCAATAAATTACGCAATTGTTCCACCGTCGGTGGTCTTCGGAATATTTACATTTGTTACAGCAACGGGTTCGGTGGATGGATAAAACCAACCCCCCGCGCGTCGGAGACCTTGTCCTATTAAAGGACTTAAATTTACCGCCCTTGCAATGGCGTTTAGGTCGCATCGTGCAATTATTCCCCGGTTCGGACGGTATCCCGCGGGTCGCAGAGGTCATGGTAGGGGATTCAGGGCTGAAGCGTGCCGTCGCGACGCTTTCTCGATTGCCAGTAGATTGAGGCTCTAGCTCGGTTTATCCTCATCCAGACAGGGTCTGGCTGGGGCGGGGGTTTGTTTAGTAAAGATTTATTAAGTTGGACCGCGGCGCGTGACAAGGTTAATAGGATGTTCGCTACTCTGGGTGGACCGGCATCTCAGTCAGTCACATATAATCCTTTGACAGGTCGCGGCGTATGTACATTGTTTTGATTGTATTAATTTTATACATAGTGAATATGTACGTCACACAGAGAAACACAAACATACAAAAACAGAAACACAATACACCACATATTACACAAACCGTGAACATGAAATCTGACGCCAAAATTTGGGTAAGTCCATGCAATTTTATTAAGGCCTACGTTGGCCCAGTTTTTCTGAGTGTATACAATACAATTTAGCACGCAAACCCACGAATTCTGATATAACCTCTCCCCCCATTTCATTCTTAAAATAACCAGGAATTTGTTTATTAAGTTGCGGCAAGTTATATTTATTATGTAGCTCAAAATTACTAGTATCAAAATATTGTCCATAATTTTTTAAATCTTCATAGAAATTTTCAGTTTGTAACAAGTACAGAAGGCTGTCTGTATCTGTGTAACACAGCTGTAAATTTTCACTATAAATCCGTTTCATGATGGAATAATGAAATTTATATAAGTGAGTTTTTGCAAGTTCCAGAATAGTAAAACCTATGTATATAGGCTTGTCCAAAACCACTTTTGTTTGCTCTAACTGAACAACTATTAAGTTTTCAGAGATAAAAGATAAATTTTTGAAATTAGGAGCACTTATATATTTTTCAGCGCCGAAGAATTGATTTGTTTTATTGTAATTGTCACTCCACACATTAGCAAGCTTTACATCTACATGATTTCTTTTGTTTTCTATTGTCTTTCCAAATACAGAGTTATTTTTTTTTTTTTAAAGAAATCTTTTTCAAATGTACTACAGACTTTTTGTCTGAGACTGGTATTTAAAGAAATGTATGGTGCTATAAATGCATCCTGATAAAAAAAAAAGAAAGTATTCTGTAATTTTTAAGCAACATTAAGCCATTTTTTAAACATTCTTGTAAGTGAATGTAATGTATAATAAATTTATGTTTGTTATATAAATTAGCAACCAACTTTTTATTTCTACCCAATGGTATTGGCACTTCTAATTTCTCTGCAGCAAATGGTAAATCAGAGTGCGAGTCGTGAATATGTGATGGATAGTGTAAATCAACTTCAAGAATGTTACGAACACGCACAGCGGCGACGGGCGTAGGCTAGCTTCCTCGGTTGCTAAAACGAAGCTACGACAACGAAGCGCCGTAGAAATTAGACAAACGTACGGTAGCTAGCTACTAGACTAGGACACTGACGTGTTTATAGTGGACTGTATGTTGTGGCGACCGTATTGCGGGCCGGACGGGTGAAGCCGGGTGACGCACTTGTGAACCGCTGACCACGAAGATTTCTTGAGCGCAAAATAAAATAGCCGAAGTGAAGCGGAGTATTCTTATGAAGAATTTATTTACACTTTTACACTAGAGCACTTATTTTACGCTTAATTTCTAGCAGAGTTTCTTCCCTTTTTCTAGCAGCGTTTCTTTTTTGAACCTTCACTCTACAATTGAGATATTTTCTTGCAGAGTTTCTTTCTTGATTATTGGTTCTTCCTTTCTTGATTTCTTGCTGCGAACTGCGACGACGATTTTTTTTTTTCTGAGCTGACTATGCAGTTGGCTGTTGCAGCCATTACTGCTTCACCGGGCTTTTGGGACGAGACTCTGAAGGAGCCTCAGCCCATATAGCGCCCAACGCTCAAGGGCTCCCCGCGGGGGAAGCCCCGGCTTGGGTTGTCGCTCTCGGGGGCGTCCCTTGGACCGGCGTGAGTCTCGAACCCAAAGGTGAGTCACCGCCAGGAGGGGAGTTCCCCGTTACGCGGGTACGGTTGCGATTGAGTGGGGGCGAGAAGCGCCCCGGCACTCTTTGATACCTAGTGTATCCTTGTGGGCGCCGACGAACCCGGGGACGTCGGCGTCGTGTTTGGAGGGAGGCTCTATTCGGGGAGGTCGTAGAGACTAATCTCGCTATCCGGACAGCGAGATCGTCATCTGGGGACGTTAGTACGTGCCGAGGCCGCCTAACTATAGTTTTACGACCGTGACCGGGTCGATCGGGGGGATGATACGTTGTGGATTGCACAATTAATGGATTCGGGTGATTTTGCGTACGCTCGAAAAAGCGGACTGCCAAGTCTTTGAAATATTGGGGAATCGTGGGGAGTTCGAAGTCTCTGTGTAGGTCCACATTGCGGACGTACCAAGAGGCCCCAGAGGCCGCTCTGAGAAAGCGGTTTTGGAGTGTCTGGAGTTTGTGGAGATTGCGCTTGGATAACGCAAAGACTACGCTTGCATAAGCTAGTATGGGGCGGATGCAAGTTGTGTAAAGATTTAGCTTATTCCAAGCGACATCTTACTGTACTTGCCTATCATGGGATAGAGACGACCGAGGACAAAAGCGGCTCGGTCTCTGACTATTTTGGTGTGAGCTTGGAAGTTCAAATGATTATCCATGGTCACACCGAGATATTTGGTCTTATTTTGCCAGGGAATGGCACGACCGAAAAGAGAAAGGGGAGAAGGCCGCGGAGGGCGGCCTAAGGTAAAAAGGACGGCAGAGCTTTTGTCGGGATTCACCTCAATTCTCCATTTCCAAAACCACTCGCCTAGGGCGGGGTTGGAGTCTCTCAGTGATACGACTCACTTGCCTATCTGTGGTATAGAGAGCGGTATCGTCTGCAAAGAGGGCTAGATTGGTACCTATCGTTTTAGGGATATCGTTAGTGTACAGAAGGTACAAGATGTGGGCGAGCACGGACCCTTGCGGGACTCCTCCACTCCAGTCCGTCACGGTTCTAGTGTCGGGAGGAGAGTCCGAAGGGGAACCTAATCGGAGGACAACAGGGCGATGGTCCGAGTCAAGTTCGTCAAGCACCTCATAGAGCGAAAGCTTAGCCTTACATTCTTTAGAAGTGCTATGTCCAGTACGTCAGGGTTGTTCCTAGTATTGTGGAGAAAGAAAGTGGGCGTCATGGGAGCGATGATGTCAAAGTTTAGTCTGTCAACTAAATCGTCGAGGAGCCTCTCCGTGAAGTTACAGAAGAGTTCCAGCGGCGATGCTTGCAATTTAGGTCGCCGGCAAGAATGACGGCGTCGCCTAAATTTAAGAGCGACTGAAGGTCACTCTCGAGCAAGTCTTTTAGGGGAGAGAGATAAACCGATGCAATGATGATCGGCTGATGGCCGGTCATCGCTAAGCGGCAGACGGATGCTTCTAAGTTCGTAAGTGGTGGAGGATCGATAGGGGAGCAATGCAGGGAGCGCCTGTAATAGATGAGAGTGCCTCCGAGATTGGAGGCAGTTCTATCATTACGGACGGTGCGATAGTTCGCGATCGAAGGGGTGCGGACAGCGGGCTTTAGGAACGTTTCCTGGATGAGGAAGACGTCCGGTTTTTGGGACGAGAGGAATTGCGATAATTCCTCTCTTTGGTTACGAAGAGCGTTGGCATTAAAATAGCCTAAGGAGACGGACTCGGCCGTCTGAGCGAGAGAGGGGCGCGGGGGGGCAAGACGCGTTTGCGCGAGAGGCGCTGGACGCGGGATATCCCGGGACATGAGAGGGGCGGGGTAGGGAATACCCGTGACAGGGACGGGCCCAGGGAGACCAGACAAAAGTTTATCTGTCTCTTTTGATTTGGCTGCGTTAATTAGCGCTGGAGGACGGCCCCAGGCGTTGACAGCAGGAAGGGGGGCAGGCACGAGCGGAGCCTGTTGGGGGGGGGATTTACCCTGTTTGGGTTTACGCGAGCTCTGTTTGGGAGCTTTGGGGCACCCGCGGTAATTCGCTGGGTGGCCTTCGCTCCCACAGAGTACGCAAGCGACCGGGTCGGATGCGTTATCGCGATTGCGATCACAGTCCGGAGTGGCGTGATCGCGCAGACATTTCACGCAGCGCGATCTGCGCCTGCAGTTGCGCTGTGCGTGGCCATATAACTGGCATCGGTGGCATTGTCCTGGGTTCGACCGCTTGTGCGGAGTCTCGACCCGGACGCCCTTGAGGCTGCACACATCTTTAATATTAAAGATGGCTTTGCCTTCTGTAGTCAGATCGATCACAACGAGCACCATGTCGTAGCACTCTGATTTGTTACGGCCATTGTACATTCGATGTACTTCCCTTACAGGGAGGCCTTGGACGATTAAGTCGTCCTGGACAGTCTTAGCGGAGAATTACCTAGGGACTCCCCTTATGACTGCCCTGAGAACGCGTTCCTCGACGACGACTGCCGGATCGGTCGAGTTTTAAGCAATTTCGAACAAAGCGGCAGGCCATAAAATTACCGTTACGGTTGTAAACTATAGCTAGACTACTCTTACAATGCTTGCTGTCTTTGTCTACAACTCGTTTGTATGGAGATACATGTTTTTGTTGGTTTAAAATATAAAAATGAATTTTCTCTACATTACAATTACTTCCTACAGATAGATATTAATTTTACAAATATTATGAAAAAGAATTTATACAAATATTTCAAAAACTGTGGCTTTAAGAGCCAAAAAATTTACAGGGCGTCTCGCAAGCGTATTGCTAATATTTTCAAAATCACGCCCGGCCTAGTAGCTCCATACTATCCTATCTATATCCATCATCATACCTATATCCATCATCCTTGTGTATAATACTCTCCAAGTTAAAATTATATCTCAAGTGAAAAAAGTGTATGTGCTTCAAGACAACAATTCCTGTAGACGGCGGACGTGCGCGCACAGACGAGACTAGGTGTTTGTTGTGTTCTGCGTGTTTGCGCCTACAAAAACAGCGCTTGAAGGCAGACGGTTTCCGCTTTTTCAGCGGTCTTGAGGAGGATTCAGCGGTAAGCGATTTTTATTTTATTTTCTCGGCATTATTGCCACGGATCGACGTCGTTTGTCGCTCTTCTAAGGGCGGCCCTTTTTGGGCCACCCCTTCAGACCCAGCTGCAGCCGGACTCGCATCAAGGGATGCTGGTAGCAGCCATCTAGCGGAATGCCGCCACCCCCAGGACCCCCACCACCGGTACGTAGAGGAGGCGTACGTAAACGGGGCGTATGGTTACGCTCCCAGCCCTCAGCCGCCGTCGTGGCGCGTAATTTGTTTACCGGCGAAATTTCTGCCGCGGACCGGCCCTTTTCGGTCGCGTTCCCACCCTCTCGGCCCCCGTCTAGGACTTCTATGGCCTCGGCCATATCACAGTCGTCGATATACTCGGCGTCAGACACCGGCGACGAAATGTTTAGGGATGAAGATCTCCCCACCCTCCCAACGATGCTCTCTCCAATTGAGGACACCCCGCCCCGGCCAGACCCGAACCCGTCATCATCCAAACAGGGCAGTACAAACAAAGTAACGCCCCCTTTGTCAACCCCGCGGAACTTCAACCCGCCCTCAATCCCACTGCCGCAGAGAGACCCTAGGGTACGCAGCAGAGATACAAGGCCGAGACCTTTTTCTCTCAGCCCATCCAAGGACCCCGCCGAGCGTGCCCGACTTGAGGCAAGAGAAGCCATTGCCGATCGGCAAAAGGCTCTCGCCACTCAGCCATCGACTTCAAAAGCCGCTGTAGAGGTGCCCCATGACCCCATCCCTGTTGAAGGGATGGAAATTGCCGAAGTCACCCCCCCCCAGCCTGCCGCACCCCCCGCGCCAGCGCCGCCCAGCGGTCGCTCCTATGCCCAGGCAATAAGCGCCCAAACCGCTATAGCCCCACCATCGCAATCTGTCGCTCAGCCGGCTAGCGTTGATGTCAGTGCCAACGACAAAAAAGTCAAAAATAGCCACCCCCCCATAGTCGTAGAGTCCCTCCCCCAGTGGTCGACGCATCTAAAAAAAAAACTTCCCCCGGCGCAGACGGTATCTCTAACGATATCCTAAAGCGCCTCACTCTTCCCCTTATCTGCCTCCTAGTAGCGATCTTTAACGCTGCTATGGAACATTGCATCTTTCCATCTCAATGGAAAGATGCAATCGTTATAGGCATCCATAAGCCCGGCAAAGCTCGTACCGAGCCGTCCTCCTATCGCCCTATAAGTTTACTAAAGGCCCTTGGTAAACTCTATGAACGCCTCCTTCTCGCCCGCCTACGGAACTCTATAGTCTCCAGAGGCATTTTAATAGACGAGCAGTTTGGCTTTCGTGCCAAACACTCATGCGTCCATCAAGTCCTCCGCATAACGGAACATATTCTTACTGGCTTCCAGCCAGCATTAGGTAAGACCCGTCACACGGGCGCTGTCTTCTTCGATGTAGCGAAAGCTTTCGACAAAGTCTGGCACAACGGTTTAATTTTTAAACTGTACAACTTTCAGTTGCCAGATCGTCTCGTGCTCATCATACGAGACTATTTGTCGAATCGTAGCTTTCGCTACAGAGTTGAAGGCACTCTCTCCCCCCCCCCCCCCCGCCCCATAGAAGCAGGAGTCCCGCAAGGGTCCGTGCTCGCCCCCGTCTTGTACCTTCTGTACACTAACGATATCCCAAAAACGATAGGTACCCAATTAGCCCTCTATGCGGACGATACCGCTCTCTATACTACCGATAGGCAAGTGAGTCGAATCACTGAGAGACTCCAATCCGCTATCACCGCCCTAGGCGAGTGGTTTCGGAAATGGAGAATCGAGGTGAATCCCGACAAAAGCTCTGCCGTCCTTTTCACCACAGGCAGCCCTCCACGGCCAACTTCCCTCTCTCTCTTCGGTCGTGCCATTCCCTGGCAAAATAAGACCAAATATCTCGGTGTGACCATGGATAGACGTTTGAACTTCCACGCTCACACCAAAATAGTCAGAGACCGAGCCGCTTTTGTCCTCGGTCGTCTCTATCCCATGATAGGCAAGTATAGTAAGATGTCGCTTAGAAATAAGCTAAATCTTTACACAACTTGCATCCGCCCCATACTAGCTTATGCTAGCGTAGTCTTTGCTCTGTCCAAGCGCAATCTCCACAAACTCCAGGCCCTCCAAAACCGCTTTCTCAGAGCGGCCTCTGGAGCCTCTTGGTACGTTCGCAATGCGGACCTACACAGAGACTTCGAACTTCCCACGATTCCCCAGTACTTTAAAGACTTGGCAGTCCGCTTTTTCGAGCGTACGCAAAATCACCCGAATAGATTAGTTGTGCAATCCACGACGTACATTCCCCCCGATCGTCCCCGTCGCGGTCGTAAAACTATACTCAGGCGGCCTCGGCACGTACTAACGTCCCCAGATGACGATCTCGCTGTCCGGATAGCGAGATTAGTCTCTACTACGTCGACCCCGAATAGGGCCTCCCTCCAAACACGACGCCGACGTCCCCGGGTTCGTCGGCGCCCACAAGGATACACTAGGTATCAAAGAGTGCCGGGGCGCTTCTCGCCCCCACTCAATCGCAACCGCACCCGCGAAACGGGGAACTCCCCTCCTGGCGGTGACTCACCTTCGGGTTCGAGACTCACGCCGGTCGAAGGGACGCCCCCGAGAGCGACAACCCAAGCCGAGGCTTCCCCCGCGGGAAGCCCTTGAGCGTTGGGCGCTATATGGGCTGAGGCTCCTTCAGAGTCTCGCCCCAAAAGTCCGGTGAAGCAGTAATGGCTGCAACAGCCAACTGCATTGTCAGCTCAGAAAAAAAAAAAAAAAAAAAAAAAAAAAAAAAAAAAAAAAAAAAAAAAAAAAAAAAATCTAAAAAAGATGCACGCTATATTAGGCCACGCACCCAACGCCCGGCCGTTTGGCAAAGGGGTACGATTTTTCCCTAAATCGCCTCTAGAGTATCGTACGGTAGTGGCCTATATAGACGAGCTGTCTAAGCTGGATCACGCAGTATCTTGGTACTGCTACAGCTTAGACAGCGATCGACCACACAAAATTGCCATCAAGGGGCTCCCGCAGGATACCTCGCTTGACGAGCTTGCTGAGGACCTCGCATTGGCCAACTTCCCTGTGTCGCACGTGCGGCAAATTCCTGCAGTTAGGGGTCGACCTAACTGCATTTATTATGCCCAGCTGCAACACAAGCATACTTCTGCCGAGCTGCAACAGCTGTACGCAGTAAATGAGCTGCTCAGCATGCCTGGCATAACAATTGAGGCCTGGCGTACTCGCCCCGGTCCGGCACAATGCCATAGGTGCCAGGCATTTGGCCACGCCTCCTCTAACTGCCACCGGCCAATCAAATGTGTGCGCTGCGGCGGCGAGCACCCGGCGTCGGACTGCGATCGACAATCGGTTGCAGTCAAATGCGTCAACTGCAGGCAAGCGCACACAGCCAACAGCCGCTCGTGTCCCGTTTTCCGGCGCGAGGCGAGACGTAGGGGGGTGACCATTAACCCTCCGTTGCCCCGCAATAAAGCCCAACGGGCTACAAATTTGCCCCCGCCTTCACCTACTCCCCTGCAACAATTGCAGCCGCAGGAGTACGACTTGTCCTCGGGCGCAAATTTAATGCCCCCCGCCAATCCCCCCACCGACAGATCCCAAGCTCTCGGAGGGAAAAAAAAGAGGCCTCGACGCAAAAAATCCGCACCCCAGCCCACAACAACAGTTCAGGCTAACGTTCCGACAGTACCGGACACACAGTTCGCCCCATACATTTTTATGCCCCCCCCCCAATTTGCGGACCCCCCACAACCCCCTAAGCCATTGTTAGCGCAAACATTTACAAAAATGCAGCCGCAAGCGGCCGCTAAACAACAGACGCAACCTACTACGTCAAACCGCCCTAGTGGCATGCTACACACACAGGGCCCACCCCGCATGCAAGCTGGTGCCCTAAACGTGGCTAGAGCCGCAATAGCGGCACTAAACGCGGCCATAGAGGCCATCGCAGCCGGCCAAAATCCGTTGCCAGCCCTTTTTAATGGATTGGCACAACTCACCACAATTCTCACGTGGGAATTTAATGGGGCCTCATCGGGGCCTTAAATTGAGAATTGTGTACTGGAACCCTGGGGGCATAACTGGCAAGACAGCCGCCCTCAGAACGTTAGTCCAGGAACACGATGTTCACATTGTATTACTGGGCGAAACGAAACTCCGAGGTGAGAATGAGCTCCGCATTCCAAATTTCTTCACCTATAGGCGAGACGAAATTTCTCCCGCTAAAATGGCCTTCAGGGGTACGGCTGTATTAATAAGACGTGACCTTATTCACGAATTATTACCCCTTCCCCTTTTTACATACATTCGGTCTATAGGTGTAAAACTAAAGGTCGGCAATGCGGAGCTTAAAGTCTTCGCCGCATATAAGCCACCATCAACCCCCTTCGATCCAAGTGACATCGACAATATCCTTTGCGATGCCACCCCCACACTTATCTTAGGTGACCTCAACACCAAACATCAACACTGGGGTTCACGAATTTCATCCAAATCGGGTCGTGAACTAAAAGCAGATGCTGAGAGCAAAAACTATTTAGTCATCGGTCCAGGATCACCAACGCACTACCCCTCTACTGACAATCACGCGCCGGACGTATTGGACATCGCATTAGCCCACAATATTAGCTGGTCAATGTCGTTAGAGGTCCTCCACGACACTGACACTCAGCATCTGCCAATCTTATTGGTCCTTGGAGTGTCCGCAACTGGTAAACCGCTCCCCAACCCCCGCAGAATAACAGACTGGACCACTTTCCACCGCGCCATGCTGGACTATAAACTCCCGGCTGGTGGCATTTCTACTCCCTTAGAGGTCGAAGAGGCAGTTAGTACTTTTACAACTGCCATTGCACAGGCCCTAAGGGAGTCGACCAGTATCTCAGCCACAGTTTCTGGTAAAAAACTTTTACCGGCGCACCTCCGCGCAAAAATTAGGGAAAAAAGGGCCCTTCGTAAGCACTGGTGTCAAACTCGCTGCCCAGTTGCTAAGAGGGACCTTAACAGGTTCAGCGCAGAACTGCGGTCAGAAATCGCCAACTACAGGCAGCATTCGTGGGACCAAGTGATTTTTAAAGCCAGTGAGGATGACACGGCACTGTATCGCTTGGCCCGACAAATAACCAAAACCCCCGCCCCAATTTGCCCTCTCATAGATTCCGCTGGCATTCGCCACTACCACGCAGCGGAACGCGCGGAACTTTTTGCGGACCAATTTAGGCCGAACCCCATTATCGACCCCGACCACACATTAGGAGTTACAGAACGCGTAGAGCAGTTTCTCGCGGCCCCAGCCCCACCACTAAGAGGTGATTATTTTATTTCGCCTAAAGAGGTCAGGAAGGAGGCCTCTAAACTTAACAAGCGCAAATCACCCGGTCCCGACGAGATTCCAAACACAGCGATTATTATGCTGCCTAGGAAGGGTCTGGTGGCACTCACCCGTATCTTTAATGGGATATTGCGCACTGGACATTTCCCATCTCCGTGGAAGATCGGCAAAATCATTGTTCTCCCGAAACCAGGGAAAGATCGTCATCGCCCAGAACATTACCGACCGATTACACTGCTGTCCAACTTAGCCAAGTTGTTCGAACGCCTACTTTTACTTAGGATATCCCCGCATATCCAGCTTAGGCCTGAACAGTTTGGTTTTAGAGACAGCCACAGTACCACTCTTCAGCTTGTACGAGTGCTCCATCACATGGCCTTCGAGCTAAACAAGGGCAGGCGCACTGTCGGAGTCTTTCTCGATATGGAGAAGGCTTTCGATCGAGTTTGGCACGAAGGCTTAATACACAAGCTGTTAGAGACGGACATCCCTCCGATGCTCGGGCGAGTAATAGGCTCGTTTCTGGACAAACGAAGCTTCTATGTCTCGGTCGAGAACAACCAGTCAGCATGTAAACCCATTAGAGCAGGGGTACCTCAAGGTAGCTGCCTATCGCCACTGCTATACGCGTTATACACCAACGACATCCCCACTCTCAGTGACTCCGGTCTAGCTGAAGGTGTTGAAGACGTCATCCTAGCCCTTTACGCGGACGACAGCGCCTATATGTCCTCCTCCCGCAAAGCTAGTTTAGCAGCCAAAAAAATGCAGCGACTATTGGACACTTTGCCTGGCTGGCTGGACAAGTGGAGAATAGCCGTTAATGCCAGCAAGACATCAGCACTACTGACCGGCCTGCAAAAGTTTCTCCCACCGAAACTTGTGTTTCGAGGTCAAGTCATTGAGTGGCAACCCAGCGTAAAGTACCTAGGTTGTATTATAGACCGCCCCTTACGCATGCGCAAAATGCTAGACCATGTGTCAGCAGGCGCGGTCGCGTCACGGGCGTGCCTTAGACCGGTGCTTTCCTCTGACTTGCCACTCAGAACCAAAATTCGCCTGTACAAGTTGTACATACGATCGAGACTAACCTACGCAGCCCCTGCCTGGTACGGTCTTCTATCTTCTACCAACAAACGTAAGCTCCAGGTTGTCCAAAATAAGTCGCTGAGATTAATCACCGGCGCGGGACGCTACGTCCGCAACTCCACCATCGCTAGAGACACCAAAACCGAGCCACTCGCAGAGTTCATATCTGGTTTGTCGAAACGTTTATTCACCCGCGCTGACAACAGCCACCACGTACACTTAAGGGGCATAGCACCCCTACACGCCCGCCCGCCGGAAGGCAGGGCTCTCCCCCGAGAGCTTATTCCTGTGGGTGAATAAGTTTACTTATTCATCCTCCTACCTCCTTACCCTCCTCCCTTCATTCCATTCCATTCTTATTGCCCTTCTCGCCTCTATTTTATTTTTGCTTTTATTTCTGTTTTTATTTCGCTTTTATTTTTATTTTATTTTTATTTTTATTTTCGTTTTTGTTTTGTTTTTGCTTCATTTTTATTTTATTTTAATTTCGCTCTTTTGTTTTGCTTTATTTTTACTTTTGTTTTATTTTGCTTCTATTTTTGTTTTCTTTTCTGGCGTCTACTCTCGTATTGTATTTTATTTTTTCTATTTTCTATATCGCTTATGGCGATAATATATTAGCCACAAAGGGGCCTGAAAAGTAGGCCGCCTTTTTAAATTTCACCGGGGGTGTTTAGCACCCCTGAGCTTCTGCCCGGGTCATGGTGGGAGGTAAATTCCCCTCCCCCGACACCCGCACCTCATCACCCAGCAGGGTGTAAGAGAAGATACCCCGTTAGCTCCATGGCAAAGTGCACGGGAGTTTGTTGAACTAAGCAGAGGGTTAAGAGCGTTATCTTCAACGTATTGCTTATTTTTTCAAAATTCACGCTCTTACTTTTCATACACTAATAGATTTTAACTAAATTTTAACTAAACATTATTGATATTTTTCCACGTTTTACAATTATTAAGAATTGACTTGTAATTTACTCAACTCTGCTTGAGTAGGTACATAACATATCTTACATATAAAAACACTACCTACATGTTATTATCTTATAAATTTTGCCTAAACTACTATTTTACATCGTATCTTTTATTCAATCCTACATATTAAAACCTTACTGACATTACCTATAGTTACTTAGTTTACACGAGATATTATTTGCGATCCTAAAATACATGCGCTTCCTTAAGTTATTTCTACGTCATTCCTTATATATTTTACTATTTACTTAACCTTCTTACTTGAAATGTACATTGTTGAGCAAACTTTACATACTTTATCTCACATTGCAACGACATACTTCTAACCTAGTTGTTGTGACTTTATTTTTCGTCACTTACAAAGTTACAACTTATAGTATTATTTATTTATCATATAACTTACAAACCTTACAAATTACTAACTTATTATTTTACGTATCGTTTTAGCGTTACCCTTTTATGTCAAAACGACTTTATTTAATAAAAATCCTTATTTTAACTTTTTTACTTTTTTGCCCTTATACGCTAAATCTATTTAGGTATTTCGTGTGGTCCGTCGCTAACATTCTCCCCCGCAGTGCGAAGCACTCCATCCTGTTGTGTGTATGCTCACGCGTTGTCTCAATCGGGCATTTTCTCTTATTATATTTTGTAAATGCAAGATCCACATAATTTACACAGTTCAACTTAAAGACAAATGCCTGCTGTTGAAATTGAATAAAAATTTGCACAATACACGTGATTGATTTGATGGTTTCCAAATTTTTTTTACTTTTTTTTCACAATTTCACAGTGAACACAATACCGGTTTGTCACATGAAATTAACTGAGCAGTGAACAATGAGTAGCTGTCAAACTATGTATCACGCACCGGCGCCATTTACTTAAAATATTGGTTTGTAGTACATGCTATGTATCAGAGATGGCGCTGTATGTAAAATAAAATTCCCGCTTTTCTGTTGAAATTTTTCCTGAATTTTCTTTGCTATAAACCTCACGGAGCCCGAGACCTTTCCAACGAATGCATAACCGTGGAAATCGGTTCGTGCGTTCTGGAGTTATAGCGTCAGGAAGGAAAACCCGACTTATTTTTATATAGTAGAGAGAAGAGATAATGAGTTCCAAGTTTACTTTTATCGATCCATGTCTATTTAATAATTTTTTACAAGGTTAGAAACAGTTTGCGAAACCTCTAATAAGAATTGTTCTGGCAAAAGATACTGCGGCAGAGGATCGATTCTATAACTAATTATTCGATTTTTAAATGCAGTAGCAATTATCTGGACATTTTGAAACTCAGTTTGTAACAGGCAATTTGATTTATGAATACTAACCGAACCCTCGATCATTGGATTGAGAGCTGAGAGGCAATCACACTTATTTATAATTAAAAAGGGTATAGTGAAGCGCAAAATAATCAAAACCTTCAGGCTTTGTGTCTGCCTTAGGTATGTCAGGCAAGTAAGTATAAAAATCAACTCGTATTTGTCTGTACACGTCCGTGCTAGATAAGTTCAATCATTAACGAGGATTATCTCTCATGATAACTAGTATGTTAACTAGTATGACGAGTAAAAAAAAGAAAACAACAAGTATCCCAATATTATAGGATATAAATATAATCGTACAATAGCACTAGTTTTTTGAAGTGGAAACTTCTTTAGCGGCGTTGTGCACTTTTTTTGGTATGGGTAAAAAATGTTAAACTCGCGTCATGTCACGTGTCCTAATCGTGAAAATGCGTAAGACGGATGGAGAGTAGACAGCTGGCGCGGCGTAGGAGAGGGAGTATCGCCCTCTCTTTCTACGGCGCAGCGAAAATGTATGCCTGCGCCTGCTGTTTCGTTTAGACGGCGCAGGGCGCTTGCGCGAATAGTCGTGTGTGTTTATATTACAGCGTTCTACGCGCATCCATGGATGGTGACAGCTGATGGCTCGATCGTCTGTGTAGTGGCCATACTGCTGTGTATTCGTAAAATTCGTGTATATAAAGTGTTTCAAATATGGAAATTGAACAAAGTGCATCTTTGTCTTTGTAAAATACGGAAACCGTAATGCCACGCCTATTATAATTTTTATTTTTAGTATTCGCGATTATGAGTAGTACAGGGAGGTTGGATATGGAATTTTAATTCTAGGACAGATTGCGATGTCAAATATACTACTTCAAAAAAGTAAATAAACAAACATTATTATTTCTTGACAATGTCAAAGACATGTCTTGTGACATATTTGAGTGTTAAGCGCGAATCGTGTGTAAAGGTTTTCATTTCTGCCGGCACTCCCGGAGTATATATTTTTATGTTACACACGACCATTCGCGCAAGCGCCCTGCGCCGTCTAAACGAAACAGCAGGCGCAGGCATACATTTTCGCCGCGCCGTAGAAAGAGAGGGGTATACTCCCTCTCCTTCGCCGCGCCAGCTGTCTACTCTCCATCCGTCTTACGCATTTTCACGATTAGGACACGTGACCTGACGCGAGTTTATCATTTTTTACCCATACCAAAAAAAGTGCACAACGTCGCTAAATAAGTTTTCACTACAAAAAAAAATGTTGATAGGGGTCGGGATTTTACCACGACCTTAATGAATTCAAGACCATTGCCTACCCGAATACACTACAGAGTGTTAATTTTAAAGCTTGAATCTAATGTATCCGTTTATATTGTTTGAAAACGCGTTACCGTGGCGCTACCTATAATTTTCTTTGTAAACTAATAACACGTATCATGAAGTGACATTCGATTAGATTCTTTATGATTCTTTATAAATTCTTTAGATGGCGGTTTTATAGACTGCATTTTTTTAAATTATTTTTTTGCAAAAAAAACCTGAGGTTGCTCTGTTTTAGTTTAAAAAAATGAAATTCTGAAGAGTATTCAAATAAGCTTATAATAAATGGAAATAGTATATTATTTTTGTGTCGGGTTTTAGAGATATTCATAAAACATGTAAATCATCAAAACGAAGTTTTTTTAATTGATAGTTATATAAGATTATGAACATCGTTAAGGGGACGACTCGTGCTAGGGATTGACGCTTGACGAATACCCAACGTCTTGTGTTATCATCTAAGCGCTTGTCGCCTGTGCTTACAGAGCTCGGCATCCGCTCCTTTTGCCTAAGAATAGCCACTTGACCTTGCTGTTGATTCAGGACCGCTATTTGAGAAACTCTCATGAGAGACTCAGCAGTCTCTTTGCCATACTCTAAGGAGAGTTTTGGATTGTATCGGCTCGAAGGGTTATTAGGAGTGTATTCTTTAAGTGCATACCCTGTTTTAGGATCAAGGCAACTTTGACTGAGCCATAAATGCGCGATTTGCCTCCCGATCGAGTTAATCCCGCTTGCGTCTTTTCTAATGTTGGAACTGATTTTGCAGCTCCCCTTAACATTAAGACTTCTACCTTGCGCAACGCCAAGGTGTCCAAGGCATACTTGTGCGTAATTGTATGCCTTGTTACTAAGGCTATGTATATTGCCAAATATCATTCGTTCGGATTGCGGCACCAATTATAAGGGTGCTGATTGGTATCTACGATAAGTCTACCAGTTCCTTGTCCTTGCAAATCAGCAGAGCATAGGTAATTTCCCAAAAGGGAATTAAGTGGATTTTCGATCCCCCCGCATATCCTTTTTGGGGCGGAATTCTCGAAGAGGCACTGAAGGTAGCAAAGTCATCTCATCGCCACGTTGTCGGCTAGACTGTTTTCATCTTCTTGAGGAGCTATCTACACTCTTCTGTAAAATTGAAGCGGTGCTCAACCCGAGGCCCTTTCTCCGATATATACGGACCCGAATGATCTGGTGTTGACTCCTGGTCATCTTTTGGTGGGTGGGCCCTTCATGGCTTTGCCCCAGTATCTTTTATTAGATACTCCACTCAACCGCTTGCCACGGTTTGAACTGCTGCAACAGATGTCTCAAAACTTTTGGAAAAGGTTTTCTCATGAGTATCTTCATCTCTTGCAGCAGCGAGTGCGTTGGTCGGATAAGACTGAACCCCCAAAAGTGGGTGATCTTGTCCTGGTCAAGGAGATGAATATGCCACCTCTTCTCTGGAAGCGTGATCGCATCCTTCGACTCTTTCCCGGCTCGGATGGCGTTCATCGCCTTGCTGAAGTTTTAATAGATAGGCGACTCGATACTTACGACAGCTGTTGCTACTGTGTCGCGATTGCCGATTTCTTAAGTATACAGTGTCTTCGTCAGACCCGATCTGCCTGGGATGGGGGATTGTTTCGTACCGTGCTATCGGGGCCACGCAAACGCAACCTGTTTTGTTTCTGGCTACAATCTATGGTTGTCATTCGTACTCGACAAATTAAAAAGAACTTATTTTCTCAGAAAAGTGTTTTTTTTTATAATTTAAAGTGTTTTTTGATTAATTTTTGGATGATGTTATATATACCAGGGAAGTTATTTACATCTCTACTTATTTATTGTTTTAAGTTAGATCCTGTCTTATCTTTTATGTTCTCTCTCAGTAAGCTGTAATTTAGGGCTCCCTGAGGTCCCCCTACAAAAAATAGGAAAGACAGACGTGGTCCACTTAAGTACACCAATAACACCTATGGAGGTAAGTTAGGTCGCCTTGTAGTAATTTGGGTTAGAGTGTACCTGTCATCATTGACGAAACACATGTTATCACTACATGGCTACTCAGTTCTGGTATATAATTTACATTAATTTTGGCCAGTTTAATGTCTGAGTAGACCAGATCAATTATTGACTCACTATGCGAGGTATGATGAGTCGCCGTATCAACGTGCTGGGTTGAATTGCAGCTTACTAAAAACTGTTTTAATTTACTGGTAGCTAATTCGTCTATAAAAAAATAATATTATATGGTCACATTTCGAGAAAGAACTAGGAGAATCGGTCACCAGGCTGTAATCTCATGAACCGCGATATAACAACAAATACTAAAAAACAAAAAAAAAAATATATTTAAGGGAGCTCCCACACAACAAACATGTTTATTTTGCTCGTTTTTGCTCGATATTGATAACGGGAACAGGTAGACGCTTGAAATATTCACAGAATATTTAATTTTATATTCACTTTAAAAATAAATATTTAAATAAAAATTAAACAAATATTTAAGGGGGGCCGTAAACGTCATTATTTTGCTCTCTCGCACTAGGCCAATTTTTTTAACCAGCTTTCATTTACAACCATGACCCGACTTCATGGTGTATCATAGCCGCAATGTAACAAGGATTATTTAACCATTTTTTTTTCTTAGCCATCACATCATATTAAATCAGTAAATTATAGTCAAAAAATTAATTTATCCGTCAAAGTCAGTCGAGTAAATTAGGAAACACAATAAATTAAAATATCAACGTGTCCACACGTTGGCTGATAGTCAAAATCATAATATCTTTTTTGGGAGTAAATGTTATGTGCAAGATAAGATAGTGTCGGTATTAATTTGTACATAATATTAATACAGCTAATAATACATCAATATAATTAATTATAATGTTTTAATCCTAGTGCATACGTTTTACAGGTGAGTATGTAATTACATGAAGAAGTAAAAATATCGCAAATAGAAATAAACAAAAAGGCAAAACAAAACAAAAGTAAAAAGGGGGGGGGGGAGATCCTACATTTGACGTATTACAGGAAGTGAGTGAGAAATGACACACGTTCACTTGCCTGTTCATGTAGGTAGGTAGGTAGGTATAGGAAGTCAGCAGAAAATTATTTACTGCAGCAAAATCTAAAAGTAAATTAGACTGCAGTTTCTGATTTTAACAATTTTACTAAACAAAAGAATAATTTTCATCGTATTTTATATAATCCTAATTATTGATTTTACTATCTTTTAGGTTAAGCGTGTAGTGTGTCGTGTCACGTGTAGTGTGTCGTGTCACGTGTAGTGTGTCGCGTCGCGTGTAGTGTGTCGCGTCGCGTGTAGTGTGTCGCGTCGCGTGTAGTGTGTCGCGTCGCGTGTAGTGTGTCACGTGTAGTGTGTCGCGTGTAGTCCGCTTCTAGTTGTCGTCGAGGTAGTGGTCGGCGGGCCGCGGGTTTGGCGGCGCTCGGTACGGCAGTGTGGTGCGCTCTGTAACAAACACACAACCGATAAACCGGGTATGCGGTAGATATCGCGTCGCTGCGTGTAGATGCAGAGATAAGATCTGAGCGAGCTGCAGACGCGTTACCTCCAGATGAACTCTACTTCCGTAGCGCAGTGCCGTGGCCTGTTTTTATATTTAGATGTGCCCGCGACTTCACCGGAACACGGTAAAAACAGATTACTTGAATAAAGGCAAATACATTAACTGCAAGAAAATGATCCTCTCCTTATAGACGTAAGAGAATATTTACTTAGTAAAAGTAAAAAGAAATCTTGAAAATATTTATAGGTACCAAGACAAAAAATATTCAATGCAATTAAACAAATGAATCGAGTCATAGAAAAGTTATTCTTTAAGTGAAAGATGTTTCGATTTTTTGTTAGAATAAGAAATATAATTCTTTTTTCTAGCAATTAGATTTGATTAATTGATTCTTCAGAGTAGGAAATCAATATTTCTGTTTGAGAATATGCAAATTAATGTACTTATACACAGTACCGACGATTCAAAAACATCATACACTGCGTTCTTAATAATCTATGACTATTGTTTTCTGTTCGAATTGATACTTCAACGATTTAATTATGAAAGTAGTCATAAAATCATAATAATTCTAAATAGCGCTAAGAAAACATTCTAGCTTAGTGGCAATAACTGTACAACACCATCTGTTGATATTATTTAGATTTATCTTAGAAAGGATTAAATTCTTGATTTTAAAGAAGTCCATCTTTAATAAAGCATATTTCTCAAAATAAGCATATTTATCTTAAAATTACAAAAAATCTAAGAATAAAATAAAATAGTATCAGAAACAGACAGGTGGTAATTTTTTTGAGAAAGTACTAGTAATATTTTTATCTGTGAAGAAAAACCGATTCTACGGGAACTCTTAAACAAGATAAAATTATCCCATCTGTCCCTAGTAGAGACACTAAGATAGATGTAGGGACTCCCTACGTGAAGTGTATGTTATATGTATATTTTGTCAACGTACAAAATAGTTATTTCTGCACGGGTTTTGACCATAGCACACAAACACACACACTTTTACGAATATAGATTACATTTGGATTGGGCAGGTAAGAGTACAATGTTTATTAAATAAATTTAGTCTAGTTATGTAAAAGAAATTTTGTTTAGGTATTATGTGTAGGAGAGCCCATCGACAGGGGCCATCGCGTCGGCGGGTGTTACAAAACTGAACTCGATGACGGTGAGGTAGGCTACAGGCTACAGGCAAGTACACACTACGTCTCCAGAGAACAAGCGATCAACAAACCGGTAGTGGTGGTGGTTCCAGTAGTCGAAGTGTCGGGCTCGCTCCCCGTAGGCTCATCGTCACCGGGCGAAGTGGCGGTCTCGTGCGGAGTCTGGCTCTCGGCTGTAGTCTCGGTCTCAGCAGAATTCCCGGTGTGTGGGTCGAAGGTAGATTGCTCTTCGTCACTAATTGTCGTCGTCTGTACCTCGCTCGAAGTCTCTATATTTTCCGACAATATACAAGACTTGTAAAAATAAAAAAATAAAATAGCGACCGGCCTCAATTTTTTCACACCACTAAGGTAGCAAACAAGCTAAAGGTCCGCCCGATGGTGAGCTACGCTCGGATATAATCAGTTCGTTCCTTTAGTCCTTTCAAGATCTATAGATATAATGGGGACAACTGGAAAATGGATTATTGTTCATGGATAAAGGTCTAAATATTTACTGAAAATATGACGAGACAGTTCTACAATCAGAAGATAAAATGAGAATTCAGTAATTGTATAAAAAAGCAAAAAGAACCTGCCAAATACCTACGTGTCGAGTGTCGGCGCACGCGCAGTGTAAGGTTCCGTCGTTGTCCGTCACAAGTACATTATAGAAGTTGATCGACTATTATTTACCCTTTAACTTTTAAACCCTACTTACATACTAGTAGCTGTGACGGTATTCCTTTCAACCTCGTTATCGGTATATAGGTACTACTGCCACAGTATATCGAGTAAGTTAAAAGCTAATAGAATAAATAAAGTTTCCTTCCCTTAGAGTAGGCGCCTTCGTAGATAACATAAGCATCGACCGACGCATAGGTTCCTAGTTCGCGCCCTCGACCAACTGCGTTTTAAGGCGGTTGATAGAATTACGTACACGGACTGCACAACATCTTCCTTCTGATACCAACCAACACCACTCTCACTGAAGGAATCACAGCGTTGCGCAAGCGTGACAGGTTAAGACTAACCAACAAGCAAAAACTAGCTATATAACAGCTTATAAAGTCAAAAAATATATTCTTATAAAAGCTATATTATCGCTTATAAACGCGGTTTTGGCGTAATTTTACAAGGGCACAAACCTTATATCAAGCATATTGTTGCTTTATTGTAAACTAATAGTCCTTATATATGTTTTATTATAGCTAGCAATAAGTATATTAGGTCTTTTAATTGCCAAAGTAAAATGTATCAATAGGGCAATGTTCTTATAATTGCAGTAAAGAGACATTTAATAAGGTAATTGAATTCAGATGTTTTAAACTCGTTTAAGAGGATAATTATCTTATATTCGCCGATCTATATCGTTTAGAACGGCAATTTTTTTATAACATACGTAAGAATTCTGCAAGCAGTGTTTTTGTCAACCATGTATGAGACGGTAAACAGTAATGTTTTTAATTTTTTTTTGAAGCTGTTATTTTGCGTGTTTTATAATGAAAATTGTGTGGGAATTTATTTTTATGAGAATGTGAGGTATGGTTTTTGATTTATTCTAAACGCCTTTTTGAATAAGGGTCTTGTCTTTGTTTTTGTTGCTACAAAGGCCAAAATATATGAGTTTTTCTTGATGAATAGAGAACCCCCAAAATTGAATAATAACTCATATATTTACTGTTCGAATAAAATTTTATTTATTTGCTCTCGCTGGCGAATCACATATAAACACTCTAATGTTAACTTCAATTGTGATTTTGTCTCCAGTCAATGTAGTGACCGTTAAACCAACAAGTTTCAAGTTGCTGTTTTTCGTAAACAAATGGGTTTAGCTATAAATTTAAAACAGATGGTTTTGTTTTCCCTTCGTATATTCCCACCACGAAGGGGGACAAGTTTTTTTATCTCAGTTGTATGGTGTACAATATAGGCCAAATTTGATGATTCGAACTTTTGTGAATTGGTAAACCATCGATTTTAATATTTAGGGATATCTTATTTGGTAAGTAATTGAGATTCTGTACTGTTTTTTGTAATTGACTAATTAATCCATTATGCCAATAACGTCCAGTCCCCATTTTAATAATAGATAACTTTTCTTAAACTGTGTGGCATTGCTGTATTTATGATTTTTAATAGCTCATTTAAAACTATATGCGGAATATTGAACTGCAGAGCCCAATTTCTAATATTGTAACGTTTTTACGTCATCATTAATATATTCGTCTACATTACTATCACTAGACTCTTCCCTACTCAGTAACTGTTACTGTTATTTAAAAATTCTTGTGGTTACTTGGATGAGGCAGAAAATAATTTTGTACGGAACCATTTTTACTTTTAGCAGTTTCTTTGTACCCCACAGATGAGGAAGCAATGGATCTACACTTAAATGTCATGTTCTTGTACTTCTTGTTAACGTTTCTGTTATCACTACCTCTTCTCTGAAATTTCTTACAGTCTTTAAAAAATTTGAAATCCATTTTCGTTAACAAGGTCTATAATATGTTACACGTGTTCGAATGGTTCACTAGGTTCTATTAAATATATTAATATAACAGTCTCAAGAATAATATTATTCTAACGACTTTATTAGTAATCACCGATTACTTAAACACTTTTTAAGGTCATATAAACAACAAGTATTCATTTACTTTATAAGTATCTTATAAATAACTCTTATAAGGTAAAAAGCGTTATAGGTACCCTAAGCAATGCTTTAATAAGATAAAATAGACTTTTAAAAACCTTTAATAAGGCTCTCAAAATTATATGGCTAATAAGCAATTTTTTAAGTAATTATAAGGACAATCTTACCTAGAGGTCTCTAAGTTATTGTAGTCATATTGTTAATGTTTAATCAAGTTTATATGACTAAATTATAAGAATGATAACCATTTAAGCCAAATACTCCTTTAATAAGCATTTATAAGGTTTTTTGGTTATAAAGGCATTTTGCTTGTTGTAGCACTATCTCGCTCTATTGACCTTGACTAAACACGATGTTCGAAAGAGAACTTACACCATATACTCTGCTACTGTCGTGATTTTCCATCCAAAAACAAGCGTTTGGCATGGGCGTAGCCAGCTTTTGGATTTGGGGGGGGGGGACTTGGCTAGGGGGGCGGGCAGACCTGATAGAAAACGTCATTTTAATATAGTGAACATGTTCATTTTGAGCAAATTCCTTCAGGTTATGGGCACTTAGGGGGGGGGCAGCTGACCTCCCCCCTGCCTGTACCTCGCTACGCTCATGCCGTTTGGCACTTCTTTTTTAACATTTTAACTATTTTAACATTTTGTCGGCGTGATTAATATGTATACGGATACCCAAATCACAGCTTCCTAGTACTAGAGTGTCTCAGAAACTTGAGAGCAATCACGAGGTAGATTAATGGCAGGACATCCGGCAACGAACAGGCGTAGGCTTCGCTATATAACTAAATTGCAACTAACTCGTAACGAGAGCAGCTTAGCTCATAAGTTGACACTTGACACGCACACAAATGTCAACCGTGTAATTACTGAGCCGGAGGGAATGAACAACCTAACTCCGCTAAAAAATAAAAAAAAAAACGAGTTGCACTCCGGGAGTGCCGGCAGAAGTGAAAACCTTTACACACGATTCGCGCTTAACACTCAAATATGTCACAAGACATGTCTTTGACATTGTCAAGAAATAATAATGTTTGTTTATTTACTTTTTTGACGTAGTATATTTGACATCGCAATCTGTCATAGAATTAAAATTCCATATCCAACCTCCCTGTACTACTCATAATCGCGAATACTAAAAATAAAAATTATAATAGGCGTGGCATTACGGTTTCCGTCTTACGAATTTCCACGATTAGGACACGTGACCTGACGCGAGTTTATCATTTTTTACCCATACCAAAAAAAGTGCACAACGCCGCTAAAGAAGTTATCACTTCAATAACCCACTTGGTTAAGAGTGTGACGTCACGCGGCGACAGGGAGCTAGCTTGAGACGGAAGATATTGTTTTTTTTGCTAAATAGATACCCACACTAATAATATAAATGCGAAAATTACTCTGTCTGTCTGTCTGTCTATTACCTTTTTACGCTTAAACCGCTGTACGGATTAAGGTGAAATTGGGCATGGAGATAATCTGAGTCCCGGGAAAGGATAAAGGCCACTTGAAACGTCAAGTGTGAGTCAGTTTTAGAAAACGCATCGAAAGAGCTAGCTTAAAACTAGAAGGATTTTAAGAAAGGCTTCCCGTCAATACTTCCATACTATAGAACAATTTAAACAAAATGAATAATTAAATAATTTAGACAAAGAGGTCATAATAAACAGTGAGATATCCAAAAATGATGACTGAACCGTAGACTCGTTGGAAGTAATTATGGAATCTCAAAATTTAAGAAATGTTAATGTTAAATTTAAAATATAAGTTTTTTCATTAGTTGAAGAGTTGTCGTTGAAATCCTACACCAATAATCAAATTTAGGGCGCGTGGAACCGCGGGCAAATTATAGTTTGAGTCCCGGGAAAGGACATAGGTTACTTGAAAACGTCAAGTATGAGTCGATTTTCTTTCTATAATATTTTCTGTATTGGAATTGAAATCCTACACCGATAACCAAATTTAGAGCTGGTGAAACCGCAGGCAAGAGCAAGTTCACAATATATTATTTCATAACTCTCAAATAAGTTACTACCTTATTTGGCAACTTTATTAAAAAAGATAATTGTACACACGTTACTTACCTACTCATATTACATTGCTATATGATATGTTGATGTAGCAAAAGAAATTTTATACCCTCTGTTTCCAAGACGAAGAAATGAATAGTTTTTTGCTTTATATTATAATTTTATCGACACTGCTCGTAATTTCATACTTCGAATTATACTTTTAGAAAAAAAGGGACAAAGCCATACAAAACGAAAAGTTTTTGCCCACATGTGAAAAGATATTTTTCCTTGCCTCACACTAGACGTCTGACATTTAATTGACACCCTATAATAGCACAATACCGGATTTTAGGACAATTTTAGAGTAGCTCCGCACTTCACCACATTCGAGTGAATACTCACGGGAGTCGTGTTCGTGGTCATGATCGTGGTCGTGGTCATGATCGTGGTCGTGGTCGTGGTCATGATCGTGGTCGTGGTCATGATCGTGGTCGTGGTCATGATCGTGGTCGGCGCCAGCCGCGGCGGTGCAGCGCGTCGACGAGACCCCTGTCGACAAACAACCAACGGTCACGTAACATGACACACGTCACACCGACCTCCTCGGGTCACCGAACTGCTTCCGCACTTCAATCTTATCTTTTGATAACAATAATATGTAATAATGCATATGTGATTTGGTCAAGTGCTACGTATGTATGTATGTATGAGTGTTCGATTAAGATAAGCGTGTTACGTCACTTGTGACATTCACATTGGTGTAGGCTCACTGGAACGCACATTGGCAGTGCGAATATTCTAGTTCATACGGATGCGCGGTCGGCGTTAGTCGCACACACACGGTTGCGCGGATCGCGATTTGGAACGCAGAATACCTATTTACTTATTTAATGATCGGTGATAATTGAATTATATTAAATATCTCGTCCTCGGGGACAATGGTTTTGTGAAGAGATTGCACAGTGCATCAGGGGCATACCTTTCGGACATTAAATTTGGATCGTCTTAGCTTCTACACCGCGCTGGGATTGACCGGTTTGATTCGGATTTTGCTACTACACGTCATGCTTACTAACGGCGGCTGGCGGCGACGGCACGGTGACTACGGCACAACATTTTGGTTAATTTCTTACCTATCCCCCATTTGTATTAATATGTCTCAAAGCAAAATTTCCTTTTAAACTAGGCCCCCACTGACGATAGGACACACGGACTGTTACCCCTTCGTCGAGTTGGCTAACACATAAGGTCATTATCCAACAATGAGTGTTTCTTATCATTCATTAGTCATTAATTAGCCGATAAGATCCGTGAGAAGTTAGTTTGTATTAACCGAAATATAAATGTAAAGTTTCGAATGGATGATATTAATAGATAACAAGTTATTAGGGAGAATAGGTTGTCAGTTTAGGACACACATACTTTCTCCCTCACTCCTATGGGAACAGAAAGCGATAGAAATACTTCGACTTTTAACTTTGACTATGGGTAAGAAAGAGAAAGACTGACTGCAACTTTGCACGTCTGGGGTCGCTAAGTCTTTACGATGCACCTTATGCAATAGCGACTTATACCTTTGCAGTAAGTTGTAAGGTTGAGGCGTAAAACGCATGTATATGTATAGATTATGTGCTTAGCTGTTAGTGGTGACAAAGATTATATCGTTAAGGCTACCATCCTTAACTCCTCCCCCCTTAAGATCGGAATTTCCCGGAGACGACATAGTTGTTTTTGGGAAATTGCGATAAAAAAAATAATAATAGAAAAAACAGAGAATTATGCTACTAATTATTACATACAAGATGATGGCCCAAACACTTATTTTGCTACTGATCACTGTTTCGGTTATTGCACTATTACTTTCACTGTACTTTAAGGTTTTTATGATTTCCGTGACGTCATTTAAATCCACTCCACGAAGATCCATCTGCTTGTCCTCCTTTGTAGGGATGTTTTGCTGTATTACTGGCATCTCGATTGTGGGCAGGCTGAGGGTTGTAGTAGTTTTGTTGCTCCTGGCTTGGATTAATGTATCTCTTATTTGTAAACAGTGCTGGCTTGACGAAATAATGAACGTACCAATCAAATCATGTTTCCGTAAATCGTTGTTGCAGGTTTCAGCGGCGTGAATTTTCTCTTCTGTGTACAGCATCCACTGGTTACTCATAAGTAATTTACTGTACTCTGTTACTTTCAATTTTAACTAGGTGTTGATGACATTAGGTAGTTTCTTTCAACATCATAATCTCTTCGATGCAGGTCTCGACTGGTCGACTCGACTCCTCAACTTCTTCGCAGCTGGCGGCTACGGGTCTGTATTTCATTCCGTTCACCAAAAGGAACGCCTTTATGGTAATGTACTGCTCTAATTTCACTAAATTATCAATGGTAACTGGATAAATAAGCTCGAAATGTTTTTCTACGTATTTAAGTGTATTAAATAGCTCTGTTGAATTTATGATACTCTGGTGTAACGTATGCAACTTACTAAAAGCTATTGCTGTTTCAATCTCATACAAAATAGAATTAATTGTTCTAAAATTATTTAGAACTTGATGAAAGCTATTTATAATAGAATTAAGCTGAAACATTTTCATGTCCCCATTTATAAGTGTTTCCATATTTCGGGTTTTAAAATCAATTAGTTTAATATTGTGAAACATGTTACTTGACGCATTTACCATCTTATCAAATGCTATTCTTAACATTGACATGTTTTGTAAAGTTAAGCGTTCCCGAGTTTTTAAGCTTTCGATAGCTGAATAATAACGCACGGCATCTTGGTGGTCTAAATTACCTGTTATGAGTTTTACTAAATTTAAAATACCTCTCCTAACTCTATGTGTGGGTAAAATTTGGCTTAACCTATCATTACATAAATTCATAATATATTCTAATTGATACTTTAATCCTAATGATTCCCGTCTATGTTCCCCATTCTTAGATAATAATATATTTCTAAATTGCTATATTCCTTAATATAATATTCTAATTGCTCGATTATAGATTCTAGATCAATAAGTTTAAGGATCTCCCATTTTCCAGTCTGAATCACTGCTGTACCCATCCGAACTGATGCTATTCCTGGATTCTTCTCCATGCTCTGTATTTTCAGTCCCCTGCCTATAACCGCTAGGGCCAGCAACGCTGTCCACCACCTGTGGAGGCCGTTTCACATTTTTAATAGCTACTTTTGTGTGCCTATTTTTAAGTTTAACGGGTACTACATTATGTCTTATTTTATCGCTAACCACTGTTAGCGAAAAAAAACTAACAAAAAAGCCACTGCTTTTTCGTATCGTGGTAGACCCTTTGCTTTTCGTGTCCTAGTATTTTTCATGAAAATTATGTCACCCTTGTTAATTTTGGAAATTTCTTCACCCCCTTTCTTATCCCTAACGTTTTTTTTATTTTCTTTGAGCTTTTCACTTAGGTGCTCATAAAGCACTTTTAATCTCTTACGATGATCCTGAAGCAACTTTTGCATAAGACTTTTATCTCTATCTATATCGAAAATATTTCCTGACTCCGTATGACCAAATGTAACCTCAAAGAGTGTAAAGTTTGTTGAACTATGTGTGGTGTTGTTATATGCCATAAAAGCATAAGTCATGACTGACGCCGCGTCCAAGTTGCTTTTATCGTATTTTACCAATCTATATATTTCTATAATAGTGGAATGAAAACGTTCTACAATTGCCATGGAATTTGGGTTGTTCGGTGTACCTATATGCTGTTCAATTTTATATAAGCTAAACAGTTCCTTGATCATTTCATTATTAAATTCAGATTCCGAATCGCTGCTTATTTTTCTTGGAATTCCGTACATACTAAAATATTTAACTAAAGCTCTTACGATTTCAGGTGTGCTTCTGTTAGGAATATAAATAGCCTGACTTAGTTTACTAAAAGCATCGACTGCTGTTAAGTAATAATTTTTTTCAATGTACAACAAATCTATAAACGTTTCTTGGAACGGGAGGTCTTGGGTTTGCGTTAATTGCAAAAAGGGCTTTACAGGTTTTCTGTCATATTTCAGTTTCCTACATTCCTCACAAGCGGTAACGGTTTCTTTCATATTACTCCACCAATAATCGCTTTTTAATTTTATTAACGTTTCCCTTATTCCTCTGTGGCACGTTTTTCCTGTGTGATATTTAAGAACTAATTCTCTTTGTTCGCTCTCATCTGACACGTTTACTACTCTTTCGGTACATTCAATAAAATTTTGGGTACCCTTTTTGTATAACTGAGTAAAAATGACTAAAAACGTTTCTATGTATAGGATTTTCAAAGTAAATAAAGTATTTATTTTTGTAATCTACATATTCTTTCAAAAACTGTTTGACAAGTTCAACATTATTTATAGGTAAATGCAGTTCTATAATCTTTTGTTTCTGGTTTGAGTCAACTTTTACGCAATTGTCATTTTTAAACCAAGTGAACACCAAAATTTGCCTTGGTTTGGTGTCTATGGCTTCACTCAAAATAGGTATTCCTTCGTGTTCCCTATTTGATATTGAGTTAGCCGTCGCGTTGCTTTCCGTGTCAGAAAGCTCAATCGTTTCTATTTCAGGGTGATTTGTGCTAAGTTTACGTATGCTGTCAGCCAATTCCTTACAATAATCTTGAATTTTATTTTCCTCCTTATCTACATTTACTATAGTCGATATGTTATCTTCGTTAGTCATGTTCAATTTTATTCGTAACAATGCGTCTGCATTTGTGTTCTGAGGTCCTTTTTTATAGCATATCTCAAAGTCATATTCCTGTAAACGTAACCTCCACCTTGTGAGTTTGCTATTCGGTTCTTTTAACGCGTAAAGCCAAGGTAATGGCCTATGATCGGTGTAAATAAAAAACTTTTTCCCATATAAGTACAGCCTAAAGTGCTTAACTGCCCATACAACCGCTAAAAGCTCTTATTCTATCGTGCTATATCTACTCTCTGTGTCACTTAATTTTCTACTAGCATAAGCGATAGGCTTATCAGATCCTACTGAACCCTGTGATAGAACTGCACCGATCGCATAATTTTATGCGTCAGTTGTTAAAATGAAGGGCTTAGAGAAGTCTGGAAACTTCAGTAAGGGTGCGTTGACTAATAGATCCTTACAAGTTTCAAAGCTATTTTATACTCGTCATCAATAATGATTTTTCTTCCTTTTTTTAAACAACGTGTCATTGGAGAAGTTACCTTTGAAAAATCTTTAATAAATTTTCGATAATATCCTATAAGACCTAGAAAACTTTTTATTTCGGTAATTGTTTTGGGTAAAAATAGTGTGACCTAAATAAAGCACTTCTTTTCTTAAAATTTCTGACTTGTCTAATTGTACTTTTAGATTTGTTTCTCCAAGTCTTTCAAAAATTAGCTTAAGTTTTGTAAGCTGGATGAAAATATGATGACGTCATCAAGGTAAACCATACAGTGTAGTCCTTGGAGGCCTCTTAGGACGTTATCCATTGCTCTTTGGAAGGTTGCAGGACCTGTTTTTAGGCCAAAGGGTAATCAATAATACTCGAAGAGGCCGTAAGGGGTTGAAAAAGCGGTCTTAGGTTTGTCCTCTTCACATACTTCAATCTGGTGGTAACCAGATGCAAGGTCAAGTTTACCTAAAAGATCATTAATATTGGGTAATGGGTACTTGTCATCAACAGTTATTTCATTCAAACGTCTGTAATTAATGACCATTCTCCATTTTTGCTTTCCTGAGGCATCCATCTTCTTTGGTACCAGATGCACAGGTGCACTCCAAGGTGAATTTGATTCTTTTATGACATCATCTTTCAATAACTTTTCAACTTGACTTTTTATTTCAGCAGATTGAGTAGGAGGTAATCTATAAGCTTTCACATTAATTGGGTCTTCGTTTTTTGTACGAGTTTTGTGTTTGACCTCGTTTGTGAAAGATAATGGTGTGTCTTCACAATAGAAAATATCCTTATATTCTAAACATATATTTTTTATAAGTTGACATTACTCATTATTCATGTGATCTAACCTTAATTTGTTTTCTAAATTTTGCGTTAATACTTCTTCTATATTATAAGTGCTATTATTATTTACATAGTTCACTAAAACTTGCTTATTAAAATATGGTTCGACTGAAAAAGGATATTTTATCGTTATATAATATTCCTGATTTGATGTTTTCTGGAGAACAGTTGTTGCATAACCAAAAGCACATTGTACAATCGCTGAAGGCATACGGACTCCGGTTCCAAAATTTTTTGCATCTAAAATAGCTTCTCCGGTGGTTATGTTAACCGGTTTCCTTACTCTCGTCTCACATCGCGGCGGTAATGTTATTTTTTCATAACTTGGTAGCCTATATAAGATAGGAATACACGCATTTTAAGTAAATAATTGTTGACTTTTCATATCTATTTTAGCATCTAACTGTTTAAGTAAGTCACTTCCAATTAACCCGTTACACGTACTATCTACGCTATAAACATAAAACTTATGTAGTTCATTACAACGTAACGTCTTGAACAATGGAATAATAGCGACCTGATCGTGCTTACTCAGTGCGTGTGTATTCAAATGGTTCAAAGTATAAATACTGTTCATAATATTTTTTTGCTAGCTGTGGGCTAAGAAATGACCGCGTACTTCGGTATACAGTCCGCTGCTCGGTCTGTAACACATACACTGTAGATGTGAGACTTATACGATGTCCTTCGAAGTAGGGCATTGGTCAAAACCATAAGTACAATAACTTAAGTACTAAATATAGAATGTTCACTCTGATGTGGTTTTTTAATTTTACTATTAAAATGGGACCGAAATTTGTTATTAAGCAGTAATCATCATATACGAAAATTACTTATCCGAACTATGTATACTAAGGTAATTGTGAATTTCTTTTGTAAATAATGTGTTAGAATATAAGTGACTTAAATGAATAATCGATCTGTTGAGTGCAATTCGCGCATTCTCATTTCTCGCCAACTTAGTACGCCGAAGAAGAAACTCTGTGGGCATAGAGGTGAAGGAAGCCGATACATAAGGCAGCAGGCCGCCGAGTTTGTTTGTACTCACAGCGTGGCAGCGGCGTCGCGCGTGCGCCCGGCGAGACTGCAACACAACACAACACAACCAGTGACGTCACTCGCACACTACAACTTCTAAAATCAAACTTTTTTTAACTAATAAGTACTAAGTTCTGATTTATCACATTTCTAGTGAGGCTGCATCGACAGATATCGGCTGGGTAATGGCGCCAACACTATTTCTAAACAAACAATAAATAAAACAAAGTCGCTTTTTGCGTCCATCTGCCTGTTTGCCAACTTACGTTTATACTTAGGTCAAAGTACTTACAATACTATAAGATCAACTCGCGTCTGGGGGAGCGGGTGGGCGTCTACCACACAGTACGTTGACTGGTGGAGTCCTAATAAAAAAAAAGGTCGTGCGCATTTCATTTGTGATCTGAGGCTTGTATTGAAATTAACCTACTAACTAGCGCACCGACGCGCGCGCTATACGTACTTTGCTTAGGTACAATACATTCTGATGAATGAAAAGATGATTCATAAAATTTAAATTTTATGAAAAGCATAGAAAAAAATGTGTAAGTATACCTACCTACTTATATGTGTAAAAAAGACTTTACTTATAAACTAGCTTAAAACTTAGAATGCATTAGATATAGTTACGAACTTACAAACTAACTTAAGGGTCAGCTCAGACCGAGATGCGTCGCGATGCAGTTTTTTTGAGATAGCAATACACATTATGGATCTTGTCTACTAGACAAAAATAGCGTCGCGTCGCGAATTTAGCAAAATCCTTTGTTAGTGGATCTCTACGTCGAATCTACGATCTAAAAACCTGTGTTCAAAATTTCATGTTTCTGGCTCTTTCAGTAGTCTCGGCTCGGCTCGACTATTAATTTTTATTATAAAGTTCATCATTGTATGACTCGAACACAAAGTGTAAGGGGATGAAAATCACAAATGTTACCCAAAAGCTTGTAATATATGCATATTCTATTACAAACCTCCCCATCTGAAAAGGCTCTAATTTAATCACGCCAACGCAAATAAGTTTTTAACTCTAATATAAAACCAACATATTGTACCGATTTTCGCAACGCCATAGCTTTAATGTGGAGCTATGAGATAACTACCTGAAATGTCAACATCTGAGGACTCCGCTTTGCTTTCGGATTTTTTCTCCGGAGGAGACGGGTCTTCAGACTCAACGGCCGACCGCGGCCCGGCGTCCGACTGCGCCTCGGTGTCAGACTGGGGCCCGGCCTCCGACTGCAGCCCAGCGTCCGACTGCAGCCCGGCTTCCGACTGCAGCCCGGCGTCTGAATGCGGTCCGGCGTCCGACAACGGCAAGGGCGGCGGTGGCGGCGGCGCTTCCGTAGATCTTAGCAATAACAACTGCAAACCTTCTCATTTAATATCATATTTATACCTTACTGTTATTTGCTTGCCGATGTTAGATCGTTTAGGAGATCCTCGTCAAGCAAATGAAAGACGAGTGTGACTTTTTTACGAAAAGTGAAGTCACGGCGAGTGAAAGTGCTGGCGACTTGAACGGCGACACAGTACAAGCTTTGCTTAGTTCAAAACCAAATGACGGTGTGTGTAATGTCCAAATTTTTTTTATTTATTTATTTGTTAAGAGCCAATTGCCCGAAAACAAAATTAAGCTCGATGTTAGGCAGCGTAAAAACATTCAACTCTCGGATCGCAGTAGCTATATCAAATAGAAGTGATCAAATGAATCAAGTGACAACACCTAAAACTAAACTCAGCTTAACAGTGTGACAACACTTAAACTACCACCATAGATTGAAATTTAAAAAAAAAATCCGGAGCTCCTCAAATTACCTATTTTGCTAACAAAATACCTACATTAGGTGACCAGAACCTCTGAAAAATTAGCTGACAGTTTAAATGATAGCCAAACAAAACGTAGTAAGTAGGCACAGGGCACAGGTAGCCGGTAGATACAATGCGTGCGCGCGACCTGTGAGCCTGTGAACTGTCGACTGCCTGACAATGTCGTAGCCGTATCACATGTTTAATTGAAATAAGCAGCTGGCTTCGTTTTGGGTGGGTTTAGCCACATAATGTTCCATGTAAAACAGTAAAACAGTACCTAAGTATAGCAAGACTTTTCGCGTTTAAAACTTTTTTAATCAAAACAAAAAAAAGTAAATAATCAAGTCACGTCTTGTAGATAACCGAGGCTGTCGGTGTTGGACTCACCGCGAGCAGAGTCAGGAGTGGCGCCATGTCTCGTGCGGGGTTTCGCGCTCGGCGGTCGGTGGTCGGCGGTGGGTGCTCACTGCTCGATACTCGGTGGTCAGTGGTCAGTGGTCGCCGCCGCACTCTTATCAAAGCACTCGATAACTCCGACGCGCGATGTTAACACTATTGCTAGAATGTCGCGCTCGTCCGTCCGTCTGTCCGTACGTACAAGTTGCATGTTGCATGCAGCTGCAGGTAAAATTTCGTAATCTGTATCATATTATGTAGAAGACGAAAAGGTCGGGGGAGGAACTAACGTTGTTGCAACGTTAAGCACAATTCAATTAACAGAAGTGTATAATTGCATGAATCCCTTGCATATATGTAATTAATAATCGCAATAATGGGAACACAATACAGATACACAACATACAGCCATACATAAAATGTTGTCTGTCCGTCCGTGCCCAACTACTAGAAACGTGTTAAATCAAGCCGTAGAAACCATCTATGAAAACCACCATGGCTTGCCAGGGGGCCACAGGTATCCCACGCCGATTACCAAATTAAGCGGGGGCAGAGCCACGGGTAAAAGCGAGTTAGACATATGTCAATCAATCTCCCTTTAGCAGTCTACTGTTGTACAGTTAGTAGGTCTTTTAGTTAACGCCACCACCCCCAGCCCTCCACATGTCACGTCCAACCACTTTCAGGTACCTTTTTCAGGTGACCGGTGGCGACCCTCGCTGCGCTCACCGTATCCGTTTTCACTCTTGGAAGCAGTCTAACGGCCATTGGTTTTGCGTCAGATATGACGCATCCACTGACACTTTAGCTTGGCTATGTCGGTGAGTTTTGTTAAATTATCTCTAATATCTATCGGTATTCTTGAGTCAGTCGTTCCAGGTAGCGATGGCGCAATTTGAACGTAAATTTTGAAAATTAAATATATATTTTGACGACTAATTAATCCAGTTTCGACAAGTATCCAATTTCATTACTGAATCTGTTGATGTTTAAAATGGGTTCGTGGGTCGATTCAAATAATTTCTAATAAATTTTTAGTTTCAAAATTTAGCTCCTACAATTTTCAAGGTAACGAATATTGTAGACTTTTCGAATTCGTTTCAAGACTTTTACCCCGAATAAAATTAGTTTGTATGCAATATGTTACACTTTTCTTTAAGTCATGATTGCCTCGTCCTGACTGACTGAAAAACTGACCGACTTGTTCCAGCATCTCGGCTTTCGCAGTAACCTGCCTCGCTTTTCTATTGTTTATAAGTTGTCTTGCATCACCCTTATTTACAACCTGCGTCGCATCACCATCGTTTGGAACTTACCTCTCATCTCCAGGCCGCGCTATAAAACGATTACCTCTCATCTCCAGGCCGCGCTGTAAAACGATTACCTCTCATCTCCAGGCCGCGCTATAAAACGATTACCTCTCATCTCCAGGCCGCGCTATAAAACGATTACCTCTCATCTCCAGGCCGCGCTATAAAACGATTACCTCTCATCTCCAGGCCGCGCTATAAAACGATTACCTCTCATCTCCAGGCCGCGCTATAAAACGATAACCTACTTGTGTTTGAAAAATCACAACGCCTCTTTGTTTTTCATTGTTACCTGTATAGTCGGTGATAGTCTAAGAGTTTAAATATCACCTTGCAATCTGAGGAGCGGAGGTTCGTATCCGGTGTGTGTCAAATAAGCCAATCTTTTTAATTTCTCTAGTACATGGATTATTCATTCCACTAGGTTTTGGTGAAGAAAAACATCGTAAGGAAACGTCAAAAAAACGTAAGTAAAGTCCACAACCCGCAACCGCACTGGGCCCGCGTGACAAACTATGGTCCAAATCACCAGAGAGGTCCATGCCCCAACAATGGAGACGTATGAGGCTGGACAATTAGACTGCTCCCCATTCCTCCTTCTAGGAAGGCCGCGCCTCGACCACCACTAACAGCTTCAGATCATCTTCTAGACAGCATTTTTATTATTTGAATAATTTCTGTTGCGGCGAGTGTTTTTAAAATGTAATGTTTTTCACAATTTATAAACTACCTGCAAGGTTAGTGTACGACAAATGCGTTGTACGTACGATGACCACCAGCACGCTGTGACCGGTAACCCGGACGTGGCAGCCCTTAAAAACATCTAATTGACTCGACTGAAATGAGTTGCAGGCAACAATTGCTTGTTTGCGTGTCTCAGCCATAAGAAGCCCCTCTACAGGAGAAGGAGGTTTAGGCTATAGTCGACCGCGCTGACCCACCTCTAGAGGAGGTGGTTTAGGCTATAGTCGACTGCGCTGACCCACCTCTAGAGGAGGTGGTTTAGGCTATAGTCGACTGTGCTGACCCACCTCTACAGGAGGAGGTTTAGGCTAAAGTCGGCTGCGCTGACCCAGTGCCAATTTGCGGACGTATTTTGAGCTAGTGGCAAGACACCTTAGAGTTTTCAAGCCGCCCATAAGACTCCCACTTGGCTTAATGACTGCTATATTTAGGATGCGAATAAAAAATATTCAAAAGTAATGAATTCTATACGCGAGAGCGGCTCCGCGGGGCGGCGCTAGTCTCGAGCGGCAGGTTATTTATTTCACATAAAAGTAAAGCAATAAAAGCGTGTGTTGCGTCAACGTGTTTATTCTATTTTTTTACATTTTCATTTTTGTCGCCAAGCGACGAACTATACCTTTATACAAACACAATTTTAAAACAAATTATCATTTTTTATGTTTTATATTAATATACAACTCATAAATATAACAAATACAACGCAGCAATAATAATAATAAATGTACACAAACAATGATTTAATATTATCTATCTCTCTCTCTATCCCCCTCCCCCCTCCCCCTTCACTCACAGTAGCACCTCTACGATCGCGACGATCGCGTCTCGTCTCGTTTCGTTTGACGACACTTACTTACGCATTATATCTATGTATATATCTATATTTACACAGAGCCACGCGAGGAGAGACGAGACACGAGTCCCGACAGACACGAGTCTCGTCCACATATTATGATATACTTATATATTTCATCTCGAGTCATTACATTACATTAAAGCAAGATTTTATACAATTTGATAAATTCAACGACGTGTCGCTACTGACAAGTCATTTATGAACAATATTGTACGAAAATATGTTAATTTGTATGCAACCTGAGTTTTGTAATACCTACCTATACATGTGAGCGCGCGCGACGTGGCCTGGGGCGGACAGTAGAAAAGTCAAAGGTTCATCAGCTTTTTTTTTAATTTATTACCTTAAATGTTCAGGTACATCTTACCATTTCGAACTAAGCCAAAATACTTTACGGAATAACCTTGAACCTTATCATTTCTTTACTGTGCGTACAGTTGGTACAGGTGTGTGTGTGTGTGCGTGTGTGTTTGTGAACGCGTGGACTGTCTCTGTGTGTGTGTGTGTGACGACGCACACTAGTATAATAACCTAATCTCACTGGAGTCGAAACAGCATCTGACTGTGCACGTCCGGCGAGGTACCTATTCGGTACTCAGTACTTGGTACCCTCCACCAAACGATTATAATCCCAATTGTAAATATGTATTCGACAAGAACTATATATAAATGTGCACAACAAGTGTGGAAGTGTGGAACTCTGCCTCCAACCTTTAAGGTTTATCCGTAATTCTTTGTTTTCACACAAACTGTACTATACTATAGTATAGTATAGGTACCTACACAGTTCGCTGCTCAAAACATGTTATTATCATTAAGCGCTATTTACCAAGTGCAAGTCGCAAGTTTTTATTCAATTAAATAAATGTGTGAAATTAACAAAAACTGTAGTCGTGTCACAATTCACTCGCACATTCATTTGCGACAAACAACCAATTATTTATTGATTGATTAGAAAACTCAGCAAGTTATTATATTATACTACACACAAGATTATATTTTAATATGCATCCAGTTACAAATAATGTAAAGTAAAACTGACAAATAGATAACAATTTGAATGCCAACGCACACACACACATATTCAGTGCACTTAGGCCGGTAACAGAGCGTCAGGAGTACGACGTGATAAGAACGCAGTGGTTCATGAGTCATGGTATTCATGACAATAATATAATACAATAATAAACATAGAAATTGTAAATGATACTATTTGGGTTTTAAACACATTTTTAGAAAAGTAAAAAATATCAATATCTATGATTTTATCATAGAAGAGCTAGAGGGGTAGCCGAGTCATACATCATAAGGTACTTGCGGGTGATAGGGCCTGGCGGCTTATAAGGCCTACCTCCTAAATTTTAATATGAGAAAAGTGCAAAAAATATAAGAATATCGGGAACAATTATAAAATGTTCTTAACTCTTAAGAAACGAGAAAGAAAAACTTAAATATTATAATTGTTTTTAAGTGATAAAATGATTTCACACACTGCGTCTAATAAAGCGAGAGTCCACCGGTAGGCGGTTGTTGTTTTTACATCTTATAAAAGATTATTTATTTCTTTGCCAAAACATATTTGTATTTAACTTTTTCTGCTCCGGACACTTTCACTTCCACTTTCACTTTGAATGACTAAACGTAATAGCAAGAGTTATCACTGGATCGAATTAAGTTTTATTATTTTATTCTGTTATTTATTATTTATTGCAAACCTTAGACTCAATAGTTTTGAATTTATCTAGAAACTAGCTTCTGCCAGCGGCTTCGCCCTCCCTAAATTTCGTTATCGGCGTAGGTTCTTACGGCAACTCCTTAATTATAGAAAAAAACAAACAATCAAATCTTTCCTCTTTAATGGCATTATATATTCGTGTCTATGAAACCATGGAAATACACATACAAAATTTCAACCCAATCGAATCGGTCAAGCCGTTTCATAATTGACATACCAACGGCAGCGCCACCTACCAGTCCAATTGTATTTTTAAATCATCCAGAAAACCATCGAAATACCCATATAACATTTCAACCCAATTGGTTCAGTTGTTTAGAAGTTATGTGAAAAAGGAAGTAATTACGTAATTAAGTAATTAGGAATGTACGGCAGGATAATTCTCACTACCCGTTGTCCTATTACCCGTTTTTCCCGCGGTAAAAAGTAGCCCATGTTCATCAGGGATAATGTCGGTAAAATCTTTCAAATCGGTCAAGTACTTTCGGAGCCTATTCAATACAAACAAACAAACAATCAAATCTTTCCTCTTTATTATATTAATATAGATTTTAAATTACCAGTTTAATATGTTTTACTCTGAGAACCTGCATTTCTATCATAACAATATTAAAAATGTAATATGGTTTGTAAGGACTAAATAATAAGTAAAATAAATAAATTTGAAATAAAATAGCCCTTATTTATATCAGGTACCTCACTCGTACAAACTCGTAGCAACACATATGTAATAACACATTTTAAGCAGCGACACTTTTAGTGCAGCAGGTTGTAAGTGAAAAAATTCAAATTCGGATTAACCTTAATATGATGTGTAAAGTAAGACACAGAGCTGCTTCCGAAATAAATATGTTTATGTCTCATAAGCTTATAATATTTTAAGCAAAACGAAAACTAAAAAGTAAAGCACGACCCGAGCGGGAAGCCGCACGAGCCGCACGGGCCACACGAGCCGCACGGGCCGAACGAGCCGCACGAGCCGCGCGGTTAAACACTCATTTCGTCTTTCCTCAAACCCAACGCTACCAAAAAATACTATTTACATATACCTTATCTACATTCTAAATTTTTGATATTATAAACGTTTAAATTCCATTTTTAATGCATTGTAAATGTAGGGAACGGCACTAGCTGTTTGCCGCTCGACGCGACGTGACGTCAGGAGCACGACGCGACGTACCACACGATATATCACACTGCTCGGAGGCCATACACAGCTTGGACCGGACCGCGAACTCGGACACGCACACACAAACACACACACACATTCAACATGCGTCACGTCACATCACGTCACGTCACGTCCGGGAACAAGTTAGATCATACAGGGTGTCTGTATAACAATAAGAAACTGAGCAAACGACGCACGACGGTCGCACTCACACTTGCGGGGAGAAGCGACCGCGGCAACAAGAAATCAAATAACCGAGACAATACCAGTTTCAACTATCGCAATTTTGTTCGCTAAACTATTTAACTTAACGACATAATCACAGACATAAATGTTCAAATACAATCGTAAATATCAAACGTGCAATTCGCAGTCGAGTAAATACTCGCGTCTACACCACTACAGCGCAGTACACTAACACTAGTGAATGTCCGGGACCGACCGAGTGGAAATACAACATACTAAATAAACAACAAAAAAATTAAAAAATACTTATTATAAAAATACTATCAACGACATAACAATGCAAAACGCGTTTCCGTCGGTCCGTCCCGCGCTCCGTCCTCCGTCCTCCGTCCACGATAACTGGGCCCGGTCGTTACACACATACGAACGCGTCGCCCTGTATGTGTGTGTATGTGTGATGATAAATGTATCGTGTCTAAGCTGGTGTGCCGCACTGTGTGTGCGTGTGTGTGTGTGTGTGTGTACGAGTATGATCACAAGATGTCCACAGGCGGCAACAGGTGAAGTATGTGACCAAATAACAATCGCATCGATGACGTCACCTCACAAGTACAACGTTCCAGTCCAACCCTGTATTATATACAAAAGGTAAGATGTATCGGCGGAGTGCGAGTGCGAGTGGAGACCCTGCGACTGTGACGGAGACAGAGACAGTGGCTCACTCACTCTCTACTGAAATGTGACATTACAATAACATTTATAATTCTAATAAATAAAACAAAAACAGAAATATAATTTTATTTACTAACACGAAAATAATTTCAAAAAATTTAATTTTTTAAAAATATTTGTAATGTTGCGATAATGTCACATTAGTAGAGGTTTCGCAATGAGCGTGTGTGTGTTAGTGTGTGTGTGTGTGCTTGCGTGTAAGGGGGGACTAGGAGCGTGTAAGTCCGGTGTCGGCGGCAGCGATCCGCAGCGCGGCGCCCACGATGGGCGGGGTCACGCTGCTGGAGCTCGCCCCCGCCCCCGAAGACGCGGACACGGAGCCCGCCGCCCCCCCCGCACCGCTCTCATCACCCTCCGACTACGAACAGAACAGAACAACAAATTATCACAATTCCAATACAGAGCGAAATTTTTAAATATTCTACGCATCACGTCCCACAGACACGTAAAATTAAACCGCCTTCAAAATTCCACTAAAGAAATAAATCTTACGCACATGAAAATTGACTCTCCAAAACTTTGCAGTAAAGGTAGAAAATATTTTTTGGCACCCGACATCAAGGGGACGAAAACACATCCGCGTAATAGTCCGTGAGCCAGATAGTATAATTTGTCAGTCATTTCCTCTCAAGGGATAGCTCGTAAAATGCTTCAGAGAGTTGTATTATGCAGCATGGTGAACGTCAGCTGCCGCTCCGTTGGTGGGTGGGGCAGCGGCAGCCTACAGGATTTCACAAGGTATAGCTTGAGAGGAAATTGGTAAGGAAAACCTGTTGCTGGCTCACGGACTATAAGGTTTAGTTTTACTTTTACTTTTAGTGGGATTCTGAAGGCGGTTTAATTTTTTTATTTTTAGTCGGTTCTTGGACATAGGCCACAAACCAACTTCTTGAACAAATTAACATATATTATAAGCAAAACTTAGAACCACATTTTCTAACCTAAATAATAATAATAAAATCCGAGATCCCTAAATTTATATGGTACCACCACGAAGTCAAACTTAACCAAACACAGTTTAAAGGAGATGTGCACTACTTTTTATCACCCACTATGAGAAGAGATAAGTGTAACTAATAAATAAGAATAGCAGATTCATTAATTTTATTATCACTTTTTATGGAAAACGCATTTATTTTTTATAAAATTATCATCATAAATACGATTTTGAATAAACAATTACAAAGGTGGAATACATTTTACGCGGTTTTTACTTTTTCACATATTTTTTTTATTGATCAATACAACGCGCGCGGACAGACTATATTATTTTGCAGCTCGTTACTTGTTCTTACAAAGTTCTTGATCGGTCTCTTTGGTGATTGGACTATTTAGTAACAATGTTATTGTTCCAAATTGAAATCACTTTGCGTTTTCGAGGAACCAAACAGCTTTTTTTGAATATATGTGATAAAAAAATATTTTTTGTTTCATACATATAGGCGTACGTATCTGATGTTCACACAATACCATCTACACTCGAATTCACATTCCTTTGCAAATGTTTAAGGCTGATTAATTAATTAATTAAGTTATGACAAGAGTACCGGTACAGACCTGGGCGAGCACGTGTTTCATGGTCTCGTAGGTGAGCCAGCATATGGCTGCAGCGGGCATCTGGTAGAGCACGCGCGCGGATACGCCGCGGAAGAAGCCGAGCGGCCCCGCGCCCAGCACGACTGCGCGTGCGGCCGAGGCGAGCGAGTCGGCGCGCGCGGAGGTCTCCTGCGTGTTGAGCACCGTCTTGCAGACGTCGAGCGGCGTGGTCGCGGCGGCGGCGAGCGCTCCGGCGGCCCCCCCGCACACCGCGTGCGCGCACGGGTCGTACCCGCGCGACGGGTTTAGCCGCGTCTGACACCACTCGTACGTAACGAAGTGTACCGCCTGAAGGATCAAAACACACACATTCAACGAGACTCGTCCTTTACAGAAGGAGGCGTGCGTCCTTATATACTTAATAAAAAACCAGACCGTGTGATCCGGCAAGTCAGCACGCTCTCCTTGTAACCTCGGGGACAATAAATTGTAGGCCTCATCGACACATTTCATATTAATGTTTATTTTTATAAATAAGACAAAGATAGAGTAGTATTATAAGCAGGGAACTACTACTGTAGACATTAGAAAAACAGTTAGTTTGGATTAACCAGAATATAAACGTTAAAAGTTATTAGAGAAAATCAGTCGTCAGTTTTAGACACACATATACTTTCCCCCTCACTCATATGAAAATAGATAGCGATAGGGATACAACAGGAATAAATGTATAAGACTGACTGCATCTTTGCACGTCTGGGGTAGCGAAGTCCTTACGATGCACTTAATACAATAGGGATATGTGAAATGCACATTTTTTTCCCCTACATATCTATACCTATACCCCTATACAATTGCAGTAAGTAGTAAGGTTGAGGCGCAAAACGCATGTCAAGTTGGTAAGTATAGACGCTTGTAAGTGAGTAAGTAAGTAAGTAAGTAAGTAAGTGAGTGAGTAAGTAAGTGAGCAACCAGTTTACCTAAGACGAAGGTAAAAATATCAAACTCAAACTTTTTTTAAATAGTCTTTTAAACAGCACTTTTAAATCATCAGTTTAATTAAAAACATTACCACCGACTCAGAATGATTTACTACCGAGAAGAACCGGATAGAAACTCAGCAGTTAATCTTTTATATTTTTCAATCAATAGAGATACCTCTCACTAGCGCCCATCGACCTTACAAAGTGTCATAGAGGTAACTGTAAGTCCTAAAGTACAGAATCATGAGACAAATCGTGATTTACACCTCAGCTTATCCTATAACAGGACAAACGGACAGACATAAAAAGTATCGCAGAACACGTAGAAATTTTAGTACGACGTAATCAAAGTGATCCTATATTCTTTTGGTCGTTTTAGCTCGATATTGATATCGGCAACAAGTACGCGCTTGAAATATTTACAGAATATTCACATTAAAAATAAATAATGAAATTAAAATAAAACAAATATTTAAGGGGCTCCCATACCACAAACGTGATTTGTTTGCCGTTTTTATAGATAATGGTTCGAAACTCTTCGTGCGCGAGTCCGACTCGCACTTGGCCGGGATTTTTTCCTTTGAGGTTCGGAATCGAAAGTACGAGATGGGCAGAAACCAAATGTATATCTAAAATTTTCCACCTTTATTGAATTATTTGATATTCAGTAAAAGTCCTAGAAAAAATGTAAAACTAAGCAATACGTAAATTGATTTATTTGTTTGTTTGCCGCCATTTTGGATGACAATTCGAATCTATTGGCCGCTCCACTCACACTAACTCTATGCGAGCTCGGCGCGCGGCGAGTCAAGGTAATCCGTCCGTGCGACGCTAAACATTCATTATTTCGGGTTTATTATCATAGAGTCAACCGTGTCATAGAATTTAATTTAAGATATTGCAAAAATTTACTTTTTATAATCGATCGCAATTGCAATACAGACAACATTTCTTCAATTATATTGTTTATCATTTGTTATACATATACAAACACATGAAAAGTAAACAAAAAAAAATTAAATAGTAGTTAAACTGGGTAAAGGTAGAAGACTATGCAGATACAGACAAACTTTAATTGGTATTTTTTGTTAGTTTGTGATGTTATTTATGTTAGGGCAACGACTGCCCCGCTATAAAAATATTATGGATAGATCATTGACATAAATTAGAAATATTTTTTTACCAAGGTAGCAATGAGTATGTACAAGGTCTGCGTATTATTCTCATACCTAATAATAAAATTCCCAGTTTCACACGGGCTGGTTATTATGAAGTTTGAAAAAAAAGCGGGTAAGCAAAATTAGTTAATTTCACTTGAAAAGGTTTCTTGCTATGTTTGTTAACAATCTACTTTTCCTATTAAGTTATAATTTTTACCTGCATTTACTATTTTTTTTCTGTTACCTACGTTACACGAAACATGGTTTTATGTTTCATCATATCACCTCATATTGGTCCACTGTCGGACATAAACCTCCTCTATGGCGCGCCCTTTTTCCCGGTCCTCTGCCTTCCGCATCCAGCCACCACCAGCAACATTTTTAAGGTCGTCCACCGGGCTAGAGGGCGTCCCACGCTTCGCCTTCCCATACGCGGTCTCCTCTCTAGGACACATCTGCTCCATCGGCCATCAGTCCTCCGACAGACGTGGCCAGCCCACTGCCACTTCAGCTTGCTAATTCTGCGAGCTATGTCGGTAACTTTGGTTTTCTTCCGGATGTTCTCAATTCGGATTCGATCCCTTACATACACTCCGAGCATAGCAATGAAGCGTAGCGCGCTGTGCGACCTTAAACTTGTGAACCAGCCCTGCTGTAAGTGTCCGCGTTTCGGCGGCGTAAGTCATGACTGGTAGGGCGCACTGGTGGACATAATACTGGAGAACTTCGAGTAAGGTACCCGCGACGTATACTGGCATTAGCACGACGTGTTGGTTGAACATTACTTTTATTTTATCCAAATTTATGCCGAGGCGGTCCCACTCGTCGAGAGGATTCATCTAGGGAGTGCAACATTTCGCTCAGTTCTTCCAATGACTCTGCCATAACAACTTATCGTCGGCAAACCTTAGGTGTGCGATGTATTCACCATTATGTTTATGCCCCGCCCAGCCCAGTACAAGGTTTTTAAGACATCTTCTAGCGTGTTGGTGAACAGTTTCAGGGGTATAACGTCCCCCTGTCTTACACGTCTACGCAGCGGGATAACACTCGTCCTATGGTCCTGGAACTGGACGGTCATCGTAGCAGCGTTGTAAAGAAGTCGCAGAACCTCAATATATCGCCAGTCTATACGACATCGCTGCAGAGAATCTAGCACAGCCCTGGTTTCGATGGAATCAAAGGTCGTAGTCTCTTGAGTTTTTTTTGTATAATCTGCCGTATAGTATATCTACGGTACTGAAGCCTTTCCAAAACCCAGCCTGTTCTGGTAGCTGAAACTCGTCAAGTCTTAGAGCGAGACGATTCGTGACGACTCTAGAGAACAGCTTATACACGTGGCTTAGAAGAGATATCGGTCGGTAGCTCTTAAGTAGTTAAGTAGGTTTTGTGTTAACTAAAAAGAATTCATCGATAAATTTTCATCAATCACTGCGTTTCTAAACCAATCATCGCGTTGTTTTTCCTCAGTATCGCAAAATTCTAAAAGGTAATATTCGAACGTTGCATTACTTTGTCTCACGCCACTGTTTCTGAACAACCGTTTCGTGCTGGAGAAAAGCTTTACTCATGAGGTTATTTAAAAAAAAATCTCAAAATTTCGTTTTAGCAACATGAGTGAAAAAAAAAACCCTGGAACTTCTAGGATACTTGCTGTTTTCATAACGTAATACCAGAGGTTGGTAGTTTCAATACGCCGGCAAAGTTGTTTCTGTACAGTGTATTTCATAAGTGGGTGAAACGTCCATACAAATCTTGGCTACCTCTTTTTAAGTGTTCTTTGTAAATAATGGGTATATCTGTTGTGTGCAATTTGCGTTTACTCATTACTTGCCTCAGCTCACTCCGCATAGCCGGTGCCGCGGTGCGCGGTGAGGCAATAACATATTGTGAAAAAAGGAGTTTACAAACGTTTTTACTATTGCGGTCTCTACATTTTTATTTATATTCGACGTCTCTCAAACTCTTGCCAGGGACGTACCGCATCACCATGTCATTTCGTCTCATAAAAAACCTATAAAGATGGATTTTTAATTTTAGTTAACTCAATTGAACCCCACAGTAAGTTCCTTACAGGACGTACAGTACAGTACAGTACAGGAACAGGCCGTACCTCGTTGTTGGAGACAAAAAGTTTTTTTTCTTATGAGCCGGGTAGAGGCTCGCGAGTTGGACGCACCTTCGATTCCGGTGTCGCTGGCTGCCCTAAGGCAGCACGAAGTACCAGTTCCGGGGAGAAGTTGTGAAGACTCAATTCCCCAGGGGAAGATAAATAATAAGATACGTGTAGTTCGAAAATACAATTTAATTATAGCTTCCTATACGATCGCAATTTACAAAAATTAATTAATTTCAATCCCTATTATGCCATACACAATTTATTCTATCTTCATTTTGGAAATTATTCATTTTGCCGCTTTTTTTTTTTTTGACGACCGTATTGCAATTTTTACCCCAGTCGACTTTATTATCGCCAAAGTTGGAAAATCGTGGTATGATGTAATTAAGTAGTAGAATTACGACAATCTATGTCATCTCCATATATTTCCCGAATATACAAATTACGGAAAAGAAAATTCCATAAGGCAAAATGGTCAATCCGCAAAAAATCAAGGTCTTCGTAGTTCCTATTAAGTAAAGCAGAATTAGGGTACCTTCTGTGTGATTTATAGGGTAACTCACAAACCGTCGACAGATATTCCAGAAGATCAAAATTCCTTACATGTTTTCCATTTGATCTAATCCGATCAAAAACACAGTTTTTTATATATGGTCTACGCCGATAAAGTTACACCAGGTAAAATAATTAATTATCTTTATTTTTTTAAAATTTCTATTTTTTATCTCTTACTTTGAGAAAATCTCAACCAGACAGACCTTGAATATTTTTCGATCTGTCATCTTTATAAAAATCAGTTTTAAAAGACTGTTGACGTAAATGAGTATGACATCCCATGCCTGTATGGATATAGAATTTTACAATGATTTTGACATAACACGCAAAAGGGTAATTTAAAGCTACTTACACACTACATATTATAAATTAAAATACTTCACTCGCTACAAGGTCTACCCTCGGGTGGGCGAAAAAGGAGAGGGGCGCTTTTGTCTGCACGCGTGAAACAAGCGAGTGGCTCGGCCAGCTGTGGAGTCACTTACTTAACTTGTCCGTTCCGTAGCAGGGTTTCAACTACATTCGTCATGTCCAGATTAGAGAGTACACCGCACCTGAGTGTGGATTTGGCAAATGTAGACTTGACGAATTTGGATTGATTGATTGCCAATGTGTTTCTTTATATGTAAACTTGACCCATCTGGCTCAAGTCCGTTGCGGTGCGGTTGGTGGTTGTCGGATGCTTACCTGGAATGGTACGTTCATGACGACCTGTGTCCCGTACGAGCGGTAGAACGCGCGCATTCCTTCCGCGCGGTACACCCCCCGCGCACACTCCCACACCCCGCGGTACGGAGACCCCAACATCTGTAGCCGCTGCTTAACCACTGAAACACAACACGCCACATGAGCCACATCAGTCACATCTCATATATATACCGATTATTATTTTAATTAATATATGGGGTGTAAGTGACATCGTGACGAAACTGATAGCATGGATTCTTTTACATGATTCGGAACCCTTTAGCGTTAACACTTTTAGGGTTCCGTATCCAAAGGGTAAATAGCGGAACCCTATTACTAAGACTTCGCTATCCGTCCGTCCGTCTGTGATAGACAGTTGAAGTTTTCACAAAGAATGTATTTCTGTTGCCGCTATAACAACAAATACTATAAAACAGAATAAAATTAACATTTAAGGGGGCTCCCATACAACAAATGTGATTTCTTTGCTCGTTTTTGCTCGATATTGATAACGGCAACAAGTAGACGCTTAAAATATTTACAGAATATTTAGTTATATATTTACTTTACGGAACCCTTCGTGCGCGAGTCTGACTTGCAATTGGCCGATTTTTTTTCGTCACTTTCTCGGAAACAGTTCCATTATATGCAGGTACAGCCGGTGCTAAGACCTAAATTAGTCCCACGGGCTTTTTTCGTAAATTTGACGATGATGTGCGAATTCATAGACCCACGGGCGGTAAAAATAAAAGCTGTCTTGTGGTTTTAAATATGTTTTGTTTGTTGTATAGTTTAGTATAGGTATGTTTTACCTTCAGCCAAAACGTTTTGATTTATAAATTCTTTAGATATATTATTACTATTCCCACAATTTCGATTGTGTTTTGGTGAGTTTATTTATTTATTTTTATATTTTTATTTATTAGCTCGCAATATGATGAAAAACATGGTGTGTAACATGGGCGGTACGGATATTACAAACTCGAATCATTAAAGAATTCGGCCTTCGGCCATAGGCTTCTAAATAGGCTCTCGTTAGTAATTTTCTCCTTACCATACCTAACACACAAAACCCACACACATACTATAGTAGTTTTCCTACTGACAATGACAACTGTAAAGTACTCAATTTTCTTTCAATTTTTTCATTTAATTAGGATGGACGAGGAAATTCTTTGATTTTTTTAATCTCTGTACGAGTTTGTAGTATTAAGGTAATTGGCCAGGCAGTTTCAGTACAAAATTCTTTTGCTATAATTTCGGAAGATAAGACAACTTTACGTTTTATTTAATTTCAAAAAAAAGAAAAAAAAAATTAAGAGCTCGCCGTTTTTGGTTTCATGAAACTTCATTCAGCCATTATTTTTTAGTAAATAAGTACATAATTTTGCTCCAAAATACATTGGTAGTGGTAGCACACAAAGACACATATTAACGCGCTATAATCACACACACTAATTAAAATCCGTAAAAAAAGGTCCTTCCTTATCCTATTCTTATCCGGTTACAAAAAGAGAGAGAGATGTATTTCACCCAAAACCATTTCAAAATATTGTGATAGCTTTTGTGTTCATATAAATCATGTCTTTTTGTTGATTTCGATTATGTAGAACATTGCATTATTTATATGGTTTTTTTTTTTGTAACAGTCATAATATAAAATTCAGATATTTATTATTACATCCTTATGTCGAAATTTATTTAGTTCGTTAGTAGTTGTAGTTAGTAACGTTATGGCACACGGTTCGAACGATGATTTTTAATACCTATTTTTTTTACTAAAATCAACGGAAAATGATTCTACTCGCTATTTCCAAGATAAGTTTTACAAATAAAAAATTACAAAATGACAAATTTTCGCAAAAAGCCTCATATTTTGCCCCCTATAAGCGATGCCCGAGTACGATAACGGGAGACCCGGGTACGATAACGCGAGACCCGAGTACGATAACGCGAGACCCGGGTACGATAACGCGAGACCCGGGTACGATAACGCGAGACCCGGGTACGATAACGCGAGACCCGGGTACGATAACGCGATACCCGGGTACGATAACGCGAGACCCGGGTACACCCAGACTATTCGGCAAAATGCGTCATCAGCACGACTTGAGTTTTAGACCAGTGTCAGAGCTATGCAGCTGTGTATGCGACGAGATTCACAGGTCTCCTTTGAGATTTTTTGACTACATAAGTACGCGGCAATGTAAATGCAATACGGTAAATTAGAATTGATTAGGTCAGGGGAATTACAGAATAGCGTAGCGAATCAGTAATATAGATACTGTATAATAATGAATATTATTATGTAGTCTATAGATATTGTTTTGTTGGCAGTCTTGCCCTGGGGATGTCCGGCGCGGGGTCAATATATTGTCAGTGACATATCTTAGACAAGTTGATGGGTCTGTATATCTGTTAGCAACACGATTCTCTTTATTGTTTACTTCTTTTAACGCACGGCCCTTAATCTTCGAAGAAAAAAAGCACTTGGTGAAAATATGTAACTAAAATGACATATAAAGAAACACCTACTGACTAGGTTAGGTATTAAAATGTACCATAAACCACGCCACACCCATTGTTACGGACGGACAGCAAAAGTAACGTTGCACCGTCGACAAACGCGCAAAAAATGAACTTTCAAAAAACTACGCAACTAGTTTTATCAAAACTCAAAGTTGCTAGTTCCTGAAAATGTCACGGCTTCTGTGGAGCTACTGTCAGAACGTGACTTTTCGATTTTTTAACAATACTGTAAAGTGAACCACATGTGTTTTTTGGTTCTCACATGTTCATTTCTAGACATAAATGTATGCCAATTGATTTTTTATACTATGCAAAACACAACTAACGTAGTAGTAAAATAAAAAATGTAAAAAGTCAAAATTTGTACTAAAAGTTCGAAAACAGATTTTGAAGCCTCATATTTATATGAAAATGAGCAGCCAATCAGAGCACAGACGAAAGTGGGAGAATGGCTCGGAACAAAAACACCATTGAAAAATATTAAATTACTGGCTCGGCCCAATATTAAATTAGAAAGTTCGAGGTAAAAATCTGGAAAATACCGGTTTGAACTGGTTATTGGGTTTCCAAAATAAAAACAACGTTCTCTGATTGGTCTAAAATAAATGATTTGAACATTTCCTCCTAGACCAAAAAGTATAAAAGGAGACGCAATTTTCATACAGTATGCAGTGAAAGTTCAACAGTTCCAGGAAAATAAGTGAAGAAACCAACTGAAGAAAGAACAAGTTATATATATATATATATATGTCAAGAAAGAACCAACATTTTTATAACTCAAGATTACTTCAAGAAAGAAGTAACATTTTTATAAATCAAGAAAATTCGTAGAAGTTAAGTAAAATCAGTGAAGCGTTAATTAAAATCACGATTTTAAAGAAAGTGTTTGTAATTTATAGATAAGTGTTTGTAAATTATAATTTTGAAAAATGTTAAATGAGTTGTCCATATAAGTGTTAATTGCGTTTAAGGAAATTATAAGCTGTTGCAAGCAGAATCCAATTTGTTTCATTTTTTCAATTTTACAGTGGGCTTTTTCAGAGCCCACATTTCTATAAACCTACAGTCCACTAGCTCTGTCCGCAACAGTTTATTTGGTCCTTCGGTAGCCGGATCACAACCTGTGTAGATCCTTAGGTAATCCGTAAAGTTCCGAAGTTTAAGTAATTTAAAGTGAATTTTTATTTTTCTGAAAAAAAAAAAGTGTTAATTTTAGAAAAGTGTAAAAAGTGTATGAACCGTAAGTAAAGTGAAATTATTGACACTAAGTCTTTATTTTTGAGTGCTTACCTATTGTTTCGTGTATTTTTTATAACTCTGTGTGTCGTATTTGTTGGGGTCATTTTCGGTTTCAAATTACGTAAATTTTTGTAAAACGTTTAAATTCACGGGAGTCGTTGTGAAAACGTTAAAAATAAATCGTGGTGATCTACGTATACGTATTTCGGGCAATACGTGTACTAGTTATAAAGTTAAAATTTTTAAATTTTTCCTGAAATTCAGTTTTTATAAATTTTCATAACTCTTCAGTTTTAAGTTTTGAAAAAGTCTTATACACGCGTGTTATACCGTGTATTCATTTTAAATTCACGTTTGTGCACGTATTACTTATGATACGTGTACTAGTTATAATTTTTAAAAAAATTTAATTTTCCTGAATTTCGAAATTTTTAAATTTTCATAACTTTTCAGTTTTAAATTTTTAAATTTTCAGTTTTAAATTTTGAAAACTTCTAGTACATGCGTGTTATCTCGTGTACTTATTTTGAATTTACGTTCGTGCACGTATTCCTTGCGGTACGTGTACTTTTAATAATAATTTTAATTTTTCGGAAAACTTGTGAAAATCCAAATCGTAATAATTTGAGCTCTTAGGCATATGGGAATTTCGTGTATATGCCTTAAATACATGGGTATACATTATTCCATGCAAAAATCGTTCTCTTTATTATTATTTGATTTTTTTCGAAAAAACCTAATTTTTAAAAATTAATAATTTTTTTTACTCCTGTGCAATCGGGAACTTCTTGTACATGTTTTATATGTATATGTGCTCGCATAATTGACGTGTACTAAAATTAGTACTTTAAATTTATTTTAAATTTTTGTAATTTTAAAAATAATAATTTTTAAAAATCTTTCGTACCTACACACGCGCATTTCCGTGTGTACGTACTTGCGAGCGTCTATTTTAAAATTATTGTACGTATACATATGTGGTACGCCTTTGCGTACTTGTTATTATTACTTAAACAATTATTTTGAGTAATAATATGCTCACATCTATGTATACAAGTACTTCCGCGTGCCTATTTTAAATTTTGTACGTATACATATGTTGTACAACTTATGTACTTTTATTTTATCACTTTAACTTTCTTTGAGGTGATAACATTTTTGAATCTATGTATACGTCTCTTGTAGGCACTTATATAAATTGATGTGCGTATACATACGTTGTGCAATTTATGTACTTCTTATCACTTCGATACTTTTTTGAGTGATAACATTTAAATATATGTATACGTGTATTTGGTGTGGTTTTTAAATTGATGAAGCCAGACCTTCTTATTGTTCAGTATTTTCTGTAACAATAATTTTTAAATTTCTAAACGTGTATGTATACATGTATTTTCGTGTAGCTATTTTAAATTTATGTGTACATAGCTACGCGTGCTTTGTGCGAGTTCACCACAAAGTTGTTCGAGTACAAAGAGTACTTCAACAGTTTTGAAGACTCAATAATATTTTAAAATTTTATGTCTATACGCGCATTTCCGTGTGGTTATTTAATTGATGTGCGTATATGTGTTTGGTACAACTCGATTACCTACTTACGATTGTTTTTTCAATATTCTTTGAAAAACAATATTTTTGAATTTAATGTCTACGCGTACCTATTTCCGTGTGTTTATTTTAATTGATACGCGTACGCCTAATTTGTACATCCGTGTACTTATTATTATTATTTCAATGTTTTGAATAATAATTTTGAATAACTTGTACCTATCTTTGTGTAATATCGGGTACATGTTTTGATGTATATGTGCACACGTGCAGTCGCGTGTGCTTATGTGTGCGTTTACGTGTTGAAAACGAAACGCATACTTTGAAATATTATTTTAATTTTACGAAATTATAAAATAATTATTTTTGAATAACTCGTACTCTGTATTATATCGGGTACTTGTTTTAATTTTGAATATTATATGCATAAGTGTATTTAATATTCGGTGTGGTTATTTTGAATAGATGTATGTAAGTATATTGTACAAGCCAGGCCATCTTAATTGTTCCAATAATTTTGGTAAACAATTATTTTAAATTATTTAATCTGTGTACCTACGTACACCTAATTTTTAAATATATGTGTACCTATACGTGACAAGCTCCGTAACACTTGTTTTTCAATTTTAAATATTTGGGTTCTTTCTCTTGTTCTGAAATATTTTGCTTATGTGTTAGTACTAAGGTGTAACTCCATACAACTATCTGTTCTCATATTTGATATTTGTGCTCGTTTAAATTTTACTGTGTATGTGCATTTGTGTTCGTGTTGGGATTCAATTTTGTTGTGCTTATTTAAAAAATAAAAAGTACAATGCCTAACACACGTAGCCAAAAAGCCGCGTCAAAGGCTGGCCACGATGAACGGGGGATTAACGTACCCGAGTCGGTACGTCCCACGACGGCGTCTAGCGCTGTCGGTGCTGCGTCGACGAGGACAGGATGCTCGTCGGCCAGCGTGCGTATACAGAGTGCGGAACTCGAAGCGTTGCAAAAAATTGCGGAGCTCCGTACGGAACGTTTGCAGTACGAAAGAGCGGTAGAAAAAAGACGTATAGAATAAGAAAATAAACGTATAGAAATAGAAAATAAACGTATGGAAGCGGCAAAAGAAAGTATGGAAGCTCAAGAAAATATTATTAAAAAACGGCTTGAGCTTCAAATTTTAGAAATAAGAAATAACAAATCTTCACTGGGAACTAAAGCTAGGTCAACTCTCACTGCATCGCGGGTTGAACTAGACACACATAACGACGCTCACGATAGCGTCGTCACGGCCAGGTCGGTGGTACGCAACGTCTCTCCCATACGGGGGGAGGGGAGCTCGAGGCGCCAAAGTAAAGCGTCGATGGAGCTCTCTACGCCAGGCGTCGCAGATAAAAGTGGTACCACCTGCCGCCTACGCCGTATTGAAGAGGAGCGTGGGGCTTATATGAGCACCCTGCGCTCACACCACACCGCCAAGCGAGGGGCGCTACTGAGCCCCCCACGCTGGCACCCTAGCAACCCACACAGGGAGGTCCAAGGCCCCCCACACCGGCGTCGCGTGGAAGTCCGCGGGGACATGGAAGGTCCTCTGCTCCCACGCACGCCACAGGCTGAAGATGACATCGGCCGCACACTCGCACGTCGCGTGGATACCGCCGAGGACATGGAACGTCCTAGGCTCCCACGCACGTCACAGGCTGAGGATGACCTCGGCATCATTTCTGCACGTCGCGTGGATGCCGGCGGGGACCTGGAATGTCCTCTGCTCCCACGTACGACACAGGCTGAGGATGACATCAGTCAACGACACCCGGAAGGGGGTGTATCGCCGAACAAGGAAGAGGGACATGCTGCGTCACTGCAATTACCATATCCTCTTCGGCATGCGTCTGCTGACAGGGACTGCGGCAATCTTGAGCCGTACCATAATGAGATGGAGGAGGGGGAGCGACGTAACCGCTTCTCCTTTGGGACACCTGCCTATCAAAAAAGAAGAGGTCACGACGGAGGGATGAAAGGGGGGGAGCGACGTGACCGCTCCTTCTCGAGAAGAAGATGTGATCAAGCAGATGCATTGAAGGACTTAGCGACATCAAGGTCGCCACAAAGACAAGTCCTTGAGCTTCCACTTTTCAGTGGCGCTCGTCACGAATGGCTGCCTTTCATGGCAGCAGTCAGGGACTCTGCCTGGCTTTACAAATTTTCGCCTGCAGAGAACCTAGCAAGACTTCGTTCTTGCCTACGCCATGAAGCGCGTGAATCGGTGTCAGCGTTGCTTTATACCGCTGCCGACCCCGACCAAATTTTGAAGACGCTTGAACAAATATATGGAAGACCTGAGATCTTAGTCAATGGATTTCTGAGCGACCCCCGGGACTTACAACGCCCCAGGCCGTCATTGACAGAACTCAACGACTTCGCTGTCAAACTAAAGGATCGAAATCACGCCTTTAATAGAAGGTACACTGAACCAGTGAAGGACGAGATACAAAATATGATCCAGTGGCAAGGTAAAATGAAGATGCCACTAAGCTGTGAACCAGCAAACATGACGTCAAAAATTGACATGTCGTGTTCTGACGTACGACTTGAAGTCAGTGGGCAGCACATTGAAAAAACATTGAGTCTGCTGAACAATGCCCACACTGATGAATTGGGCTTTAAGCTGCAACTTGTTCGCGTACCACAAGAGGTACGCCAACAACGGCGTACGGCAACCAAAAGCGAAGCTCTCAAAGGAAAGCTTCATTTGAACAAAAGTCCATCAGAAAATAAAACGAATGACTTCGTGAGATGGCCCAAGATATCGAACAGCGTGACAACAACACGTGTCACACACTGTTTTAGTTTGAAGACGCGCTCTATTAAGAAAAGAGAGCAGCTCGCATGTTCTGAACCAGCAAAGGCCGAGCGCCAAGGCGAAATAAAAAGCGAGTGCCAGAATAAAGAACTTGTCCGCGCTCCACAAGCGGTACGCCAACAGTGGCATATGCAACCTAACAGAGAAGTTATCAATGGAAAGCTTCAGTTGAACCGAAGCCTAAGGCTGAAAAAATTGAACGTGAAGACTTCACAACTCCCGCGCAATAGCAATTTAGACGCACGCTCTTTAAAGAAAAAAGAGCTGCATGAATTTTATAACGCCAATGAAGATGGCAGTCCGCACGACTTCTCAGAACGAAGCGTCGCCGACAGTAAAAATGTTAGCCATTTTGAAGAGGCTAAACCAGTTGCCATTCAAAAGGCATATGAAGAAGTTTTTTGTGAAGACATACAGTGCCTTAAGAAAAGGAAGAAGGGCACGTGGCTGAATGAACCACGACAGCAACCGTCTGGTCGCCCTCCGGAAAAAATGGGAGGTACATTACACAGACGTACGCATAAAAGGAGGCGTCTTAAGACGCCGCCCCGCAAGTCGACTAGCCGTCCTGCAGTGTACCAAGGAGGCTTCGACAAGCTGCGCCGAGGGGAGTGTTACGGACGGACATCAACAGTAACGTTGCACCGTCGACATACGCGCAAAAAATGAACTTTCAAAAAACTACGCAACTAGTTTTATCAAAACTCAAAGTTGCTAGTTCCTGAAAATGTCACGGCTTCTGTGGAGCTACTGTCAGAACGTGACTTTTCGATTTTTTAACAATACTGTAAAGTGAACCACATGTGTTTTTTGGTTCTCACATGTTCATTTCTAGACATAAATGTATGCCAATTGATTTTTTATACTATGCAAAACACAACTAACGTAGTAGTAAAATAAAAAATGTAAAAAGTCAAAATTTGTACTAAAAGTTCGAAAACAGATTTTGAAGCCTCATATTTATATGAAAATGAGCAGCCAATCAGAGCACAGACGAAAGTGGGAGAATGGCTCGGAACAAAAACACCATTGAAAAATATTAAATTACTGGCTCGGCCCAATATTAAATTAGAAAGTTCGAGGTAAAAATCTGGAAAATACCGGTTTGAACTGGTTATTGGGTTTCCAAAATAAAAACAACGTTCTCTGATTGGTCTAAAATAAATGATTTGAACATTTCCTCCTAGACCAAAAAGTATAAAAGGAGACGCAATTTTCATACAGTATGCAGTGAAAGTTCAACAGTTCCAGGAAAATAAGTGAAGAAACCAACTGAAGAAAGAACAAGTTATATATATATATATATATATGTCAAGAAAGAACCAACATTTTTATAACTCAAGATTACTTCAAGAAAGAAGTAACATTTTTATAAATCAAGAAAATTCGTAGAAGTTAAGTAAAATCAGTGAAGCGTTAATTAAAATCACGATTTTAAAGAAAGTGTTTGTAATTTATAGATAAGTGTTTGTAAATTATAATTTTGAAAAATGTTAAATGAGTTGTCCATATAAGTGTTAATTGCGTTTAAGGCAATTATAAGCTGTTGCAAGCAGAATCCAATTTGTTTCATTTTTTCAATTTTACAGTGGGCTTTTTCAGAGCCCACATTTCTATAAACCTACAGTCCACTAGCTCTGTCCGCAACACCCATTTATATATGATGTGGACATAATTTTATAATTAACCTTTTTTTTAAAAAGTTTGCCACATCGAGGCAAGTAAGGATTTCAGTTAAGGTTTTGGAAGACTTCTTAATAAGTCTTCAATATCACCAGATGGCGTCGTGTGGCGCGATATAATAAAGCAGGTTTTCGCTTCCACGCAATATAAACTACGTTTTAGTCTGAGGGCATCTGCCGCTAGATTAAAAGTATATCTAATATAGATTAGCAGAAACTATTTCATAAGTTGTGTCTCGATACAATGAACTGCTTCCAATATTAAAACTGCCGCTGCGATGCGTCTCTTAGGGTTCGTGGTAGTCATGTGCTACGGCCACCTTAAATGTGTTAGCGATGTCAGAGATTTTCTCTAAGGACTACAGTATGGGGTTCTTCAAGAAAGAAGTTATTGGATTTTTGAAGGGTCGGCAATGTGCGAGTGATACTTCTGGTGTTGCAAGCGTCCATAGGCCACGGTGACCGCTTACCATCAGGCGGACCGTGTGCTTGTTTGCCGCCTTAGTGGTATAAAAAAAAAAAGGTACGTACACAGCGCGTGACAAAAGTTGGGCTAAGCTACGAGCACTGAGCTACTTGCACGAGCTGCTAAAGGGTTATCTATCATTGTACGTCTAAATAACAAAACCTTATTATCAAAGTCCACCGAACTCTTGGCTGTATTGAGAATTATTTTTATTCTTTTTTTTGGTTTATGAAAAGTGCTATCTGTGCGGACAGACCCTTCGATATCTGTGGCACAAGGTTTTGCCCGTGACAAGGAGTTTCTTCTTAGGCGCTTGAGATATTAAAACGCGTATATGCTCACAACAGACCGATTTTATTTTGCTTATGCTTCTTACTTAAATTCTAACACATATGTACAAAAATTTTACTTCTTAGCTTTCATAGCTATTAACTTGTTGAAGTTTTCTTGAAGACTGAATACAAATACAAAATTCGTTCTATATTTATAATAAAAATAAAAAACCCCATCAGAGGGAGAGGTTGTTCCATAGAACTGAATTTTGTAGAAATTTAGTACTTAACTTATTGTACTTACTGTGGTGACTAAAAACTTAGTGAAAGACAACATATAGTAATCGATATAGACATATATCGAAAGTGTAGGTATATCTAACTAGCTATAAATCGCTACTGACAGTTGGGGTCTCTATCGGCTATTGCCATCACAGTCACACGATTTGCGGCTTGACTATAAAATAACGCTGTTTTACATTTTTAGGTTTTATAGCCAAACGGTAAGAGCTATAATGACGATTTAGGTGTCCTAAGATAGAGCTTTCGGAGGCGGTTCCAATGACGTATAGTAGTATGTTCCATCGTATACGGTTAGGCCGTAGTGAGAGAAGAGCTGGAATTCTAGCTCTCAGGGTTTTCTGCCTACAGTAGATGACTACAGACTTTGTGCTATACGTCAAAAAATAGACCTAAAATTCGGACATACCTTTTAGTAATTTTGGTGTTTGTCAGTATGTTAAATCATGAAAAAATGTGTGATACAAGTTTTATTTTCCTTGTGCTCCTGTACTTAAGGGCTTAAAGTTACCTGTATGAAACCTATTTATCTTGATAGATGCCTATGAGAGGTATCGAAATGATGCCCACGGCTACTTTCTACCATCGCACCGCTCGCCATCGGCAGGGAATTCATTCTCACGCTTTAGAACCGAAATGGTCGCGTACAGTACGGTTTCAGAGAAACTTCCTACGGCGAACGGTTAGGTTGTGGAATGAGCTCCCTGCCAAGGGTTTCTCTAAAGACTACAGTATGGAGTTCTTCAAAAAAGAAGTTATTAGATTTCTGAAGGGTCGGCAACGCGCGAGTGATGCCCTTGGTGTTGCAAGCGTCCATAGGCTACGGTGACCGCTTACCATCAGGTGGACCGTAGGCTTGTTTGCCACCTTAGAGGTATAAAAAAAAAAAAAAAAGTGATATATTTATCTTTATCTTATGTAATCCGGTTGCTGTCTTATAAGCTATTGTGTTTCATAAGTTTACATGTGTTTTGCACCCTAACCATACTACTTACCGTAACGGTGTAGATTCCTACGTATAGGGGCAAAGGTGTACATTTAACTTGTGATACTTTTTTTTAGGCACAGCCTAAGGACTTAATGACCCTAGCCATGTGAAGTTTCAGACAGTCTTTCCCTTTTTTACCCATAGACCCATCTCTTTTGTATCCTTATTTCAGTTTATTGTTATAGGAGTAAGGGAGAAAGAATGTTCAATACTCTACACGCTAACTATTTTCACCTGTAACTTAATAACCGTACATACGGTCTATATAGAACTTTTCATAGTGGTTCCGTACTTTTTTGCACAACAAATGGCATATGTTTTACATACATACATTACAGTAAAATTCCCGCTTTTTTGGGGATAGTCGTGCGTACAAAGTCGACAACATGTCGGTACTCACACAATATTATTTTTGATATCAAAAATTAATAAAGAGGGGAAATGAAACAAACTTCTCTACTGTTACCTAACTTAATACAATTTTACACTTATTGTTATTACATGTTTTTAAATCTAAACTAGTCCCTATCAGGAAAATAGTTTTTTAATGTATAAATATATACTTAATATTAACTTATTATTACGAAACATTACATGACATAAATTATGCATTTTTATATAAATGTTAATGGATGCAATTTGTGTTGCATTCTAGCAGCGGTGATAACAGCTATTCTTTGTTATTAATTGAGTATAATACCTAAAACGGCTGATTTTGACAGACATCTTGTTTGTTACAAACAATTAAAAATAGTTATACTAACGATCTTTCCTAACTTGAACACACACTTTGACTTACTTTTTAATTTCTATATTGTTTAAATATTGTTCCGAAAGTATCAAAAGTACGTGGAATCCCGGTTGCAATGAAAGCCAGTACCGAAAATCCTGGTTCCATGAAACAATATCGGTTCTGCATTCCCTCGTCGCGGTCAGCGCGCACGCGATATCGACCTCGGACGCGTCGGCTGCACCTCCACTCGACAGGATTCTGCTCGTTAGTTACATCACCGCTGGTCGATGACGTATCGATAGTGTTGCCATAATTATCGGGAACTGATACGGGACGTTTATGGTAATATTTCTCGAGATTACTTATAAGTTTAAAAAAAAAAAAATTCGCTACCATTTAATAGAATTTTTCCCTTTGGCCGCTCTCGAAACCAAGTTTCGCTTTCCAAAAGCGAAAAGTATTTCTTCTACCGAAACCCAAGAACATTAATTCTTTTTTCGAAAGCAGTTACCAATTAAAACAAAAATATCCTGGTTCGAAACTTAAAAGTCCTCAATATAATATGAGGAAGATGGTCCGTTCATAATTCAAATAAACTCATAGCAGTACTTTTTAAAAAATAATTTAAATAAAGAAAAATTAAGTGAAACCTAAAATCTATTCTAACTAAAACTGATACGAAAAAAATGGGAAAAGAGAATGACGCAATAATTTCAACCTTTTTTCTTTACTGCAGCAGCAAAAAAAGTTTCGAAAAATTAGTAACGTTCTTATTTGGAAACCGGATTTTGGTAGAAGAAATATTTTTCTCTTTTGGATTCCTGTTTCGAACGCGGACGAAGGGAAATTTTTCATTAAATTGACGATTTGCGACGGTTCCATTGCTGGTCTGTTCTCAAACGGGACAAGATCCTCAAATACGGTGACAGTGCCGTATATACGGGACGTATAGCAACCCTACGTATCGAGAATCGTAACGATCGGTTCGAAGACTCTCGATGTAGCGTCCCTGGACCAACCGTCGAACGCTTCGGTCGCCTCAATCTCACCAGAACCCGGTGAAACGTATCCCTTAACCCCTTAACATCATTAGGTATCTCAAAAACACTACAAATAGTTTCATCCGTTATAAAATAAATCTTCATGAAGTACTTCATAAAGAAAACATATGAATATGTAACGAGAATACCACTTTGCTGATCGAGTCCGGCGCGGGCGAGAGGAGAGAGGAGACCTTAAGGGGAAATCATTGTCACGAACATTATCCTTCTTTACACTCTTACTATACAAATACAATACGACTCCATGTTCTAGTTTAGAAAATTAATTGTTTACACAAATAGGCCTGCCTACAAGCATCGTGTCCACAGTAGAACACGACACACACACACACAGTAGAGTACGACACACACACTCACACAGTTGGTCGCGCGACGATGACTCTCCATGACAATAAGATAGTGGCGGGATTTGGTCTGCATGTGGTACTCGTAGTGACGATGGTGCGATAGCGACACCGCGTGGTCGGCGACCGGCGACCGATCTCCGATAATCGGGTCGCGGACACACTGACCCGCGCCCCCTGACTCACACGTCACCATGCTCCATGGTCTTTATGACAAAAGTCATTACCCTCCTCTGACCGCAAAACAAGATAACTTTATTTTGATGCAAAAACGGTTCATAGTTCAAAAGCGATAGTAGTCTGTAGTGCGCCACGTGAGGGAAAGACGCGTCGTGGATTGCGATGTAGACATGTATCGTTCCTAGACATACAACAATTCTACGGCTAATGCATGCTATGTACGCAGAGCCAGCGGCTGCACACGTTTACTGCGTGGGTCTATTTGTATTGGAAACGTCATCAACCGACGCATCCGTGTGTAGCGCGGCCGTGGTCGTAGTGACGATGCCATCTACATTTTCATTACAACACCGCACTGTTTTGTGCTCGTATCACTTTATAATACTTTAAAACATAAACAACATTTTAACCTTTCAATAATGCTTCAAGTCTATTTCGCTGTATGCATTATAAAAACCATTTTCATTGCCGCCAAATATTCAGTCAAAAACAATAAAAAAAACAAATGTTCAAAATATAAATTTCAAACAGAGAGCTCAACTCGAAGCTCATTCACTCATTTACATTTACATTTACATTACGTAAAACATTGAGATAGCAAATCGTTAACTTAACTTATCTCGAGCCGAACAGAACCCATCGTACGGCTTATCGATGACGCATCTAATAAATAAAAAATCTTTAAAAATGTAGTGCATTAGATAATATTAGGTTGTTGTATGATGGGTGAGGTTAGTCCAATCCAACCTGGCCTTGGAGACCTATTACGCAGATATACATATATCGGCGGGTGCGGCGAGACGGCGACAGACAGACCGACACGATCGAGCACTGGACAGCTTTAGATAACTCGAGTATACGATCTGAGTGAATAAGTGTTCGGCGGAGCGTGCAGCGGGGCGGGCAGCGGACGACAGAACGTATACCGCGTAGCCTTATAGTTCGAGTTTAAGAGGAAATATCAGACCCAAGCGAATACACATAGGTTTGGAAATACAATTTTATTCCTGCCGCGCTAAGACCTGGGCCGAGCTATCCATGCGCGATAGGGACAGGGACAACTGCGCCTCGGGCTAATTATTTATTATACGTGGTCACAATCATCCGCATTGTATATATGATACTTATCCTGGAAGTTAATAAATGATTCTAGTAACTATTTCTATACTTTTTGTTTTTTTTTAATTTGTTTACATACGAATATGTCATAAAACATACAGACGTAGTCAACAAGTTCTGATTGACCCTTGGTTTGGGCTAATCAGTAGGTAGAATTAAAATATAAACAGTTCTTTTGACTGAGATATTTGATTAGTTTTTAGAGTTCCGTACCCAAAGGGTAAAAAACGGGACCCTATTACTAAGACTCCGCTGAGCAGGAGCTGGCTGCAACAGCCAACTGCATATGCAGCTCAGAAAAAAAAGAAAACCTTGCACATCATAAATGCGCGCACAGTACTTGGTAGTCGCAGTAGTTTAAAACTGCAATATCTCCTAATATATTCATTAAAATCGAATGATGTAAAGGGGAATTTTGTTTTAAATTAAATACCTGTGATGAATAACGTATTTGTTTTGGATAAGAATTAATATTATGTTTATAAAAACACCTTCGCAAATAATGTATTATTTTAGAACAAATTTGGTTAGCATAAAAATGGTTATAGTGAGTGAGCCAACCTAAACAGGTGGACATATGCTGTCGTGGATTTTTTTTTAGAACTTTTAAAGGAGAACAATTCTGCCGTACATGATTTTTTCAAAACTAACGCAGCGGTAAATCTCAAAAAGAAAAAAAAAACCCAATTTTGAAACATTTTTTATTGGAGCTCCGCTCCCATTGGTCTTAGCGTGATTATGATATATAGCCTTCCTCGATAAATGCACTATCTAACACTGAAAGAATTTTTCAAATCGACCCAGTAGGTCCTGAGCTTAGCGCGTTCAAGACAACTCTTCAGCTTTATAACATTAGTATTGATTTGTACGGTCGGTAATGAGAAGAGTTCTGCCACTCCTGAACCAGTTACATTAACAAATTGGACATCTTAATAAATAAGAATTAGCCGCTTACAATATTTAGTACAAATATATGCAACACTATCTTCACGGGTCTGCATAAACATTAGTTCATGTGCCTACGGAGGTGTTTATAAATCTGCTCCATAAAAATTTACTCATAAGAAAAGGATATTTGTACTCCATTTTGTTTTGCGACTATAATGTTGCAGTTATTTCTTTGTAATATGAGAAATATACGAACCAATGTCGATCAAAAGGGTCTGTCGGGACACCAGTTGTGTGGTATTATAACTAGCTTACTATTAACACTATATTAACCGTCTTTTGCGAAATATTCTTATTACAAAACAAACGTTTAATGTTGAAAGTTTTTATTGCAGCGATTTGATGTTAGTTGCTAAATACTTTCTTAATGCATAGACTACTGTTGTAATTTTCTTTGATACTGCACTGATCGTGACTGAGTTATATGGTTCTTTCATGATAAATTGAAATTTATTTGTGCCAACCTATATTCATGCTATACTTGATAATATTCAGCATAGCATGTTACAATGTATGTTCTAATATCTATTAAATTCACATAGGATTCAAATAGACCTAACTAGATATGGACATGACTATTATTCATCAATCACTCACACACAATTCCTTGTACTAACACATATAAAGTGTAACATATCGGCACATTGCAAATTTGAACCGTGTCGCACTGATCTCGACCGTGTGAGGTGAAATGTTCAGGTACAGTTATTAAAGAGAATGAATCATGGAAATTACAGTAGGTGCATACAATTCTATAGTGTATAAGTTCGTTTAAAACGTCTTAACATTGAAATATTTCATGATTGATAAGATAAAATAAGATTACAAAATGTCGCTCATGAAATCTGGCGCTGACTGCAGACAAATCGCGGCGTATTTATTCTAAATAATACTTATCTCACTAGCTTTAGGTGTTCATCATCTGTTAAAACAGTTTCATAGCAAAATAAGTACCCAGTGATCGACTCGATGCAAGTCGATTAAGAAAAAAAATCCTTAATATTGACAGTGCAGTCATTTAAAATAATTGGTTGTGCATATTTGCAAAAACTTTAAAAATCTGTCTCCGAAATTGCGAAAATACGGTCATTGTGCGTACACGCGGTCTATCGAGCGGTTCAACCAATATAATAAGCTCATTCAAACTATCACGATAACAAAATTAATAAATTAAATCATTTATTAAAATAAATTAGTATACTAGTAAACACCGTCAAAGAAACTGCAAATTTAAATTAAACTTATCAATTTTCTGCCAGTTACCTTACGTGTGACTACTGCTGCGTTAAGTATTGCACTGTAGGCTAGGTAACTATTTCACACCCTCTTCTGATCTATTAACTATACCGTTCTCGAGGCGTCTGCCACATTACACTAACTTAAATAAATTCTACTTTTAATATTTATTGCAAATAACTACCACGGTACACAAGTCTTTAAAAATTTCCCTTGAAAACTATAAAAGTAAAGGGAACGAAATTTTTTTTCTGAACGCACTATGCAGTTGCCTGATGCAGCCAATACTGCTCCACCGGATCTTTGGAAGGAGTCTCAGCCCATATAGCGCCCATCTTACTTAGAACAAATTGTCCAACTCGTTCATACGTATACCAGTATATAAAAAGATTTGAATCAACTAGTAAGTAAACATTAAAATAGTCACTATATGATTAAACTCATTAATGTCCCAGACACAGACTGAGGTTCTTAACAATACCAATTGCAATTAGTGACTGTTCCCAAGCATCAAATATATGTCGTATAAAGGCAACACCTGCATCACTTGTAGAACGCCCTTTTGTAAAACAAACTGTTGAGGATGAAGTAATCTATTTAAGTTAAAATTTTAAAGCATCTGATTGAACTTAAGTTGTTAAAAAAATATTGCTTAAGGCAGGCACAGGCAGTATAGAGATCGGTCTAAACTTATTGCGATCATCTTTACTTCCACATTTAATAAGTGGTATAATTTTACATATTTCATTTAGTCTGGGAATATACGGGATACAGATTAGATATAACACACTTATTAAATATTATGGCTAAGATTGGTGCTATAATATCAATAATTCCGCTACAGACATTAACAGATATATCCCATAGGGCAGTTTTTTCTGAGTAAGCAATTTAAATGTCTTTATAATGTATTCAGGGTTACCCCTGAAATACCCCTGCTCTATTTTAAATACAACCTCGCATTTATTTATATAATGATGGTATAATTTTACATATTTCATTAAGTCTGGGAATATCCCTTTGTCAACACACTTATTAAATATTATGGCTAAGATTGGTGCTACAATATCAAAAATTTCGCTATAAACCTTAACAGATATATCCCATAGTGAAACGAACGGCATAGGTGGACTGTATAACTTTCTTCTTCGCGGGGAAATAAAATAAAACACTTCTTCATGTAAAGGTGCACAGCGCGCTCTTCTTATTATCATCATTAATTTTTCAATTTAATAAGTATTTAATGTGCTGCCATATTGTTTATCCGATTGCCGATTACGATAAAACTATGTTAATTTATTGCCTCCACTTGCGCAAAAGTTATAGGCATCAAAGAATGTCATAGGTTGTAATGGAATAGGTTAAATACTCAAAGCATTGACCAGCATCGGACCTAAGTGACGGTAATACAAAACAATCCTATACATTTGTCAACGAGTGTTTGCCATCTGTAATCAAACTAATCAATCATTGATGGGATTTGCTCAATTCCTTAGTAGGTATTAGACGTTCTGTTCGGCGCGCTCTCTGAGAAAATAGCTAGGTGCCTACCGATACAAACTTATAAAGGTTATGCGAGTTTTTTTTTTTTTTATTCTTTATTTATAGCCAGGACTGAATATTAAAATAGGAGGAGGTTTCTGAGCTAACATTAATTTATCTTTTCACGGAGACCAGCCAGGACGATAATAAAATAGGTAGGTAACTCGGTACCTCGTAACATTCTTACCGACACATACGGTATCTACCTTTTTTAAAATTTACTTTAAAATCATAATAATGATAATAATGGTAAAATGTAAGTTCAAATATTTACTTACCTTTCACTATTTTTAAATTATTCTTATATATTATAGGTACTTATAGGCTACTAAATTAGTATTTTTAGAAATAATTGTACGTTACGAAATTGTTGATGAAGTTAAGTTAAGTTGTAACTTTTAAAAAACGTGTACACTGCCTACTGATTGACTAAAGAAATGAAAGGTAACATAAATGTAACATTGGCGGTCAATAGATAATTAATAATACCAAAATAATCTATAAAGGTTGTCACTCATAAACAATATTCATAGTAAGTATTTTTTGAAATGGAGTAGGGTAAAACACCCAAATGTCGGCCCCTTAACGTGAAATGCAACTTTCAGTTCTAACCATACCTAAACCTTGAAGTTACCAACCGTTGAATTTGCATTGTCGGGCTATTTGACATTTACACTTTATGTTATTGATTGTATATAGTGATTATAAACATCTTAAATTACGTGACAAAGAATAATAAGCGTTTAAAGTTTTGTACGGCAAATTTCCCTAATATTGGCCATCCTTTACTTAACTACGGCCTTCTTCTATCCTAATGTCGAATCGTAAGAAGGGCAATATATTAATAGAAATTATTATTATTTGTGTTGAAACTGGTCAAGCTTAGCTTGTTAGAGCAGCCTTAATTTCGGCCGTGATTTTTATAGTCTATTAAAATAGTATAACTAACATTTTGAGGCGGTCGAACTTTGGTTATTCAATTAACGGGTATTTAAAAGCCCTAACTTAGGATACTAATAAATCCATTAAAATTATAAAATTGCTGTCATCTCCCTTGTCTTGGCCGCAGGCCGACATTAGGGTTTTGTAATAAAATAAGAATCCTAACATCAGCTCCGTTATTTCTATTTACCGAATTAAATTAAGAAGAAAAATATCTTTTACATTGCTATTTAACTGTCCGAAATTAGTAAGAAAACTATTGTAAGCTGTTGGTGGTAAAAAAAAACATTTTTCCAGATTGGTATCGGTTGACGTTTTTTGCCAAATTAGTGATAGAACTTTACATAATCTTTATCATAACCTTTGATTTCATCATTTTATCAGTAGGAACACGTTTTTTAAAAGTTATAACGTAGTACTTAACTTCATCAATAATTACGTAACGTTATTTCGTAAAGTACAATTATTTTGAAAAAATACTCATTAAGTAGGTAGATATTTACAATATATAAATATAAATTTAATAATGGTAAAATAAATAGCTGGCAATAGTTTTCTTACTGCTTTAAAATAGTAATGTACAAGATTTTTTTTTATTTCAGTTGTTTACTTTAATTTGTTACTGAGAAATAACGGGGCCTATGATAGGATTCTTATTTTATTACAAAACCCCTTATGTTGGCCTGCGGCCGAGACAAGGGGGATGACAGCAATTTTAAAATTTATTAGTATCCTAAGTTAGGGCTCTTAAAGTCTATAAGGCGTTCTATACTCGTTAATTGAATGACCAAAGTTCCGCAGCCTTTTAATGTTAGTTATACTATTTTATTAGACTATAAAAATCACGGCCTGTTTTGATGAAAAATTTTCAAAATAATAAAATCAGTCTATTCATGTTACTGTGAGGGACAGTGTGTTCATAATTATTTGCTAAAATACACAATGCAGTTTGTCACATTAATAATTTATTTTTTAATAATAATATAGCAAATTTAATAATTTTATTATATTTTATTTATCATTCGTCAAATTCAGTTTTTACATGAAAATCACAAGAAAATACCTATATAACCTAATATAGTTTCTATTTTAATACAACTTTCAATTTTAAATAACAATGACTAATAATGCCTTTTTTTGTTTACGATCTAGAACATTCTTTACTGGCCGATATTAGAGTAAAAGAAGGTTGTAGTATGGAAATGTTACAAGCGTCCATAGGCTATGGTGACCGCTTACTATCAGGCGGACCGTTAGCTTGTTTGCCATTTTTAATATATATTAATTTATTTTTTAATATTTAAAAAAAATAAATACTGTTCTATTCTTTTTACTTAGGAATAATTGGAAATCTCTTTCTAGACTTTAATCTTAGTGACACATTGTTCACAGTAGATGTAGGTACAATTATTTGAAAAATAGGTATCATACAACAAATTTTTAATAGGTATGTATTCATTATAAAAATCCATACTAATATTATAAATGCGAAAGTAAATCTGTCTGTTTGTACCTCTTCACGCTTAAACAGCTGTACTGATTAAGATGAAATTTAGCAGGGCAGGGCATAACCTTATTCAGGGCGGGGGAACTGCGGTCAAATTTGGCATGGAGATAGTTTGAGTCCCGAAGAAGGATATAAGCTACTTGAAAACGTCAAGTCTTAGTCGGTTTTATTTTGGAATAAAAGCTAGTATTATATAAGTGTAACTTACTCATGATCCTATTTGATCGAGGTTCAATAAATTGCAAATCAAATGGTAACACTTTTAATTACGGTTAGGTACCTACTATTATTTTGCACGTTCCAGGCAGTGCTGTTTATAGGTACTATTAGCTGACCCGGCAAACAACTGTCGCACCAACCTATTGAGAAAGGGTTGTACTAATTCAGAAACCTTCCCCGACATGTGCATAACAATTTTATTAAAATCGGTTTACCCTTAAAGTGCGAGTCCGACTCGCACTTGACCGTTTTTACTACCGGCTCATCTCCGTAGTAAACTAAGCCAAAAACTAGAGCTTCGCAAACTGTGGTGCCTAACTCGTTGCCCGACAATCAAAAAAGAGCTGAATAAGTTAGGTAGTGGTCTATCGCACCAAATTTCAACTTATCGGAAAAGGTCTTGGGATAACACAATCTCAAAGGCCAGCGATAACGATACCGCTCTTTATCGTTTAGCTCGCTGTATGACCAACACCCCTGCACCCATACACCCCCTTGTAGACACGCTAGGTAACCGTTTGTACTCAGCTGAGGAACGCGCGGGCTTACGGACCACTTCGAGGACCAATTTAAGCCGAACCCAATTGTCGACCACGCCCACACAACATTGGTCGAGGAGCGCATACAACAGCTCCTTTCTAACCCCACCGCCCCACTTAAAGGTGACGATTTTATCTCCCCTAAGGAGGTTAAAAAATTTATATCTTTTTTAAATAAAAAGAAATCCCCCGGCCCTGACGGTATTCCGAACACGGCCCTATTAATGTTGCCTAGAAAAGGTCTTGTGGCCCTAAACCGTATTTTTAACGGGATCCTGCGCACAGGATTATTTCCCACGGCCTGGAGGACAGGCAAAATTATTGTCATACCGAAGTCTGGCAAGAGCCGCCAGAAACCAGAGCATTATCGCCCGATTACATTACTTTCTAACTTAGCCAAACTGTTCGAACGTCTTTTATTGAAAAGGGTATCACCCTGTATGAATCTAAGGCCAGAACAGTTTGGTTTTAGAAGTAACCACAGTACCACTCTTCAGCTTACTCGCGTCTTACACCACATGGCCTTTGAGATGAACAAGGGCAGGTACACGGTCGGGGTCTTTCTCGATATCGAGAAGGCCTTTGATCGTGTTTGGCACGCCGGCTTATTGTTTAAGCTTTCTGAGACCAATTTACCCCCCATGTACGGGCGTATAACAGCCTCTTTTCTGGAGGGGCGGACTTTCTATGTTTCGGTTGACAATAAAAACTCCCCTACTAAGACCATTTCAGCGGGGGTTCCACAAGGTAGTTGCCTTTCCCCTCTGTTGTATGCACTTTTTACCAATGAAATTCCCACGCTTAGCGATAGCGGTCTATCGCTAGGCATACAGGACGTCACCCTAGCATTGTATGCAGACGATAGCGCGTACATGAGCTCATCCCGAAGTCCTACTTAGCTGCCGCTAAAATGAGTGAGTGAGTAAGTAGGCTCGCGGGTATCTTCTCTTTCACCCTTCTGGGTGTTGAGGTGCGGGTATCGGGGGAGGGGAATTTACCTCCCACCATGACCCGGGCAGAAGCTCAGGGGTGCTGAACACCCCCGGTGAAATTTAAAAAGGAGGCCTACTTTTCAGGCCCCTTTGTGGCTAATATATTATCGCCATAAGCGATAAGAAAGACAGTAAATGTAACGAGAGTAGGCGCCAGAATAAAAACAAAAAATTTAAACAAAATAAAACAAAATAAAAGCAAAGCAAAAGAAAAGAAAAAGAGCGAAATTAAAATAAAATAAAATAGAGGCGAGATGGGCAATACAAATGGAATGAAATGAAATGAAGGGAGGAGGGTAAGGAGGTAGGAGGGTGAATAAGTAAACTTATTCACCCACAGGAATAAGCTCTCGGGGGAGAGCCCTGCCTTCCGGCGGGCGGGCGTGTAGGGGTGCTATGCCCCTAAGGTGTGTATGGTGACTGTTGTCAGCGCGGGTGAATAATCGTTTCGACAAACCAGATATAAACTCTGCGAGTGGCTCGGTTTTGGTGTCTCTGGCGATGGTGGAGTTGCGGACGTAGCGTCCCGCGCCGGTGATAAATCTCAGCGACTTATTTTGGACTGCCTGGAGCTTACATTTGCTGGTAGAAGATAGAAGACCGTACCAAGCAGGGGCTGCATAGGTCAGTCTCGACCGTATGTACAACTTGTACAGGCGAATTTTGGTTCTGAGTGGCAAGTCAGAGGAAAGCATCGGTCTAAGGCACGCCCGTGACGCGACCGCGCCTGCTGACACATGGTCTAGCATTTTGCGCATGCGCAAGGGGCGGTCTATAATACAACCTAGGTACTTAACGCTGGGTTGCCACTCAATAACTTGACCTCGAAACACAAGTTTCGGTGGGAGAAACTTTTGCAGGCCGGTCAATAATGCTGATGTCTTGCTGGCATTAACGGCTATTCTCCTCTTGTCCAGCCAGCCGGGCAAAGTGTCCAATAGTCGCAGCATTTTTTTGGCTGCTAAACTAGCTTTGCGGGAGGAGGACATATAGGCTGAGAGTGGGGATGTCGTTGGTGTATAACGCGTATAGCAGTGGCGATAGGCAGCTGCCTTGAGGTACCCCTGCTCTAATGGGTTTACATGCTGACTGGTTGTTCTCGACCGAGACATAGAAGCTTCGTTTGTCCAGAAACGAGGCTATTACTCGCCCGAGCATCGGAGGGATGTCCGTCTCTAGCAGCTTGTGTAATAAGCCCTCGTGCCAAACTCGATCGAAGGCCTTCTCCATATCGAGGAAGACTCCGACTGTGCGCCTGCCCTTGTTTAGCTCGAAGGCCATGTGGTGGAGCACTCGTACAAGCTGAAGAGTGGTACTGTGGCTGTCTCTAAAACCAAACTGTTCAGGCCTAAGCTGGATATGCGGGGATATCCTAAGTAATAGTAGGCGTTCGAACAACTTGGCTAAGTTGGACAGCAATGTAATCGGTCGGTAATGTTCTGGGCGATGACGATCTTTCCCTGGTTTCGGTAGAACAATAATTTTGCCGATCTTCCACGAAGATGGGAAATGTCCAGTGCGCAGTATCCCATTAAAGATGCGGGTGAGTGCCACCAGACCCTTCCTGGGCAGCATAATAATCGCTGTGTTTGGAATCTCGTCTGATTTACGCTTGTTAAGCTTAGAGGCCTCCTTCCTAACCTCTTTTGGCGAGATAAAATAATCACTTCTGAGTGGTGGGGCTGGGGCCGCAAGAAACTGCTCTACGCGTTCTGTAACTCCTAACGTGTGGTCGGGGTCGATAATGGGGTTCGGCTTAAATTGGTCCTCAAAGTGGTCCGCAAAAAGTTCCGCACGTTCCGCTGCGTGGTAATGTCGAATACCAGCGGGGTCAATGAGTGGACAGATAGGGGCGGGTGTTTTAGTAATTTGACGGGCCAGGCGATAGAGAGCCGTGTCGTTCTCGCTGGCTTTAAAAATAACCTGGTCCCATAAGTGATGCCTAAAGTTAGCAATTTCAGAAGAAAGTTCCGCGCTAATCTTGTTGAGGTCCCTCTTCACCACTGGGCAACGGGTGACGCACCAGAGTTTGCGGAGGTCCCTCTTAGTTTTAAGTTTAGCGCGGAGATGCGCCGGTAGCAACTGCTTACCAGACGCTGTGGCTGAGACACTGGTGGACTCCCTTAGAGCCTGTGCAATGGCAGTTGTGAAAGTACTAACTGCCTCTTCGACTTCTAAGGGAGTGGAAATGCCACCAGCCGGGAGTTGATAGTCCAGCATGGAGCGGTGGAAAGTGGCCCAGTCTGTTATTCTGCGGGGGTTGGGGAGCGGTTTACCAGCTGCGGACACTCCTAGGACCAATAAGATTGGCAGATGCTGAGTGTCAGTGTCGTGGAGGACCTCTAACGACATTGACCAGCTGATCTTGTGGGCTAAGGCGATGTCCAATACGTCCGGTGCGTGATTGTCCGTAGAGGGGTAGTGCGTTGGGGATCCTGGACCGATGACTAAATAGTTTTTGCTCTCAGCATCTGCTTTTAGTTCACGACCCGATTTGGATGAGATTCGTGAACCCCAATGTTGGTGTTTAGTATTGAGGTCACCTAAAATAAGTGTGGGGGTGGCATCGCAAAAGATATTGTCGATGTCACTTGGATCGAAGGGGGTTGATGGTGGCTTATATGCGGCGAAGACTTTAAGCTCCGCATTGCCGACCTTTAGTTTTACACCTATAGACCGAGTATATGTAAAATGGGGAAGGGGTAGTAATTCGTGAATAAGTCACGTCTAATTAATACAGCCGTACCCCTGAAGGCCATATTAGCGGGAGAAATTTCGTCTCGCCTATAGGTGAAGAAATTTGGAATGCGGAGCTCATTCTCACCTCGGAGTTTCGTTTCGCCCAGTAACACAATGTGAACATCGTGTTTCTGGACTAACGTTCTGAGGGCGGCTGTCTTGCCAATTATGCCCCCAGGGTTCCAATACACAATTCTTAATTTAAGGCCCCGATGAGGCCCCATTAAATTCCCACGTAAGAATTGTGGTGAGTTGTGCCAAGCCGTTAAAAAGGGCTGGCAGGGGGTTTTGGCCGGCAGCTATGGCCTCTATGGCCGCGTTAAGCGCCGCTATTGCGGCTCTGGCCACGTTTAGGGCACCAGCTTGCATACGGGGTGGGCCCTGTGTGTGATGAATGCCACTGTGGAGGCTAGTCGCGGGCGGCTGAGATTGCTGGGCAGCGACTGCACGTGGTTGCGGTTTTGTGGGTGGCTGAGACGTTTTGGGGGGTTGCGGGGGGTCTGCGAACTGGGGGGGTGGCATAAAAATGTTGGGCATAAAAGAATATGTGTCCAGTGCTACTGAAACAGTATCCGGAACGGTTGTGGTGGTTTGAGGTGCGGTTTTTTTCCGACGTGGCCTCCTTTTTTTCCCGAGAGCTTGGGTTCTATCTGTAGGAGGGTTGGCGGGGGGCATTAAATTTGCTCCTGCAGTTAGGTCATACTCCTGCCGCTGCAATTGTGGCAGGGGAGTAGGCGATGGCGGGGGTAAATTTGTTGCCCGCCGGGCTTTGTTGCGGGGCGGTGGGAGATTAATAGACACCCCCTTACGCCTCGCTTCACGCCTGAAAACCGGACAAGAGCGGTTGTTGGCAGTGTGCGCCTTACTGCAGTTGGCGCATTTTAATGCGACCTTTTGTCGGTCGCATTCAGACGCCGGGTGATCGCCGCCGCAGCGCACACATTTTATCGGCCGGTGACAATTAGTAGAAGCATGGCCGAATGCCTGGCATCTATGGCATTGCGCGGGGCCTGGGCGTGAGCGCCAGGCTTCTATAGATATGCCAGGCATGCTAAGTAGCTCATTGAGAGCGTACAGCTCTTGTAGCTCGGCGTGAGTGTGCCTGTGCTGCAATTGTGCGTAGTAAATACAGTTAGGTCGGCCCCTAACTGCAGGAATTTGCCGCACATGCGACACTGGAAAGCTGGCGAGAGCGAGGTCCTCTGCCAGCTCAACAAGCGAGGTGTCCTGAGGGAGCCCCTTGATGGCGATTTTCTGTGGTCGATCGCTGTCTAAGCTGTAGCAGTACCATGATACTGCATGGGCCTCTAAGCGTGCTCGCTCGGCGGGGTCCTTCGATGGGCTGAGGGAAAAGGGTCTTGGCCTTGTATCCCTGCTGCGTACCCTAGGGTCTCTCTGCGGCAGCGGGATTGAGGGCGGATTGAAGTTCCGCGGGACTGGCATAGGGGGCGTTACCTTGTTTGCGCTGCCCTGTTTGGACGACGACGGGTTCGGGTCTGGCCGGGGCGGGGTGTCCTCAATTGGAGAGAGCATGGTTGGAAGGGTGGGGAGATCTTCATCCCTAAACATTTCATCGCCGGTGTCTGAGGCCCAGTAAATCGACGATTGGGATATGGCCGAGGCCATAGAAACCCTAGATGGGGGCCGAGAAGGTGGGAACGCGACCGAAAAGGGCCGGTTCGCGGCAGAAATTTCGCCAGTAAACGAATTACGCGCCACGACGGCGGCTGAGGGTTGGGAGCGTAACCATAGGCCCCGTTTACGTACGCCTCCTCTACGTACCGGTGGTGGGGGTCCTGGGGGTGCCGGCATTCCGCTAGTTGGCTGCTACCAGCATCCCTTGATGCGAGTCCGGCTGCAGCTGGGTCTGAGGGGTGGCCCAAAAGGGCCGCCCTTAGAAGAGTGACAAACGACGGCGATCCGTGGCAATAAATGCCGAGAAAATAGAATAAAAATCGCTTACCGCTAAATCCTCCTCAAGACCGCTGAAAAAGCGGAAACCGTCTACCTTCAAGCGCTGCTTTTGTAGGCGCAAACACGCAGAACACAACAAACGCCTAGTCTCGTCCGCCGTCTACAGGAATTGCTGTCTTGAAGCACATACACTTTTCACTTGAGATAATTTAAACTTGGAGAGTATTAGGCCGTATATGACGTCGGCGCCAGTATGTATGAGTGAGTAGGCCCGGCGGCCGCGAGCTTAGCTACCTCGTAGCAAAACTTTGAGGAAGCTTACGTTGTGCTTTTTATTTATTCTCGCATTCGATACAAACTTTGCTTATGAACTAGCGCTTTAACTTAATGAACAGTCATATGGCTACACATATGAGAGTAAAACAGAAATGTATAACACAACAAGAGCTTTGAATGATATAAGTTACATATTTGTGAGCTTTTGTAATACTAAGTTATGACGAGAATAGTTTAAAAGTTTTACATTTTTAGCCGTTTGCTAACTAGTTTTCTTCTTAAATCTTTAATGTTTTATGTTAATATAGTAATATCTAGTTACAAGCTACAATAATGAAAAGGTTTAACACAATAAAAAGTAGAAAAAATATAAAAAAGTTGTAAATGTACAAAAATGGCATTTTTTCCTACAAAACCTAGCGTAAAGGCTATGTTTTATGCTTATAAGCTTTTACATATATTTTCAGTGTATGTACATACAGAAATTACACTGATTTAGACACATTATAGTACATGCATTATGTAATTTTGTAAAATTACCCGAGACAAAATTACATCGCACATATCACCACTAGTTGCATACTTTCTGTGGATGTAGTCATTTTGCACTTTCGTTACAATTTTAATGTACGTCATATGACGTCTAAATACAAATATATGAATACAAAACTAATGTGTTAACCTACTTATCTATGAATTACGATGCTACAGAGCTATTTACAACACATAGGTCACCAGTTTTTTTCTGGGTAAGCAATTTAAATGTCTTTATAATGTGTTCAGAGGTAACATGCTCAATTTTAAATATAGCCTCGCATTTATTTACATTACATTTTAAAAGTAATTGATTCTAATGGAGAGTAATTTAATGCATTAGTAATTGTAGGTATTTCAGTAAAATGTTTCTTAAAAGAGATCCCGACATCAAGATCTAAATCAATTAGGGTCGAATGGGTGGGATGTGTGCCATAAAGCTACAATACAAGGTAGAATGTATAGGTACAAAGCAGGGTGGGATGTGTGCCATAAAGCTACAATACAAGGTAGAATGTATAGGTACAAAGCAGGGTGGGATATGTGCCATAAAGCTACAATACAAGGTAGAATGTATAGGTACAAAGCAGGGTGGGATGTGTGCCATAAAGCTACAATACAAGGTAGAATGTATAGGTACAAAGCAGGGTGGGATGTGTGCCATAAAGCTACAATACAAGGTAGAATGTATAGGTACAAAGCAGGGTGGGATGTGTGCCACAAAAGCTACAATACAAGGTAGAATGTATAGGTACAAAGCAGGGTGGGATGTGTGCCATAAAGCTACAATACAAGGTAGAATGTATAGGTACAAAGCAGGGTGGGATGTGTGCCATATAGCTACAAAACAAGGTAAAATATCTGTCATATAGCTAAAAAATAGGGTGGGATGTGTGCCATATGCTAAACAAGGTAAAATGTCTGTCATAAAGCTATACAATCGGGTGGGATGTGTGCTTAATGGCTAGAAATCAGGGTAGGATGTGCACCACATATATACAAAAAAATGCTTTTAATGTAGCGCGTTTTTGTATTTAAGTTTAAATGATTTTTATTTTGGGGACGAAGTAATAAATTTGACAAAAGTATCCCTACACCCCTCCCTCGTGTGCCTGAAGTTTGTGTCGTCTCGTATTGAGCACACGCATAGGCTCCGGCACCGGCACCGGCTCGCTACACGACTACACGACTACACGACTGCGCTTCACTAACGAACACTAAGTACTAACAAACAAGTATACAGGTATCAGTAAGTTCCTATCAGTTCAGATAATGCGCGTTCAACTATATCGTAACGTAACGTAACACACTTATATTGAAACATTGGATAACGAATTTATGTAATTATTAAATCAAAATAAATAGCGCTACAAAATTTCGATCGAAATATTCGATATATTTAAAAGAGTTAATGTTAAACAAAAATGTAGGTAAACAATAGAGTTGATTAACATTCAGGAAACAAACGAAGAAGAACAAGGTCGGTGGTCGGTGGTCGGTGTACACAAGTGGTTGGCGCGAGGTGCGGGTCCGCCTCTCCAGGGGCTTCAAGGTTAGACGTTGTAGAATCAATGTCGAAGTAGCGCTCTGCAACCAACTTTGGACTCAACCTTGAGATTACAGTGCTGTGTTCTACTCCTGTCCCCTGGGGTGGGTGTGCGGCAACATAGATGTGTCAAGTCTGTTGCAATCAAACTGACATGGTGTTGTGCTTACACTCACTCGTATATACAACAACGTGACGTCACGCAGGAATGGTACCTACAGCCAAAACCCTGCTGAGATGACGTCACATAAGGAAACATAATTCTCATTAAACGAGGATTGGTTTCGAATCCAACATGGATAAAAATATTCTTTATGAATGGCACGTGAAGTGTTCAATCGGTAAGTTAGGGAACAACCCGACTTACGGCGAGCGACGGAGAAGGAACGACTGGTAGAGAGAGCGAGAGGGTTACCGATGTGATCGAGCGCTACCTTATCACTTGTGTTGACAACGTGCCGTTGCGAGACCAAACTCAATCACTAATTACTTCTGCCTCAGCCATTACACGCCCCACTGCAGGGCACAGGCCCCTCCTTAGACAAGAAGTCCATTGCACTCGCCCAGTACGAAATGGTGGACGTTTGTCGTGCCAGTGGCTACTCGATAATAGAATTTTCAGGCAGCCCATAAAGCCTCTAATTTGACTTAACGACTGCGACAATAATATGACAACGTCCAGGAGCGACGGCCGAACGCGCCCTCTGCAGCTCGGATGATCCCTCACTCCCTCACCACTTACATCCTTGTTATTATAATTTACTAATTAGGAATATTAAACATTGAAATTATGTACAAAATCGCAATATGTTATTACACCGAAAGTTGGCTAAATCGATTTTACTAGAAGGTGTTGTCAAAAAGTTCCATCCTGGTCATTTAGTATATTGTAGTGACAAATTTATTTATGAATTCATAACCAAAATAGTATTTAAACTTGCACACTTCATATATTATAATATAAATGAGCACCTAATGTCAAACGATATGCTGTAAGTAATCCAACCAAAAATAGATCCAAGCGTTCTTGAATGCCAAATACACCACCTACTGTGTAAATGTAAACTAGTTTTTAATGCATGCATAAGATAAATTAGAAGACTTTACATTTGGTCGATTTGCATTTTGTATTTGGCGCTCGAGCACGCTTCCCTACTAAGTGCTTTAGAGAACCCTCCCACTAATCTTTTAATTAAGCCCCGCGCAGACGACGGTATCACCAGTAGGCTCACAGCTCAAGCGCCTTCCGCGAACACACCTTATACAAATATAATATACAGAATACAGAACACTAGACAGTTTAGTATAAACACACACACACACACACACACACACACACACACACACACACACACACACACACACACACACACGGGTATACTAGGTTCACTAATATAACCGGACGCTTGGACTAGTTAGATTTAAATAATAATAGGCGAGGGTTTCAAATTTGGTTTTTAAGAGCGGTTGCCCAAGCTGAGGTTCGTGTCCGGGACACCCTTGCGCAAACCGCCCCAACTTTTCGCTGAAGAGTACAAGCAGCACCGCAGCAAGAGTTAGTCCGCGTGTAGTTGTAAAGGCCATCTGCGGCCAACAACAGTAGCCAGTAGTTAGAAAAAAAAAAGAAAAAAGTTTGTAGTTGTATTTAAACATAAATTGCGTTGCGAACAGAAGCGGAGCTAGTGGACTACGTAAATATTGTACCTATGTGCCACTGAACAGAGCGAAGCTAGTGGCCTGCGTAAATATTGTACCTACGTGCCAATGAACAGAGCGGAGCTAGTGGACTGCGTAAATATTGTACCTACGTGACACTGAACAGAGCGGAGCTAGTGGACTGCGTAAATATTGTACCTACCGATGTGCCACTGAACAGAGCAAAGCTAGTGGACTACGTAAATATTGTACCTACGTGCCACTGAACAGAGCGGAGCTAGTGGACTGCGTAAATATTGTACCAACCGATGTGCCACTGAACAGAGCAAAGCTAGTGGACTACGTAAATATTGTACCTACCTATGTGCCACTGAACAGAGCGGCACTCGTAGACTACGTAAATATTGTACCTATGTGCCACTGAACAGAGCGGAGCTAGTGGCCTGCGTAAATATTGTACCTACGTGCCAATGAACAGAGCGGAGCTAGTGGACTGCGTAAATATTGTACCTACGTGACACTGAACAGAGCGGAGCTAGTGGACTGCGTAAATATTGTACCTACCGATGTGCCACTGAACAGAGCAAAGCTAGTGGACTACGTAAATATTGTACCTACGTGCCCCTGAACAGAGCGGAGCTAGTGGACTGCGTAAATATTGTACCTACCGATGTGCCACTGAACAGAGCAAAGCTAGTGGACTACGTAAATATTGTACCTACCTATGTGCCACTGAACAGAGCGGCACTCGTAGACTACGTAAATATTGTACCTACGTGGCACTGAACAGAGCGGAGCCAATGGACTGCGTTAATATTATACCTGTGCCACAGAGCAGAGCAGAGCGGAGCTAGTGGACTGCATAAATATTGTGCCTTCGTGCTACTGAACAGGAGGCCTACAACTGATATCAGTTTCAATCGTAAAATCCTACGGCGATCGAGAAATCTACTAAATTGGTACTCTTGAACGTTGTTGTAGCGCTCAATTAAGAACGGAATTTGGTGGCCAATTTCGGAACTAAAATCCTATACAAATATTAAGAATCGGTACTCTTTGAGCCATCTGATCGAGAGTGAAATTAGGTATGATGTTCTGTGAAAAGAAATGTCAAAATTCTAAATAAAGAAAACAAAACTATCGCTACGAAGATTATACTTTCACTTTAATTTTTATACTGTTTTTATATTTTTTGATTTGTGATTTCGAAATGTGTGCAATCCCAATTTCAATCCAAGCGCAATTTGCTTTAGGAGTACCAATGGAGATCGAGTTTAAGCTTGCCACGAAATTGGATTGAAACTGGATTGGGATTGAAACTGACATCAGTTGTAGGCCTCCAGAGCGGAGCTAGTGAAATGCGTAAATACTGTACCTGTGCCACAGAGCAGAGCGGAGCTAGTGGACTGCATAAATATTGTTCGTATGTGGTACCACTGAACAGAGCAGAGCTAGTGGAATGCATAAAAATTGTACCTACGTGCTACTGAACAGAGAGGAACTAGTGAAATGCGTAAATATTGCACGCCTCATAAGCGGAGCGGTGAGGTAGTGCTCTACTCTCGACATGTCAAAAAACCCAGTCTTTCGAAACTTAAATGACGTTTTTTTTTTTTTAATATAACACTTACAGGATAATATGAGTGCACTAATATGAAGTTAAATAATCTGTCTAGCACATATGGTACATTTTATAAACAATTAATTTGTTTAATATAATAAATAATAACATTAAAACTAATCATTCTTGGACGTCCGTGAGTGTGTGTTTATGTGGCCATGTATGTGGCAGAGAAATTGGTCGAAAAATTCATCTTACCGGAATACTTTTGTTTTTAATATATAAATTATTACACTGTGCTGATTCCTAGTTAATATTAGCGTTTTAAGTACTGTCGTTTAATTATAATTTATAAAAAACTAATATACCACTGTATACTGTATATCTAAATATATATTTTTTATTTTTATTTTATAGTATATTTTTTCCTCACCTTATTTGTTATTTTATTTTAAAAAACTTGAGTTTTTGTTTTGGATTTTTTTTTTAAATGTGAATAACCGCTATGAGGCGTGCACTTTTGGATTTTCCAAATTGTATTTATGTGGTACCACTGAACAGGTTGGAGCAAGTGGACTGCATAAATATAGTACATGTGCCACTGAACAGAGCGGAGCTAGTGGACTGAGGGATCGGATGTCGACCTAAGTGGCGTTTTGTTGACCGACATTATGCACATAATTCGTTTAATGTCAATAATCCAACCAAAGAGAATGAGATTTGTACAGTGTGTTACACAAAATTTATGTATTTTTAACTGGCTGAATTATGACATTAAAAGCAGCATTAAAGCAGTGAACAGAACGCACCTCTAGCTCTAGTTAAGAAGCCCAACCTCGCTCCACTTCATTATAGACTCTCAAGAATCCTACCGTCTTACGGCTGAGACAATGTTCGCCGAACTCCGCGTCTGTGACAGAATTTTAAAACAAGCCGTGTCGTCTGTCGCACTTCTTCCTATTTAGTGAAAGCCCTACTTCTTTCACCCGAGAAGTTTTTTCAATCCTGCGCACGACGATGGCTGATTCATGTGTCATACTCGTGAATGGGTGCCGCCTGTGGAGGCTGGTCTGCTCTTTGTATTCTTAGTATTTAGTCTTACTTTTTTGGATGGAGCTGCTATTGTCCATATGTTAAACCCTGGTCAATCAAAACCCTTTGAAGAATATGCAGACATAGTTTTTATTCCCTTTATTTGGAGAGAGCTATCGAACTCGACTCGTTGTTTAGAGCTAGTACGATGCAAGTGCAAATAAAAATTCAGTAACAGGTGCAGTTGTATAAAACAAGGGTTGAGCTGCACTGATCTATGTGTATGCAGTGGAAAACATTAAACAAATCAAAGATTTTCAAATATTTAGATATCTGTTATTTAATTTGCAGTCGAGTCTTTTCTTCAACTATAATATCTATTAAAAATATATTAAGTATTAGATCTAAATTTACTATATCAAAATAATGTAAAACTCTTATATGATTTTTTTTTAAGTTTACCACTCGACGTTGCGTAGCGTTCCGGTTTTATTTAGAGCATAATGTATGTTATAAGTATATATGTTATATATTTTTCAAAACTAGAATAGCAATGTAAGTCCTCGGTTTATTTTTATTTTTATGATAATTAACTTATTTCAAAGTGACACGTAACCAAACCAAAAAATAATACTTTTGACTTTTAGTTTTCCTAAAAAAAAATATATATTTTTAATATAAAGGTATTAAAAAAAAATCCTTAATCTCAATGCCGCATTATTTATACGAAAATGACACGAAAGACGGACTTTGGTAAAATCACGACGCGTTAACGATGACTCATTTACTTAAGGCGCTCGCTGCCGTTCGTAGCAAAACGAAAACGCGAGGGTGTTTTCATAATTTTTATCTGGTTTTTGTATAAAAGATATATAGAAAATATATATTTTCATAAAGTAAAATACCTACGCTATCTAGCTATATTTTTTTTATCTTATAAAGTAAGTATTTTTTGGGTAACATCCGCTTAAAGAGAAAATTGTTTGCAGTTATTTTCAGTTTTTAACTAAAATTTCCATTTTTTTTGTATTCCTCATCCTTCATTTATACAAAAATGACACCAAAGACGACCCCTGGTGCAATCTCGGATCAGACGATTTTTTTGTTTGCGGAACTGGTGGGAACCGGGCTTAATCTTATCATTTTGGCCTAGGCTACACCTGTACATGCTTAAGTCACAATCTCAATGGTCTCCATACAAGAGCTGGCAATAGGACCCGTACTACTAGATGGTGTTATATTATCTAGTGCAGTGACCATAAGTTTTAGCAAAAAGTCAAGAAAATGTGTTAAAACTCCATACAAAAAATAAAATGTTTCGAAGAGTCATTATTGCATATATTACTTAGGAAGTATCGAACAAATACATTTTATACTAATGAATATGGCATTGTGTAATGATATTTAGTCCACCTACATGCAAATCGTTAATATTAAAGAATTTAGATTTCCAGTCTATATCCTCCTCTTAAATCAAAAATATACAAAACGAGATAAAACCGATTTGAAATAGTAAAACATAAGAGTTCGCACTCCGCATGACCCGCTCGGTATCTCCACTGCGTCACTGATAAAATGTCACTGCCAACCGAAGTTATATTGGTAAATGTCGGTGTCTCCCACACACAAAGAGAACTGGACAGCGCAATTCTAGCTAGATGTGAAAAAAAAGAGACGAAACTCCCAAAAAAAAACCCAACCGACGCGACGCGCAGCGGAGGGTTCCGACCAAAATCCAAAAATATACGAGTAATATAATGTTGTAGATGTACTACCTATATTCGAACTTTCCCTCGCACACAACTATGCAAACAGACGAATAGTACAGGCTGTTACGTTGCAAAAAAAGAGATTACAAGTGAGAAAAAACAGGGTAATTTTTTTTTTTTTTTTTTTTTTATACCTATAAGGTGGCAAACAAGCCTACGGTCCGCCTGATGGTAAGCGGTCACCGTAGCCTATGGACGTTTGCAACACCAAGGGCATCACTCGCTAAATACTAAATGTGAAATTAAATTTTTTACTTTACGCTTTATTTTGTGACTTATATGTCACAGAATGTTAAACTTATAACTCTGTTACCGAATTTCCTAATAAAAGGTAAGACGTAATGGTAACAGAGCTGTATTACAATACAATAAAATTCCTGAGGCAATGCTGGGTATGTCTGAAAATAGATTTAAAAATTGTATAAAAGGATATTATACCATAGATAGAGGAATACATCAATGATAAGAATGCCTGGGCCGACTGATTTTATTATTGTCAAACTTAGAAAGATGTTTAGTATGATCAAACTTATATTTCTTAGCCGTTTAGAATTTTTATTTTATTTGTTGACGTATTTTTTTTTTACATAATTTCATGTAATTAATTTATTTTATTGTATCTAGACGAGCTTACTAAAGTAATATGTATTTTTTCTTTATTTTTTTCCTCTTATAAATGTAGTTTATTTTTAATAATTGTTTTTTGACGACAATTAGTGATTTTGTAAATCCAACATTGTGAATAAAGATTTCATTTCATTTCATTACTTTACCTCAAGACACACTAAGCCTGACCATCGCAGCCGACCATAAAAGGCTTAAATTTAGTATTTAGGATAGAAACGGGACCCCATTACTAAGACTCCGCTGTCCGTCCGTCCGTCTGTCACCAGGCTGTATGTCATGAACCGTGATAGTTAAACAATTGAAATTTTCACAAATGATGTATTTCTGTTGCCGCTATAACAACAAATACGAAAAAACAGAATAAAATAATTATTCAAAGTGGCTCCCATACAACAAACGTGATTTTTTTGCTCGATATTTAAATAAGTTTATTTTTTGGAAACAAGTATGGATCACATCAGTACCAAAGGGTTTAGTTAGTAACGATAATGAAAAGTATCGGCCCATATCTAAACTTTGTCAATTTGGTAACCTACTGGAAAAAATTGTTACTGACAATCTTTTTGGTATAGTGTATCGTCATATTATCCGAATCAACACGGATCTTATAGAGGACGTTCAGTTGATAGCAATCTATTAGTTGTTACTATTGACATTCTTAAAGCGATGGACGAGGGATACAGCGTAGATGCCGAGTATACCGATTTCGCCGAGGCTTTTGATAAAATTCATCATAAAACTTTATTAAACAAGCTTTGGCAACTCGGTATACACCTCGGGGATCTTTTTAGTAAGATAAAATCGTAAGTTGAGAGAAGAAATCAATGTAATGTTCTCTCTGGATTTATGTTACAAACTAAACATGTTACTTCAGGAGTCCCTCAAGGGTCCCATTTAGGTTCATTGTTATTCATGTTGTACATAAATGATATAAATAAGGCTATCTTACATTTATATTGCCTACTTTATGGGATGACACCAAGATTTATAAAGCAACAGCAGAGACTGCTAATTATTACAAAAAGACTTTTACAATTTAAGAAAAATACTGCAATGATAATAACTTATTCTTAAATTTTATGTAAGAAGCTTTTCTAAAAAACACAACATTTTACATTTTAATTACAAATTAGATGGTGAATGTCTGAAGAGAGTAACACAAATTCGCGACCTCGCGTTATCTTGGATTCAAAGTTGACATTTGTTCTTCATATTGACTTTATTTTATTATATATTATTAAAACATACAAACAACTAGGCTTTATACTTCGTACTGCAAAGCCTTTCAGACATCCCTTAACTATTTTTTTGCCACATCGACCGGTACATAAAGTACACATTAACTATTTTATTGCCACATCGACCGGTACATAAAGTACACATTAACTATTTTATTGCCACATCGACCGGTACATAAAGTACACATTAACTATTTTATTGCCACATCGACCGGTACATAAAGTACCCATTAATTATTTTATTGCCACATCGACCGGTACATAAAGTACACATTAACTATTTTATTGCCACATCGACCGGTACATAAAGTACACATTAATTATTTTATTGCCACATCGACCGGTACATAAAGTACACATTAACTATTTTATTGCCACATCGACCGGTACATAAAGTACACATTAACTATTTTATTGCCACATCGACCGGTACATAAAGTACACATCAACCGAATTGGAAGAGTCCAGAACAGATTTATCAAAACACTTGATTATAGAACTGGCTACACTTATCCTAATTACGAAGACTCATAAATCATATCATATCATAAAGTCACCTCTTTAGAGTATCGTCGTGACTGTGTAACTGTGTAACACATAGTACATGCTATTGTACTATATTATAATTATCTCCTGGACGCCCCTTTACTACTTTACTACTGCACGATATACCCTCAGAGTGCCGCGACCAATTGAACGTCAATGTCGCAAAACCTAGTAGCAGGACTTGCTATTTTCAAAAGATGTTAATAAGTGTGTTAAAATTAGGTGCAATAGACATATTTTGTTGCACACTACATACCTACATTAAAGAAAAAAATACTTGTTAAGGCTAAGATATATCTTAGCCTATAGGCTAAACCTCGTAAATACGCTGTTTTGTACAAATTTATAATGTTTAATTAGTTATTCTTTTTCATTAAGAAATATTTTATTATGTATTCATATTCGTAGCTTTTTTTTAAGTAAGTTCATAAACATTAAGTATAGAAATATTTTAAAGAATTAAGGAAAATATAGGTTTTATTTTTAGTAATGTAAAATTTTTATTATGTACCTTTAATAGGTATACAAGACCGTTTGTTTCTTAAATAAATAAATATATTTTTTTTTCTTTACATTTTTATTATTTTACATTACGCTTAACTACGCAAAATTTGACAATGACCCACCTACGACTTACAACTTTACCAGGCTCGTCTGGTATGAACGAGGTCATCGTCGCGATATGTTCACTATTTAGGCAACTTTATTAAAAAAACTTGAAATACAGATAGGGTAAAAGTGGGATAGTTGCCCTAGAAGTATAGATGCCCCGAAACTTGCATTGAGAATCTCAAACGTAACATAAAATTATAATTTATATTCACTGGTTGAGAGGGAGCTCTCAGTGCGCGGACGTCAGCCGTATGCATCGACAGTGGAGTGCGTAATCCAAATAAATTTGACTTGATTTTTTGAAGTGAAAACTTCTTTAGCGGCGTTGTGCACTTTTTTTGGTATGGGTAAAAAATGATAAACTCGCGTCAGGTCACGTGTCCTAATCGCGGAAATTCGTAAGACGGAAACCGTAATGCCACGCCTATTATAATTTTTATTTTTAGTATTCGCGATTATGAGTAGTAACCTCCCTGAGGTTGGTTATGGAATTTATATTCTATGACAGATTGCGATGTCAAATATACTACGTCAAAAAAGTAAATAAACAAACATTATTATTTCTTGACAATGTCAAAGACATGTCTTGTGACAAATTTGAGTGTTAAGCGCGAATCGTGTGTAAAGGTTTTCACTTCTGCCGGCTCTCCCGGAGTGCAACTCGTTTTTTTTTTAAAGACGACGTGAATTACGAATTCCACTGTTTCTTAAAAACGAATAACATTTCATTTTACAGGTAAGTAGATTTTCTTTTATTGATTTTTGAAAAAATATGGTTTTATTATCAATAATAGGCGGGCTATAATATTAAAAAAAATCTATAGATCCCAAAATCTTATCAGAATACATGACCTTAGAACTGCATTATGTTTGGTGGCTATTGTTACAGATGTGGCCGCATAAAACATACAAATTTAAGAATATATTTGAAGTAATTTAGTACCTGTGTTATGGTCATAGCCTTCTATAAGATATATCGATAAAAGTGTATAGTGCCATTCTTATAAAAATAATAACTTTAAATTTTTGTGAAGTAGTGTTACATACTATAAGAAATTTACTTATAAGATATAAGTCATAACTAAAGTGTTACGTGCCATTGCTAAAAATTGAAAATAAAGATTAGTAATTATACATTTTCTTTTATTATTCCCTTAGGGCAACTATCCTTATAGTAATAAAATCATTGGGGCATCTCTTCCATATGGTAGGCATCTAAGTAAGTAAGTAATCCAAACTAGTACCGCAAAAAATAATAAATTTTTCGCTTATACATAATTATTTCTTAATTGTGATGTAGGTAAAAAACATAGTTTTCATTAGAAAATTATAGCTTGTTTAGATACTTTGTTCGGAAATAATGAAGCCATTTAAACTGTGTGGCGATACACCTTCGAGTTACAGATAGCTACTGCTTGTTACGTAAGAGTTACAACAGTACGATGCTCGTCTGTGGCCTTGTCATTGCGCTATGTTCACTATTTAAGCAACTCTATTAAAAACTCAAAATGCAGATAGCTACTAATTTTAAGTCATTTTTTTCAATGTTTAAATAGGTATGTGTGTATGACGAAAGCAAAAACTCAATCAATTGTATTGTGACGAAAAGTTACGTTCAAAATGACAACAATAAATGACAAGTTAGTAAAACCTCGACCACGAGGACAAATCTTGACGGCCGTAACAAAAAGTATTAGGTGTAGGAACGAGCATTATCTATCAAAGATAAAATAAACATATCGAGTGATGAAACCAAAACTCACAATTATTGATATCAATTCCGTGACGAAAATAATCATACTTAACAGGACTTCAATTGGATAGCGAAGAAACGCGCGTTCACACTTTCTTTTACAAATTCGCGTCGCGCAAAAACTTCTATTTTACTCTAATATAAGGGAAAAAAAGAGCGAATTAACTTATGTATTAGATATACGTTACATAACTTAAACCTGTCATTGCTGTACTGACGGACACAGACTTCATGACTTTTTGGGGTTGCGTACCGCATAAGCGAAAAACGGAGCTTTATAGGTCATTTCTTTGTCTGCCTGTCATGTCAGAACCCTTTTTCCAAGAAACATGTGGAGGTATCGAGTTGAACTTCATATGAAAAACTAAGGCGAAGGGCACAGTGCCAGGTGTAGCGCGGTTTTGTGCGACAGCGTGCTGGAGCTTTGTGGTGTGGTGGTGCCGAGGGTTGGCCACACACGCGCGGCACGCTCCCGTCCACGAGGCCTGCCAGATGCTTAACGCCTTCATAGCTCAGATTAAAAAAAAAACTAAGCAACCGGCTTAAAAATAAAAATTTCTACACAATAGCTGATTTCTTAAAACGAAAGGTTGACTAGTAAATCCTGTCTCCGTGTCTTTGAGAATATACTACGGAAATAAAATAAAAATAATCTAACCCCACAATATTATTGTACATAATTTCCTTAGTGTAGTGTTGTGTGGAAGTGATTGTATGTTCCTGAAATTTTGATGTTCTTTTTCTTCTGTTATTTTAGTTAATAATTATAATAATGATTATTTATTATATTCACTAACATTACTAATGGTCAATCACTAAAAAATATGTACTGTAGAGGTTACGACCTCTTGTTGAATGTAAAGGAAGTAAATAGGCTAGCGAACGTTTTTACGCAGCAAATACTTCGTAATGGTTTTAAGGAAACATAATAGATGGTGTCAGTGCGTTTTTAAATAAAAACAATCGGAATTTCGCGCTTGTCATTATTTTGTTATTAATTGACACTCAAGTGAACAATATAGATCGGACAAGTCTATATAAATTTGGAGGGTCGATTCCTGTCTCTATCAGGGAGCCCTAGAATTGGTAGAATGGCTTTACATTGCCAGTGGACTTAAAGTAAGATACTCCAGTATCTAAAATATTCCAAGCATCGCCATCGTCGCGATTTAATGTCCTAATGTATATTTTATCCAATGTATCGACTCGACGACCCGAGGCCTAATGAAGGATGGCCTAATAGAAGAAGATGTACTACAGATAAGTTTAATATTGTATAATAATTCTCCTAGGTAGTAGATAAATATAAAGCATGTATACTCTTGTGGCGATAGAAAAGAACATCTGAATACAGAAAAGAACTCCCGATGTTGTCTTTTTATTAGCAGAGATCCCGATACCTAAATAGAAATAGGTAGAAGCAGTATCTTTACGCCCCCGCACGCTGCATATGGTGGAGTACGCCGTTGTCTGCTAAATCAGGTGACAAAGGGATAGAAAAAGGTAAAAATATTTAGCAATAATGTCTCTAAATGTCCAAGAGTTATCTAGGAGAATGTCAGGTGATGGGTCAGAGGTATTAAAAGCCCTCAACGATATTGAGGCGCATATTATTTTAACGGGGTTAGATAAAGAAACAAAGGGTCGGCAGGTTCTGGAATTGTTATTGACAGATCACTGGCGCAATTATCTCTCCGTACATAAATTAGATACATACGAAGAGATCATACAATGTATTAAGGCAAAAGTATCACCAGGTGACCCCACCCAATATTTTTATACAATGCAACAGAGTGAGAGATAAGGTATAGAGCCTTACTTATATCGTGTTTTAAGTCAAGCTGCTAAATGTAACATTAAAGATGAGTGCATCATAATAAAGCGGTTTGAGGATAGTGTTTCCTTGCCATGGAAGAGGAGAATCGAAATGCTTTGCATACTTTCGTTGGAGCAATTGACAAAAAGCGTTGAGAAGTTAGCAGGGAAGACTTCTGATAGGCAGGTAGAAAATAATTTGTATAATAATGTGCAAAAGGTAATACCAACTCCTTTTTATAGCCACCCGCGAAGCGCTGGTGATGAAGCGAGAGATGTACCACGACGCTCACCATACAATATGCGACGCAGAAATTTGTGAAGCGAATATAGTGCATGCGGTGAAGAAATTTTATATAGTAGACAGCAACCACAGGAGGATTCCAGTAAGTCGAATTTTAAGTTTTATAATGGGAATACACAGACATGCACTATAAATGAGTATGCTAGCGAGTTTCCTGTAGTAAAGGATGTAGAATATGCGTGGTCATATACACAACCAGCAGGGGGCTTATGTAGTAGTATTGAACAGGATAGGTATTTGGAAGGCGAATGGGAAAGCCAAGATAATTATATTCAGCATGAGAATGACGAAAATAGGGAAGAATATGCTGTCAATTATAATTTAATTAGGGAAAAACCTAATTTATTAAGGGTTCCTATTGTGTTACGAGGAGAGAAGTTATCCTGTATTGTGGACACAGGATCCGAGGTATCTATTTTACCTATAGGAATATTTCAAAGGCTGTTCTCGGATAGGAGAAGGCGGCAAGAAGAAGGAATATGTATGGTATCCGCCAGTGGAGCCACATTCCAAGGATATAGATTGCGTGGCATCTATATCAAAATCGCCGAAGAAGCATTTGAAGTTGATTTTGTTGGGGCAGTGGATTGTCAATTTCCCATTTTAGGTTTAGATTTCCTGTATAAATATGACTGTTCAGTCAATTTAAAAGGACAAAGTATGTTCATTGGAAATAAGGTATTTGTATCTTTCCCTAGGTTAAAGGCATATGTCATGAAGCCAGTGCCGAAAGATGTATATAGTGTATTGTCAACAAAGGTGGTAAAGTGTGATTCGCATGATGTAGGTGTTTTAGGGCATAAGGTAGAATTTAATATCTCTAAAGAGTTAAATAGAGTAGAAAGGGATAGTTTGTATTCTATTTTATCGAATAACAAAGATAGGTTTGCATTCGATAAGTTTAGGTTAGGTAGATGTAAGGTGGCCCCAATTGCGATTGATTTGATCGAAGATACGCCTGTATATCAACAGCCTTATAGGACGTCAAGTGCTCAGCAGAAAATCATTGCAGATCAAGTGCAAGAATTATTAAAGTTAGGGTTAATTAGAGAGTCACGTAGCGAGTATGCGAGTCCTATAGTATTAGTTAAGAATGATGAGAAGAAATGGCGATTTTGCGTTGATTATCGCAAAATGAATAAAAGGTGAAAGAGGTTCCATGTCCTGTTCCGCGGTTAGAAAAGGTATTACAAGTATTACAAGGAGCGAAATACTTTTGTGAGATAAAATTAAATTTAGGCTATTTGCAATTGGAAATAGAAGAAAAGGATAGGTATAAAACAGCGGATTATTTATCCAGGTATCCATTAGAAGGAGAGGATTCAGGAGAATCACCAAAAGATTTTGAAGATAACTTAGTGGTATTAGCCATCCATCAAAATCAATTGCTAGAAGGGCAAAATAGGGATGATTTTTGTGTAGGTGTACGTCAACGTTTGGTGAATCGCGGAACAAATCGTTATAAAGGATTTTTAGTTCGCGACGGCATGCTAATGCATTTACGCAAATTTAAGATAGAAAGGTGTATAGGCATGTAATACCTAAAGATCTTGTGTATGAGATTTTAAAGTAAATACATGATGATTCGTTGTCGGGCGGTCATTTAGGGTTATTTAAATGTTTGGGGAAATTTCAAGAACGATTTTTCTATCCAAATGCAAGACAAGTTATTGAAAATTATATAAAAACTTGCATGGTATGTCAGAAAAGGAAAAAATGTAGACAAAAGGAATGTTTGGAGCCGATAAAACCTAGGTCAGTGGGAGAAAAGTATCACGTAGATATACTAGGACTATTGAAAGTAACAGCGCGAAGGAATCGATATGTAATAGTAGCAATTGATTCATTTTCTAAATTCATGATAGCCAGGGCTATCACAACTTGCAATACTGAAAATGTATTGAGATTTTTAGAAGAAGAAGTATTTCTAACCTATGGTACATGTGTAGAAATATGCACCGATAGAGCTTCAGTGTTTCGATCCAGATTAATGAACATGAACTTAGAGTTACATGGGGTTCGTCATATTAAAAGTAGTATAACTCACCCTATGTCAAATGGTTTAGCTGAAGTAGGTATAAAAACGATCACGTCTATGTTGTCAAAATACGATAGTGAGAGACAAGATAGCTGGGACTTAATTTTACGCCAAGTCGTACATGCGTATAATATCTCTCCGCATCATACAATTGGTTTCTCACCTTTTGAAGTGTTTCTAGGAAGAAGTCCGAAAATTGAAACGGATAATAATTTAGGGAATCGAGGTAGAATACCTTTAGAATCGAGAGAAACACGAGATGTAGTCCTACGTCAAATAGTAGAAAAAGTTAGGCATAGGATAATGCGAGCGCAGCAGCAACAAAAAGTTGTATTTGATCGTCGGGCGAAACCGAAAACTTTGGTTGTAGGAGATGTAGTATTGTTATATTATGATAAACGACGAACAGGGTTCTCATATAAATTAAAGAAGATTTATAAGGGTCCTTATGAGATTGTTAGGTTAGTTAGGCATAACAATGCGTTGTTGAGAAATGTACGTACGGATAGACAGGTAGGTCCTGTACATTTTAATAGGTTAAAAGTATTACGTCCGAGATTAACCTTATAAATAGGTTAATTCAACTAATTTACTTGGTAAAATAAATAAACGGACAGATCGATTTATTTATATATAGATAATGAAGTCAGGGTATAAAGCTAGTCAGGCTAGTTTTAGTCAATTTTGCACGCCTCATAAGCGGAGCGGTGAGGTAGTGCTCTACTCTCGACATGTCAAAAAACCCAGTCTTTCGAAACTTAAATGACGTTTTTTTTTTTAATATAACACTTACAGGATAATATGAGTGCACTAATATGAAGTTAAATAATCTGTCTAGCACATATGGTACATTTTATAAACAATTAATTTGTTTAATATAATAAATAATAACATTAAAACTAATCATCCTTGGACGTCCGTGAGAGTGTGTTTATGTGACCATGTATGTGGCAGAGAAATTGGTCGAAAAATTCATCTTACCGGAATACTTTTGTTTTTAATATATAAATTATTACACTGTGCTGATTCCTAGTTAATATTAGCGTTCTAAGTACTGTCGTTTAATAATAATTTATAAAAAACTAATATACCACTGTATACTGTTTATATATTTTTTATTTTTATTTTATACTATATTTTTTCCTCACCTTATTTGTTATTTTATTTTAAAAAACTTGAGTTTTTGTTTTGGATTTTTTTTTGAAATGTGAATGACCGCTATGAGGCGTGCACTTTTGGATTTTCCAAATTTTTTTTTGACTAGACGGAATTTGAATTTTTCAAAATTCAGAAGGTCTAGTAACGGACATTGTTAATATTCGATTGGTAATTTTAGGTATTTTAGACGGATTAGGTTGAATTTTTTCAAAATTCAGAAGGTCTAGTAACGGACATTGTTAATATTCGATTGGTAATTTTAGGTATTTTAGACGGATTAGGTTGAATTTTTCAAAATGTAGAAAGTCTAATAGCGGATATTGGTACTTAATACTTAATACTTGAGAGAAATAGGTAATTTCTTAAAGGTTTAGAAGTTTGAAAGTCAAACTTAGTAATGTCGAGTGATAATGAAATGTCATTGTAGAATATCAGGAAAAGTTATCCGATAAAATACAATAGGTGAAGAGTGTATGATATTTATTGAAGTTGTCATAGCAATAAAGGTTTGCTAAAGCAAAGATTGGATGAGTGAGTCATGTTATTCATGGTAACGTAAAATAATAGGGTATTTTCATTTTGGTTGTATTATTATGGTTTTGGCTGTGCTACATATATATGGATAGAAGTTAATGTAAATGAAATAAGATAGAAGGCTGTAGCCTAGCCGTTAAGTGGGTCATAGAAATGAGTAAAGCAGGAAGAGAAGGTCACCAAGTCATGTGAAACTTGAACCTTGTACTAAGTACACGCTGGAGGTTAGTAAAAATTGTAGGAGCATAGATTGAGGTAAAAAGCGTTCATAGGAAACGAGGGTTCGGTAAGTTGATAGTTGTAGGAAATAGTCATACTAGTAGGATTTAGTAGAGAATGATAGGAATTTTAATAGGTGTAGATTATTTTGTTGAAAAGTTTAGTAGGGTTTGATATTTGAGATTTTGTTAGAAAATACAAAGTCTTCATATGAAAATAGGTCAAGCATAGAGAAGTTTGAAGTTAGATAAGGTTCCGTAGGGAATATCTTATTGTGAGATGTGTTTAGGATGACAGTAGTTAGTATAGGACGAGCGAATTCAGAGGACAAGGTTATATTTGTCAATAGATAGGGCTAAGACGGATTGATGTTAGTCAGTAGTAGGGTTCCGTAGGGTGATTCATTTTATTGAATTTAATTATTATATTAAAAGATAGGATATCTTAAGATAGGGTTCCTTAAGATTAGTGAGTTAAGTATGGATAGTTTCCACTAGGAAAAGGGTTAGATGAAGTCAAGAGGAGATTTAGTTTATTTAAGTACGGTTCCGTAGGTAGATTTTTATAATAAAATTAAATAAATAAATAAAAAGGTATTGTAAAGAGTGAATTGATTTGAGGAGATATAGGGTTCTGTATATAGGTTTTTGCATCTTATAAATATAAAATGATATAAAATATTGTCAAGGGTGAATAGGTATAATGTGTAGGGATCTGTAGGTAAATAATCTAACGATAGATTGATGTGTAAAATAGGTTAGAGCCAAGTGCGAACCATTGATATTTTAAAGGTATTATAATGAGATATATGGTTGAAAGTTGTTTAGGTCAAGGGTGATTTAAGTCATTAGGTATAATCTAAATAGGATCCAAGTAGGATTAGTGCCAAGTAGGAGCCATAGGTGTATAGTATTTTTTTTTAGGTAGGATAGCAATTCCTATCCAGGTAGTTAGGTGTGAAACTTGAAAAAAAATATATGTCAAGGGTGAATCTTGAGAAAAAAAAAAAAAAAAATTTTTTTTATTCGTTTTCGAATCGAAAATGAAATAGGGTGTAGCTTCGAGATTATATGATTAGTATTAGGTATTAGGGTTAAGTATGAGTAGGAATGAGAATTCATTGGAAGTAATTTACGCGACGTTTGTTGTTTTTTTAATGCGAACATGACATATGACTTTAATGAAAAAGGATAAAAAGGTAATGGTTGTTAATAATATATTGTATTAATAAGTTAGGGTAATTAAAGGAAATGACTTCATCCTTAATTGTTTTTGTGGTTAATGAATTTTATTATTAGTTAAGGAAAAGAAAAATGGTAAATGGAATGGAATATGTAAATTATGTTATTTTCTTCATTTTCTTATGAAGGTATTAAATGTAAAGTAAAGATTTTACAATTTGAAAATATGCGCGATAGGATATACATTGAATTTCTTAAAGGAAAAGAAACTTTGTTTAATTATAATTCAGGTAATGAAAGTTTATGAGATTCTTAGGATGTATGATAGGTATTTGATGTAAAATAAATATTCTCATAGTTGATGAATTTATTAATTGTTAAGGAGTTATAGGTAATTAGTAAAGTTGAATATTAGTTATTTAGAAATGGAATAAATATGAGGTACGAGGTTTATAAAGGCTAATGCAAGCCGAAAGTAGGAGTTTTTGTGTTATTGCAACATGTTAAAGTAAGTAAGGTAGGTATTGCACTTAATGCATGGTGATGCGCCACCAAATCTAGTTAAGATAAGTATCTTAATATTGTTTTTAATTTTGAATTATTGATGAAAAAGTATAAGCGAGTATGAAGGACCATTGTATTTATAGATTGATTATTAATTTTTTTGTGTGCCTTCCATTAATGAATTAATTTGAAGGGAGTTGCCCAACATTTAAACAAGTTAGTGTTCGATAAGGAGGTCGATAGTGCCATGTCTTTGGATCCTTACCGTGGTTTATCCGGAGGAAAATCAACTAAAAATCCTAAATGGATTCTGATTTAGTTAATTTACCATTTGCATATGGTTTGGCATCGCGTGACGAAGTGTCCCGGTTTTAGGTTAAAATCAGTAGGGTAATGTAGATTTCCCGCCATTTATGATTTCGATGGGTAGTTTATAGGTAGCGAATAGAAAATTATACGCAACGAGTTGCTATAATTTTCTGGCCGATCAGTGGGAAATATGTAGAGGTTACGACCTCTTGTTGAATGTAAAGGAAGTAAATAGGCTAGCGAACGTTTTTACGCAGCAAATACTTCGTAGTGGTTTTAAGGAAACATAATAGATGGTGTCAGTGCGTTTTTAAATAAAAACAATCGGAATTTCGCGCTTGTCATTATTTTGTTATTAATTGACACTCAAGTGAAAAATATAGATCGGACAAGTCTATATAAATTTGGACGGTCGATTCCTGTCTCTATCAGGGAGCCCTAGAATTGGTAGAATGGCTTTACATTGCCAGTGGACTTAAAGTAAGATACTCCAGTATCTAAAATATTCCAAGCATCGCCATCGTCGCGATTTAATGTCCTAATGTATATTTTATCCAATGTATCGACTCGACGACCCGAGGCCTAATGAAGGATGGCCTAATAGAAGAAGATGTACTACAGATAAGTTTAATATTGTATAATAATTCTCCTAGGTAGTAGATAAATATAAAGCATGTATACTCTTGTGGCGATAGAAAAGAACATCTGAATACAGAAAAGAACTCCCGATGTTGTCTTTTTATTAGCAGAGATCCCGATACCTAAATAGAAATAGGTAGAAGCAGTATCTTTACGCCCCCGCACGCTGCAGTACCAACATCTGTATTTATCTGAGTCAGATCCAGAAACTGATATTTTTATCATGAAATATGCTATATTTATTGCATTAGCAGAAACTGTAACCGTATAGGTTTTTGAATCGTTTGTTATTATTACCTACCCGGATGACCGAGCTTCGCTCGTTTTTTCTTAAAGACGCCATCTATTGTCAAGTAGCTTTAGTGTTGCTGTGTCGGTAAAAATAATAGTATTACTACTCGCCAATAGATGTCAGAAAGGGTCATATTTTTCAGTTTATCATTGGCTAAAAAAAGGATTAAGCGACGTTTTCTAAAAATGAAACCCAGCTAGATCGATTTATAGCCCCCGAAACCCCTTGCATACTAAATTTTATGAAAATAGTTGGAGCCGTTTCAGAGATGCATATATTCAAGAATTGCTTGTTTAAAGGTAATTACAGAATTAGTTGGGTAATTAGAATATACCTTTTGGTCTTTTTCGTCTTATTGACGGATAAAGCGCAACCAAACAATAAGCAAAAATCTTAAGTATGGCTTACCTCAAGTTTGTAGTTTGTTGTACCTACATGGACCACATCTATCTGTTAGAGGAGTAAAGAAATAGGGATATAATCTTAAATCTTAATTCAATATAAACACAGAATAACTTCTTTGTTGTAAGTTATTGTCCTCACTTTACTGTACATTTATTGTAAAGCACTATTTACACTAGTCGATAACACAATACCAACTGCATAAGTGTTTAATTAATTTTAAGTCCAAAAAGGCAAAAACTTTACGTTGCGTACTGAACTGACAACCACAGAGTAATGCCGGAAACAAAAAGACTGAGTTCGTCTTGTAGCGCGTTGGGGACGAAATACCTTTAATGTCCACTATCCCTGTCTCACGTGATGGGACACTGTAAGTGTGGTTGAGGTAGGTTTCTTCGAAAAAGATAAAAAACGCAGTCTACGTGATCGGCAGCGTTTCCTATTATTTATAAATTTTGGTCCTTCGACTTGGTGTGTATCAAATTCTAGGTCGAGATTTAACGTTTAAAACTGTTCGTTAGCTACCTATGAGCAAAATTTTATTGAAATAAGTCAAAAGCCATCTCAGCAAAAAAGGAAACAGGAGATGCGCATATTGAGGCTCCGCCAAGATTCGATTACATATAAAACCTATTTAATTTCTCTATCACAACATAAATAAATTTATAGGTATAAATGTATAATTACATGAGTTTCGGCGCAGCCAAAACCGAAACTAAGGCCAAAAGTACATTTCCCCCCGAAATTCGCCGCAACCGAAATTTTGATCGTATCTTTTGTTCGTGGGCTCTGAGACTATAAAGCCAAATAGTAACCAACATTTTTTTCTATATCACTAAGGTGGCAAACAAGCATGCGGCCCGTCTGATGGTAAGCGGTCACCGCAGCCTATGTACGCTTGCAACACCTGGGGGGGCATAAGTCGCGTGTTGCGGACCCTTTAAAAATCGAATAACTTTTTTCTTGAAAAACCCTATAATGTATGAAGTCCTTAGAGAAAACCTTGGCAGGGAGCTCATTCCACAACTTAAGCGTTCGCGGGAGGAAGTTTCTCAGCATGCTGTCGGCAGCGCTGTGTATAGGTTTGTTGTTATGTGTGTGTGTGTATGTGTGTTTGTGTGAGGGGGGATGAAGACTCACCCTCAGTTGGGTTGGAGACTGCGTCGTGCACCAGCGACGCAAGGCATCCGGACAGACCTGATCACAATAATCATTATTAGATACAAAACTATTTGCTATGATGATAAAGAGCGAGCGAGCGAGCGAACGAGAGAGAGAGAGCCGTGCATCGGTACCGAGTCGACACTAGATAAATGCTTCGATCGCTGCCTCGCACATTTTCACAGGGTCGTTCTTCTGAAGACTTTACATTGATTACCAAAACCTTATTGGTAAATAAAATAAAAATATTGTATTAATTTGTCAGCGCCGCGCTGCACCGAACCTCCGGACTAACAGACTACCGGACCACACAAATGCTAGGATTTTTTTCACAGAATAGTTAAAAGGATAAAGACAGATGAAGAATACTTTTTAAGTAGATCGATCGAGAGTACTCTTAGGAACATTTTTTGGCATATGTCGAATTTTTTATTCCTTCATTTTAGATAATTATCGGGTCTTAAGGCGACGATACACGGATATGTGCCTTTTTTCGATGCCGCCGTTTAGATGAGGATGGCACGCCCGCCGCCCGGCATCACTGAGTGAAGTGTGTCGCCTTCTGGTCGCTCGTACAGTATGTAGGAAACATTTAGACAATGTAAGCCACTTCCACTAGAAGTAACTGCACAAGCGACCAGAAGCCGAAGGCCACCGCCCCGCACTACACTCAATAGTAAGTCAGTTTTCCTTACCATAATCAAAGAGCTGTCATAAGAATCCCACACCGCGCCGGTAACCGAATTTAGCGCGGGCGAAATCACGGTTAAAAGCTAGTACAATAAGTTTGATGAACCTAGTTTTAAAATCATTCAAATGCTAGTTTCGCTATAACATTTAGTCAATAACCCCCTGTTTTGTCAATGATGACAGATACAATCTAACCATAATGAAAATATAAGGCGACTTAACTAACCTCAATAGTTGTACTATTGTTGTGTCTCTATGGACCAAGTCCGTCTGTCCTAATGTCTTCTAAGGGGACCTAAGGGAGCCCTAAATTACAGTTTAAACTGAGAGAGGACATAATAGGTAGGGACAAGATCTAACCTAAATCAATAAAATATACAGAATTGTACGAGTAAGTAGGTATGATCCTTCCTCGACAATAATTTGCACTGGCATATACACAATAAGTAAAATAAACCCAAATTTATATATAAAAACAAAACACTTTACTGAGAAAAAATAGGTTATTTTATTTTACTGAGTAATGACAACCATAGAGTGTTGCCAGAAAAACCTAACGTCTCGAGCGTACGGCGCGGCCACGATAGCAACGGGACAAAACAATCCACCACCCCAGGCTGATCGGGTCTGACTGAAACACTGTATACTCTTAGAAATCGTCGGCAATCGCGACAGAGTAGCAACAGCTCTCGTAGGAATCGAGTCGCCTACTAAAACTTCAACAACGCTAGGGACGTTATCAGAGTCGGGGAAGAGTCGAAGGATGCGACCACGCCTACGGAGGAGAGGTGGCATATTTATCGCCTTGACCATGATAACTTTTGGAGGTTCAGTCTTATCCGACCAACGAGCTCGCTGCTGCAAAAGATGAAGATACTCAAGAGAAAAACCTTTTTTCGAAAGCTCTAAGACATCTGTTGCAACAGTTCAAACCGTGCCAAGCCGTTCAGTGGAGTATCTAATAAGAGATACTCGAGCAAGGCCATCAAGGACCCACTCACCAAAAAATACCAGGAGTCAACACCTCCAGATCATTCGGGTCCGGGGAAATCGGACAGAGGGACCTCGAGCTGAGCACCGCCTTAATTTTACAGAAGACTGTAGATAGCTCCACGAAGGTGAGAACAGTCTCGCCGACAACGCGGCGAAGATGTGTCTTTGCTACCTTAACCACCACTTCGAAAATTCCACTCCAAGAAGGATATGCGGGGGGATCGGAAATCCACTTGATTCCTACACCATACCTAATGCCTTGCTGATTTGCAACAAGGAACTGGCGGACTTCTCGTACATACCGATCAGCACTCTTATAATTGGTGCCGCAATCCACTGCGGCTAACGAAGCGAGAAAGACAGGCAATGAAAGCCTCAGTGAAGCCTTCGTAACAAGACATACAAATACACACAAGTATGCCTTGACCACCTTGGCGTTGCACCAAGGTAGAAGTCTTAATGTTAAAGGGACCTGCAAAATTTGCTGAGTCCCACATGAGAGTTTCTGAAATGGCGGTCCTGAATCAGCAGCAAGATCAAGTGGCTATCCTTAGGCAAAAGTAGCGTATGCCGAACACCCATAAGGCAAGTTTGCAAGAAGTAATCGGCCCCCTACACGAATAAGTCCGCGATCATCGAGAAATAGGTTGAGTCTGGCCAAAGCTCCTTTGATCTTGGAGCGACCAGCTTAAAGATACCCTATTAAGATCCCATAGTGCTCTCGTTGTACATTGCGCACTAAAATATGGAGCGCTTGTTTACGTTCTGACGGCGAAAGACCAGTTCAGAATCTAGAATATTAGGTCGACGGGCGTTGTTGACAAATCGGTAAATTCAGCCAGTCACTCCGCCCAATTTTTCAGGAGAGCTGAACTAATCAACAACGAATCTGAACAAAGTGGATGGTCAAACTTCGCCGCCAGGACGCGTAACACTAGGAGAGGGTCCACCAACTAAAGACGAAAAGAAGGCCACCCTGACTCTGGTCCAAAAAGCCATTCAGATCCACACCAAAGTGAATGCTCGTCCTAAACAGAAGCCATACATCCACGGGAAGCATTGTCGGCTGTATTCAATTCCCCTGGGACATGATTCCACTACATGGCAGCAGAAGAGTCCGAAATCTTGGAAACCCTATTCGCCACAAAGGTCTCTAATGAATGGACAGAAGCTTTAAGACCAAGTGTAGACGTGAGAAATGGGTACAGATTGGCCCAAGGTCGAAACCACGTGATTGAGCAATTGGCTCAAAAGAGTAGCACCAGACAATTCCATTTTTGGAATCGTAAGACGGGTGCGCTGCATTATCTTGGCCGTGACTAAATTGAGAAAGAGCGAACCATCGGGCTGGACGGCACGAAGATAAATCACAGCCGCATGGCCAGCCTCAGAAGCGTCACAAAAGCCGTGGAGAGTGACACTGGATTGAAGCTGTCTGTGCAGTGAATCCTCATCCTTAGTCTTAGTAACTTTTTTTATATATTATGGCCATGAGAAGGAAAAAGAAAAGAGTTTGTACAGCGGCTACTCCATCCACATATAATGTGGATTTTTGCAACATCAGGGGTATTCACGCAAATCTTAACGCAGTCCACCACCATCTCGAAACTGCGCAGCCGACCATTCTTTTTCTAACGGAGACGCAGATATCCTGCCCGGCCGACACATCATACCTTCATTATCCCGGCTACAAACTCGAACACAATTTTATGAGTCGTGCCGATGTATGTATGTTCTTCCGGGAGGATATCTGCTGTCTTCATAGCCTTGAAGACAGGGACCTGTCGATATTGTGGGTGCGCGTAGATTACGGCGGCCACACTCGTATCTATGCGTGCCTATACAGGTCTCATAGCGGTGACACGGACGTAACTCGACTCTTCACGCACCTGAGTTTGACGACTGACAAAGTTCTAGAGCAATATCCCACAGCAGAACTAGTTATTTTGGGAGACTTTAACGCCCACCATCGCGAGTGGTTCAGTTCTCGAACCAATAACTATGCTGGGATATCTGCTCATGAATTTGCTCTGACCTATGGATTCTCTCAGCTGGTACTTTCTCCAACGAGAATACCAGATATAGAGGAACATACGAGCTCCTTACTGGACCTTCTGCTGACTACTCGTCCGGACGGATACTCCGTCTCAGTGGATGCGCCTCTTGGCTCCTTGGACCACTGTCTCGTTCGGACTCAAGTGTCATGCACGCAACCCGATCCTTCTGGGCCAACTAATAGGCGTCGTGTGTGGCACTATAAGTCGGCAGACTGGGATGGATTGCGAGAATTTTACGCATCGTACCCGTGGAGGCAGATCTGCTTTAACTCAGAAAATCCTGACATTTGCGCAGCCTGAGTCACTGAGACAATCCTTGCTGGTATGGAATGCTATATTCCTAACCCGCGAGTAGCTGCCGGCGTCAAAAAACGACCGTGGTTTAATAGGTCTTGCAGAAAAGCTAAAATTCTTAAGCAAACTGCATATGAGGCTTGGACCACGCCCCGTTATAATAAGGATCCGAATATATCTGAGTTAAAACTTAAATTAAATGCTGCTCGAGGTTCAGTAAGAAAGCAACTGCCAGAGCAAAATTCCAATTCATCGGCAAAATAGGTCGGCGACTTGCGAGCCATCCTTCTGGGAGTCGTGCTTTCTGGTCGCTTGCCAAAGCTGCCGAAGGGAACTTTTGCCAGTCGTCGTTACCACCACGAAAGACCGATGGTGACTTGGCCCATAGTGCTAAAGAGAAAGCCGATCTACTGGGCAGTCTCTTTTCCTCGAACTCGAAAATGAACGATGAAGGCGCTGTACCACCTACTATACCGTGGTGCGGTAAGACCATGCCGGAAATCTCCATAACGCAGCGGGAGGTCAGGCGGGCGTTGCTTTCTCTAGACGTTCATAAGTCGAGTGGGCCAGACGGTATACCAGCAGTGGTGCTTAAGCAGTGTGCTCCTGAGTTATGTCCGGTACTCACGCGCCTCTTCGCGCTTTCCTACCACACTAGCCAATTTCCGTTTCATGGATGACTGCGAATGTGCACCCGGTGCCCAAAAAGGGCAATAGATCAGATCCATCGAATTACAGGCCTATCGCCTATACCTAGAAGTACACGATCTGGTCAGTGACCGTCAATATGGCTTTCGCCACGGTCGCTCGACTGGTGACCTTCTAGTGTATCTCACACACCGATGGGCACTAGCCATTGAGAGTCAGGGGGAGGCATTGGCATGTAGCTTGGACATAGCGACGGCGTTCGATCGTGTCTGGCACTATCTTCTATCGAAGTTGCCATCTTACGGAGTGCCCGAGGGTTTGTGCAAATGGGTGGCTAGCTTTTTGTCCGGCAGACGCATACGAACCGTAGTTAACGGTAGTTGCTCTGAAAGCATGGACATTAATGCTGGTGTCCCGCAAGGCTCTGAGCTGTCTCCTACGCTGTTTCTACTGCATATCAATGACATGTTGGACATCAACAACATACATTGCTATGCAGATGACAGTACTGGAGACGTTCCGTTGTGGAGGAAAACCGCGGAGAACTTGTGTCTCAAATCGAGACCACACTGTCCCAGGTCCCAGATCATTTACAAGATAAGGTGAAGCTTGCGTCCAAAAAACTTGGTGTACTCAACAGAGCGAAGCAGTACTTCACGTCGGGGCAAAGGTTGTAACTTTACAAGTCGCAAGTTCGGCCCCATATGGAGTACTGCTGCCATCTCTGGGCAGGTGCACCCGGATACCAGCTTGGCCCTTTTGACTCGGTTCAACGACGGGCTGTGAGAATTGTCGACGATTCCAAACTCACTTGCGGTATCGAGCCTTTAGGTCTGAGGAGAGACTTTGCCTCACTGTGTGTGTTCTACCGCTTGTACAAATGGGTTGTGTTCTGAGGATTGTTCGAAATGATGCCCACGGCTACTTTCTACCATCGCGCCGCTCGCCATCGGCAGGGAAGTCATTCACTCACACTTTAGAACCTAAATGGTCGCGTACAGTGCGGTTTCAGAGCTCCCTGCCAAGGTTTTCTGCAAGGACTACAGTATGGAGTTCTTCAAGAAAGAAGTTATTAGATTTCTGAAGGGTCGGCAACGCGCAAGTGATACCCCTGGTGTTGCAAGCGTCCATAGGCTACGGTGACCGCTTACCATCAGGCGGACCGTAAGCTTGTTTGCCACCTAAAAAAAAAAAAAAAAAAAAAAAATTGACCCGGCGGTAAAAAGCACCTAGAAATACGCACATGATGGAGATCCTTAAAAGTAGAGACATTACGCATCCAAGATGCCAATACCAATCACCAGTAAGCGGGGTGTCCCAGGAGATTCCCTCAAGCCACAGCTTTTGTGAATTACACTTGGCCCAAAAAACAACAGGAGCAAGGGTTGAACATCCGGGCCATGGTAGACACACAGTGCGCTTAGTCCAGGTCTTGGGAGCTGAAAGAGCTTACCTGGAAGGAGAAAAAATCCGCAATCAGTTGGTATTGTACTCCAATAATTGCAACTGAATCTGGGTTGTCGACATTCTGAAAGATCAGAGGATCATGCTGGAACTCCTCGGCCAGACCAACGAGGCGATCAGGAGGGTTGGATAACCACTTCCGATGCTCCTATCCGACAGCATTGACGATTCCAATTAGCTCATCACGGACAATCAATGCCTCTTCAATCGTAGAGGCCTTCGTGCAGATTCGTAGACGTCGCTGGACAAAACAAAAGCAGCGCGAGGGAAGTAAACACGTTTCCTATCCGCAAGCTCTAACAGAGACCGTAAGTATTGGTTATCAATTCAAAGACGGTCATGGGTAACGCAAGATCTTCTCGCCAGAAAATCAAATAATACCTGCGATCTTCCTAATGGATCACCGTCTCAAACATCATACGGATATCAGCAAACAGAACTACCTGATGTCTCCGAAAATTGGTCTGGATGTGATGAATATCCCGGTACAATTTGGGTCCCAGCGCCACAGCGTTTGAACTAGGAGCCGAACCATCAAAATCAACTCTTATTTTCCCCTCTTTGAAGACAAAATGGTGAGGAATTAAGAAGTGTTCTTCCCTTGTCGGTTCATGGTCAGAAACAGACATATGACCCAAATCTTGGTACTCCCGCATAAACGCAAAATACTTCTGTCGGAAGACAGGGTCGCGCCTCACACGCCTCTCGATGGCAATAAACCGTTTTCGACTAGCATCCTGGAGTGACCAAAGGCAGGTCGGGTTGGCAAAAAAGGGAGCTGAGTGAAGAATTGACTTGAATCTTACCAAAGAGGTCGATACCAAGCAACCCTGAGAACCCGAATCAAGTAATACTCGTACTACCACAAAGGTGGCACAAGACGAGAAGGCGCGAACCTGTGCAGTGGGGAGCACAACTGTCGGTGGTGCTAATTTGGTATCGAAGGAGGAAACTGTACTCGCTACGGCTTGTCATCGCTGTGATGGACTAGGAGGCGGTGAACCTAATTGTGGCGGCGGAAGATCCCACCGTGGTACCGGCTGCCAACTAGCAACATATGGCGGACGCTTCATAAGCGCCGAAGAAGGGGGCCGATCAAAGGCCTGAAGGGCCTCGACCTATTAAATTGAGGCGGCGAATACCTCCTGTATCGAGTGTGCGCTTTCTGCCCAAACGATAAGGACTCTTGAGAGTCAGGGCGGGGCGCAAAACTTACTTTTCGCATACTAAAGGGGATGGGGGTGAAGGGCCCCGACCCGTAGGCAACTTAGGAGGGGTCAAAGGTGCTCGCATTCGAGGCAAACCGTGCACGAGGGGGAAAGCGAGGGTAAAAGGGAGGAGAGCGAGGTGAAGAGAGGGAGAGCGAGGTGAAGAGGGGGGAGAGCCACAGTCGCTAACCCACGAAAGGGCCCGCGCTGTTTCCTCGGGTGAGCTCAGAGGGTGCAAACCACCCTTGGTTAATCTGCACAATAACCGAAGGTGACGATCCCCACAATCGGCGCATCCAGGTGCACCATACACCATACAGTGGTGCTTATAAATCACCCTTCGCTAACGCTCGTGGACCGATGACTTCAAAAATACAGGGCACGAACCCAAAAAGTGGTATGGCCCACCACAGGAAAAGCAGCTTAGCTGTGGTGAAGTTTGAATGCTCGCTGTCCCAATAACCCTCGAAATTGGAGGGCGGGGTGCAAGGGCCCTTTGGGGCAGTTGCCATGGTGCATGTAAAGCTCTGCGTGGAGGCGGCTGAAGAAGAGCAGCGGAGCGAGGAACAAAAGGAAGGCTCTCAGCCTTCCAGCACTCATCCTTAATAAATGTCTTCATATCGGAGAAGGTAGGGAAAATGGTGGCCGATTCACCGCAAATTTAACGCAGCATACAAATTTAAAGCGGCTCCTTAATTCTGGTGTGAAACGGTAGAGGGCCAAATGGACAAGTAGAAAGGATTAATCCTTATCTACTTGGGCCCTAATCCTTTAAGTCCATTAACTGCCACCAACATAGGATTAAGAAGCTCTCGCCGCAGGTTTGCCACCTCAGAAATGTTAGGCAACATCAACAACGCGCTGGCAAAAGTGTGAGCCATTTGCCTAAAAAGACATGTACTGAATTAGTATGGAGCTTGGTATTTTATTTCCTATTAAATTTAACCAGCGTCAACTTTTGTATTAAGGTAAAGCCTAGGGTAAAGAACTTAGTAAAATAATAAAAATAAAAATTGAGACCTGCATTAAAAATAAAAATTGATTTTCAAAAATGTATGATTATTATTCATAGTCAATTATCAGCACAGGCCATAACATTCCAAGAAAAAAAGAAGAAAAAAATAATAATATTTGAGCCGTCAATTTTTTTTATGGTATTGAGCTCTGACCATTGATACATCAGCCTAAAGATTTCGTAATTCTAGGTTCCGTTTTACTTTAAATTATTAACGATTTTCTGTGAATTGCAGGACTAAAAAAAAGAGTTATTATTTCAGAATTTCTAGATTTTAAGTGTTCTTTAGAAAAAATATAATCCCTTAGCTAGTTAATTTTTAAATTTATTTTAATACCAAAACGGAACAACTCCATTGTCATACCGTCTAAAAAATAATTCCCGAGCAGTTTTATAACCGGCACTATCCTGTGACAAATCATCGGATCATATTATGACTCTCCAGCGGTTGATCCCAGCAAATATGAAAACTTATAAGACCTTTATTATATACTACTACACCTGACCGATTGTAAACAAAACCTATTTATGAACGACCGCCACTCTACTAAATGACCCCATAAAATTTAGGCAGGTCCAAATAAGGCAAAGTAGAAGAATCCCCTCTGAGTGGTTACCACAGAGTTGTCACGTTTGTCTTTAGGGGCAACGGTCTTAGCCTCAACCCGACGAATCTGTGCAACCCTAATGACAATCTGGTCACAAAGGTCCTCAGCCTGGTCCGAGTCTGCGGTAAGCTTGGCCACATCTTCCTCCTGCAAGCCTACAATGACTTGCTCATATGCATCCCGAATGGCTTTCATTCTGTCATCAAGCTGCTCATACCGATGAATCAGGGCATCACTTTCGTCCGGCCTTGTAATCAAGGCTGCAGCCGTTGCTCACCAACGCAAGCCTCCAGCCAAAACAGTTCTAGGTGTGGCCATTTTATATAAATAAACAGGAAACAATTTAACTTAACTAAAATTTAACACAAATATTTATCAACAAAGTATGAACAGTGAAAACAAAACGCTATTAATTACAAAAGAAAACTAATTTTACCTAAAACCTACTCAGAAATAGTGTTATGTTTTTGTGTAAGCCATTCCAAAACAATATCAAAAATTACTCTGAGTGGGAAAAGTGCTAAAAAAAGTGCAAAAAAACAAGTTCAGTTTGAACAAATATGAGATTTAGGCAGGACAAATATAGTACAGAGGTAAGCTAAATGTAAGTCGATAACCACGCTCTGCTACCAAACTTATTTTGTCAATGATGACAGGTACAATCTAACCCTAATGAAAATATAAGGCGACTTAACTTACCTCAATAATTGTACTATTGTTGTATGTCTATGGACCAAGTCTATCTGTCCTAAGGGGACCTAAGGGAGCCCTAAATTACAGTTTAAACGGAGAGAGGACATGAAAGGTAGGCACAATATCTAACTTAAAACAATAAAGTTAAACAAAATTGTACGACCTTAAATAAGTAGGTACGATCAATCCTTGACAATTATTTGCTCTTGCACAAACACAATAAGTAAAATATACAAGAACTTTATATATAAAAACAAAACCTACAGACTAATGACAACCATAGAGTGTTGCCAGAAACAAACAGATTGCGTTCGGAACCTAGCGTCTCATGCGTAAGGCGGGGCCTCGATAGGAACGGTACAAAACTCCCTCCTCCTCTTACGTCAAGTCTGGACTCACCGTGCGTGATGTGCTCGTGTCGATGTCGGGTCAGCTGCGAGAGGGTCCGTTTGCTGTGCTCATAGGTGGCGAAGAAGCAGGCGTGCGCTGGCCCCGCGCCCGCCACCACCGCGGTCATGCCCCGGATCGGCCTGCACACGGCACACACACACTCACTATCACTCATACAACATCTACCTAAATTAGCGGACTATTTTATAACTCCAATTGTGATTGTTTTCATAGATTATTATTTTTTGCATTGCGCCGCGCATAGGTCATGGTATTTGATTGTGAATGAATCGATGCGCGACGCAATGGCAATGGTACTTCCCTAATGGACTTAAAAAGGATTACCATTGGAGTTATAGTATAATCAACCGGCCGGGCCGAGGGCCTAAATTTTTACAGAACTTATATTGCATCGCAAATATAAAACATTTAAATAGTTATTAGAGGAGGGCCGGTGGTAGCTCAGGGGTTTCGATTTTACCTTGCGTCCTGAGTGGCGAAGGGTTCGAGCCCTGCGTGAACCAATGAGTTTTCCTTGCTTAATTTCTCAAGTACATTGATTTATTCAAACCACTGGCTTAGCGGTTAAGGAAAACATCTTGAGGAAACCTGCACATGTCAAAAAAATGACATAAATGTAAGGTGTAAGGAGTTAGACGAGGAAGTCGTAGTCTCTCGTTTAAAATTTATGAAATAAATAAAAAAAATATAAAACCTCACAATAATTTGAAAATCACTTTTTAAGTGATAGGAGACTAAAATGGGTAAAATGCAAGTCGGTCTTGCGTGTCATGGGTTCCGTACCATCATATAATTAATAACGCTTGTGCATTGATACGTTTCCGGGAAAAAACGATCCGTCATAGCCTCCATATTAAATGTATCACCGCTTGTGCACTGACTCGTTTTCGGTACGTATTCGTATTTTTACGTAATTACAATTCACGTATAAGATTTTGTAGGCCGATAGCGCGGTCAAAATAAATCCCGCATTAAATTATCAACATATCGCTTACTTTATATATTGTTTGATCAAAAACTGGCAAAAATATTATCCTGACCCTGGTCTATAATTTTACCACCTTTTAAGGTGAGGTCCCACGGCCCGCCAGGCGACATGCCGCGCCAGGCGTTGCCTCGACTCAGTAGGCGGCGGCGGCTATGGTTTTATTCAGTGGTAAACTTTTGATAAACCAAGCAAAAAGAAAGCAGAAGAAATGACGAGGTGGGTGTCGTCATTCAACAAGATCAAGGTTGGTAATTTTAACTAGCTAAACTAGATTATTTTTATTTTTAACGCGATGAACTATTCCAAAGCGCTGGCTCATTTTCATACAGAGCTAAAAACTTGAATATGGACTCGTTCGTCCACTCCATTATGCGCGTGTACGCTCAGGCGCCGCTGCAGGTGAAATGAAGGATTACAAATGACGCGACACGCCCCGCCTTTGATCTTACCGACTCCCGATGGATCGTACGGGCGACAACAGGCCACCGCAGGCCTCATCGGATGCGACAGTTCCCACGGTCTGTCCGTCCGTCCTGGCGCGGTCTGGCCTGAGAGTTTTCAGATCGTGGGACCTAGCCTTTACTTTAAAATTGGTAATTCACGACTTATGAAGCAAAACAATTCATTTTCACAATAATGTTGGTTCATTGCCGAAAAAGTAAATCGCAAAATTTGGATCCGATAGGTGGCATTGCGGTCGAGTAATTAAAAAGAGCGTTTATATTTGTATGGGATAGGACGGAGGACGATATCCCGCGTTCTTTTATGCCATCGCCCGATTGCGACAAAAACTTAGTTTAATGTGCGCACGGCTCGGTTTATTTTGGAGGCATACTAAGTCTAAAATTTGTGTTTAGAAAAGTAGTTTTTTGTTTATTGTGAGACAATATGTAATATAATGTGGCTTAATTTATTTCATAATGATCAGTAAACGGGGAGTGTTTATTGAACAGGCAGCTTTTAAATACTTGATAAAATAGACGCGTGATAAAATAGACGTTACCGCTCGGGGGTTTCTGTCAACGCGCACTTTGCTTTGAAAAAAATATTTACAAAGATAAAGCTCGTGGGAGTAATTGAGGTCTTAGCACCCGCTTTGCCTACACGTAATGACGCTGCTTACGAGTACTTGTGATGAAAATTAATATATTGGTCCATCGATATAAACAACAGACATGCCGCGACCGAAATTTTTGTCACTACCTTAGAATGTAGTCATAAACATATGTATACAGACATGCACACACTAATCAATGCTGCCAGATCACAAAATAAAAATTACAGTGTTGTTTCATAACAATACGGTAGATTTCAAAATCGATTACAGTAAATTACAGTTACTACAGTGTACAGTAAGTACAGTGATTAAATATTGAAAGAAATATAGTTGCTACTTTATTTAGTTTTGTAAATTATTTTAACTTATTCCAGAATCATTTGCTCATGCTGTTCATTCCTTTTTCTTAACTGCTTCCTCTAATAGCATCCAGATCAGCAATTGAAAAAGAATCGCAGACAGTGCAAATGCATTTATAAATAGGGCTTTTTGTCACGCTTTAGCCACTTACGGAAGTCCCCACTCTCCTCACGACTTAAACTTATTCTTCACAGTAATAAGTAGGTATGGCTTTAAGTTATAAGTTAGTTCACGTCATCCAAACCAATTAAAAAGTGTTATCACCGCTGCGAGAATGCAACACGGATGCATCCATAAGCATTTATAAAAATGCATATTTGTATACCAAGTAATGTTTCGCAATAATACTAACGTATTATTAAGTACAATATTAACACAATAAAAAACTATTTTCCTTATGGGGACGAGTTTTAGATTTAAGAAAATGTTATAACAATAAGTGTAAAATTGTATTAAGTTAGGAAAAAGTAGAATAGGTTTGTTTCATTTCCCCTCTTTACTATTTGTTAATATCAAAAATAATATTGTGTGAGTACCGACATGTTGTCGACTTTGAACGACTATCCCCAATAAGCGGGAAATTTACTTTAATGTATGTATGTAAAACATATGCCATTTGTTGTGCAAAAATGTACAGAACTACTATACAGAGTTCTATATAAACCGTATGCACGGTTACTAAGTTACAGGTAAAAATAGGTAGCATGTTGAGTATTGTACATTCTTTCTCCCTCACTCCTATGATAATAGACTGCGATAGGGATACAAAAGTCTATGGGTAAAAATGGAAAAGACTGTCTAAAACTTTACCTGTCTAGGGTCATTAAGTCTTTAGGCTATGCCTAAAACAAATACAGTAGGTTAAAAGCACACCTTTTCCCCTACACATAGACACTTATACCGTTACGGTAAGTAGTGTGGATAAGGTGTAAATCACAGGTAAACTTTGTAAATACAATATCTTATATCTAAGCAACCAGTCCACATACACAAAGGGTAAAAGTACCACTAGATACCTCTCATAGGCACCTACCGAGATACGTTTTATACGGGTAACTCTAAGCCCTGAAGTACAGCAGCACAAGGAAAAACCTGAAAACTTTGTATTTCACATTTTTCCATGACTAAACAAATGGATAGACACCAAAATTACTGAAAGGTATGTCCGAATTTTAGATGTAGTCATCTAGTATAGGCAGAAAACCCTGAGAGCTAGATTTCCAGCTCTTCTCTCACTACGGCCTAACCGTAGACGATGAACCATACTGCTATATGTCAGTAGAACCGCCTCCGAAAGCTCAATCTTAGGACACCTAAATCGTCATTATAGCTCTTACCGTTTGGCTATAAAACCTAAAAATGTAAAACAGCGTTATTTTATAGTCAAGCCGCAAATCGTGTGACTGTGATGGCAATAGCCGATAGAGACCCCAACTGTCAGTAGCGATTTATAGCTAGGTAGATATACCTACACTTCCGATATATGTCTTTATCAACTACTATATGTTATCTTTCACTAAGTTTTTGTGTGGGCTAGATTTTCAGTCACCACAGTAAGTAAAATAAGTTAAGTACTAAATCTAGAAGGTTCCATGTAACAACCTCTCCCTCTGATGGGGTTTTTTATTTTAGTATAAATATAAAGCGAAATTTGTTTTATATCAGTCATTCAAGAAAGTTCAGCAAGTTAATAGATATGAAAGCTAAGAAGTAAAATTTTTGTACATAATTGTTAGAATGTAAGTTAGAAACCTGTCTGTTGTGTGCATATACGCGTTTTCCTTATATCTCAAGCGCCTCAGAAGAAACTCTTATGACGGGCAAATCTTGTGCCACAGATAATATAAAGGGTCTGTCCGCACAAAAAATATTATTTTAAATCTCCATAAAATGACTGCTATCAATTTATATCAATTAAAATGCTGGTTTAGTTATTAAGTAAATAAGGGAATAAGGGACAGGGACTAAAGCGACACAATGTCCGCCGGTCAGCTAGTCTACATATAATAAATTTGCACCGAAGCCAGGCTCGCCCACGGCCGGTTTTTTTTTACTTTATTGGTATCAAGATTCGTAAAAAATTAGATCAGTAGCAGGTACGCGTGCGGACGAGCAACTTCTCTTTAGAATATTTTTTTATATTTGAGAATTTATACTCGTATGTATATAAAAATTATTACGTCTTTAAAAAAAAACAAACCGCTGGACCGATTTTGTTTACAATCTTTTCAGATCTAAGTCATGACGTGGCGTATCGATTGATATCGTAGCGAGAGCAAATTTGATCGATTGGTTCTTGAGATATCAAGGGGCATAAAAAAGCTAACATATATACACACAAACACACTTTCTCTTACAGACACAAACGATTTTTCAGGTCTCAAAACATAAAGAAAACGCAAATTTAGCGATTTCGACTTTAGGACCTATTATAATTACTTCTCTCAAGAGAAGTTAATAAGCTAACAAAAGTTAAAACTGCGCTCTTTTAACGTTCTTAGTTGTGTGTAGTTTCGAGATTACAAAGATGTAATGCGACTCTATTCGCACTTGTGTTGCGACGTCTACTGTGAGTGTGACCGTCTTATTAAGAACACTAATCCTGCTGCTAAGTGTAAGACGTAATAAATCTGCTGCAAAACCTGATAGCAGCTAAAATGAGAGTCAAATTCGACAAAAATCGCAGGATTCTGTAAATCGGGGACACGTACGGCGACCTCGACCCCTAGAACGGTCGATATTAGCAATTACCAAACGCACCGATCGATACTCATTTAATATATGTACGAATATTCGTCACACAATCCACCTACTCGCACAAGGTCACACAATTGTGTTACAAGTTACGGATCGTTAGAAAAGGTTAGACGATTTTCCGCCTTTGGTTTTCGAAGCACCTGTCATATTTATACCTAATACTAACCTTCCAGTCAGGTAGATCCAAATGCGACAAATAGTACCTGGGCAGCGTATTATCGAATACAATTTTTTTCCGGAGTGACGGAGTACGGTTTGGATTGTAACGGTTGACGATTATAGTTTAGAATGGATTCTCAGGTTTTTGGGTTTTTTTTTATTTTATATACCACTAAGGTGGCAAACAAGCATACGGTCCACCTGATGGTAAGCGGTCACCGCAGCCTATGGACGCTTGTAACACCAGGGGTATCACTCGCGCGTTGCCGACCCTTCAAAAATCCAATAACTTCATTCTTGAAGAAGTAAGAAGTAGTCCTTAGAGAAAACCTTGGCAGAGAGTAATTCGATGGATCTGGAGGCCTACAACTGATATCAGTTTCAATCGTAAAATCCTACACGACCGAGAAATCTACTAAATTGGTACTCTTGAACGTTGTTGTAGCGCTCAATCGAGAACGGAATTTGGTGGCCAATTTCGGAATTAAAATCCTATACAAATATTTAGAATCGGTACTCTTTGAGCCATCGAATCGAGAGTGAAATTAGGTATGATGATCTGTAGAAAGAAATGTCAAAATTCTAAATAAACAATGCAACACTATCGCTACGAAGATTTAACTTTCACTTTAATTTTTTTAGTTTCAGTATTGTTTTTATATTTTGTGATTTGTGATTTCGAAATGTGTGCAATCCCAATTTCAATCCAATCGCAATTTGGTTTAGGAGTACCGATGGAGATCGAGTTTCAACTTGCCACGAAATTGGATTGAAACTGGATTGGGATTGTAACTGATATCAGTTGTAGGCCTCCTGATCTATCGCCCTTTTTGGGCACCGGGTGCACATTCGCAGTCTTCCATGAAGACGGAAATTGCCTAGTATGGTAGGAAAGCGCGAAGAGGCGCGTGAGTACAGGACATAACTCAGGAGCACACTGCTTAAGCACCACTGCTGGTATACCGTCTGGCCCACTCGACTTATGAACGTTTAGAGAAAGCAACGCCCGCCGGACCTCCCGCTGTGTTATTGAGATTTCCGGCATGGTCTTGCCGCACCACGGTATAGTAGGTGGTACAGCGCCTTCATCGTTCATATTCCAGTTTGAGGCAAAGAGACTTTTTTTTTTATACCACTGAGATGGCAAACAAGCCTACGGTCCGCCTGATGGTAAGCGGTCCCCGTAGCCTATGGACGCTTGCAACACCAAGGGCATCACTCGCGCGTTGCCTGACCCTTCAGAAATCTAATAACTTCTTTTTTGAAGATCCCCGTACTGTAGTCCTTAGAGAAAACCTTGGCAGGGAGCTCATTCCACAACCTAAGCGTTCGCGGGAGGAAGTTTCTCTGAAACCGCACTGTACGCGACCATTTCGGTTCTAAAGTGTGAGAATGAATTCCCTGCCGATGGCGAGCAGTGCGATGGTAGAAAGTAGCCGTGGGCATCATTTCGAACAATTCCTCAGAATACAACCCAATGTACAAGCGGTAGAACACACACAGGGAGGCAAAGTCTCTCCTCAGACTTAGGGGCTCGATACCGCAAGTGAGTTTGGGATCGGCGACAATTCTCACAGCCCGTCGTTGAACCGAGTCAAAAGGGCCAAGCTGGTATACGGGTGCACCCGCCCAGAGATGGCAGCAGTACTTCACTGCCCAGTGAATCGGCTTTCTCTCTAGCACTATGGGCCAAGTCACCATCGGTCTTTCGCAGTGGTGGTAACAACGACTGGCAAAAGTTCCCTTCGGCAGCTTTGGCAAGCGACCAGAAAGCACGACTCCCAGAAGGAAAGCTCGCAAGTCGCCCACCTAATGTTTTCAGAAATACGCATGTTTTGTCACGCACGCGAATTCGTGGCGCCTTTTTAGGGTTCTAAAGGGTGCCAACAAAAATTACTAAGGCTACACTGTCTGACTGTCTGTCTGTCCGACCATTATGGCTCGGCCAGACATTCGTCGAATCACGAGGCAAGGGGCAAGCGTGCATGTCTGGACGGCGCTTTCGACATGCTTCTTGCCGCTCGCATCGCTTCCTTCGCTGTCCGTCTTTGAGGCGCGAGTCAAAGGACGGTAACGTTCGGGCGAGCGAGCCGGCCACACAATCACTCCAGCTCGCGCGCCTCTACAGTGTCGTTGTGTCCAACAACTTCGCACTTTGCCGATGTGTACTTTGTGTTTGAAAAAAAAAAACACCGTCGCCGCTGTCACAGGATGATGACTGGACCAATGACAAAATAATCAAATTTATAGCTAAAAAAAAACGGACTTAGCATATTTTTACGTTTTTGCTTGTTTTAGTTACGGTTAGGGTGTACAAACGGGGGCGCTGAAAGAAAAAAAAATTTTTTAAGTCATAATTATTAAGCCCTGAGAATTTAGTAAGAAAATTTGTGGTGTCCCCATACAAAAGCGGTACAACGTCACCAGCAACGTTTGTATGGAGCACTTTTCTCAAAAAATTTTCAGTCTTTTTAAATAATTTTTCCTCTGTGCGCTCTTTTGTCACCTCAACCGCCTTACATTTTGGACCCAAAAAATAACCAGCAGAAATTAAAATATAAGGTAATTATTTTATTTTAACATGAAAACCGATATTGTTCCCTTTTTGATTACCTACGACGTTGGTACTCCTACTTCCTACTTGTTACTTATATTTCTGCGTTTTATAACATTCAAAAGACATAATGCGCACAAAAACCTCTGTCGTCGGAATGCGAAAGCTGACTGGCCGCAGGCACTCGCGTCAACGCGAACGCTCGCGGAAACGTGTCCGGCAACGCGAGAACGTCATAGTGTGGCCGAGGGGTTACAGGCCTCTATCTTTTTCACCAAAGTAGGCAGAAGCCTAACATTTTCACAGAATATATGCTGTAATGGCGGATTACCTAACATATAATAATAAGTTTAAAAAGTAAAAATTTAAGGGGGTCCCCCCTATACAAAAAACACATTTTCATTTTCTCTATCCTTATTACAGTAATACACACAAACTTGCAGTGAATAATAGTGTAAATTTTAAAGTATAATAACAAATAATGAAAACTGGTCAAATGTGAGGCTCGACTCATTACCATCTCAAATTACTGTATCAGCGCCATCTTGTATAAATAGTCTCTAGCTAATTAAGAGAAACAGTTACACATTTGTTTATTGGAAACGATATGAAATTTAAGCAACGTCGGGCTTTGTCAGTCTTTGGATGGGTGACCGCTTAGCGGCACACTTTTTGTTTTTGTTTGTGTTCGTAAGTTACGTAAATGGTAATACGGAACCCACGGTGTGTGATCCTTACAGTTTCGCCATGTCTGTCTGTCGGTCTGTACGCAGCTTAGTTCAAAAACTACAAATACGAGAAAACTGCAATTTGGCAGGAATATACACATTGATCAAGCCGACAAAGCGGTAGAATAAAATCTTTAAATAAAATTTCTTTTAGGGTACCTCCCCTACACGAGAAGTGGGGACTTAATTTTTTTTCTCGTCTACGCGTGAGTCTTATATCAGCAGCGGAGCGATCAAATCTGTTTATACTATGTACCTAAACATTGTGCCCCCCCCCCCCCCTCTCAGCGAAACCGTTGTATTTGGCAATATTTAAACAATCTCTAAAATGTTGGTTTATGAGGCTACTATAAAACCCTATATTGCGCATAGCCCGACACGCACTTTTTTTCTCATACTTGTCTGAGCGAGCCGCACAGCGTCTGGGTGACCTTGCGAGCGAAATGTATGAAATAGGCGCCTGGCACCCGCACGCTAGATTAATAAAGATGTCCCATTTTTTTTTTATATCACTGTCGACCTTGACTTTGTGAACGTTCCCTACATTCAGTGGAGTTCGGTGTTGGGAGCCCAACTGGATGGCTGCAGCTGCACGTGACGTGACTGCGCCGGGGAATCACCGATAGTCGAATCATTCATTACTTACAGCGCCGGGAATCACCGAATATGTTAATTAAGGATAACTGCAAGCTGCTACGAACACGACCACGTCGGCGATTTAATATAAAGAACTTCATAAAAATCGTTTCCGTGAGTCGTCTTCCCTTCGCCCTCCACCACATTAATATTTTTTACAACATTGCACAAAAAATTGTATTAAGTAATTACAAATAATTTATTTGTTTTTTCACGAAATTAATCTTATATCAAAATGAAGTATAGAATCTTTAATCACGACGCCACAAACAACTTAGCTTAGCTTCAGCGCTGACGAACTTGACATTTGTGGCGGAGCATATTAGTATTAGGTACACATCGAGCCTCAAGCGCCAAGAATACAGCTTAAACGACATGACATTTACTGTGGCCACGTCACTGAGGGACCAGTTACCGAAATAAATGACACCAATTTGTTATTTATTTTTATTTGGTCATGAATGTTACACGAGTAGAGTGTCGACCTCGGAAGTATCTTGGTAGACATATACATTTGATATTAATGTGTGTGCCAATCGTATGTTTTTTTTGCTATAGTTGCATAATTTCAACTTTAGGAACACAGCACATTCCATACCCTCCCCTACTACTTAGACCATTTTCTTTGTATAATTGGAACATAACACGGAACTTATTATTTTACTACACTATTAAGTGGCAACGCATCAATCAATGAGTTTCTAAAGGGTCGGCAACCCGCGAGTGCTCATTCTGGTGTAACAAGCGTCCATAGGCGTCGGTGATCACCTAACGCCACATGAGCCGTTAGTTTGTTGAACACCTCGGTGGTTTAAAATAATCTACCTATTTGAATTTTTCTATTTTTAACTTTAGTGAGTCCACCAAATCGACTGAAGGTGCTAGTAGGGAGGCGATGGAGTTCCTTACAACGTCACAGGTTCACTATCACCATCCGCGCCAGTCGTCGCGCTACTGAACATCCGCCGGAAAGACTGCACAGTACACACAGCAGTCGATCTACTTCTAATGCCGAAGCTTGTTACACTCAGCATATCTATGGTTTGCCATATACATACATACATACAAACATACATACACACATACACGATAGTGTGACAGGCGAGCGTCTCCAAGTGACGAGGTGCGTCAGTATTGGGGAGAGTGAGTGAGGAGTTGAGTTGTGAGTGGTGCGTTACCTGAGCAGCCCCTCGCGGCGCACCATGTACCGGAAGGTCTCGGAGATGGTCCCGTTGTGCGCCGACCGCAGCGACTGCATCCGCGTCTGCAACACGAGACACACAAATCAGCAGTTACTTCACACCACACGCCGAGCTCAGTCGGTACTAATTGCATATCAAATGAAACAGACAATGAGAGGAGATCTATAGTATCAATAAAGACACCTGATGTTTTACGTAACAGTTGTACTGACTTTTTTACAAAACTTGCTAAAGCCTTAAAAGATTAATTTTTAAATTTTTAGTTGTTTAAGTTTTTTTTATTGAATTAGTAATCTTTCAATTGGGGAACAATGCAAGTTTCATCCAAATCAATTCAGTAGTTTGCGTTAAATAATTAGAAATAAACATACTTATTGTGTAATTATATTCTCTGTTCTATGTTGACTCCACAATTCCACAGACTCTTACTTTTATTTTAATTTATTCATCCACACAGTGGGCAAAGTCTTAATCCATGAGACTCATCTTATGAATAATTGTTAATTAAAGGGTTAATTTTATATTTTTACTGTCACACTGGTTCGTTACAAACCAAAAAGGCTCTTACAGAATATCAGTGCTATGATTTTTGCTGCAGCTTATACTGAGTAGGGACCTTTTTGGCACTCACTGAAAATGTTCAGGATTATTGTTTATTAATTTTTAGTACCCAGAAGACTGAGCTTTCCTTGTTTTTTATTTAACAACGACATCTATTGTCAATTAGCTTTAGTGTTGCAGTGTTGGTAAAAATAATAGTATGACAACTCGCCATCAGATGTCAGGAAGAGTCATATTTTTCAGATTATCATTGCCTGAAAACACAGATAAAATTACGTTTACTAAAAATTAAACCTAGCTAGATTACTAAATTTAATAAAAATTGTTGGAGCCGTTTCCAAAATTCAGATATATACACATCTTTATATATATAATTCTACTGTACGCGTGTATGTCACTGTACTCCTCCTAAATGGCTGGACTGATTTGAATGATTTTTTTTGTATGCGTTTGGGTGGTTTGACCGGTCAGGTCACCTCATATATATATAATAACTGACCGGGCAGACTTTGTCCTGCATGATACCAACTGCAGTGCCATCTGCTGGGCTGATTTGTGAATCTAAGCCATCTAAGGCGCCACCCAAACGCATGCAAAAAATTCATTTAAATTGGTACAGCCGTTTAGGATGAGTACAGTGACTTACACACATACAGTAGAATTATATATATAAAGCTAAGAATTGTTAAAAAGGTATAAGAGATATTATTTTAGCCATATTGCCTAATAAATAATTTCCTTTTTTATGTATTTTTGTACGAATTATGAGTAGAGTTTTTAAAACCACTAACAATGCTATCACTAGTAGAAGCAGTGTTGCCTCAAAACGGCCTCACATTATGATGAGGATATGTGCCCACCTGCCCAGCCACTGGTTTACTTCTTCGGAAAATAAAAACAGTGACGTTATACATACATACTATGGTGGCAAAAAGCAACTGGCCCGCTTTAAGTTTAGCGATCACAATAGTCTATGGACAGTTGCGTCGATGGTTCCGTACCCAAAGAGTGCCAACGGTGCCCTATCACTAAGCCTACTCTGTCTATCTGTCCGACCATTAAAGGGCTCTATTTTTACAGAATATGTGTAATAATGGAGGATTATCTAACAATTAATGAAAAGTTCAAAAAGTAAAAATTTAAGGGTTACAAGATACAATAAACACTTTCTTGTTTCTACTCTATCGTCAAAATTGTAACACATACAAGCTTCAAACTTTCAGTAATTATAGTGTGAGCTCTAAAGTATTAAAACAAGTATTAAAAAAAAAGGCCCAGATTAATAATTGTTTCTAAGTAATGTCCTAAGTAATACTTCTGAAAGTCTTACTTGGAGAATTCTTTATAATACTTACTACTGCTATATTTTTCAAAAACAGAAAGCCATATATAATAGCCATAGAAGAAAATTAATTTTGGTGGTTGTCATGGGCTTTCTTTTTTTTTGTACCTAAAATTCTTTGTATGTATAAATATGTAAATTTATTGTAAACAGTGGTTCTGTTTATCGACAACACTGTATGCCGTAATGCCATAAAGAGATAACAACCGGTCAATTGCAAGTTTTAGCTTACACACCAATGACAGTACCGTCAGTACTTATGAAACAGAATTCTTTTCCCACCCCCTTGCACCTCTCTCATTTGCCTATAGTACCCTTACATAAGTTGACATAAGCAGCTAGGAAAAAATAATTCATGGATGTTTGAGCATTTGAATCCATGTTTTATTATTATTAACACATTATGTGCTTAAACTATCCTGAGTAAAGTAAATGCGTTACTAAGCTAACTAAGCATAAGAGCATGCTTAGCAATGTGTGTGTGTATCTAAGCAGTGTTTATTAAACACATTACTCGAACTAAGACTGTCTTAGCAATAAGTAATACTTTGTCTAAGCAACGACTATTATAACGGACCTCAGTTATGTTCATTGTTGCATTTAATAATATTACGCTTACTTAGTCTCTGTCTTAGAATGTTACTCTGTCTAAGCGACAACTATAAATCCAGGCCTAAATTAGATAGGCACTTTCTATCAAGTAAAAACATAAGTTTCTAAAATGTTAAGTAGATTTAGTGACTAATGTCATATCCTTCCATACTTATTTCCTTGAATCCCCTTTTGATTATTCTGACCAGGTTCGCAAAGGTATTGGATTGCAGCCCACATGCAGCATAATGAGGCTGCTTGTATCTCAAATCAAGAGCATTGGCGCAACTGACTCATTTGTTTACCTTTTGATGAAGAGGAGAATGTGATATATATTGTAGTGTCAGCTGTTAAGTCTCATATGAAGTTTTTGTTATATACGTCAGTTTAAATAAAAATCTTATAGGAATGATTAAATTGAAAGTGAAATCAACTACAGATAAACTTTTACATAATCAAAACTTGCAATTAGGGTGCCGTAATCAGAGCGCCGACTTTGACGGCATCAATAGGTTATGTGGAAGCGCTGCGCTACCTTCACTGAGTCCAGCGGGTACATGATGCAGTGTTCCATGACTCCTGCGACTGCACCGGCCGTCATGTGCGTCACGGGGTTCTGAGTCGGAAGGGATTCATAGTCCTCAAAGTTCATAATACTCACAAAATACTGACACTTAACACAAAATAGACACTATAGACTTAAATTTTGTAAGGTTTCCAGTTTTACCGAAACAGTAATGTCATTGTCACAGCACTATTTTTGACACCGATTCACATAAAAATTTACAATAATCCTATTCTGATAGAAGCACCACATGAGTGGAAAAATAGAAAACATGCGCACAGACAAAACTAAACTACCGGTGCTGCCAGATCGGAATAAACGTCCAGTTTTTTTTTTTTCTAACTACTGTCTACTGTTGATGGCCGCAGAAGGCCTTTACAACTACAAGCGGACTAACTTTTGCTGCGGTGCTGCTTGTACTCTTCAGCGAACAGTTGGTAAACGTCCAGTGCTTCCAACACTTATTTTTAAATCTCAAGCATCTCTAGTAGTAGAGGTCAGTGCCTTAGACACATTTGTTGTTGCTGTATACTATAAAGCGTTTGTAACAATGTTCCCACTTTTAGGAATTGTGTCCATTTAAAGGGCTATATTTTAATTTGAAGTAGGTAGGTACCTATAGCGCAACAAACTTTTCTGAGGTCACAGATCAAAACTACAGTGGCCATATTAAAATGGTGTGACTTACAACGCCACTAGCGACCAAAAACATGATATACTCAATGTAATGTAATGTTCCTAAAATATCATAATCTCCTTATAATTTTATTTATTGCATTATTTTATTTACTATATACCTTCTATATTACTAGATATTTTTATTATATCTACCTTTATTAATTTTTTTTATAATGATAATGCCCAACAAGACAAATCATGTTTCGCCTCTACTTTCGACCTTATAATAAAATTAAATAACGAGCCTATAGCCGTTCACATTTTCGACTGAAAACAATGAAAAAATCGGCTTATGGCAATAAATGGTCTTCACCTTTTTGAAGAGGAACGAATTGCCAATTTGGAAAAAATGAAGAAGAAGAAGACCAAACTCCAAGGTCAAAAAAGTTTGTTACACCGTACCTATGTAAGGTCTAGCGAACACAAAACTTCAATTGAAGTTTCAGTCTTTTCTTGACAATATTCTTGTCTTTTCTTAAAAAAAAAAAAAAATATTAAATGCCATACCATCTTTTTTTTTTTAGTTAGGTTTCCAAAAAATAAGTAGGTAGTTGGTGAATTCATTTAAATACAATTTATTATTATTATACAATTTTTAACTTTCACTAGACGGCAATCTTCGTGTCGACATAGAAGTGAATACAGCAATCGTCGTCGATCCTACAGTTTTCTTTGATACAAATGATAAAAATCAGGCCCTAATTATCGACTAAGACAAGAAAATACATTACGAGACCTGTGTACCACATCCCGATAACTATATAACATAAAAAACTGCCAAGTGATTGGACTACTCATTGAAGCTCATAGTAAATTCTTAGTGAACTTTTAAAAACAAAAAAAAACAATATTTCAGCCCTACTGAAAATATGCCTGGAAATTGTTTCTAAAAGATTCAATATTAATCGAATCAACCATATTTATTCCACGTCTACTAATAAAAAATACTATTTAAATATTTATAATAAACTACATTAAACGTTGTCAAATATAAGGCAAGGCGATAACAGTCGTGCTGTTCGTTCGAATGGATTGTTTCTCTCATTTTAACTTTTTGTAAAGGTTACATTAAGTGTTTAATTTTTAAACATGTTATTTCCATTGTTTGACTTTATTTTAAGAGAAAATTAATAAAAATAGGGGTTTTGTTCCTATTCAAAACCTCACTCTACAAGAGTCTAGTGTTGTCACTTTCTGTACTGATTTTCCCCAAGTTAGGTATATGAACACGCCACATCTAAAGTTTATGGTTAATCAAACAATCTTATGAAAAATTAAAATCTAAAAGTGAAGTTCGTTTCAGCCGGAAGACGTCCACTGCTGAACGTGTAGGTCTTCCCATATGTGTCCACAACGGCTGGTCTTGAGCTGCCCGCACCCATCGGCTTTCTGCGACTCTAACTTGTCTGTCCACCTGGTAACTCCACCACTCACCATTAGAGAACATTTCTTCCCTATCGGTTATCGGTTCGACGAGCGATGTGGCTGCAAATTGTCACTTCAGCTTGCTAACTGTTTGAGCTACCTATGTCAGGAATTTTGGTTCTTCGGTGAATTTCCTTATTCGGACTTTAGCGAGCAAAGAAACCAATGTTTGTTCCTTCAACTGGATAAACTATCCATGGAATGTCGTGTTTAAAACAAGTTTTTGGAGTAATATGTTCGATGTTGTTTATTTAATACTGCTTTTTTTACTAAAACAATAAGATTTTTTTTTGTGTAATTATTTTTCGATTCCGAATCGAAGAAATAAAAACCATCTAATTTTTTGAGATATAAATTGATTCTCCTCCTCTTGAATCTTTGTTTTTTTTTGTTATTTGCGAATGGAAACAATTTCCTCCTAAAAAATATTTTTTTGTTTTTTTGTAGAAATTTGATTATAAAATTGAAAAACATGTAATGTTTTTATTGATTTGAAGGACTCCATGAAAATAAAAACACGGAACACACTAAACAGGACAAAGAAAAAGCCTACAAACCATCGCCCATATTTACAGATAAAGTCGAAAACATATAGCCACCTCAACAACTATTTGACAAACATAGTCCTAAAATTACGAAATTAAAATCCTAAATGACAAAAGAATCAAAATCCAAACGTTGACACCTGTCAGTTACAAAGAAATTGTGAAACAACTAGAATGCAAGGAGACAGAATTTTACACATAAAAACCCAAGCAGAACCATTCATTTAAGGTAGTCTTGAAAAATATTCACCCATCGACAGATTCACCTCGTCTTAAAAGAAATAGGCCATGACACTGTTAACATATTGATCATCAAACAAAAAGAAACGAATAAAACCTCTATATATGTTTATTGTAGAATTGACACCAAAAAGCAAAAATAAACAAATATACGATGTTAAAAGCCTCTTAAATTTTCGGATCAAATTAGAACCCCTGAGACCAGTACGAAATTTACCTCAATGCGCCAACTGTTAACAATATGGCCATACAAAACCGTACGGTCATCGTAAACCAAGATGTATAAAATGCGCTGGCACACACGCATCTGCTAAATGTGCACGCAAAGAACGATCTGATTTGTTCAAATGTGATGCAATGGTAACCACCCGGCAAATTACAAGGGGAGCAGAGTATACAAAGACTTTCAAAAACAAAAATACCCAACACTAGGAAAAAAAGTTACTGAACAGCAGCTTCCAATAATATAACGATAGGCTCGTCGTAAGTTGCTGTTACTGCCTCTTTTAGATTTAAATTTTTCATTGTAGCAATTAATGGAAATGCTGAAACAATTGATAAGTCAGATGTTTACAATGTCAAACTTACTTGCAAATCTTATACCAATGATGTCGCAAAATTCACCAACCTCAAATTAGTGAAATGCCAACGGCTTGTCACAAAATTTTTTAGAAGTAAAATTTTTCTCGATACAAATGACGTTGACACACTACTAGTTGTAGAGACACACTTTACAAGTAAAACATACTTCAACATCCCAAAATACAATATATACATATACACGATACATCCAGATGGCACGGCACATGGTGGCTCAGCTATATTAGTCAAAAAAAAAAGGCACTACCCCACTAATTCTGGGATTCGTGCTTTCTGGTCGCTTGCTAAAGCTGCCGAGGGGAACTTCTGCCAGTCGTCATTACCACCACTGCGTAAGACCGATGGTGACTTGGCCCACAGTGCAAAAGAGAAAGCCGATCTATTGGGCAGTCTCTTTGCCTCTAACTCGAATGTGAACGACGAAGGCGCTGTACCACCTACTTTACCGTGGTGCGGTAAGACCATGCCGGAAATCTCTATAACACAGCGCGAGGTTCGGCGGGCGTTGCTTTCCCTAGAAGTTAATAAGTCGAGTGGGCCAGACGGCATACCAGCAGTGGTGCTTAAGCAGTGTGCTCCTGAGTTATGTCCTGTACTCACGCGCCTCTTCACGCTTTCCTACCACACTAGGCAATTTCCGTCTTCATGGAAGACCGCGAATGTGCTCCCGGTGCCCAAAAAGGACGATAGATCAGATCCATCGAATTACAGGCCTATCGCTATAACCTCTCTCCTCTCCAAGGTGATGGAGCGTGTGATCAACACACAGCTTTGAGATACCTAGAAAAACACGACCTGATCAGCGACCGTCAATATGGCTTTCGCCACGGTCACTCAACTGGTGACCTTTTAGTGTATCTCACACACCGATGGGCACTAGCCATTGAGAGTCAGGGGGAGGCATTGGCATGTAGCCTAGACATAGCGAAGGCGTTCGATCGGGTCTGGCACCGGGGTCTTCTATCGAAGTTGCCATCTTACGGAGTGCCCGAGGGTTTGTGCAAATGGGTGGCTAGCTTTGTGTCAGGCAGAAGCATACGAGCCGTAGTTGACGGTAGTTGCTCTGATAGCATGGACATTAATGCTGGTGTCCCGCAAGGCTCTGTGCTGTCTCCTACGCTGTTTCTACTGCACATCAATGATATGTTGGACATCAACAACATACATTGCTATGCAGATGACAGTACTGGAGACGCATATTACACGGGCCGTGCAAGCATCCCACGTTCCGTTGTGGAGGAAAAGCGTGAAGAACTTGTGTCTCAAATCGAGATCGGTCTGTCCAAGGTCTCTGACTGGGGGCGGGAAAACTTGGTCCGATTCAACCCTTCAAAGACACAAGTCTGCGCGTTCACCGCTAAGAAAACCCCATTCACTGTAGTCCCACAATTCCAGAACACTCCCCTCTCCATCTCCAAGAGCATTGGGATCCTTGGCGTTGACATCTCCAGCGATGCTCAGTTCCGAGATTATTTGCTAGACAAGGTAAAGCTGGCGTCCAAAAAACTTGGTGTACTCAACAGAGCGAAGCAGTACTTCACGTCGGGGCAAAGGTTGCTACTTTACAAGTCGCAAGTCCGGCCCCATATGGAGTACTGCTGCCATCTCTGGGCGGGTGCACCCGCAGCTTGGCCCTTTTGACTCGGTTCAACGACGGGCTGTGAGAATTGTCGACGATCCCAAACTCACTTGCGGTATCGAGCCCTTAAGTCTGAGGAGAGACTTTGCCTCCCTGTGTGTGTTCTACCGTTTGTACAATGGATTGTGTTCTGAGGAATTGTTCGAAATGATGCCCACGGCTACTTTCTACCATCGCACCGCTCGCCATCGACAGGGAATTCATTCTCACACTTTGGAACCAAAATGGTCGCGTGAAACAGTGCGGTTTCAGAGAAACTTCCTCCCGCGAACCCTTGGGTTGTGGAATGAGCTCCCTGCCAAGGTTTTCTCTAAGGACTACAGTATTGAGTTCTTCAAAAAAGAAGTTATTAGATTTCTGAAGGGTCGGCAACGCGCGAGTGATGCCCCTGGTGTTGCAAGCGTCCATAGGCTACGGTGACCGCTTACCATCAGGCGGACCGTAGGCTTGTTTGCCACCTTAGTGGTATAAAAAAAAAAAAAAAAAATATCTTATTGCACAGACTAAATACAAGCCACCAACATTGTTGAAGACTCTAAGGGTCATCTATTGATATCTGCACTATATATCCCTCCAAAAAAAATATGAAAAGCGAGGAATAGGTACACTGCCTTCTTCAAAACACCAGGCCATCGCTTTATAGCTTGAGGTGACTACAACGCGAAACATATAGAATGGGGGTCAAGACTCACTACTCTGTGAACTGTTAGAATCTGTCAGAGCTCTTTAACTTACCGTTACATCAACTGGGGAACCAACTGACTGGCCTGGCGTTAATAAAAACCAGATCTTATGGACTTCTTTATTAGTAGAGAATTGCCTTGCTCCTCCATAAAATGTACCTCTTGCCTTGAAATGACTTTAGACCACTCTCCTGTAATAGCAAATGTAAGTCATAAACTTAACAATAACAGTCAACTTAACATGCAAACTACATACTAAAAAAAACAAACTGGGCATACTATTGATATCTCGTTGAAGAAGTCATTAAATTGTCAAACATCACTCAAAACAGGCATGTCACTCACACACTTAAAGAAATAAAGTAATGTCTTGTAGAAACTGAGTAATATTAGTTTCATTTAATATTGTATATAATAATTTTACTAAGAAAATTATCGTATCCGTAGCCTAGTGGATAGACGTATCAGATCTTAATACGTGTACTCAGTGCAATGCAGGTTGTGGATTCTAATCTCACCTTATGCCTTTCTTTTTGTTTTTGTTACATTTTACGAATTATGAATATTTTGTTCAGTTGAACAGCTTAGACCAATTCGCTAATAGCTATGAATACGGAAATACGGACTACGTAGGTAGACATTAGTTTTTGTCGTTCGTTGCCGATTTGTTTCTTGGGGAATGTGCTGACAAGGTTGTTTGGTGTTTTTTATTTAGCTATGAAGTTAGATGCGGTAATTACTTAGGTTGCCATTTTTTTTGTCCTTGTGGATGGTTACTGTAGGTGCTTGTGTTGATAAGGTTGTTTTGTGTTTTTATTAAATTTCTTTGCTAAAAATTATATGCAGGCCAATATTAATATTCAAGAGTGGATGCGTATTATAGAACTATATAATATGGGTTACAATATATCTCAAATTTGCAATGAGACTGGTTTTAAGTATTTTGTTTGATGTTAATGTTATATCAATTTTTTTTAATAGCACACTTTTTTGTAAGTAAATATCTAAATAAAAAAAAAATATAATTCAGTAGTTTGAAAAATGTTTATTTTAATCAGGCTATTTGGTTTTGAGTGGATTAACGTAAAGCATTGGGTCTCACACAACCAAGAGGAGGGGAATTTATCAACTCGACCTCGAAGTGGACTCTCGCGGCACATTGATGCGACTCAAAGAAGATTTATGGTGGAACAATGGTTTCATACCGAATGCTGTGTTTGGGAACATGTTTAACACACAATGTTCGTCGAGCTCTGCATATTGAAGGATTGCATCATAGAAAACCAGCTAAAAAACCGTTTTTAACTAATACCCATAAACAAAATAGATTGTTGTTTGCAAGGGAGTATTTAGATTCTGACTGGGAGCACACCTTATTCACCGATGAGAAGTCGTTTGAATCATCTAAAAACGGGAGGGTTTAATTGTGGCGCAGAAACGGAACCCGTTATGCAGAACAAAATGTTGTCCCAGATATGGAATCTGGACGGATATCACTTAATATGTGGGGGTGGATCACTGCGGCTGGTCCATAGAAAACCTATGGGGTTTGGTGGTGCAAAGATGGGACATGCGAAATGAAAGAACTACAGAGTCATTAGGGCTCACTGTGTAGGAATTTGGGACAATATTAGAGGAACAGATTTGTTCTAATATAGTCGGATCTATGCGGCGGCGCTTGCTTGCTGTAATTGACAATAACGGAGGTTATATTAAATAGGCGAGTCAGTTTCGCGCACGAAGGGTTCCGTACCATTATCTATAAAAACGGCAAAAAATCACGTTTGTTGTATCAGAGCCCCCCTAAATTTTTGTTTTATTTTAATTTAATTATTTATTTTTAAAGTAAATATACAACTAAATATTCTGTAAATATTTTAAGCGTCTACCTGTTGCCGTTATCAATATCGAGCAAAATCACGTTTTTGTATGGGAGCCCCCTTAAATATTTATTTTATTCTGTTTTTTAGTATTTCTTGTTATACGGCAACAGAAATATATCTTCTGTGAAAATTTCAACTGTCTAACTATCACGGTTCATGAGATACAGCCGGAGTCTTAGTAATAGGGTTCCGCTAATTACCCTTTGGGTACGGAACCCTAAAAATAAAGTAATATCTTACAGATATTTTTTTACATTTCACTATATCTAAGACATAAAATATTTTTTTTACTTTGTTGTTTTTCAAAATATAGCAGCGTCACCGAATGAATGGTGACTTGTATTTTTTTTTTATTCTTATGGTTAAGTTTCAATTTTTTTTTCATTACGAAAACGAATACTTAAGTTATAACCGTAGGAAATATATATATAGAAAAAAGAGACATTTATCAAAAACATTATTTATGATTTATAAAATTTTAATAAAAACCATTTTTATTTGATTGTATGTGTTTTAATTCTTGCAAACAAAACAAAAAGTTCTAATATCAAAAGATTGTTCTAGTAACAAAAAATAGCGTGATTTGAACCATAGGCTCGCCGGTTTAAGTCGCAACGCTTACGGACCACACTACCGGGCAGATAACATTATATGCGAAATAAACAATACCTATGTAGAACAACACTGCAGTTTACACCTAATTAATTTGTTAGGTTAAGAAATCAAAAGATATAAGAACGGCTTAAATAAACTGATTATTATAAAGAAAACTAAACCTAATTTTGTTGATTTAAGGTTAATATTATTGACAGTTCTGATAATGTTAATGTGTGGGTGCGAGATTCACAGAATGGCTCCACGCAATTTTAACCTTTACACTATGTATGGACTATTGCAAATGACCGTACGTGGCTTGCGGTGGTCAAGACAACTGGGTAGAGAGCAAAATTTGTATGTGGTATCGATATAATTATGGTGTATAAGGATCGTGTCATAAATTTGCGCTAGAGTGAATATTCTTTGGTGATAACTGACCTGTCGTCCTGATATATTGTCTCTAAACACACTTGCAAATAAATGACTGCTCCATAAAACAGTTATATCGCTCGATGTTGTAAACTCTATGTGATCCAGCCGAACGTCATCAAATCCAGCCCTTGGCCTTGCCACTTGCAACGTCACTGCTGAAGTTCGGTTCGGTAAATCAGACACCTACAAAGCTACTTGCTACTTAAGTCGTCAATGACGCGATGTTTCTGGCTAAGTGATTACCATCACTGAAGGTAGTCGTTTGCGAGAACAAAAACTGTGGTCGCCACGCCCCCTACTTACACGAGGCTTCAATTATACGGTGACTGAACAAAAACCAACAAAAATAATAGCAGAGTAGGAAAAAATATAAGATAAAACTGAGACTATAATAACGCGTGTTCTGAGTAATTAAGCGAAGAGGCGGGTTCGTACGAGGGACTTCCGCCTTTATATATACGAGTCCGCTTGTCGCCATTCCGTTTTTGTATTCAATAACTCAACAAATGTATCGGATAGCGCTCTGCATCTTGGTGGTGGTGACGGGGGCGCACAGTATGGACGACGAAATGGCGGAGATGGCGCGGATGCTTCGCGAGAACTGCGTGGACGAGACCGGGGTGGACGAGGGTTTGATAAACGCGGTGAACGCAGGCGGCGCGCTCACGCCGGACCCGAAGCTGCAGTGCTACACCAAGTGCTTCATGGAGATCGCGGGTATGCTCTCCGAGGGGGAAGTGGACGTTGATGCGGTCGTCGCGTTACTCCCCGAGGAGATGGCGAGCAAGCACGCGGCCCGGATCCGGGAGTGCGGTACGCAACGCGGCGCCGACGACTGCGAGACAGCCTTCCTTACACAGGTCTGCTGGCAGAAGGCCACCAAAGAAGACTACTTTCTGGTTTAAACTTGAGTAAAACGCAATATAAGTATGAAACCTATTGTCGACTGTTTTAGTTTCGGAGTTATATGTATTTATTTTGGTTATCCTGTCAGCCATAAAATTTATAAAAAAAACCAAATAATTATAAATGAATTATAAATGAAACAGGTTGCTATAATACAGGCCGGTAAAAACTGGCTTGTGCGTGTTCTTAAAAATGTTATTCTTTAAATTTTTAAGGCCGATAACCACCAAAATACCGTTAGTTACCGTTATTTTCAATGTCACCTACAACTGCAAAACTAAATAGGTTTAGCAGAAATGAGCCCCACGAAATTCTGACAGTATTGACCGATACTGCCCTGTGTACACCTAGTCGGGTTCAGTATGACCTAATCAAATAATTTTATGAGTAAATTTTGTCCGTTGTTTTGATAGGAACATGTTTTTGGTCGAGGTTTCTGGGAGTATAAGATAGGTCAGCCGATGCAGCGTCAGTTTTGAAATGCTAACGCAACAAACTTGTGGTTATGATTTTGGCAGTTGGTATTAAAAGTCTAGATGAGCACATCCCGAAACTTATATTTTACCACTGATATCTACTTTAATATATAATGGGTAGGATTAGTTTCATACCCTATTTACATTCAACTGAAGAGTGCATGGAAGTGTACAGGGAAGTGGGCAGGACGAATATGTAAACACGATACTTCTGATGCTCCTACCACTGCTACTCGCGCTGCCCGAACGAGCGGTTTTTTGTGCGGAAGTCAAAGGACGGGCAGCGCGAGCGGCAGTGTTGATTTTTTAGTGAGCAATTTTTAGATTTAGATCTATCATTTCCACAAAGAAACTACTATTTTACGATCAAGAGTTACCGAGATATAGCCCTTTTTAGTTTGACAGCTGTCATCCGTAATCAAGATATTGACGAGATCTATAATTTCCACAAAGAAACTACTAGTCTACGATCAATAGTTACGAAGGTATAAGCTTTTCTAGATTGACAGCTGTCAGCCGAAATAAGATCTATCATTTGAACAAAGAAACTAGGTACTAGTTTACGACCAATATATACACACCGGCACAATTAGCGGAACACAAAAAAAGGATTTGAACGAATGGCAGCAGGTTCTCTTTACTGATGAGTGCAGAGTTCTTTTAAAACAGATCGATGGGAGACAGCGAATATGGAGACGCAAAGGAGAAGGCAAGTGGCAAGCTTAAAATCGATCACAATCGGTACTCCTAAACCACATTGCGATTAAGTAGATTGAAATTGGGATTGCACACATTTCGGAATCACAAATCACAAAATATAAAAATAATACTGAAACTAATAAAAATTACAGTGAAAGTTAAATCTTCGTAGCGATAGTTTTGATTTGTTTATTCAGATTTTTGACATTTCTTTTCACAGATCATCATACCTAATTTCACTCTCGATCAGGGCTGTAGCTAAAGTTGAATCTAAGATAGGGCAGCGGTGATTTCATGCACGGGTACGGCGCAAGTTTTTTTTCTATCTTCCATTATTTTACCTGCTTGTGAGCGTGAGTAATTAAAGTAGAAGGTAATTGGGTGGGATCGCGGGAAAACAAGAGCAAAATTGTATTAATTTATAGTACGGGAATCCGATGGCTCAAAGAGTACCGATTCTTAATATTTGTATAGGATTTTAGTTTCGAAATTACTCACCAAATTCCGTTCTCGATTGAGCGCTACAACAACGTTCAAGAGTACCAATTTAGTAGATTTCTCGATCGTCGTAGGATTTTACGATTGAAACTGTTATCAGTTGTAGGCCACCAGTTTACCACTAACAATTTAAGATGTGTAAACCACGGAGCACGGGCGAGTTGCCCCCTAACCCGCTAAATCGGCGAAGGATTTCTATGAAAACTCCTTAATTATACTAAGAAACTTTCCTATAGTTAGTCGACGTGAAATTTGGTTATATTTATACCTACCTGCCCTACGTCCTTCTTCATCTCTTTAGCTATCTCTATGCCTTTCAATTCAACTCAAGGTTGTTTCCGTTGCACCGGATACCGTTAAGAAACGACCGACACACTTACGTTTGAATGTATGATATTCGTATTGATTATGTTATTACAACTTACACATTTCCATAGTTACTCTTTATGAAAGCTCTTGCGGGTGAATCACATATAAATGACCTAAGTTTTACCTTAATCTCAAAATTATTAATTTCATTTGTAAAATTTTCTTAATTTCAGTTACAAAAGGTTTTGAAAATGTATTAACTACAGGTTTTCCTACACCGCAGTAAATTCCTATAACCATCACAGGAACTGTAGTTCTTTCGTGAATGTTAGATAGAAAGAATGAATTTTGGATATTAAAATTAAAAGGCAATAAATTAGATGTGCAATATTCATTCACACATTGTCTACCTAATTTAAAAAAACAAACACTATTGATTGTTAGTGACACAACACTTGTAGTACAAAACTATAAAATAAAATGAGTACTTGTTATTGTAATGTATTCTGACTGACTAACATAAATAATTTTGCAGAAAAATATTACTTCTTCAGACAGTTACGCGTTGATTTTGTTCACATCAACTAATGTGAACCAAATACAAATACCATGTTTTCAATCATTATTCAATAAGACTGACATTTAGTCTACGAAGCTGAATTTCTACAAAAAATGTAGCTCTTGTTTATATCTATGTACTTGTGAGTTAGGTTTGAATTACTTAATATACCTACCCTAACGTATGGCAGACGTTACGTAACGCTATTACATACAACATGTGGGAGACGTTACGTACCACGTGTGGCCACGACTCGCTACACGTAACAGACACCAAAATTTGTTCTATATTTTCATACTTATGAATAACAAAATGTTTGAAAGCTTTTTTGATTAGGTATATAATTTAGATTTGTCCTCAAATATTCTGATTTTTGCAAGTCTTTGAAGAGATGTACCTACAAATCTGTAGGTAACAATGTATGTTGCCGATTTTTACCAGTGACTAGTAAGTACCGTAAGCGTAATCTCTAGCTGTTGCCTCTTAAGCAGCATTCGCAGCGTGCTTCATACAAACGACTTTTCCATTTATTTTTGATATTTAATAATCAAACATAGTATTCTCTAAAATAAGCTTCGAGTCGCTCAGCGAGCTACGCTTGTTGTTTGTTTGCTCAATAAAATCCACCACAACCACCTCAGCCATTATACGCCCAACTGGCGGGCATTGGCCGTTTCTTAGAGGAGGATGAGGCCATAGTCCACCCCACTGGCCCAGTGCGAATTGGTGGACGTTTGTCGAGCTAGTGGCCACTCTACTTTATACTTAAATGTTATGACAAAGAATATTCAAAGTTCCGAGTACTTACTATTAGTTTACAACTTTGGTAAAGTTAAGCCGTGAATGCTTTACCTAAACCATATTTTGATTAAACTGAAATATAATTAATTTAATTCTTATTTTTAAATAATAACCGCAGCTAATCGAGATGTACCTGCACTACTCACACACGATTAGCTACATATAACGTCGTCTTTGTTTTACCTCAAGTTTTCTGTACCGTAGTACAAGCCAGAGTATTATATAAAGTTGCAATCTACTTATACCTGTAACCTGTTTATCCGCGATAATGTAACAGAAAGACAGACAGAGGCGCTTCTGCATTTATATTATAGTATAGATAATAATAATAATAATAAAATGTCCGGCAGCAACCTTTCTTTGTTTGTCTTGATATCGAACAACAAAATTGACATGCATTTAATATTAACAAACCGGCCCAGTGCGAGTCTGGCTAGCGCACCGAGGATTCCGTACAAACTTATAATATATTGATAGTTCTACCATCAAGAGATCAAATCTCACAGGTTTATGATCAGTTTTTAAATTTTTCTCCATATTTGTGAATTTCATGTTTATAGGCTAACGGGAACTACCCCATTGGTTTTGATTTCTTAGTGAATGCCGAAATACACGTAAAAATGGCCGTTTTTTTTATTGCGTTGACTTAGAAGCTTAATTTTTCTAGCTTCAAGGGACCGTATAGACTTTAGTATTTGATATTAATTTCAGCTTAATACCTTCACGCATTCCTGAGAAAAAGGATCTAGACAGACAAGACATAAACAGACGGACAGACAACAAATTGATCCTATAAGGGTTCCTTATGAGGTACGGAACCTTAAAAATTAATAAAAGAAAATAATTTTTGTTTACGATTGTACTATAAAATATTCGAGTGCCGTTTACAATATAGATGTTTGACAAAACGCCATATTGAATCCACCCTTTTTTTATTCACACTACCAAAAAGGCAAACAAGCTAGCGGTCCACCATATGGTAAGCGGTCACTACAGCTGAAGGACGCTTGCAACACCAGGAGCATCGTTCCCGCGTACCATTAAAAATCTAATAACTTTTTTCTTGAAGAACCCCATACTGTAGTCCTTAGAGAAAACCTTGGCAGGGAGCTCATTCCACAACCCAAGTCGCGCCTAGGTTTCGAACGCAACCTGTTTTTCTGTTTCTGGCAACACTACTATATGGTTATCATTAGTCTGCACGAATAAAAAATTACCCCTTTTCTCAGAAAAGTGTTAATTATATAAAAAGGTGTTAAGGGTAGTAAGTAGGGTTTAGTGAGGATCTCACGCCACGAACATTAGGGTGTATTTTTCTATTTGTATTATAATACTTTAAGTTAAATCTCTCTCAGTTTAAGTTATAATTTAGGGCTCCCTTAGGTCCCCTTAGAAGACATAGGATAGACATACGAGGTCCATTTAGGTACAGAACAACACCTATGGAGGTAAGTCAAGTTACTACTGGGTTGGCATACACAAAAACATTTCTTTAAGAGGTTTGCGGTAAAATTCTTTGTAATTAATAGAGTTTTGTTTCCACTGTTCATACTTTGGTTTTAAATATTTGTGTTTTAGTTAAGTTGGTTAAATAGTTCATTTATTTCCCGTTTATTTATATAAAATGGCCACACCTAGAACTGTTTTGGCATTGATCACAACGCTAACAAGAAATTGATGGTCACAGTGCGGTTCTAAAGAGGGTAGGTACAACGGGAGAGGGTAGTTGCAATTAAAAACAGAGCTTGAACTTTGATATAGTTTATTTGCAGCAGAAGTGAGAGAGAGAGCCGCGAGACAAACGCAACACGTGCTCGTTATCAATTTAAAACGTCGCTCATACAATCGGAACAAACAAACATTGTGTTGTGTCACATATATATCATGTTTGTGACCGCGCTTGTCTCGCGGCTTCTCTCTATCTCTCTCTTACAAAGGACTCAGCACAATACAGGATGTCGTAATTACATTATTTCCCACTTACATGTAAGTTATCTAATAGTTACAATATTTAAAATGGCGATGAGAGATGATCCTGTTTACAAAGCTTTAACGAGGCGGTCGCGAGCTGACGACTCACTGTCATACAAACATTCTTAATCTACACTGTTTAGACACCTGGCTCCGGTCGACGGAGACACACACACACACACACACACACACACACACACACACACACACGCACACGCCCGTCCGCGACTCGACCGCACTCATCACTCAATTACTTACACTCAGGTTACGGTTTAAAATAATAATGCACCTTCAACATTGTACCAGACACTGTCCGTTCATTACATAACACAATACAATAATCGGCAGGTCGAGTCCCGTGACGCGCAGTGGGAGAGCAGTAGGGCAACTCTGGGGCCGATACATTAGAATGCCCCACAAGGCACCATTTTTAAACACTTTAAAAATTATATAAATCTGATCTACTGCGTCTCAACGTTTTTCCTTGCGACCGATGGTCGGTCCGTCGGTTAGTCCGTCAGTCGGTCCGTCGGTTAGTCCGTCACTTGGGCACGTTCGCTCTCACGATTCACTCGTTCGTCTTTCATTGACGAAAAATGCATCACAAAATAAAATAGCACAAGTAAAATTATATAATCTACGCAATAATAAAAAAAACGTACAAGACGAGCTTATTGTTAAGTTTTGATTTGATTTGATCACGAAAGGCGAAGTCTCGCTAAATCAGCGGAATTTTATAAAACATATATTTAGGTACTCTATGTACATACATATTCCTAAGCACCGTGCACTTTTAGTCTTCAAATAAATAATTAAAATTTCTCAATTATTAACCTTGAAATAAATTTAAATATTTCAAAAAAAATAAAATAAAACTGAACGAAACACAAAAGACTAAGTAAAACGGGGAGCGCACTCAATAAATAAGTGATCGCAGGCCCCTGGCCGCGGCTGCCGGTGTTCCCGCCACGAACTAAATATATATATACTAATCTTATATATTAAAATATGAAAAAATATTAAGTATAATATCATAAGTAAAATATTTGATAGTATTTATTTAACCGTCGCCTAGCGTCGCCACAAGCTGCACATCTACTTACCCTACATCTTACTACTTAAAAGTAACATTATGCGTAACATTGTAGCCTCCCCCCCTTCCCTCCCGTCCCCTACCCCGTCACCCCGTCAATGAAGCGACCACAAACAATAAATACTCTAATAAAATAAAACAACAATAAATAATATCGATACGCTCTCTGACAATAATTTAAACGGGGTCGCCTCCCGAGACGGAGCGACACACGAGCGCCGCTATCTCACAAATTTCGCTTTAAAAATAAAATAAGAGCATTAAATGCGAACAGTTTGATTAAAAGTTTGAACAGTTATAGTTAGTAGACAGTTCGTTAAGACATGGAGTTGATACAATTTCTAAAATACGCGGTAAACAATTTCACAAACGTTATCACAAAACGATTTGAAGAAGCAGCGAAGTTTGTGAAAAGAACGGACTTCGTTCGCCGAAAGCTATGCGGATATACATATTTGTAAAATCCGCATTGCGCGTTGAAAGCCGCCAGTGGTCCGGCTCGAAGGACCGCGCGCAACTAGAAGAGTCTCGCTCGCCGCTTGAGCTCGTTGCGGCGCCACTGCGGCAGTCGGTAGAACTCGGACCGCGTCGCCTGCAGGATAGCCTCGAACTCCGCGTCCGACAGATGTCGCTGAGGAAGGAAACGAAAAAACACTGGTACTAGATAACGGTAAAAGTGCAGTCTCGCGCTCGTAGTCCGACCAACGAGTATATCAAGGTCTTTTTTCGATAGTACCTGACATTTCAAGAATTCACTTCTTATCTTATAGAAATACAAAACGTACACGTATTTTTGTATTTTTGTTTGAAAAGGTGCAAGGTTCAACGGACAACAAAACGAAACTCTGCACTTATATAATTAAATATAGGTCATTAGGACACATCTGAAGGTGCTAGTCGTGGGAATTTAGAAATTGGGCCGCTATAGGTATTCTATAATTTTCACATTTACGACTTACCTTAATGTAGTTTTCTTGTATTGTGTTCGGTTTTGGGTGTTAAATTACTCCCTGAAATGTTCGTATCGTACCTCTAGGTTGAGCCTGTCGACGTCGGGCGGCAGACGGTAGTTGGTGATTAGCAGCAGGTGGTACGGGTAGAGCTTGGCGGGCTCATGCACGAGCATCGAGGTCGCCATGTTGGGCAGCGACCGGCGCACCCCCCCAGACCCCGCGCGCACGTATCCCCCCGCCACGCTCGCAACCCCCGCGCCCCGCACGACCACTCCCCCTTCGGTACTCTAGATACACACAAACACTTTACTGCTACAACGGTTCAATTGTATGTTCTTGTTATATTGTATTGTATTGTATTTAATTATTGAAAAATATGTTACATTTTTTCTTGTTCATGTCTATGTTTTTAAATTCAGACAGATTATAAAGACCTTTTTCCTTTAAACCATATACGTAATTTTTCAACAAAGTTATTAATTTTCATTTCTGATCTAATATCATCAGGCAGTTTATTAAATGTATTAATTGCGTTAAAATATATGTTTCTTTTGAAATGTGTCGTTTTGTGTTTATTTATTTTTATTCCTACAATTGTAATTTTACCCATGATGTTGAAACAATTTTAAGTTTTTTTTTTGACAAATATAGCTAGTTTGTAGACATAAATGTCATATATTATAAAAAAAAATTAATTTTTTAAATAGTGGTGAACATTGTGCTTCTATGACTTCTCCACATATTATCCTGACTACTTGTCTTGTAATTTAAATATTTTGTTAGCTACCGATAGTGATCCCCAAAATTCTAAACCATTTGTCATGGTTGGGTAGAAATGTCCCAGCGTACTGCTGTCGTTTGTAACGATGGGTTTCCAAAATAACTATTTTATACAGAAACAAAAAGAGGCCAATTTCTTACAAAGTTGATTTGTATGTAATGTTTGCAAGAATTTGCCAATTTTAAATCTGTTTGTGTCAAATTATTATCTTAATTTTTTTTCGAATATTGAATTGGATGCTTGTAGTTTTCTCTTTATTAAGAAGAAGTTTGTTGGTGTTGAACCAATATTTAAGTTCCTTTATTGCTTTTTCACTTGTTTTATTTAGTTCCTGAGTGGTTTTGGCATTTATTATACTAGAGTTGTATCATCTGCAGAAAGGATTAATGTGGAGTGTATAACACTTTTAGGTAAGTCATTTATGAATAGAAGAAACGGTAATGGACCTAGAATTGATCCTTGTAGAACACCTTGTTTTATGTCATACCATTTAGATCCTATTTCAGTCTGTCTAAGTTTATCATCGTCCGTATATAAAAGAAAGACTTTAAATTTTCTATTTTCTAAATTTAATTTTAATAAGTCTTTCGGTTTATCTTTGATCCCGTAAAATTCTATTTTTTTAACAAAAGTTTATGGTCAACCATATCAAAAGCCTTCGACAAATCGATAAAAATAACTAAAACATTTTCACTTTTGTCTAAATTTTTTAGAATTTTGTCTGTCGGTTGCTGCTGAAAAGATAGATATTCCTTTTTGAAACCCATGTTGTTGATCTGATATAATGTTTTCTTTTGTGATGAATCACAAAGTCTGTTGTAAATTGCTTTCTCGAATATTTTCGAAATCGAAGGTAGTATTGAAAGTGGCCTATAATTTCCTAGTTCGGTTTATCTCCTTTTTTAAGTAGTGGCGTTAAGCGAGCATATTTCAGGTTGTCTGAAAATGATTTTTCTACTAACATTCGATTAACTAGAAATCGCAAGTTATACCAAGAAAATCTTTTGTGTGTTTCGAGCTAAGATAATCTAATTTTTTTCAATGTTTATGTCAATATTTGGTTTAGAATTAATGTCAAATAAGTCTACAGCTACGTTTTCAAAATATTTACCAAAAATATTAACTATGTCATTATAGTTCGTATAGGTTTCTATAGTTATATTTTTTGTTTTCTGAGTAGCGTAATTTTTTGTTTCTTTGTTTATTATGTTCCAAATAGCTTTTGATTTATTTACACTATTATTAACTTACGTATAGTAATATGCTTTGTCTTCTTTAACTGCGTTGTCGTACTCTTGTTTTAGGTTATTTATATTACAAATAAACGCATCATTTTTATCGTATGAAGTATTCAAATTAACATTTGTAGAGGTTTAACATTTCGGCTAACTTTAACGGCATCGTATCAATTATCTACAAGGTGTCTCTAAAAAGAAAGTAAAAGTATTTGAACGTTACAAAAATTATAAACTCACCACAGCGCTCCTGTCCACGTCGGTGATGGACCCGGCAGATACTGCACACACAGACAGACAATACACAATCACTACTCTATTTATTTCTTAAAACAGATATCGACCTATGGGATTGCGATGACAAAATTGCAAATGTGGCATGGGAGTTGAAAAGAACTTAAAAACACGGAAAGGCAACAATATATTTGTAGTAGAATAAGCACGTGATTAAAAAAGCAATAAGCGAAGATAGTAGCGAGATCAGAATATAAGGTACTGTGAGGGGAGTCTCGACTTCGGGACGTACTCGCTACAGACAAAGGCGGAGGTATCTATCTAGGTTAATGTATATAAATGAAGTAACGACCAAGCTGTTTAAGCTGGCTATGTATGTACTGTAGGCAGCACATCAGACTACCCACCCCTACTTACACGCTTAAAACTTAAACGTTTAGCGACAGATAAATCGTAGGAAAGAGACGTAACGTTGCTCGGCTGTCATTCATTTTTATTGTACGTTTTCAGACAGCTAAGGTGAGACGAAATAAATAAAATATGTCTATCTCCCTTGCACGTGTTTTTCGCTGCGTTGCGCCTTGGGGTCGAGGTCCACTAAGGCTAGCTTGATATACGGCCTACCGTACATTCATAAGATTACCAATATTTAAGTATTGTATTTGTTAAAAGAAGATTTCGCAGAGCCTTTTCTACTTATTTTAAAGAAAAAATATATTTGAAAATGTCTGATTTAAGTGTTAAAAATACACTAAAGTAGTTGACGACCACAACTGGATGGTCATAACACAAGTTAACTCTAATATTTTTCGGATTAATGTATTATTATATGTTTTTGGAATATATAGGTTGGTAAGGTGAAGCGTGAAGCGTGACCGGCCTTCGACCGTGGCGAGTCGACCCACTTACTGCACAGGTCCGAGCGCACTGTGCACAAACAAATAGTTAGTTCGCACAACTAGGTACTTATATGAAGTTCATAAATATCGCTACTTTTGCGGCTCAATTTCTTTCAAGTTCCTTTCGCTCGTTTTAGGAAAATTTGGATTTTTTAATGACATCAAGATTCCGCTATTTTATGATAGTTTTATTAGTATAAGGTATGGCATCAAAAATCAATGAAGAGCGTTTTGGGTAAGACTGCCAGAAAGAGAGAGAGAGAAATTCTGAAACGATGAAAAAAAAGATGTGGGATAAACTATAGTACCTAGAAGACCGAGCTTTGATCGTTTTTTTTTTAACAACGCCATGTATTGTCAAGTAGCGTTAGTGTTGCTGTGTCGTAAAATTTCGTGAAAATCGTCGGAGCCGTTTCAAGGTATTAGATAATTTGAATTCTAATAACAAATATTATTATTTCCTATTGTAAACTACGATATGGCTTTACTTTTTTTACGCCGCCAGTAATTTTTCGATGCCCGGAAAAAAAAAATTAGAAAATATTTAAACAACAAATAAAAACACATTGTGTTGCAATGGCTTTTTTACCATTGCAACTCGAAAATCTATTCATCGGTAACAGTGAATAAAAACATTTTAAATTTGGAACAATTGTTTTAATTGTTATTGTGGTTGTTTTATGTCATTGTTCTCTTATCACCCGGTAATAATTACCGAATATATACCAAAATGTGATAATAGTAGTTTTTATTTTCTTGCAATCAATGGTAAAAATTAGAGTATACAACACGTGAAAAAAAAATCGCCTCAATCCTTTGTAATCCTGACTCCGCTCAGGATTCTACTCCTACTCCTACTACCTTCGTTCAACTTAGTCCTTCGAATTAAATTTCCTTTTCTTTTCACTTGTTGTATAATCTACTATTATTCAGTTGTAAAGAAATCTCCTGTATCTGAATGGGTACAGGTGAAAGTGAACCTTAAACCCTTGGAGTAGTTTATACTAGATATTTAATTTCATTCATATTATGTATAAAACACAAACATGTACGTAAGTACTCACTGTCAGACTTGCCGCTGCTGAAGTCGGTGCTGTGAGTCTTGTCGCACAGTCCGCTGAATGTGAACTCGCCCTGTAACCCGTCACGTTACGTTACGTCACGACACGATGGATGGTACTGTACTGTACGTTAGCACGTTGTGTTAGTGTGTGCGACATTTTAGATGTCCGTGCGACACCCGAGCGACACACACTTACAAACGCACGAACAACACTAAGTGATCTATCAAGCAAGAGAAGTAAATTAATTGCGACTGTAAGTTGTATGTATGTGTGAGTACATCGGCTCACTTAACTATTTTTGATAACAACTTACTTTAGGTGGTTTAATAAAAGTGTGCGGACAAACTATTTTAATAATAAAACCTAATATAATTTGCAAAAAGTAGGAAATCATTGTAATGTAAAGTGTGTTTATTGTTGAACACCTCACTTGGGTTAGTGTTTGTTGTCTAAGACTACGATTCAATACGGTCACGTCCGCGGCTCGACCTCGGCTCGGTCCCACCGCGACCCTGAACCGCGAACAGGACTTTACCAAACCCCAACAACACAACTTGTACATTGTATCGAAGCTACGAATTAAATAACTACAAATAAAACATTATAAATTATTGTATTTATATAAACATCAGATACGAAGCAGAGTTGGACGAAATGTCTAATCAAAAATTTACAAATCACGACAGCAAAATGTAACCGCTGCGCTGATGCATTCACTATGTAATTACTTAAAACATTTAAAATAATAGGCTAGTGGACTGTTATCGGAAAACTACAATCTATAATGTTTGTTGTAGCAATGCTACGTGACGTCACTTGCTTGTGTAAATGAAGCTGGGTTATAGACTGAGAGACAGTGACACAAAATATTGGGTCATTTGTACCAGTATGGCGGTTGTTCAGGGGTCTAACTACGTAATGACGAAAATAAAATTAATGGTCATAGCGCTGGTAACGGCGGCCCAATCGCGTGGGCGTGAGTCGAACGTGTCGGATAAATTACGATGTCGAACGATTTGTTCCACAAAAGTCCTTGTATTTTCCGATAGTCCATAAAAAAAAATGGCGTGGCGTAATGCCATACTTCTCCGGTGTGACTTACAGCCCGCCATACCAACGCAAGGGTGTTAATTTTTTTTTTTGCAAAACAATGTGTACCACCTTGCAATTCTTTTTCAACAGTTTCTGTCTCATCATAAATAGAAGTCTGATAATGCCACAACTGTAGGAGATGGCAAATGTGTACAATTTTTTGTGTTTTGTACCTTGAAAACCCGTCGATATATCAAGTATGGTGCCCGTTTTTCCCCCTATTAAAAGTATGGCAAATATAATAATGGTCACATTGCATCATATAATTTTCAAAAATCCAAATGCCATACTGGTACAAATCGTCAAAAATATTTAGCTTAAGTCTCACAGTCGTCCACCCCATAGTTACAATCTGGAATAATTTTTTTTAGGTAGAATTGTATCCAAACAAACAGAATATGATGTAAAAAATTATTTTACGTATTGTACAGTCGTATTTTTGAAACGTGTCGATTAAATAAGTTTTTCAAGCATGGTAGCACCTTTTCCCCCTACTATAAGTATGGCAATAATAATAACGGTCACATTTTATCAAATACTTTTCAAAAATCCAAATGCAATATTGGTACAAATCGTTTTGCAAAAAAAAAAATTAACTCCCTTGCGGCGTATGGCGGCCATTTGGAACCATCCGATACAACTGGTAAAATTGTTTTTTAAAATTAATGTGTTCGCGTTGGTATGGCGGGCTGTAAGTTACACCGGAGAAGTATGGCATTACGCTACCGCCTACTTTTTTTTTATGGACTATCGGAAAATACAAGGATTTTTGTGGAACAAATCGTTCGACTCTCGTAATTTATCCGACACGTTCGACTAACGCCCACGCGATTTGGCCGCCGGTACCAGCGCTATGACCATCATTTTTCTTTTCATCGTTACGTAGTTAAACTCCTGAAGAACCGCCATACTGGTGCAAATGACCCAATATTTTGTGTTACTGTCTCCCGGTCTATTACCAAACTATGTCTGCAGTGCGGCGCGACAGGCGGCGACCAATTACAGCACGTCCACACGAGCCGATGTGCCCTCTGATTGGTCGCCGCCTGCTGCTTGATATGCCGCGCTCCTTGCTTCCCCAATTACCTGGGTAGGTGGTCGTGACACAGCTAGTGACGTCAAACTACATATTTCTCATTCTCATTACTTCAAAAATATTTGATTTGAAAAAAATGACATTATTCTGAATACATCGGATTTGAATATGAATTAAAGCGGTTATTTTAATATGCATATAATGTCTATAACTTAAACCACATTTTTACTGTCTATAATTCAAACCCCATTTTTACTTTAGTCAAATAGCAGATTCGTAATAATAAAATTAGGTTTTGTAATTGTAATAGTTAACGATATTTGATCAACTCTGCACCGAACGACATCATCTCAAAGTATACATATATCGAGGTGGTTGTATGTACTTACGGCGGTGCTCGACGAGAAGGTGTGCGACCTCGCCGCCAGCCCGTAGCCCGGGCGCGGCGTCTGCCTCAGCGAGGACACAACTGCAACACCCGCCACTCATGCGTACTCATACCCTCTCCTCCCCACCACCCGATCGCGCGCCGCCCCTCGTCAGCGACACCGCCGGGCAACACTTATAACTACTTACAGCTAACCTATAAACTAATAAGTGTTGGCGGCGCCCGTCGCCGAGGGACGCGTCCGCGGTCCGTCGTCGAGTGGCGCCTTGTACCTTTAACGCGTTGGGACACTCACAGTATAGTGTCGGGGGGGTCCGGCCGGCAGCGTGTGCGAGCGAGACGACAGCCCGTAGCCCGGCCGTGGCGCCGCTACCAGCGCTACACACACGTACACACGTACACACTACACCTACACTACATGTACACCACACACACAAACACACACTCACGCACCCACCCGCGCACCCACACACATGTGTCTGTTCATAACTACAATATAACATCGCTTTTAGTTGAAAACGACCGTGCCCTTAGTAACTCAGGCATCAAGATAAACATCTAATTTTCCTGACATTGGGGAAATTATCCAAGTTACGGCCGAAATACACTCAGCGTCAGAAAATTTGCAATATGCGGCCCTCTCCCTCGCAATCTAGTAGGTAGTGTGGCCGACTGCTATGCACAGGGTGTAGGTTCGATTCCCGCACTGGACTAACATTTATGTGATAAACATTTCTGTTTGTCTTGAGTCTGAGTGTATTTATGTTTGATATGTGTGTATATCCATAGTCTGGTATACATAACACAACCTTTGTTTGACTTCAACCAACTTCAAACTGTAATTCTGATCAGATTTTTGGAAACAAGTTTTTCACTTTTACCTTTTAAGTGCATCTTTTTGGAGCCGGTTGTTTATTTTTTGTTAAAAAGGTTTTATTTTTTACTTTTGATTGATGAATTGCTTTTTTCGTACACTCTTTACTCGTAACAAAATGTTATACAATTATCAACATCAAAGGCGTTTCATGTTTTTTTTTTTACCAAATATTTAAGTTTTTAATTCACTACATTAATATGGGACCACCTCAGAAGTCCACCTTTTTAAATAATAAAAGAATTTTGCAAATCCGTCTGTATATGACTGAGTTATACCCGAACATACATAAAAAAAATATAAACATCCGAATTTAGAACCTCCTAATTTTTTGAAGTCGGTCAAAAAATACTACAGCTTAGTTTGAACCCATCACTGTAGTTTGCGTCATTCATAATGTATATGTGACAGACATATTGCCACTCGAAGATACCGTATGCGATATCAAATTAGCCTATTATCGTTGAGTTTATGTTTGGACCTAAGAGCAAGGTCGTTTTTAGTATGAACAACTGTCTAACTACATGTGCGAGTGTACATTCTCAGTTGTGGGACGAGTGTGGCGCGCGCGGCGACGCTACCACGTACACAGAGTAACTCGTGCGCGCGCACCCACATAATTTGTATAGACTTCGGTACCATGGGCACATTATGGTGCAATTTAGTCTTTACTATATGTGCGCCGATCTAGATCTATTCGACACCGAGGAACAAATTATGTGGGAACAGAGCTACCTCGCCAGAGCGGTTCAGATGAGTTACTGCTGGTGTATACACAAAATACATGAGACAGTGATTATTAAAATATTGAAAATATTGGAAGATCTCGTTTTTCTTGTAAAATACGTCTTTTCAAAACCGAAACTCATCTGACCGCGTACAAACCAAAAACGAATTGCACAGTTTTCATTGCTTAATATAATGATATAACGTAAATATTTTATAAGAAATATGTCTGTACCTCGGACAAAACTCTGAAAACTGTGCGGTTTTTCTAAATAAAATAATAAATAAATAATAAGGTTAAGTTATACTTCAACATCCGATGTCCCGGCTCAGTTCAACAAAAAAAAGCTATTAAATGCAGTTCACAATACTACATTTGTACCAAAATTTCAATCTTAGTCGACCGAATAATGACCTTTTAGGTAGCGCCCGGTAGTTAAATTGAAAAAAAAACCTTTGCAAATTTTTCGGAATCTAATAATTAGCTAACTTAGAAAAAAATATTAGGTTTGTTAAAGGGAAATACATTCAGTAAGTTTATGGATGTGCAATTAAGAAACCAGCCAATACATTAGGACACCCGATGTACCTTCTCGAACAGCTCGATAACAAGACATTGCGGCAAAGCGACACCGAAAGCGCATGCGTTAGTTAAAAAATAAAAATATAATCTATCATGCAAGTAGGCAGTATGTCAAGTTTTAGTCTTTTAATTTGCACTGTGTAGATGTGTAGATGTCGGCGTCGGGCCCCGGATGGCCCCGGATGGCCCCGGACGGCCCGTGTCAACTTGTGTTGCGCTCACTGTCACAATTCATATTTGTAATTTTTTTCATATTGCGTTTTTTTTTAGAAGGAAAGTAAAACGTTTTTTTTTTAAAAAAAAATATGATTAATTACAATATTTTTTGTAACATCATTTAATATTTTGTAATACGAGGACATACCCTAAAGAATGCAAAAAAATTAAAAATTAAGAGAAAGTTTTTCGGAAGCGAGTGCAAAGCGGAACCACAAGGCAGCTGTTCGCGGCCTCACCTCGACTGTAGTTGCACGCCGTCTCGTCGTCCTCCCACCGACTACTTCTATTACCGAACGAACACGCGCGCAGCACGCGGCATGCGACGTCTCAACACTTATCATTACTACCGAATCGAACAAGTACGTGCCACGTGCTGGGTGCGAATTTGTTCTATGACGACTATGCCAATGTTTAACATCGCTGGCGTATCATTTCTGTTTGCAAATATAAATACCGAGAATATACTTTACCGTAAACTACGCGAAAATATGTCAATCTTGTCAAGAACGACCAGAAACGATACCCAACAGCAAGTGCTTCAGATATACTATTGTAAGTTGTGACATGAATAATCGACGCAGTAAATGGAGCTATAAATGTCAAAGTCGACCTGTTTGATCAGTCATTGGAGAATCTAAAAAGGTTTAATTATTTGTGTCGCAGTATGTGAAGCAACAAATGTTAAGATTTATTTATAGCTTCATCTACTTTTCGTCCAAAGTTTTCGCATCATTAATAGTACAATATTGAAAATGCTCGTATTAAATCAAGGAGAATCTATAACAGAGCCGTCAGTGCATGTGTGCGAACAGGTAACTGGAGACGTTTGTTGTCTCACTCTACGACCGCTCACATCTGATATCTATGTCGCGCACACGCACACACACACACACACCGACCTTACTACCAGAGACTCCTGAAACACCGCGAAAGACACAAACAAGCTCCACGTATACATCAATACGTTCTGTTTAGGTATTTCGTTTAAAGTTTATAAAGCTAAGGATATCTAACACGGTTCACGTCAAATCGTCTTAATTCACAATATAAATGCTTTATGTACTTCTTGCTATATATAAAGTCATATTGGACGTGAAGTGAGCAACACTCGGATGATCGCAAAAGCACAAGAATAAAGATCAAAGTTTGTATTAGTATTGTTAGTTGACAACGAGCCGGGAGAGCTCAGCGAGACTCACCTCGAACGACTCATTAGTTTTTTTTATTTTAAATTTAATTTCATTTAATATACCAATTAAAATTTACTTAAAGTAATACTTTTTTATTAAGGAACATAATAGCTACATAAAATGGATATTTTTCTTATATTAAAATCAAGACACGTCGGAATGCGATTACACTTTAAATTATAATGACAGAAATATTTTACTTTATCTATGTAAAATAAAATAGAATTAGGTAATATTGAATGTAATAGATCAGGAGATACTCTATGTTCGAGTTAAAAGTGTTGTTGACAATCGTCTAAGTAAAGTTGTGTTCGTACCGTTGTAGGAGGGTATGTGGGAGTGGCTGGTGTGCGTGTAGTACGCGCCGCCACAGTCCTGGGGCCGCGGGTGGTCAAGCGTGCGTGACGGGGACGCGCCCACAGGGGACGAGTACCGCAGACGGTACATCGGCTCGCGAGATGCAGACGGCGTTCTGCACACACACAATCGCATTTAGCTATTATATCTAAAATTGCAGATTGTCTGACACTGTACATAGACATCAAACATATATTATTTCTCACTTATACACTGATCGGATGTGTGTTTCACTGACCTGCTAGCGTTTCTGGGGTCGATGTTTTGTTTTTTCCACTGCTGTAGTTTCTCTCGTTCTTTTACTTCTTTCAAGAATACCTAAAAGGGAATTAGTATTAAGATTTATATAAAACACCCGAACATAATACGTAACGTAACGTAACACAAACGGTTAACGCCTCCACAACAACACTCCCTGTGCTCCCCTCACCTGCGCTATCCCGCTCTCGATCTTGGACAGTTCATGTTCCTCGCGACGCAGTTTCGGGTCCACGTCCCCGTTCACTTTACCGTTCACTTTACCGTCCCCTTCGTCGTCACTCTCCACACCTTTGTACGTGTCCGACCACCGACGACGCCGCTCTGTAATCAACTTATTTTTGTAATTAACTACATCTTGTTACGTTATATTTATTTCGGAATATGAGAACTGACCTGGGTCCGTGTACGGGTAGGGAGGCGCGGGGAAGTCGTCTCTCTCTATCTTGGGCAGTGTGCCGGGTGGCGGCTTGTACGCAGACGGGTACTGCGATAGTTCGATCGGCTCCTAAAACGTAACAATTAAAATATGCTGTACCAGTGTTACGTTAACATCTTATTCAGTCCTCAACGTAGTTCAGTGTCCTACCTGCCTGCTTGAAAAATCATTTATGTTATGAACATTTATGTTTGTCTGGAGTCTAAGTGTTTTCTATGTTATTATTTATATAAGATTACGTGAAATATAGTGAGCTCGCGTACACTGAAAGAAAACACTCTGGTCATGGCTCGTGGTATTAATATTTAACACCACTAGGACAAAAAGCTACGTGTACTTTTAGACGCTGTTAGCCCGGTCCTTACGATTTCTACGGTTTAAACATATATATATTAACAAATTCTTTTTACAGACATTTTGCTGAATATAAGGTAATGGGGTAAATCATTATTATTTCTACAGTAGATAAATGTGGTGAGAGCTATGTTAATACCTCGTTATTCATTCCCGGTGACTTTGGTCGCGGAGTCTCACTGCGAATGGAGTCGACTAGCACGCGCATCCCGGGGCGCGAGGACGCCTTGCTGCCGGGCCGCGAGCTGGCGCGCGTGCTAGACCGCGCTAACATGCAAACACAAACAGAATATCAAATAACTCATTCCGCACGCACACGATGTGTGAAGTGTGTTGGTGTGTGTAGGTAGACTCACAGGGCGGTCGGTGGAAGTGCGGCGAGGTGGGAGGACGGTCATAGGGCTGAAGCGGTCGGCGCAGGTACCCGGGCTCCCCCGCGAGGTACGAGTACGTGGTGATGCGGTGCGGCGAGCACGACCCACCCTCGCGGTACTCGCGCAGCATCAGGCCCGGCGACACCGCGCGGTTCCCGTACTAACCACACCACCACAGACACACATTAGCGACTTGTCTAACTTCACGCACAATCTATCCAACTCTCCTCATTAAGCCCACATGAACCCACCACTAGCTTAACTCAATTCTAAATTGAAATAAAACTACATTTATTCAATACTTTTGTACTAAATGTGCTCAAAATGTGAAATTACTCGTGTAAAGATATATTATTAGCTGTCTCCATTCACATTTATGTTATTATCGATACATGTCATCGGCTACATGTATCCAGAACTAGGCTAAACGTCTCAAGCCTTAGACAACACGTTTCAGTTCACCCTTTCTTATCAGCCTAATACGTCCCCAATATTTGGATCATAGCCCATCACGCGGACCCAGTGCGAATTGAGGACTCTACATACGTTTTTGTTTTGTTTCCTCACGATGTTTTCTTTACTGAAAAACTAGTGAATAATCAATTTATCAATCAACAAATCAATTTATTTGAGAAATTAAGAAAAAGGAATCGAACCTCCGCCACTCAGGAATGGAGTTCACACTTATATAGGTCTAAGTCAAATATATCCAGCTCTAGGTCACGTACATCTTCTCTTAAACCAAACATATCAAATGTAGGCCACTTTTCAAACTGTGGTGACAAATTCATCAGGACCATTAGATATTAGGAAATGTACAGCATTTAAATCGTCATCACAGATGGTTCTTCTTTAAATGCGTACGTAGGGTAATTTCAGTACTTTACAAAAAACTAGGTACATACATAACTAAAGACACGATGAAACCGAAAACATGTTACAAATATCAAACCTTCTACTTATATAGTCTCTCAGAAGAATCAACTCAGATTGAAAATATTTTTGCCAAAAATTATTACAAATTTCTTGATTTTTAACTTGTGAACGATTTCATCGCAGGTATTAGTTAACACATCCACATGCTCTACGGCTCACTAACGACATCTACAATGCTACATCTATCACTAATTTAACATTTAACAGCAATCATACAAAAAAAAAGTAAATGTGTCAACTAAAAAATAACTTGTGCCCGAAAAAAGGGTAGCAAACATAAGTAAAAAACAGATAAAGTGCGTCTAAATGAAGAAACATCTCATAGTGAGGTTATTATCCAAATGGAAAATTTATATATATTCAACGTATCCAAAGTATATAAATGACGTACTGTCTAAGATACTTTAGAACGGATCATACAAAACGTCCTGGCATTTAGATTTAAAATCAATAAATTAATTGATAAAAAACTACAACGTTTCAAACAAAAGATCATCATGTTCTATAAATGTTTATTCTAACCACTTTTCAAGGGCACAGAGAACTAAAAAATAAAATAAAATGTAATAATAAAATGTCGGACCTTCCTCGTGAGGCTACTGTACGGGCTGCAGTAGGAACCGTTGACGCTGGGCGTGCGCGACCGCACCGAGAACTACAACCCAACACAGCGTTACTACATCGGCAGCACCGGCGCCCCACCGCCGGAGCCCAAAGAAGAAAGCGCGAACCAGGGAATGGGTACAGTTGGGATATGCTCGGAACACTCATCTTATAAGATTGCTGATAGGGGTATTGAGACAGGGATATAGGATATAAAAGACAAGATGCAGAGTTTGCAGCTGAAATTTGTGAGGAATTAAACGAGGAATGTGTAAGAACCCCATGGAAGGCGGTCTGTTGTTAGGAAACTTTTTAAAAAAAGGAAAGTAACTGCAGCAGATCGCAAACGATAAAAGCTTATTTCCGGAGATATTAAAATTCTCAATAAGAAAAAAGAATAAAAAACAAATGGTGTAGTTTGCGGTCGTGTGCAGTCGATTTGAGTTTTTTGTGTCGAGTGCCGTTCGCTCGCCACGTCGCGACACAAAGCGACAAGGTGCCGACTACACAAACACTACGATAAGTTTAGTTAACTTTACACTAAGTGGTAAGCAAACGACACCGAAGACACGCGAGAGACGAGCGAGTAGCAAACCTTACGATACCCAACATTGTACAGTGGTGTTGGTACAAGAGATAAAAGTTATAATATATATTTATTTATTTAGAAATAGTTGCAGTTTCGCTACATCTCTAAGATATCGGTTACACGCGGAATATTCATCGATTAATTCAAATATTTTTCCTGAAGAGGTGAAAATAACACTAAGAAAAACTGTCTACGTGAAAGCTTAAATCGTTTTAGAACAAATCTTTTTAGTTAAAAAAAGGTAAAAATCAAAAAATGTTAATGAAATGAAAAATGAAATAAATGGCGAATAATGTTCACAAACTGACATTGTTGAAATATCGATGAATATGCCTCCATTGTTTATATACAAGTTCAGTGTAATCGATACGTATTTCTCTCACAAACAAGTTAAAAAAGGAAAAGGGATAAGAAACTGTAAATCATAAAATAAATTTCAGACAACATTAATATTATACCCATCGCTTGCCAAATGTGCTTTAATTTTAATTAAATGGAAATTTTAACATTTGTAATATTGGACAAGCAATGACCATAATGTAATAACTTAGGATATATATAATATGCAGTGCAAAACAACATTTAAACGAGGTTCTACAAGTATAGTGCAAGAGTACATCTACTCTGTAAGCTACAGCTGGTAACGAATAAAAATTATTAGTAAAAAATATTAAACGTCGGTAATTTATTTTACTTTTGGATCATACGATTTTTTTACAATACCTTTCGGACTATCTAACGCAGTGCAAAAATTTAAAAACATCAGTAATTTAGTCGGATGAAGCACGGCGGCTACAGAGTGTAGGGGCTTCACGAATTATTATTAGTTACGTAGGGCGTTATCGATACCTGTAGTTCCGAGGAGGCCCGGTCTAGCGCGAGCTGGTCGTGGGGCGCGGGCCCGCAGCGCGGATGCCAGATAGCGGCGCCCTGCAGGAACATCTCTTCGCCGTCTCCAAAGGGGTCGCCGCACTTGGAGCAGCGCGCGCACGTTGGATGAAAGTGGTGCATTTCGCCGGCCTGCAGCACCTTGCCCGCGATGTACCGCTGGCAGTAAGCGCACCGCACGCCGAACAAACGCTGGTAGTCGCGCTCGCAGTATGGCACGCCGCCGCGACCCATGTACTCTCCAGACAGCACCGCGCCGCACTCGCCGCACGAGAAGCACCAGGTGTGCCATTGTCTAAGTTCAGTGGACCAAAGTTACATTATAAGTTTAAGGAATAAGCTTCGTTCTGTGCGCCACAATCGCAACCATCTAACTGACCAAAATACATCCCCATCTGTACCACCGCTCATCAAAATCCAAACGAATTTGTCACATATGTCATCTCATTTGTACTTTTAATTCGTGACGATTCGGTAGAGATCAGTTAGTTTTGTTACGTCTTTCGATTATGGTGCGTAGGTATGTGTTATATCTATTACACAGTGGGTATCTAGGCAATAATGCGGCGGAGAGAGTTGGCAACGAGAGGATCGGACACTAAAATACTGGGACCAGAACCAATTGTGCAGATACCATTGACCCAACTCAAAACGTGGTTACGCGACTGAACCTTACTCCTATACAACAAGCAGTGGGCAGAACAAACGGACTACAAATAAACTAAGACTGCTCTTGCATCCCTGGACGTAAATATGTCGCACAAGCTATTACATAGTTGGCATAATAACAGGTCACTGTCCGCTAAACAATCATTTTTTCAATGTCGGCGTTACAGACAGTCTTTTGTATAGGGGCTGCACGGAGACCGAGGAGACCTACACTGAAGGGCGTGAGCGAACAACGGGCAAAACTCCTTAATCCTTTAGTTCATAATGTTAGGTATACATAACATATACGTAACAAAACATCTAACTCCGATACAATATCGATTATCTTACGGTTTTCTCTAATAGTAAGCAAAGGACATCACTAGGCATCCATTAAAAAAGCAAAAAAAGGGATTGTATTGTCGATTTTGACATTAAGGTTCAAAATGGCGTCCCAATCACGAACTGCGCATGAGGTAAGGATTATTGATATTTTTTTTAAATGCGTAATTTACCATGATAGTGTATGTTATTTATGTTTTGTGTTTGCATGCTATAATTTTAATTTAAAAATACTACTAACAAAGCAAGTTTGTGTATGCTATACCTGTTGAAGTTGAATGTAAGCTATAGTTAACATTGCGAAGGTACTGGTGTTGAACACGAGGCTACGTATGTAAAAAATAACAAACTTGTAAAATGATGGGGGATGTACATTTTGGTTTTGTATTATGGTAAATATGGTGTCGGAGTGTGTTTGCATGAAAATTGGCTTATTCTGTTCTAGCGTAACCTGCGATTAAAGCGTGTAAGGAAGTTACTAGCACTTGTCCCACTACGTGATGCTTCCTCTAGCGATAGTAGTATATCTAAAGATGATAGAGAAGATATAGTAAAAGACAATACCGATTATAGCTCTGAACCTCGCTCTCTAGATTCTTCATTCGAGAGACTTAATATTCTGGAAGATTTGCATGATACTGCTTTGTTTGATACCACCCACTCCATCTATTTGTGAAGTTCTCGCGACACACAACTTACCACAAGATTTGCCTGCCATTCAATCAATATCATCCGTTTTGTCTGTTCCATCAACTCCTGAAGCTCCTAGCGTACGTAAGAAAACTCGCTCCAAAAATACAAGCAATCCATCACCAAAATTATTGACAAAGAAAAAGAAACTGTTTATTCGAAAGCCTTTGGATTTTAAATGGGAAAGCGGTAAATTTAAATATCCTGCAACATTAGAAGAGTTAACTTTTACTGAATTTGGTTCTGATTCAAAGTCGCCATCCGATTATTTTTCTGATTTTTTTAGTAAGGATGTAATTGAAATAATTATTCAAAATACTAATTAATATGCCGTCCAAAAAACACTTAAGTCCATTCATGTTTTACGTGACGAATTTTTAGATTTTATTGCAATGAATCTTTTAATGGGTGTCGTGAAGATGCGAAGATGTACTGGAAGAAAAATCTTAGATACAACCTTATTGCCGATGTTATGAGCCTATGCGCTATAAGCACTATGAACAGATACGTCAATTTCTACATTTTGTTGACAATTCCCAACAAAACGAAGATCACTACTTCAAAGTTCGGCCGATATTAGAAGCAGTACGTAAAAACTATCTTAAAATAGAAGCGTCTACAATTTCGTTCCTTATGCTGGCGAAGAGACGTTTAGATACCATTCCTTCACAGGATACGAAGACTTTTTGGGTGTAGGCGCTAAAGTTGTGATAGCGCTTTGCCAAAGTATCAAACATAAACCCACAGTTGTATACTTCGACAACTTCTTCTCGTCACTCGAACTAATTCATTGGCTACGCCATGAACATGGTATCTTTTCCCTGGGTACAATAAGAGCAAATCGCTTAAGACCAACGGTGTCAAGACAAACTACCCAGCGATAAAAAAATTGTTAAAAAAGGGTAGAGGCTCAAGGAAGCAAGTGGTTTGCAACAAAAATAAACTGAGTGTTGTAAAATGGCATGACAACAAATCAGTTATATTGGCGAGCTCTTATGTAGATTAATTTCCAATGGAAAAAATAAAACGTTTTTCTAAAGAGGCCAAGTCTAAGATTGAGGTCCCAAGTCCCCAAATTATGAAGCACTACAACTCCCATATGGGGGGAGTAGATTTGTGCGACATGCTGATTCACTCTATCGCACCAATTATAAAACAAAGAGATGGTACATGGCGTTGTTTTCCCAAATATTAGATATTTGTGTAAGTAACGCATGGATTATGTACAGAAAAGATAATGCTCGACACAATAAAATTCCAGCCACTTTAAAAATATTCAGAATAATGATTTACTATGAACTTCTTTCGAAACACCGAACGTCTGCTGTGCCGAGCTCTTCTTTTCAACAGACCAAAGTAAAAAAAATTCAAAGGCCGTCTGGACCAAAACCTATTGATGCAATTCGCCGAGACAACGAGACGACGTAGCGCGTAGGTCACATGCCTGACTTTACTACATGAAAAATGTAATATGTTGCAAGTGTAATTTAAGATTATGTTTCGTAAAAAAACCGCAACTGTTTTAAAAACTTTTATGACCATTGATTATTACATTGTCTCTAAGCATATCCTTTTTATTTTTTTCTTATTATTAAAATAAATATAATTAAAAACAGCAGAAGTTTTATTTTTAATTTTCTGTTGATTTCGCAAAGTTAAGAATACATCACATATTTTTTTACACTTAAGATATGCCTGCTTCACAACGTCATGTTTTTTTAACATCCAGTTTCTAATAAAAATATAATTACAGATTTTTTTTCTATTTTTTTAATGTTGCTTGGAAATTCTTAGATGGAATTAAAAAAAAAATTATAATTTTCACTATAAGATCTGTTGCGAACTAAAGAGTTAAGAATCCACAAACCATGAGAGTAATATGAGGTGCCTCCTGGATTTCTGGACAGAGCTATGTGATATCAGTAACCTACCTATGAACAATATTTGATGAAATATTTTGTACGTCTTGGAGTGGGTCCCTGGCCCTAGATGGTTTTGATTCACAATCGGACCCAGTAGGTGGCGCTGCAATCGAGTACTAGGATTTTTTATTCTTTTTTTTAACGACTTTTTTATTTCTTCAAGATTATAATGAGATGTCACTTAGTTTATTGTTTATCAAAAATTAGAATATCGAAAAAAAAATGTGTATAGCAGGCAAGCCAATGTCTGGGCGGGACACTGTCACCGTCTGCCGGGTCCGGTTAGTCTTTATATTGATTTAGCGGACGAAGTATAGAGTGCGACCGCTCACCTGTCTAAAGCGACTAGCGCTTGTCCCTCGGAGAGCTCCTGTCCGCAGCCCGCACACTCTGGAACACACCACGTCGATACCATGTAATCACTTGCGACAACATCTTTTTGTAAAGTTAAGTTACAAAATAATAGTCATACTATTAGGGGAGAACACCTTATGAACATGGATATAAATACGGGCGAGCACAGACGCGAAACTTACCGTTTTGGTCGGCAGGCGGGTGTTGGTCGCTGTGGTGGGTTCCGTTGCTGTTGTTGTGCGTCGGGGCGGGGGAGGGCGTGGGCGAGGCGGGGGCGGCCCGAGCTGTCTGTCGCTGCGGCTCGCCCGCCGCGGTCGGACCGCTCGGCGTGGACACACACCCCGAGCACACGACCTCCGTGCCCGTGTAAGTTACCTTCTCCCCCGACGGAAACGCGCGTCTGGAAAACGACACACAAACTATTACTAAAACCACCTTAACCACTTAACGATTTGTATTGTTATATTAATTTCACTTTATTAAAAAAGTTATAAAAATTTCTTTTTTAATATAATAAGTTTTCGGTAAAGGATGCTGAATGACACATTGTGTATACCAGCGAAGTTACTGACTTGCATCTCGCGCAGGTGAAGCATTTCTGGTGGTAGGTGTTCCCGAGCGCGGAGACGACCTCTCCCTCGACGTACTGCTGGCACGCCGCGCACCGAGTGCCAAACGAGCGCTGGTAGTCCTGCGCCGCACCAACATAACACATAACATCACCGAAACAAACAACAAATATAACTCATATTACAAAACATAAACGTGACAAAATTACCACGCTCTCTACAGAAGAGTTCGATAAAAATACATTCACACGTTTAAATACAATATTATATGTATGTAAAAAACGGGTGTTGGCACAAATGATTTGTATAAAGCAAAGTAACTTGTAAGTGTGTATTAAGTTTCAACTCTTTTATTTGCAGGAACTAGGCTTTGGTAGACTCCTTGTACCATTACTTTTCGCAAATTAAATTGTCAGCATAGCAAAAATATCTTATAAAATAAAATAGAAATGTACTTTCCTACCTCATATCAATTTATTTGTGAACTAAAAAGAAATATCTACACAACGATCTGTTTCTGCTTTAAGATTGCAGATTTGCTCAGTGACGATATTTTTTATATAAATAAAAATGTATTGTAATGATAGTGTTTTGTTAATGATGACAGTACCTACAATTAAACCCTAAATTAAAGTAACAAGTTTTCTTACCTCAATTGTACTGATGTACCTAAATGGACCAAGTCTGTCTGTCCTATGTCTTCTAAGGGGACCTAAGGGAGTCCTAAATTACAGTTTAAACTGAAAGGGGACATAAAAGGTAGGGACAAGATCTAGCTTAAGTAGTAATACAAATAGAAAAATACAACCTTGTCCGTGGGGTCCTTACGAAACAATGGCACGTCACTTTTAATCTTAGCAGTTTTAATATAAGTAATGTTTATTACAACGCAAACCTACATTAGGTATAAGCGTTTTTTCAATATAATAAACAAACACAACACTTTTGTTAGGTTACTAATTTTTTATTTATGCAGACTAATGACAACCTCGAAGTAGAGTGTTGCCAGAAAACAAAACACAGGTTGCGTTCATTTCGTGCGTAAGGCGTGACCCCTAACGTATATCAAAATTGTCGATGTGGCGAATCAATGATAAGAAAATTAAAAACTTGGCACACGACATGGGGTCTTTTTACGGTGTAGAGTTGCGACGTGAGGCTTGGCATTGATTTTTTTACACTTTAATGTTTTTGATGGTATTTTTTCATTACCTGCACAACCGCACAAACATGGTTGAGCGAAGCGATGGCTGATTCATGTGTCATACTCGTGAACGCGTGCCGCCTGTCGAGGCTGGTCTGCTCTTGCAAACTTCTTTGTATTCTTAGTATTTAGTCTTACTTTTTTGTTTTGTTTATCAATACTGTAAGACATTGATTATTTCTTAGTGATGAATACATAAACTGTCTTTTTTTATATATTGCAATAAGATACTTTTTTATGTTGTGCTTGTGCTTTATATTTCATGTTTTTTTATGTTTGTAATGGAAAGTGTCCTTTTATGATAGGGAGGGCATCTTCCAATATTTTAATTGGACGCTGTAAGAGTAAGGGAGAAAAGAAATGCCCTTGCTGAGTTTCTCCCGCCCTGTAGACTTACGAACCGATGGCGTAGTGACATTCATAAGTGCTCAATTATTGTAGCCTAAACTGAATAAATTATATTGAATTCGAATTTGCACATTACCTGCACAACCGCACACAGCCGCGCGTCAAGTTTCGTGAACAGGGAGATACTGACTGCAAGTCTATACAGACGAACCACGACTATACTTCCATATACAATCTCTGTCACCGCCTGTACACTACATATTCATAACTATTGCCATTTTGTTTGTTGAAATGTCTTACCATCTTACTCATATTATATTGCTATTTATCTAAGTCGCAATTGATGTACTTTTTCAATCATGAAATCATTGAATTATGGAATACCTTAACTTTTTGTTGTTGTATTTAAATAATTTGATAAAAACTTTTTTTATGAATAATTACGGGAATTTAATGGATGAATGAATATGCGACATATGTTTTGCGACGATGGTAAATAGCTTCTTATGATAATATCACGTTTTGAGTTAAATGTATATAGATAGAGATCTAGGTCTTTAGGTCCTGTGCTAACAAGAACGTGCTGCAACGTTCGAGTACTGGAAGGTAGAACGCCAAGCTTCCTTGACCGAAGCAAGTAAGATTGGGTAGCGACGAGTTAAGTGTGAGTGAGGAGACGACTTGCCTGTGGACAGTAGTAGTACCCGTCCTTGGCGAAGAACCCGCCTCGGGCGAGCGAGGCGGCGCACGCGCGGCACGTGAAGCACGCCGTGTGGAAGTACTTGTCGGACACGCGGAGAACTTCGCCGCTGCACTTCCCGCCGCACGCGCCACACACCACCCGCCCTGCAACCGGACAAGGAACATAATCAACCTACCACGTTTAAGTATCACACAAGGTCTGGCATGCGGCCCTGCGGCCCTGCGGCCATGCGGCCTCGTTCGACAATAATTAACTTGCTGTAACAATGCCGCAATATGTAACGAGGATGCTACTTACTATTATCGAAATACATAATTAATATTATTAGTATTGCAATTATTTTAGTTCAGGAACTTAGCTCAAGTCCCCCTAATGCTACTGTATCTCGGTCTGGGATTAGATTTACTTCTATTAAATCCAATAAAGCTCCAATTAAATTAGCTAACTTTTAATTATGGAAGGCTTTGCCTCGGAAGATGTACGATGACGATGCTGTGAATATCATCAGCGAGGCAACACGTGCGTACAGTGAGTGTTGGTTATTGGAGAGATAGTCGAGGTAACGTATCACAAGATTAGCGAGGTACTGTCGACTTATAATATAGATAATGTCACTTTTTCTCGTCACTGCAATTCGTGTACGTACGTCGCGCGCTCTCCGCGACACGAGAGGGCGCATGTTCATTCATTTTCGCATTATACAGTCACAATACCAAGCTTACTGATTATTATGGGGTAAAAAAGGAAGGAAAAGAGAAAAAACAGCTGAAAACGACACAAACAGATCTTGGTACGTGTCGAGTAAAGTGTAGTATAAATCGTGGCACGTAAGTCGAACCTGCGCAGTAACACTTTTTCGGTTCGATAATACATTTGTCTGTACTGTAACTGCGCAAACGACCGCCATTTTGGTTTAACTTACGTGCGAAAGTCCTGAGGTGCTCAACATTTCCATTGGCCGACTGTACATAGAAAACCCCCAGACTTAAAAAACAAACGCAAATGTTTGTCCTGTGCGAGGATCAAACCCACTTTTAAATAACCACCAAGGCAGTTTTGAAGGACATAAACTCGTATTGCACTTGAGTACAAGAGCTAAATGTTACGTTTTTTTAACAAGCAAGCAATTAGTCTCTAATATGACACAATAATAATGTAAGACATATGCGATCAGTATCAAGCAGTGCAGATGTGTTACAATACAATGATAACTCGAGACAGATGCGATCAGTACAAATATGATACAATAATAATCGAAACATATGCGTTTAGTATCAAACTAAAAATATGATACAATAATCTGTGACCGATCGGTGTAATCAGAGATAACTCTCAAACTGCAAATAATATACAAGTGCAATCGTTATCTCGCAGAATATTTTAACTAGGTTTATCTACCTTTGTTACCAATCTTATCACGAATTACACTTCCGACGACTGCTATTAATAGCAGCAAATGTAGCTTATCTGTTGTAAATAGCTTAAGTACCTAGGTAATATCTGATGTCCCAGCTGAGCAATTGATTTGTATAATGCGAAAATATGTAAAAAAACTTGTAAAAGAATTAAATTACAATTTTTTTGATTTTTTTTATTAGAATTTTATTGATAAGGTTTTCTAGCCAGAGAATTTTTCTTTGGTACGATTTTTAACGCATGGCAACACTTACTTTTGGTTCTGGCAAGAAAGTTGTGAAATGTCAGTGAACTTCAGAACTGAGCAAATGGTGGTCGCTCATATTTTGTATGCACTTAAAAATATATAACGTGAGTATTGAAGGTATTTTTCCGGATTTTAAGGATCATTTTAAATGAAAAATAGTATTTTATACTTTTATGTATGTTTTGCACTTGTACAGCGACTTTATGTTGGGAAAATGCATGGTTTAATAAGACAGGTTGTCTCTTCCCGAAGCGTTGCTCCAGGCTACGTCACAAGTGGAGTTGCTATCTAATAACGTCTTGGTTAAATGTATGGACTTTCTTTGTTTATATATACTCTATAATACAATGTGAACGAAACTAGCAGCTTATGGAAATCCATAATTTGCCCACAATCTATTACGTAGAACATAACCACCGAATATCGTTGGTGTTTATATTTACATAACATTTATACATTAAAATATCCATGCCAAGAAATTGAACCCTATATAAATGCACGCTATAGTATTACAAAATTTACGTTTTAATAACAATAAACTATTTTGCTTAAGTAGTTTTTGTTTTGCAACTTTCATTTAAAGTTTATTTGGCTAATCGCTTGCCACGTTGTGGCAACATTATGAATGACTAGGTATCGTAGAGACAGAATCTCTGCCATGATCAACGTTTTTATAACTTTTTAAAATGGAATGATGTAAAGGGCAATTTTGTTTTAAATTAAATACTTGTAATGAATAACGTATTTATTTGGATAAGGATTAATATCATGTTTATAAAAACACCTTCGCAAATAATGCATTATTTTAAAACAAGTTTGGTTAGCATAGAAAAGGTTATAGTGAGCCAACCTTAAAAGATAGACATATGTTGTCGCGGACTTTTTTTAGAACTTTTCAAGGGAAACAATTCTGTCATACATGATTTTTGCGAAACTTTAACCGTTTACGCAGCGCACGCAGCGGAAGCTCTCAAAACCCGATTTTGCAACATTCTTGGTGCTCCGCTTCTATTGGTGTTAGCGTGATGATATATAACCTTTAGCCTTCCTCGATAAATGGGCTATACACTGAGACTTTATTAAATCGGACTAGTAGTTCCTGAGATTAGCGCGTTCAAGCAAACAAACGAACAAACTCTTCAGCTTTATAATATTATAAGTATAGATTAATGTATTGAATGTAAAAAAAACGAAGTGACCATTGTATAATAACACTTTAGCAAACTTTTAATTGTTTATACTATAGAAAATAATCAAATATTTTTTTAACATATTCGTATTTATTAACTTTTATGACTGGGGGCAAAAATTGGAACTACAGTTGCCACATAGAAAAGCTGTGAACGCTACGCTAGCGACTAGACACCGGGATAAAGTAAGTATCCTTTGATATGTGAACGACTTCTTAATAATTTGTCGTAATTAAAAAAGGTTGAGAGCCCCTAGAAAGTCAGTGACGTCAGCTGCAGCGAGAGCCATCGCGTAAAGAGAGTACCTGGCGTAGTAATATTATTGTACCATGGGAAAATGAAAAGAAACAATCGTGTGTCGCTTTTTGCGAAAAATCGTCAAAACTTTGCCTGGGGATAGGGTTGTCACATTTTAGTTCAAAATAATGAAAACTCGCAGTTTCGTATCCGTAAGCGCGAAGACAGTTACAACCAAATAATATTTTCTTTTAAGAGGGCGATATAGGCCAGAAAGCTAATTTCTGTAATTCCAACGTTGTGTATGTAAATGTACTATAAATCATTAGATAATGTCATATACATATTACTATGAGATTTATATGTTTTATAGTTCTTAAGTAATTTATACAGTAATGACGCCTTGAAACTTTAAATTTTTTGTATGGAATTTAACGTTATTACCGCTTTGTAGTCTCATTTTTTGAGTTTTCGCTACAACTACGCACTAGATAATATATAGCTATTCTCATTATTAAACCAACTTTCAATACAATCAAATGCAAAACACGCTTAAAAAATTTGCACAAGTGTTGAAACAATGGTCACTTCCAGATTTTTTATTGCATTAAATACAATAAATGAAAATCATTCAGTAAGGTAATGAATGCACTAGACAAAAGAAGTTTTATAACATATATTTTTTTCAATGCTTTAGATGCTATTGTTTAGCCACAAAATTTGCACAAAAATGGCGTATTTTCACGGTCTAGCCTATACCCTAGCCTTAATGAAGAACCTACTACATTATGTACAATCTACATTATAGAACTAACGCAATACATAAATCTCGTAAAATTTAAGAAATTATCATCGAATGAGTTGAAGTTTATTGACCACATCTTAGACTTGTGTTGCTGGGCAAGAAAAAACTTAGGTTGGGTGATGAGATGAGTTGAGTTGAGTTGAGGCAAGCAAGAGACTTTAATGATGCTCATACATTAACTGTTTTGTACAACGCATATGTAACGAATCAGTTAGAATTTAACGCAATCGTCTGGAATCCCCATGAGAATAAAAACGGTGTTTGTGTAAGAAACAATACGGTTATTATCCGTATTTGTATCATTCCTTATTCGTTACTGGTAAGACGTTTTATGGCATTAGTAGTACGTACATTTATAGGTTGATACGATTTCTCGAGCTCTGCGAGCTATAAACAATATTCTCGGCCAAAACACGGAATTTGATTTATTAAACTCATCAGAACGGATGTTTGTTAAATGTGCACTGAAGTAAATAGAACAGTCTCTGTAGGTATTGTGTGTCTGCACTTGTCATTGTTGTACAATTTGGTTTATATGTAACTGTAAGGTAAAATAATGTAAATAATTTAATAAATAAATAAATAAACTAATGAAAGTACCGAACCGTAAGAGCAATCCTAAAAAAAAGATGAAACTATATTGAGGGACAAACTTAACTTAACCGTTGGAAAATTTACCAACTGCAAATAAGTTTTCGGATTCTTTCCTTTACTTATACCACATAACCGAATTTCATGATTCTAGGTCAACGGGAAGCTTCCCATATGGGTTATGAATGCCCTTGCGTCAAAATATGCGGCATAAGCGGAGCATAAACGGCGGTATATTTTAATTGACTTAGAAGTTAGATTTTTTTAACTGCTCCAAGGGATTGCAGACCGCAGACAGATTAGATATAAATTTCAGCTTGATGCCTCTACGCTATCCTGAGAAAAAGGTGTTGACAGACGGACAACAGTAATCCTAACCAAACGGTTCCTTTTTTCTTTTGTGGTACAAAACAGACATCTTATGAAACATCTAGAGTTGTCGACTCGCTCCTTATATGTACATATACATAGTGACTTCACATTTTGCGTATAAAAATATATTTGTATGTCGCAAGTCATGTATATCACAAACATATTATACAAATCCATACTAATATTATGAACGCGAGAGTAATATTGAACAGATTTATATGAAATTTGCGTAAAAAAATATTTTAGTATGTCGCAAGTCAAGTATATCACAAACATATTATACAAATCCATATTAATATTATGAACGCGACAGTAATATTGAACAGATTTATATGAAATTTGCGTAAAAAAAATTTTAGTATGTCGCAAGTCAAGTATATCACAAACATATTATACAAATCCATATTAATATTATGAACGCGAGAGTAATATTGAACAGATTTATATGAAATTTGCGTAAAAAAATATTTTAGTATGTCGCAAGTCAAGTATATCACAAACATATTATACAAATCCATATTAATATTATGAACGCGAGAGTAATATTGAACAGATTTATATGAAATTTGCGTAAAAAAATATTTTAGTATGTCGCAAGTCAAGTATATCACAAACATATTATACAAATCCATATTAATATTATGAACGCGAGAGTAATATTGAACAGATTTATATGAAATTTGCGTAAAAAAATATTTTAGTATGTCGCAAGTCAAGTATATCACAAACATATTATACAAATCCATACTAATATTATGAACGCGAGAGTAATATTGAACAGATTTATATGAAATTTGGTATGGAGGTAGTTTGAGTCCTGGAAAAGGACAAAGGCTACTTGAAAACGTCAAGTTTAAGCCGATGTTGCCGTTGAAACCCTACACTGATACCAGAATGTAGAGCGGGTGAAACCGTGGGCAAAAGCTAGTAGAATATAACCTACCTACGAAATCAGATATTACCTAATCTATTTACAACATTATCACTGCAGTATCATTAATTTATTTGATGGACTTTCGGAGGTCCGCGAACATTGGGTAAGTAAGACCTTTGCTCATAATATAATAAATAGTTCGACCTTGAGCGTCGAGGGCCGCGGGGTCAATTGTTGTCTGGAGCAGAGGGCAGAGGGCAGAGGGCGTCCCCGCATGCACCCACACGAGTGCACCTCTCGGATTGACTCTCTAACCTCTTTTAAATAATGACTCGACACGTGACTCTGCATCGTCTTACCTCAATGTTAATGTTCAGCAATAGTCAGAGTTTTGTCTCAGTTGTTAGGGTTCCGTACCCAAAGGGTAATTAGCGGAACCCTATTACTAAGACTCCGCTGTCCGTCCGTCCGTCTGTCATCAGGCTGTATCTCATGAACCGTGATAGTTAGACAGTTGAAAATTTCTTAGAAGATGTATTTCTGTTGCCACTATAATAATAACAAAAAACAGAATAAAATTAATATTTAAAGAGGGCTCCCTACAACAAACGTGATTTTTTTGCCGTTTTTATAGATAATGGTACGGAACCCTTTGTGCGCGAGTCCGACTCGCACTTGGCCGTTTTTTTTACTAGTGAGTGGCGCAGCGCCGCAAGTACAGCGTACAGCCAACTACCAGACACGCTGTGCACTAACTTAGGTAGTTTTGTTCAAGCAGACGCAGTTATTGTGTTACGAACAGACAACTACGAGGGCGCACTTACACACTCAAATGGAATTAGTCACTTGCAATTCACTTACAAACATATTTTCTGACCAACATTAATAAACTGTAACATTTCCAAAAAAAATTGCTACTCACGAAATTCATAAAAATTGCAATCCGTAGTAGTCTGGTCAACATGTACCTTTTTGGGTGAAATTTTTGTATAGTCTCCGAAAATTACGATCAAGGTGTCATTCGATTCGGAATATTATGTAGAAAGTTTAAGAAAAAGTTCCAAAAGGGGCCGATGAAAATTGCAAAAGTTATAAACAATTAAAAAAAAAAAAAAAGTAGGGGTTTGGTTTTTTTTGAATATCTCGAAAACTATCAAAGATATTCGAAATTTGAAAAAAGATATGAAAAGAGGAGGAAATTTCCTAAAAAAAGTCTTACCTCCAGGAACTGTATCTTTAATATTTATAATTTTTACGGAGCCCTGAAAATAGCGCTAAAAGCGGGTAGTCTGGCTTCCGCTCGCGATTTGTCATTCGGACACGGTAACAATAAAAATCATTTTAACATATTAAATATGAATATTAAGGAATAAAAAAATTAAAGTACTATTGGAATATATATATGAACAATAATCCGTGGGCGAAAAATTTTTATCCCCATTTTTCCATTAGTTATGCATTAGTTAATTAACTACTTTTTCTGAATAGAATGTTAACAGAAAAAACCTGATTATTATTAAACTACAACCCTAGGATTTTTTTCACTTCGTGGAGTTATTCTTAAGAGGCATTAAAATAGATCCCCGTTGGAAAAATTTAAAAATGTTAATTTTCCACTTTTTTATTAACAATCGAAAACATTAAAAAATTAAAAACTGCATAAAAGTTATTAAAAAAATTTTGTTTTTCAAATATTTCAAATTTTATGATTTCTAACGGTTAAAAGTTACATGAAAATTTTTTTTTTTAATTTTTTACCGCGATTGTTTAAATAATTGTTATAAACAAATGCATTGTTTATAAGATAATCACCAAATTTTTTTTCCTAATCTACTTGTCGATATAAATCATGATTTTTAAGAAAAAAATTATTCCTTAAAAAAAAATATTTATTGCTATAAAATGCATTTCTTAATTAACAATCGTTTTTTACCACTAAATATAAATATTAAGGAACCATTTTTTCTCTAAAAATCATAAATTCTATTGTTCTTAAATATTCTGGAAAAAAAATTTTTTTTTTTCATTTTTTATTTGTTTATTTAATAAACAATTTGTTATAAACAAATGGATTTTCTTACTTTATTTTTTTTTTTAATTCGTAATTTAATTATAAAAACAGCTATGCAAATTTTAGGACATAAAAATATTAAAAGTTATATAAAAAATAGATAAAAAATTTTTTTCATGAAAAATAATACATAGCTGTTTTTATAATTAAATTACGAATTAAAAAAAAAATAAAGTAAGAAAATCCATTTGTTTATAACAAATTGTTTATTAAATAAACAAATAAAAAATGAAAAAAAAAAATTTTTTTTTCCAGAATATTTAAGAACAATAGAATTTATGATTTTTAGAGAAAAAATGGTTCCTTAATATTTATATTTAGTGGTAAAAAACGATTGTTAATTAAGAAATGCATTTTATAGCAATAAATAATTTTTTTTAAGGAATAATTTTTTTCTTAAAAATCATAATTTATATCGACAAGTAGATAAGAAAAAAAATTTGTTGATTATCTTATAAACAATGCATTTGTTCATAACAATTATTTAAACAATCGCGGTAAAAAATTAAAAAAAAAAATTTTCATGTAACTTTTAACCGTTAGAAATCATAAAATTTGAAATATTTGAAAAACAAAATTTTTTTAAATAACTTTTATGCAGTATTTAATTTTTTAATGTTTTCGATTGTTAATAAAAAAGTGGAAAATTAACATTTTTAAATTTTTCCAACGGGGATCTATTTTAATTCCTTTTAAGAATAACTCCACGAAGTGAAAAAAATCCTAGGGTTGTAGTTTAATAATAATCAGGTTTTTTCTGTTAACATTCTATTCAGAAAAAGTAGTTAATTAACTAATGCATAACTAATGGAAAAATGGGGATAAAAATTTTTCGCCTACGGATTATTGTTCATTTATATATCCCAATAGTACTTTAATTTTTTTATTCCTTAATATTCATATTTAATATGTTAAAATGATTTTTATTGTTACCGTGTCCGAATGACAAATCGCGAGCGGAAGCCAGACTACCCGCTTTTAGCGCTATTTTCAGGGCTCCGTAAAAATTATAAATATTAAAGATACAGTTCCTGGAGGTAGGACTTTTTTTAGGAAATTTCCTCCTCTTTTCAGATCTTTTTTCAAATTTCGAATATCTTTGATAGTTTTCAAAAAAAACCAAACCCCTACTTTTTTTTTTTTTTTAATTGTTTATAACTTTTGCAATTTTCATCGGCCCCTTTTGGAACTTTTTCTTAAACTTTCTACATAATATTCCGAATCGAATGACACCTTGATCGTAATTTTCGGAGACTATACAAAAATTTCACCCAAAAAGGTACATGTTGACCAGACTATAGGTCAAACCTCCCACGACGCAGCTGAGCTCGTGCCTTTTATAAATCCAAAGCAAAATTTCATGCGATCGATATTATGTAAACAGTAAAGAACACGGTACTGCGGACAAACAAACGGCATGTATACACACACTATACGTACAACGTATATATGTACTTAAACCGGTTGGAAAACATTCTACAGTATTATTAACTTAATAAGAATATCAATTAAATATCTTTAATTATGTACATACACTACACTACATACGAGATACAAGTAGGTACATACATACAAACTAGAACTATAACTAGAACAGCCAACACTTATCCGGCCGCTCAAAGAATTCGTTCCTGAGAGATCGTGATCGACTGGGCGATGTAACTTTGAACTGGCGTACAATTTACGGCAAAATTTTAAATATCTTTTATTTACCTTATTAACGAGTGATAACATTAAAATTCGAATAATTATGCCAACTTACAATAAATGTATTAATTTTGGCCTAAAATTATTACAATTACGTAATTAACAAATATAAAAACAATAGCTTTTGAACATGGACGTATAAAAAACCACGTCAAACGGCGCTGTTTCAAGGTTATGTCCACTGTTTGTTTTTACAGTGATGTGACAAAATAACGACGCAAATGTAATCGAATATTTTTGTAATCTTAATATAATCTGTCGGTATAAAATAAAAAAAAGTTATAATTTTATAATATATAATGTACTTAGTATTTAATACAGTTAATAATATAATAAAGGTACGCCCAAACAAAACTTAAGAAAATTAGTGTCATAATATCAGTCAGTAGAATGAAAAAAAACATTGAAAATAAAATCACTTAGCACTAAGTAGTACCTACTTTATATTTCTGGTAAAAAATGGCAAACCAAAATAGCGTTATGGGGACCGCCATTTTGTGACATTTACAAACAGTCGTCTCTTGTCGTCTCGCACGCATAGACTACGCTCTCCAGTGTTTCTCGTTGTGTATTTTCTCGTGACTGTTATTGTTGTTTTTTTGTCTGTTCTTCTTAATATACTGACCTCTGCGCTAATCTGGACTTTTGGTGCATGATAACAATCCCAAAACGCGGTCAAACATTGAAAAGTGAAACTCGTGAAAATATTTATATCAAGCTACAAGATTACTTTGAGCGTGAAAGACAAAATGGCGGGCCTTTAATTCCTGTCGACCAGGTCCAAGAACCCATCTCTCAGGCACTTGGAGTGAGCAAACGGACGATAACAAATATTAATAAAGAGTTCGGCTCATCTGGCATCGAAGAAAATATTTTACGAACACCAAAAACGCAACGCAGAACTAAACCTATAACAGACATTGATAGCTTTGACGCCGATGCAATAAGGAATCATATATATGGTTATTATTCCAGGAATGAGTACCTTAATAGGTCGATGCTTCTAGCATCTTTGAAAGCAGCTGATTTATTTAGGGGAGGCAAAACTGCTTTATCTAAAATTTTGACAGATATTGGATATCAATTTAAAAAAACAGACAAAAGGAAAATTCTTTTACAAAGAAATGACATAATTTTAAAAAGAATTACTTTTTTAAGAGAAGCGACAAAAATCAACAACTGGGACAATGTCGTTTTTATCGACGAGACATGGCTGAACGCCAATCACACGCTTTCTCGTTCTTGGACAGATGACACTGAAGCGTCAACGTCGAAAGTGCCAATGGGCTTATAATATGCCACGCTGGTTGTGCAAAGTATAGTTTCGTGGAAAACGGTTTATTGGCATTTGAGTCAAAAACCACTACTGACTACCCCGAAGAAATGAATGCGGCTTCATTTAAGGAGTGGTTCCAGGATGTGTTGCTACCAGGCCTGCCAGGGCCTTCAGTTATATTAATGGATAACGTCCCTTATCATTCGGTGCAAAAAAATAAAGCTCCTACCCAAGCTAATAAAAAAGAGGAATTGGTGGCTTGGCTGCAAAAAAGTGGCATTGACGCAAATATATCAATGCTAAAAGCAGAGCTGATAAAATTAGTCAATGACCAACAAATGTTCGATATGAAATAGATTTTTTTTTTCCACTAAGGTGGCAAACAAGAACACGGTCTGCCTGATGGTAAGCGGCCACCGTGGCCTATGGACGCTTGCAACACCAGAAGTATCACTCGCGCGTCGCGACCCTTCAAAAATCCAATAACTTCTTTCTTGAAGAACCCCATACTGTAGTCCTTAGAGAAAACCTTGGCAGGGAGCTCATTCCACAACCCATGCGTTCGCGGGAGGAAGTTTCTCTGAAACCACTTGTACGCGACCATTTCGGTTCTAAAGTGTGAGAATGAATTCCCTGCCGATAGCGAGCGGTGCGATGGTAGAAAGTAGCCGTGGGCATCATTTCAAACAATTCCTCAGAACATATCCCATTGTACAAGCGGTAGAACACACACAGGGAGGCAAAATCTCTTCTCAGACTTAAGGGTTCGATACGGCAAGTGAGTTTGGGATCGTCGACAATTCTCACAGCCCGTCGTTAAACCGAGTCAAAAGGTCCAAGCTGGTATCCGGGTGCACCTGCCCAGAGATGGCAGCAGTACTCCATATGGGGCCGAACTTGCGACTTGTAAAGCAGCAACCTCTGACGTGAAGTACTGCCTCGCTCTGTTGAGTACACCTAGTTTTTTGGACGCCAGCTTCACCTTATCTTGTAAATGGTCTCGGAACTGAACATCGCTGGAGATGTCAACACCAAGGATCCCAATGCTCTTGGAGATGGAGAGGGGAGTGTCCTGGAATTGTGGGACTACAGTAAATGGAGTTTTCTTAGCAGTGAACGCGCAGACTTGTGTCTTTGTACGGTTGAATCGGACCAAGTCTACCCGTCCCCAGTTAGAGACCTTGGACAGTGTGTTCTTGATTTGAGACACAAGTTCTCCGCGGTTTTCCTCCACAACGGAACGAGGGATGTTTGCACGACCCGTGTAATAGGCGTCTCCAGTACTGTCATCTGCATAGCAATGTATGTTGTTGATGTCCAACATATCATTAATGTGCAGTAGAAACAGCGTAGGAGACAGCACAGAGCCTTGCGGGACACCAGCATTAATGTCCATCAGAGCAACTACCGTCAACTATGGCTCGTATGCGTCTGCCGGACAAAAAGCTAGCCACCCATTTGCACAAACCCTCGGGCACTCCGTAAGATGGCAACTTCGATAGAAGACCCCGGTGCCAGACCCGATCGAACGCCTTCGCTATGTCTAGGCTACATGCCAATGCCTCCCCCTAACTCTCAATGGCTAGTGCCCATCGGTGTGTGAGATACACTAGAAGGTCACCAGTTGAGTGACCGTGGCGAAAGCCATATTGACGGTCGCTGATCAGGTCGTGTTTTTCTAGGTATCTCAAAGCTGTGTGTTGATCACACGCTCCATCACCTTGGAGAGGAGAGAGGTTATAGCGATAGGCCTGTAATTCGATGGATCTGATCTATCGTCCTTTTTGGGCACCGGGAGCACATTCGCGGTCTTCCATGAAGACGGAAATTGCCTAGTGTGGTAGGAAAGTGCGAAGAGGCGCGTGAGTACAGGACATAACTCAGGAGCACACTGCTAAAGCACCACTGCCGGTATACCGTCTCTGGCCCCCTCGACTTATGAACGTCTAGAGAAAGCAACGCCCGCCGGACCTCCCGCTGTGTTATAGAGATTTCTGGCATGGTCTTACCGCATCACGGTATAGTAGGTGGTACAGCGCCTTCGTCGTTCATATACGAGTTTGAGGCAAAGAGACTGCCCAATACATCGGCTTTCTCTTTAGCACTATGGGCCAAGTCACCATCTTCCGCAGTTGTGGTAACGACGACTGGCAAAAGTACCCTTCGGCAGCTTTGGCAAGCGACCAGAAAGCACGACTCCCAGAAGGATAGCTCGCAAGTCGCCCACCTATTTTGCCGATGAATTGGAATTTTGCTCTGGCAGTTGCTTTCGTACTGAACCTCGAGGCAGCGTTTAATTTGCGTTTTACCTCAGAAATATTCGGATCCTTATTATTACGAGCCGTGGTCCAAGCCTCATACGCAGTTTGCTTAAGAATTTCAGCTTCTCTGCAAGACCTATTAAACCACGGTCGTTTTTTGACGCCGGCAGCTACTCGCAGGTTAGGAATGAAACATTCCATACCAGCGAGCATTGTCTCAGTGACTGCGGCTGCGCAGACGGCAGGATCTTCTGAGTTAAAGCAGATCTGCCTCCACGGGTACGATTCATAAAATTCTCGCAATCCATCCCAGTCTGCCGACTTATAGTGCCACACACGACGCCAACTAGTTGGCCAAGATGGATCGGGTTGTGTGCATGACACTTGAGTCCGAACGAGACAGTGGTCCGAGGAGCCTAAAAGCGCATCCACTGAGACGGAATATCCGTCCGGATGTGAAGTCAGCAGAAGGTCCAGTATGGAGTTTGAATGGTCCTCTATATCTGGTATTCTCGTAGGAGAAAGTACCAGCTGAGAAAATCCATAGGTCATAGCAAATTCATGAGCAGATATCCCTGCATAGTTATTGGTTCGAGAACTGAGCCACTCTCGATGGTGGGCGTTAAAGTCTCCCGAAATAACTAGTTCTGCTGTGGGATACTGCTCTAGAACTTTGTCAGTCGTCAAACTCAGGTGCGTGAAGAGTCGAGTGACGTCCGTGTAACCGCTATGAGACCTGTATAAGCACGAATAGATACGAGTATGACCGCCGTGATCTACGCGCACCCACAATATCGACAGGTCTCTGTCTTTAAGGGCCCCTGATCCCCCTCTGTTGTAGTAGCCGAATCCACTCCGGGCTCCGGCACGACTACCGCTTCAGATATTTTACACAGGCTGGCGGATCAGCCACCCAGGGCGGAGATTAAATGATCCCTGGGTTCGGGATCCCGTTTAACCTGCGGGCGGCCAGCGGTCAGCCGTTTCATCAGGTCTCCCTAACCGCCGAACCAGCACGCCGCGTCTACGCCGAGCAATGACAGATACAAGCACCGCCGGTCCTCCGCTGTCCGCGCAGCGAATCCTCAAAAGATTGGAGCAATGGAAAAATCAAAAGTGGTCAGTCAACGCAATCACAAAATACAGTCGTTTATGCTCCGCTCCGTTTCTGAAGCATATTTTAAAGATCGTAAGGGAAACCAAGAACTCAACGAGGTACAGCACTCTTCCTGATCAACTAGAATCATGAAATTTTGCAAAAAGCAGCCATCATTAGTAGCACAAGTAAAGATAAAAATCCCAAAACTGTTTTGTAGTTACATGAAATTTTTTTTAGCGATTATCTTATTTGCAGTTGGTAAACTAACCGCGACCTATGTCGATATATGAAGACAACAGTTTTCCAACGGGAAAGTTAAGTTTGTCCCTCAATACAGTTTATCTTTTCATTAGATACTTTATTTTATTTTATACTAGCTGTTGCCCGCGACTTTGTCCGCGTTTTATCACGCGGTTAACTGCAAACAAACACAGCAAAAAATAAATAAAACGAAAATACAAAGTTTGGATTAATGCGTAAATTGTAGATAAAAAGAAAATGTGAACAATTGGACACAGATTATTTTCCAACTTAACCTGGCCGCGGGTGATTGAATCCGGATCCCTGCATCGACACGATCAGCAAAAATAAAACCGGCTAAGTGCGAGCCAGATTCGCGCACGAAGGATTCCGTACCATATCTATCTAGTACGTTATAATGCCTCTTTATAGACAACGTTCAACGTGGTTCGGTTCGGAACATAAACAAACAGTTTGTTTGGTTGTCCTACACGGGAGAAAGCCACATAGAGCTGACCGTGTGAGAAACAGCCGACGCTGAGGTCCACGCCCGGCAACACGTAGCGTCTGCCCTTGGGCTTTGTTCATAGTCATTGCATAACACAAACTCACCGGGAACTGTACACGATTGAAATGGAATGGGTAATTATTGGAAATCAGTGGAATTCGTGGTATAAAAACTCTTTCACCGAAGCCACATTCCGCCAAAATCTCCGCTTCTATTATGTTACGCTGCAAAGAAGTAACTTTCAGTCTTGGCCCGTTGCATAATTTTGCAAAATTAAATTTCTTAACAAAATAATCGGGACGCCAGTTTTCAAATTATTCTTGTGTGCTTGAGCGCTCAGAGAATTAAGAAATTCAACGGGATTATTGGTAGCGTCATGTTGATTACTCAGTTGATAGAAGTATTCTCAAATACTTCTCCTTCAACGTTGTTGAGTATATCCAAGTAGATTCTTGCGGCATTTCACGGAGTCAAAATTGCTCTTTCGCAAAGCCATGAGTTCCCATGATTTGTTATTTGATTTTGTTCACCATACACGGAAGAGATAAGTTCTTCAATTGCATTAACAGTGTGGCAGAGATTTTCAGATAAAACAATTTGCCCTTCTTCTTCCGGATATGTCCCTTCGCCAATTTTTAGCAGTTCATCAGAAAATTCCAGTGCATTTGTGTTGCCTCCTGTTCGCGCCCTCATGTTCACTGTTAAGTGCAAGCTTGTCACGTGTCGCCAAAGGCTTGAGCTCTTTAAGCATGCTCTTATCTCGTCGGTTTTTGTTCCCCGTGGTGCTACTGGCAGCGTTTGGCTAAAAATTCCCACAAAACGCCACCAGCCTATGGCTGGTCATTGTGACGGATATCTCTGAGTGTTCTATCAACTGCTTCTACTGCTTTTCGGTGTGCCATAGTGCACTCGTCCCAGATAATTAAACAGCAATCGCGTAAAACCTTCGCTCTATCACTGCTTCTAGAGATACCACATACAGAATGTTCACTTATGTCCAATGATTATGTCCAATATGAGGACTTTAATCATCGTATAAACCAAACAATATTTTAATGACCAAATCGTAGAGCTATATCAAAATCCGTATTTTCTAAGCCAAATAAATAAGAAGGAAACAATTTTCATTCACCAAATCGCAAGGTTATATCAGTATCCGTATTGCCTAAGCCAAGTCAATTTAATAATTGGATCTATGTTATTTTCCCAGAAAAATACTATATTCCGAAATTTCTAAGTAGTGAGAGCGTATCATAACTTGATAACTTTTGGTTTATTTTAATAGAGCGTTCTTAAACCTAACAGCGCCATCTATTGAAAATTTACCGTAAAGTATAGGGTAAAAAAGTAACCCACGTTAGAACTCGCAGAAAAAATCCGTTAGCGCGTTGTAAAAACGAACAGAGCTATCTATCATATTTTTAGAGAACGGTCCCGTAGAATAGAATGGAACTAAAATCCCGTCACTTTTATAAGATTTATACTTAATTCGAGAGGTAATATAAAGTACCAGCATTAGGTAGGTACATAAGTTGTGTGTACTAAGATGTCCAAGTTACTATGGTTTTTAACTATCCCACGGGAACCCTTTAACTTTCCGGAATAAAAAGTGTCTAAGATGTTGATGAGGGATATAAGGTATCACCATGAAATGATATGTACAATACTGTTCTTGACACTATTACTACAGAGTATAATAAAATATTTACTGCAAAAAAGAAACTTATTTCCAGTCGCTTTAGTTTTAGTGAATGGGCTACCCCAGGTATTCATAAAAGTAGGCGTAAACTGTATGAATTATATAAAGAAAAAACATATAATAATAGCCAAATATTTAGGGAATATTTAAAAAAATACTCAAAAACCTTTAAAAAGGTCTGTCTTGTTGCAAAAGCAATTCACCTCAGACATAAAGTAAAAAATTCAACAAATAAAATAAAAACTACATGGAACATAATAAATAATGAAACTGGTAAAGCTAGGAATTCTTGTCAGGACTTTGAGTTGATTGTAGATGATGCTAGTTTTAAAACAAATTCTGAGGTAGCAGTTGCCTTTGAACAGTTTTTTAGGAATATCCCATTCAAAACAACTGAACATCTAAACTCAAGTCCAATCTTAGCAGAAAAATTATTAAAAGCTAGTGTTCCTGAATGTAACGTTCCCTTTGTATTTAAAAACATTAGTCCTACAGATATCATTAATACATTTAAAACATTAGAAATTAAAAACACCACAGACCTTCGGGGACTTTCTGTAAAAACTATAAATTCAATTATTCATGTTATAGCACAACCCTTAGCCATTATATTTAATAGTTGTGTTGATAGTGGTGTGTTTCCTGATGAGATGAAACTTAGCAAAGTTATACCTCTTTTTAAATCAGGTAGTTCAACAGATCCTAATAATTTTCGGCCTATTTCAATACTACCTATACTCAGTAAAGTTTTTGAAAAAATCATACTTTGTCAAATGTTAAGCCATTTCTGTATTAATGAGCTACTTAGTAGTAAACAGTTTGGCTTTATGAAAGGCCGTTCCACAACCGATGCAGGAGTGGCACTATTAAAAAATATATATAACGCCTGGGAGGATTCGCATGACGCCCTTGGAGTGTTTTGTGATTTATCTAAGGCATTTGACTGTGTTCAACATGAAAATCTCATCAGGAAGCTACATCACTATGGTATTAGAGGCAAAGCTCTCGACCTTTTGACATCCTATATGAGTAGGAGAGTACAGAAAATAGATGTCAACGGTGAAAGATCTCCGGGATCAGCAGTCACTATAGGAGTCCCTCAGGGCTCAATTTTAGGTCCTTTTCTATTTCTTATTTACATTAACGATCTCCCATATAATGTAAAAAACCATGACATTGTCTTATTTGCTGATGACACCTCTTTGCTTTTTAAAGTTAAGAGACGACAGACATGTTATAATGAATTAAATGATGCCCTTTCTAAAATTGTAAATTGGTTTAACGCTAATAATTTGTTACTTAATGAAAAAAAAACCAAATGTGTTAAATTTACATTACCAAATGTTAGTCAGAGACAGACATGTATTAATATTAATGGCGAGCAATTAGAACTTGTTTATTCAACAGTCTTTCTTGGCATAACGCTGGACTCCAAACTTCAATGGGGTCCTCATATTCATAACCTAGCCAAAAAACTTAGCTCTGCTGTGTATGCGATCAAGAAAATAAGACAATTGACCGATGTCGACACTGCAAAAATAGTATATTTTAGCTATTTCCATAGTTTAATGACATATGGTATCCTATTGTGGGGTAGCGCTGCTGATGTAAATACAATATTTTTGTTACAAAAAAGGGCAATTCGTGCTATTTATAAATTAGGATCTAGGATATCTCTGAGGGATAGGTTTAGGGAAGTAAAAATTTTAACTTTAGTGTCGCAGTACATATATGAAAATCTTTTATATGTACATAAAAATATCAATAGTTTCAGCAAGAAAAGTGACGTTCACAAAGTAAATACTAGAAGTAAAAATAAGCTGTTGGTGCATGATACACGTCTACACAAAATAAGTAACTCTTTTATGGGGCAATGTATACACTTTTACAACAAAGTTCCCAATAAAATTCAAAATCTATCAATAAGTAAATTTAAATCTTTTATCAAGCAGGTACTTTGTAAAAAGGCATATTACAATATTTCAGACTATGTTAATGATAAAAATCCTTGGGACTGATGATGCTCAATTACAGGATGCATAGGTATCATAAAATTGTACGACTAAAAATCTTTTATTTAAAACATTAATTGTATTTTAGTTTATTTAAGTGTTTTTAAAAGAGTAACTATCGAGTTTCTTGCCGGATTCTTCTCGGTAGAAATCAACAACATTGTGAACCGGCGGGAAGGTGGGAGGGTTCAAAAAATAATATTTTATAACTTTGACGATTCAAAAGTGATTGTAAAATCCTTATTTGAATAAACCATTTTGACTTTGACTTTGACTTTGACCATGCAAAATTTCATTGAAATCGGTCCAGCCATTTCGGAGATTAGCCCGTACAAACAGACAAAGAAACAAAAAAATTTAAAAAAAACATATTTTGGTATTTTCCCTCTTTTTACATTCCCCTGACTTGGTTTTAAGCATTTTTTTTCTATGTACAGACATTCGACCTCTACAGTTTTATTATATGTATATAGATTTTATTTGTTATGTTATATTTCCATTAATTTCGGTTTTCCTCGAGACTCGATTACCGTGATAAACTTAAACTATACTTACTCGATAAACTTACGTTTTTTAAATCAAGACAATGATCAAAATTAACGTAATACGTACAATCTAAAAATATGCTAAATGATGAACTGTTAAATAAAAAAAGAGTACGACAGGGAGATGTTATTACATATTATTATATATACTTATTAAACTGGTGTTTAGCGCACTGGAAGATGTCTTCAAAACACTGGTCTGGGAAAATCGCAGCATTTCTTTAAACGACGATTTTATTTCTCACTTCCGATTCGCAGATGACATCGTAGTGATGACTGAATCTCAGCAGGATTAGAAATGCTTAACAGTATCAACTGTTCTTTCATACGAGTAGGTCTCAAATTAAACGTAGACCAGACTAAGGTAATGTCCCATGTACACGTCGACTTCAGACCAGTGGCCGTCGAGCATGTCACAATGTCTACCTAGTTCAAACAATAACATTAGGTGGAAACAACTACAATAAGGAATTCCGTTGGGCTAGGCGGCTATCGGAAAGTTACGTCAGGTCTTTAAGTCGCCCATACATGAATGTTTGGAGACAAAAACGTGGGACACTGACAATAGGCCTAAGCCACAAATTAAAAGTCGCTCAGGGAGATATGGAGAGGGCTATGCTTGGTATTTCTTTGAAGGATATGATCAGAAATGAGAAAGTAACAGAACAAGCAAGCTGAAGTGCAAGGAAGTGGCTGACTGAGAGATGGTAGAGGACCAAATGTAATGAGATTCCTTGGAAAAGGCTTATAACTAGCCGTGGACTAATATAGGCTGATTTATTTGATAGACATGGCCGGAGTCGGAACGCGACCAGCTTTATTACACCAACAAATATAATATAATAAAGTATACAGAACGAACGAATATTACCCTTTGTTTAAGTCATTGTATTTTGTCTTTGCGCTCTAGTAGCAGGTGGTAAGTTACGTATGTAGGTAGGTTCGCGGTTTCTGACTCACTCCGAACACGTCTCACGTTAAAAAAGTAAACAAGCACAGACGGCGGCGCACGCGTAGGTAATACGCAGACTTATACACCATACATCGCACAACAACACAACTTTTCCAGATCAGAAGTAGTTTAGCGGCTCATTGTCACTTTTACTCCGAATTTGGAAGTAACTAGTGAAGCACAAGTCGATGATTTACCACAAACTTCCGCTGTTGTATAAACATAAATTATTTGTCATGACAGGATCTATCGGATTTGTCGTTTGTTGTCGCACGAAAAACATCGAAGATAACTTGAAATAGGGTGAATGAGCCGTATATCAGCCCCCTAACTTTTTTTCAACTTTAAATGGTTACTACGTTCTCATAATAAACAATAACCTAAGACTTTTACTCGTTACTTGTAGCTAGTAATGTTGAATTTGCATTATTATGCATAAAAATGACAAGATACTAGTAAAACTATTAAAAAAACATGTTTTTGTGAATTTTGTAGTATTTTCCAAATATCAGCCGCCTTAGATGTAATAACAGCCTCATGCGTACCAAATATCAGCCTAGCATTTTTTCGTGATTTTAGATGCTTATGCTCTAAGATTTGATAGAAATATTTTTACCATTCATTTAGGCCATGTGATTCGTTGCTAGTGGCACAGAAAATTCATACTACTACTAGCTTTCATCCGCTACTTCGCCTGCGCGGGATTCTTACGTGAACCTCAGATGTAATCGAGTTAAAAAGTATTATGTGTTAGTCTTTGTTCTTCCGTCTACCCTTTACCGAAAATCAAGTACACATCGTCGACACATATAAAGCCTCCTAAGTTCAGATATATTGCATTACAAGCTGTGTTGCGGTGATAGGGTCACTGGCTCACCCCCTGACATGTAGGACTAAATTGTTTGGTGAAAAGAAAAATAATGATATATATGAATATATGGGGATAAAAACAAAGATAAAAAACGAAAAGCATAGTAATTATATCAATAACTACAAGTCTCACTATACAAATAACTTAAACAAAATAATGGAAAAGACTAATTTGTTATTATTTTAGTTAATAAATGACGATTTAGTCATATGAAAGCTAAGGAAGCTGTTTCTTAAGTAAACTTATACTATATAAACAAATCTTAACATCTTATAAATAATGTCAAGCACGAAAAAGTACAATCGCAAACAAAAATCGAAAATTGAGAAAAATAAATAAAAGTGGTGGCTGATCCTTGGAAAAATTTTGATTAGTTCCGGTACCAAATTTCAGCCACCCCGGCTGATATATGGCACTCCATTCAAACAAATGGACGAAACGTCAGCTCTCTATTAAATTCTAAATCCAAAATCACGCGTTTTTGTTAAAATTTGCGTGTATTGGGCACAACAATCTGTTAAATAGAGTTTAAAAGAACCCAAACGAAGGATTAGAAATGATAATTGGAAGATTACATCGGAAATATATTTTCTTTTAAAAAATAGACCATAGGTGAAGATAGGGCACGTTACTTCTTATTTATCACAGAAAAAAGCATGCCCGGCTGATATTTGGGGGGTGGCTGGTAATATTTATTTATATTTAATTAACCTAATCATGGAGTATCGACACAACTTCGCTCTCCACTAAAGACATTTTACTGTAGTAATGCCTGAACTTACTGCCGAAACGACCAAAACAAAAACAAATACAAAATGCTTTGTTTAAACAATAATTGACGTTACGTAGGTATATTTCTGGTGCAAACAAACAACGCTCTGGTTCAGTCAGGGTCGGTCGGCGCGCCTTCAGTTCGCACTCGCAGTAGCACGGGGTGGCGCGGGAGCGGCGCGGCGGCGGCGGCGGCGCGCAGGGGGACTAAGTATTCGTAAGTTTTTTTGGTTGCCTTGCCTCCGGCTCATTGTTGCTGAAGTTACTGAACCGAATTCTGTATTTTAAAAAAATATTTAAAATGTATAATTTTTAAGTATATCTACCCACCAATATAGTCGCTAGGTTCGTCACGCACGAAACATTCTGTTCGTCACGATTCCCGCAATTTGTTCCGGGACATGGTCGTGACCGCGGCTGGGGTCGGAATGGGTCGGAGTCGAAGAGTTGTGACGTAACAGATATCGACAGGAGAGATGAGTTCACTCCGCGAACACTGCGGACTTGTACTTGTAAGACTTGTTTGTTTGTTCGCGAACACCGCGCTCGCACGTTCTTTGTGTTGCTTAAAAACAAACATCTTGTTGTACTCGTTCAGTTTCAATTTCCTTTGAGAGATATAGACCTAATAATAAGTTCTTAGTACATTTACCCTCAAATTCTTATATATGTCATAATTTAACAAACACACACAGAACATAAAATGGCGCCGTCGCGTCGTTAGCTGAGCATGGCAATTCCAAGGCTTTTTCTTATCTAGATGCTGAGATATTTTATAAAAACTTTTCTATTAGTACTGATTTAAAATGATCTAGGGGCATATTATGCAAGTGCAGGGACCATTGTATAAACGTATACATAGAACTTTATAGAGCTGGTGACTTTATGTAGCCGACTTACATGACTAGATAGTTTATCTTTGTTTCTAGTATTAACTTAATGAGTGTCCCTGTTGGTTCCTCTTAAATTATTCTATATGTTTCTTGATATACACAAGGTTTTCATTATTATTGAGATGGGATTTCAAAGTTAAAACATTAATTTATTCTTTAATGATACTTTTGGTCCTAATATATAGACGAACTAGACTTTGCCAGCGGCTCCGCCCGCCCTAAATTCGGTTATCGGCGTGGAACTCCTTAATTAACTCCAATTAATTAATTAGTTAATAAGTTATACCAATGAATTGCTATATAATACTATAAGTGCAGCAATAGTTCGTTAAGCTCTGTTATAGTTATTCCGTAGGAGCTTTTGAATTTTTCGGGATAAAAATAGCCTATATGCTATTCCAGGACCTAACCTATATGTATGCCAAGTTTTATCCAGATCCTTCCAGTGGTTGAAGCGTAATTGAGTAACAAACATCCATCCAGACATACAAACTTTTACATTTATAATATTAGTAGGCTAGCTCGTTTTGCAGTTCAAAAATTGTGTTTACATGAGTGGCATAGCGGCATGACCACAAAGCAGAATTCGTATGTCTTCATCATCAGACTATGGAAATAACTGAAGTAGACTAAGCTTGCAGCGCCTTCATCTGTAAGTTGTCTAATTTTTTTGACAGCATGCTGCAGGCCTGAGCCTGAGTGAGGACTTCTGTTTAATTCTTCATATTACTTATACGAGAAACTGAAACTGAAGTGGTCACGCGATCGACATGGTTATCCGACTAGAGCTTTCTCCTCGCACTCGCACTCACACAGCTGCATATCGCACTCGCACTCACACAGCTGCATATCGCACTCGCACTCACACAGCTGCATATCGCACTCGCACTCACACAGCTGCATTTCGAGGTAGTTTTAAGTTTGCGGCTTCTAGGTGCTGGAACGACTTACCACCGCCATTTCACAATATACAAAGTCTAAGCAACTTTAAAAAGAAACTTACAGACTATTTATTTAATTTACAAAAGGAAACGTAAACTGTATTATACGGAATCTAAAATTATATATATATATATAATTTATACTAGGTAGTAAGTACAGCTATTATAAAATAATATTTATATCGTATTTTCTCAATATCAATCTATGTAATATAAAAGTCCATATTTAAGTTAAATTAATTTCATAAGTACATTAATATTTAGTGCTAAGATACCTATTACGAATCACCTGTTGCTTTTTTGTCTTTGTCCGTGCATTACTAACCGGTTACCCTGAAAACCAGCGCTGTAATTTCTCATAGCATATGCTGAGCGGAAACCGATTTGACGTCACACTGCAACACTAAGGTATACTAGTTTTATATTATGTGTTGCGTTTTGTTAATAAGGTGTTGTTTTGTGACTGAAATAAATTTTATTCTATTCTATTCAATTTTATAACTCTATTTGGGTCAACCTGTTTGACATTAGGTAAGGTAAAGCTAAAGATTTAAGGGTTATTGTAGTGCTAAGGGTTACTGGTGGTGTGCGTAAGTCAGTTGCTGTTACGTTTTTGTACAGAGTTGGTTCGAAGGACGAATTTTATATATACTTAATATGGCCGGTATACACGACAACAATTTATCGTAGCGATTTGAATGCGTAGTTTTATCGGACGTGTGTACAAAAATTGCGAAAATATTTTTGGTTGGTGCGAGCGATCGAAGGTAGTTACGAAATCTTTTTGGTAAATCGTTGCCGATCGCGTTTGCTCAGACAAACTTGTGTCATAACTTATCTTATTGTTTCTCTATCTTTCGTTTAACAACTCGTTTTGCAATCCATTACTTTCTTCATTTCCTACTGAACTTTTATCTTTTCATCCGTTGCTTTTGTATTGTTTTTGTCAACTTTCATAATGCTTTCTTTTTTTCACATACATACTGCGTTTCAAACTTCATTATCGCATCACACATTTTTTAACCTATTTGACATTTCTTCTTTTAGCAATTAGGCATGGCTGCGAGATACATGCCGTCAACTCTAATTAGTTATTTTAATGCTAAGTGAATAATACTAGTGTCAATATCAGCTACCCATAACACACGATCGATTCTAAACTGAAGTAAAACACATAATATGAACAAGCTCTAAACGTGCAGTGTCAGCTACAACGACTGGCAACGCGCCAAGCCCAAGCCCTGCACCACGGCGCGCTTCCGCGTTCCTGTTACCACAACAAACATACAAATGGACTGAAACATTCCTCTAAGCACAGATACGTAACAAAGATATGAAGCCAAATTAAATATATTTGAAATATTAAAATAATCAAAAGGTTAAAAGATAAAGACTAAAATACTGAAATACAAATGCTAAACTAGGATAGATATCAGGGAAAGAAAACTCTTAGAAATTCACAACTAAATTCGGTATGTCAAAAGAAGTTGCATGAAGCAAACTGAGGTAGACAAAGATTCGAACAAAATAGAGTAAACCATGCAACAATAATGACAATCAGAGATCAGCTGCCATCGGCGCGGGTCTCGCGAGGGTCACAGCGACCACACACGCGCAAGTCGCGACACGACACATCACACTAACACCTATCGAAAACACGTCAGCCGACGAGATAAGTCTGTGTTGTTTTGCAAATAGTTACGAAATAGACAAAGTAGGGTGACGAAGATATCGATATGGCGCGGCGGGAGACAGATATCGCGTTCAGTTATGAAGTTCTAAACGGAGGCTGTGACGATCAACGGGCGCGGGTGTAGCAATGGATTTGTACCTTTTATTTTATAATGGTAGTTTCCAAAAAATATAGTGGGAAGCAAGGGTTACATGGAGCACTTCTAATATAACACTGACAGCGGTGTTTCAAGGTGGATGTAGATGATTGACGGATTAAGTCATATTAAGCACTATGATCTAGTCAGAAATTACGTTCGTTACGATCAGAAGGAACCTTGATATAATGATAAAAGGGGACCGATAAGCAATAAATGTCGACGGAGTGTCGAATAAGGTCACTGAACTAACAAGGGGAATATATAATGACGCTAAGGGGTGTGGAACCTGAATTAATGTTTTTTGGCGTTGAAGGCGCAGACTTTTGTCTTGGTTGGGTTGAATTGGACCAGGTTTTTCTATTCCCATTTGGACTTTGGACAGAGGTTATTTTGCAATAATGCCCTGAGTGATGTTCGCACGGCCCATGTTGCAACTTTATCAACACATCACATCTTACTGAACTGACAACGTCGCCACCGCGATGCGGCTCCCATTCAGACTTTCCAACTTCCGACGTACACCTGTACGTGCGGACTCCGTGTAGTGTGTAGTGTGCGATGATACAGTGCGAACAACAACCTCATCTAACACGACAACTTCCTTGCAGCGACTAATGCCTCTACATATATCCCTTTAAATAAACGTTTAAAAGTGACAGGGAAAATATGATTGCTAGCATTCTATTTATTTTGATTTGACGAAATTTTCGTTATTGGGCTGAGCTGCAATTTTGAATTCACTTTAGGGTTTATGTGATGATAATCTATACATATAATAAAATGGTAGGAAAGCAAAACTGTACATTGAATATTTTTTTAAAAGAATACTTGGGGTGAGATCTACAATCGATACCGAAACCAAAAATATAGTTTTTAGAATTTTTGTCTGTTTGTCTGTATGTATGTTCGGGATAAACTCACAAAGTACTGCATGGATTTACTTCAAATTTGGCACGAATATTATTAAGAACTCGGGTCAACATATAGACTACATATTATCACGGTATCACCTACAGGGAATGAGCAGTGAACCTTTATAGCCGTACTTGTACGCAAAAAAAAACTGCAAATCGATGTAGAGTTTAGCCATTTGGCACACAGGTACTTTAGGGCAAAACAATCATTTTGAGCCGCAGTTCCTCAAAATATTTCCCTTAGGGGGGGGTTACGGTGTCATCGTGGGGTATCAAATGAAAGAGCTTGGTGAGCCGGTTCTAAAAATATAACACACTATAACCTTTGGGCTACTTTGCTTCTTAAAATCCAAAACAGTATTTTCAAAACATACCAAGTTTGGACCCTTCCAGGTAGAAGACGGCACTGTATTTTTCTCTAATATATACCTTAAATGATAGTTTATATCCTCATTTTTAACCCCCTGAAAGCAATTTGGATTTTTTTTAAATTTAATATTTTTGAATTTTTAAATACACTTAAATAACACCAGTAAACAGAAGCAGCATAGTACAGTACCTACAGTTCACATAAAGCCTCATAAAGATCTGAAGTTTAAGGAACCGTCTCACATTGCAATATTCAAAAATTCAGAAATAATACTAAATTTTTATATATTCCAAATTGCTTTCAGGCGGTTTAAAATGAGGATATAAACTATCATTTAAGGTATATATTAGAGAAAAATACAGAGCCGTCTTCTACCTGGAGGGGCAAAAACTTGGTATGTTTTAAGAAAAAAGTAGCTCAAAGGAAATAGTGTGGTATATTTTTAACCAGCTCATGAAGCCCTTTCATTTGATCCCCCATACCCATACGATGGGCTGAAAAAAAAAATCCCCCCCCCCCACAAGGGAAATATTTTGAGGAACTGCGGGTCAAAATTATTGTTTTGCCCTAAAGTACCTGTGTGCCAAACGGCTAAATTCGACATCGATTTACAGTTTTCGAGCGAAATTGCCGTTGTACACCTGCCACTATTATTTCTTCAACGCATTCTGTAACAACGTGTAATCTAACGACACATATTTGACTTGCTTCTTAATTATTAATTATTCTACTCACACATTGCCATTTATTTCATTTTAAAAAGTCGTGCAAAGTCATAACTTAGATGTGTTATAATTTTTAACCATATAAAAATGTTTCCTGTTTGCTTACTAGATGGCGTTGGCGTCGAATTAGATCGCGCTATGGTTTCGTTCACAAAAAGTGATGTTATAGTATAGCGTTCACGCAGACGACGTCGCGGGCAGCAGCTAGTTCAATATAAAAAAACTTTGTCAGTCAATTTAGCATAAGGTAATCATTGAGTAAATAAATTAAAAGAAAATAAAATCCAGCTGTTTACACCTAATGTACAGAGAGCTAAAAGTTATCGATAATAATAAACGGCGTTTAGTGAAATATCTTTAAAATATAAAATTTGTATACAGTTTTAAAGTTTGAAGTTAGTATTAGAACCGGTACGTTTGATTTGTGATGATTGTGAATTCGACAGCAGGCCAATCGTCAGTGTTGCATCCAGTTCGGTTAAGGCAGCTGTAAGCAAAACCAAAGTCGAGGCGATCAATGTTTGTTTGGTTGGAGATGAAGGAAACCACGCGGCTGTCGGCGGCGGAGTTTTGTGAAATCAGTCGACTGACGTGAACGAAGAAAGCTTTCCACTCAGTCGACGTCCCGCATGCTTCACCTGCCTGGTTGCACGCGACCTGCCTAGCCTACGTACTCGTACAAGTACCTGTGACTACACTACGAGCTGCATTTAACTTTTTTTTACATAAATCAACTGTCCCTTTGCTACAGGGCTGTACTGGGCCGGACTGCCGAGTGCGATCACAACGCGGGACACTTAACTGAGATCTACTGATTTCCGTTTTCGACTGTCCCCCGATACCCCCATTTAGCGGTCCAGTCTCCTGATATAGGCACCTTCCTCATCGCGTCAGTATGCTTTCATTTCGATACCGAATATGTACAGATTCTGTACCGAGCGCTTGTAATGTATATAATTTTAGCGAGCTATCCAACTGGTTCGTTTCGTTACCGAGTCTTAAAGCGCATACACTCGGCTCTGCACAGCTACATAGACACTCTTTAACAGCAGTAGGACGAGACCCGAAATAAAAAAAAATGGAATTTTCTGGATTGCCAGGTTCAAAAAAAATTGAGGCAGACATCGTCGTTACTGACGTAGAATAAATAACCACTACCGATACAAATACGGAAGACAGTTAAACAAAGACCAAGCCTGGCCTTACTTTTTTTGACAGTGTTGATTTTTTTAGGGCTCCATAGTCAAGTGTATTGTATGTTATAGTTTCGCCATGTCCGTCCTTCTGTCCGTCTGTCTGTCTGTCCACTTAGCTCAGAGACCATCAGTACTAGAAAACTTTAATTTGGAATGGGTATATATATTAATTAGGCTGACAAAGCAGTAAAATAGATTTTAAAAAAAGATTTTTATTGATATATTTCTCATATATTGAGAAGCTGCTACATTATGAGACATATATATATATACACATATATTGAGAAGCTGCTACATTATGAGACATGTATATACACATATATTGAGAAGCTGCTACATTATGAGACATATACATATATTGAGAAGCTGCTACATTATGAGACATATACATATATTGAGAAGCTGCTACATTATGAGACATATATATATATTGAGAAGCTGCTACATTATGAGACATATACATACACATATATTGAGAAGCTGCTACATTATGAGACATATACATACACATATATTGAGAAGCTGCTACATGATGAGACTTCTACATACACATATATTGAGAAGCTGCTACATTATGAGACATATACATACACATATATTGAGAAGCTGCTACATTATGAGACATATACATACACATATATTGAGAAGCTGCTACATGATGAGACTTCTACATACACATATATTGAGAAGCTGCTACATTATGAGACATATACATACATATATATTGAGAAGCTGCTACATGATGAGACTTCTACATACACATATATTGAGAAGCTGCTACATTATGAGACATATACATACACATATATTGAGAAGCTGCTACATTATGAGACATATACATACACATATATTGAGAAGCTGCTACATTATGAGACATATATATAGACATATATTGCGGAGAGGGGGTTGGGGGTGTTCGCCAGCAAAAGAAAAAGGGAGTTAAAACTCGATAATAATCCTATCAGATAAAATTTTAAGCAATTTTAGAAAGAAAATGTCTTCAAATAGGCGGTGCCCGTGCACAGACATTTTGCCACTCAACCTGCCTAAAATTGCATCTAAGAGAAAGAAGATTTTTAAAACTTGGGTGGTGCCAAAATAGCGGATCAACGGCCATATTGGTCATTGGCCCCGGGCCATTTTACCTAAGTCCGGTCCTAGCTACAGGACCACATGACCTACAACCAGTGAATCAACTACCACCACTCACTAAAATCCAAAAGGTAAATTCACAAAATACGCGTGGATACCACGAATTTACGCGATAATAAAATTAAGTACGCGATACGAGAGTGGAGCGTGAGTGGTTCATCAATAATAATTAGTGAATTTTCTGAAGGTACGGTAGGTACGCAGGAGGGCGATGCGTCGTTGCTAGCCAGCAGTCACCCGGGAATCCAGCTACACAATGTCTTATAACAACTGTCTAGTGGAAGTTTTTATAACCAGAAGGGGGTTACCAGCAGCTGGAATCACACCCACCTCATAATGTAGTACACAGCCTCTTTTCAACAACCACTTTAGTCCTGCGTGACAAGTGACACGTGACAGGGGTGAGCCTTTTGCCTGCTTCTGATGCATGTATATTTATGGCAACAAATTGACTGCAATGAAATCTACAAGACTTTTGCTGATATCGCCGAGTGATCGTGCGCGGTGAACGCAGGGCAGAATGTATGAAGCGTCTAAATTAGAAATTATAACAGACAGGCAAATTGATTGACGATCACGAGTATTCACGACGCACGGCGAGATCGATCTCGATATCGATTTAAACCGATCGTAGTTCGGACGCGGTCGGTCGTCACGGTCGACGAGCGAGAGGGCGCAATTATCGCACTCCACACTTTTGTTTTGTACCAAATTAGCTGCAACACTTTCACCGGCTGCGTACGTACACGGACAGACAACGGACGGACATTACTACGGAGAAAGCAACTTGTCCATTAGAACGTTACACGCCGCGTGCAACACACAAAGAAAAATATAAAAAAGTTCAGAAAGGTCAGCAATTAGTACGAACAGGTAATTACTTTCGGATGTAGTACCTGAATGACGTCGCGTCGCTGGAAACTTTATCTACATAATACAAGCTCATACCCACGACTTGGCTCGCAAGGTTTTAAATAAAGAAAGCTTTTAACTGTTTATCTCTTTACCTACAAAAATATCGAAATTCTCGTACAAATTTTTCTCCTCTGTCACGCCCTCTAGGGGATGACTTTCCAAAAACGGTAAAACAGATAAATCTTAATTTTTATGCGTCAAGCTTTAAAAATTACGGATTTCCATACAAATCTCAAACCCTCATTTCACCCCCTTAGGGGGTTGAACTTCGCAAAATCCTTTCTTAGTGCTCGCCTACATTGTTACAGAAACCTCCGTGCAAAATTGAAAGCCTCTAGCTAGACCCAGCCGTTTGGGCTATGCGTTCATATCAGTCAGTCAGTTTACTCTTTTATATATTTATATACTAGACTAGATTCACTACATTCCCGATTTGACGATTTGATTTGCGATCGCCTGGAGCTAGTCCATGCCTGCAAAAAGGCTGAAGGGGCCGCCGTCACTGCGGCCGACACATACCCGCGCCCGTCCGACTCATCGTGTTCGCCTCCGCGTTCCCCTTCTCGCTCGCGCACTCGTTCGCGCTCTCACTCTCCCCGCACGCGCTCCTTCTGCCGCCACCCCCGCCCGCTCTTCGGGCTCTTGTGCCAGCTCGTCCCCCCACTACGGTAGCTGATGTGACCCTTTCTCGGTCACTAGCTACCCCGTCGACCCCCCCCCCCCCCCGAGCCCCCTCAGAGACCGCTGCCTTGTACCCGGAAGCCGTAATGTCCGCTAAGTCGGCGTTGTCCTCTAATGAGCTATGTGGTTGGCCTGGGGACCAAAAAGGGCAAGAAGCGGAAGAAGACCGCAAAGTCCAAAAAGGCTTCGGCGGCATCCGCTCAGGAGTTTTCTACCCCTCCCTCCGATTCTGAGGCTAAACGCCTCAAAGCGCCTAGCGCTTCCCCTTCCCCGTCCACCTCGGCGGCCAGCCCTGAGCCAGCCGCCATGGACACAACCCCGCCGCCACCTCTTCGCAGGCCGACTGTCCCACTTCGGGACGGAAGGAAAAAACTCCGCCCCCTGTTGTCATCAAAGGCAAAGGGGGCATGGCCAAACATCGCAAATGCGATGAAGGCCAAGCGTATTAATTATACGCACGCCCGCAATGATGCCGAGCGCGGCATCAAAGTCCAGGTCCCAACGCCGACAGATTTTCGAAATCTGACGGCTTTTCTAACGGCTCAAAGGAACGAGTACCACACGTACTCACTGGCCGATGAGCGCGTTCTCAGGGCCGTAATAAGGTGAGCCCTAAGGAATTCTCCGCGGCAACCATTAAGGACGACTTGATCGCCCAAGGCCTCCCAATTAGGGAAGTACATCCAATGTACAACGGCCGTAACCGGTCTGAATGCTACGACATGGTGCTCGTAGTACTAGATCTCACGACAGAGGGCAAAGCCATCTTTAATATTAAAGATGTCGAGACTCCGCATAAGCAGTCGACCCCAGGGCAATGCCACCGATGCCTCGGTGGCATTGCCTCGAATCTCTAACCTCGGCATGGTCGTAAAGCTATAGTTAGGCGGCCTCGACACGTACTAATGGCCCCAGATGACGATCTCGCTATCTGGATAGCGAGATTAGTTTCAACGACCTTCCCCAATAGGGCCTCCCTCCAAACACGATGCCGACGTCCCCGGGTTCGTCGGCGCCCGAACGGATACACGAGGTATCAAAGAGTGCCGCGGCGCTTCTCGCCCTCACTCAATCGCAACCGCACCCGCGTAACGGGGAACTCCCCTCCTGGCGGTTACTAACCTTCGGGTTCGAAACTCACGCCGGTCGAAGGGACGGCCCCGAGAGCGACAACCCAAGCCGAGGCTCCCCCCGCGGGGAGCTGTAGAGCGTTGGGCGCTTTATGGGCTGAGGCTCCTTCAGAGTCTCGACCCAAAAAGCCCGGTGAAGCAGTAATGGCTGCAACAGCCAACTGCATTGTCAGTTCAGAAAAAAAAATAGACTAGATATTGGTAATTTGATATCAAAAACTGAGAGTGGCAACAATCCTGTTACGTTGTCGTCGAGTTTAAATAAACCACCGACAGAACCCCGTGAATACGAGTTATAGTGATGTGATCCGTTAATCTTTAAAACAATTATCAACATCATCTTGTATTCTCGTAAGTAGGTGTTTATTGGGCATTCTAGCTCAATTGGAGCAGTGAAGATGCGCCAACATTTTGGAATTGATTACGTGCATCTGCGCTGCGGAAAGTGAGCCAGAATGCCCAATAAACATTTTGAAATTGGCTACGCAAAGTTTTCAATTTGGGTGATGTAAACGACACGAAATAGTTTTTTAAATAACCACAGCGAATGATTAATTTACTAATAAAAACTTACCAATAAATATTTTTCATGACTTCCACTTGCACACTATTACACTAGATTTTGTTTAAATTAGGATTTATGACATTTAGATAAACATTTGTAATTAGTTTAATTCTTGAAAATATATGTCTGAAGATAGACAAGATAAATAGAAGAACAACTAAATGGAATTGAACCATTTTGTTCTAGGTAAGATCCTATCGTTTACTGCAATGACAAAGGAAAACATGTGCTCCGAGCAGATCGGACTCCTATTTTACAGGAAAGAGAAAAGTTTTAACATAGATTAGATACAGACCAACCTTCTTCTAGCTCTATGCACAAGGTGTTTAGGCCGTATTTTTCAAAACAAGGCAACAGGAAAGGATAACGTACTTGACATGACCAACCTTCTTCTAGCTCTATGCACAAGGCGTTTAGGCCGTATCGTTCCGTATTAGGATATAGGAGAGAAAATATGTTTTGACACAGATACAGACAAACCTTCTACTAGCTCTATGCACAAGGCGTTTAGACCATATTTTTCAAAACAAGGCAACAGGAAAGGATAACGTACTTGACATGACCAACCTTCTTCTAGCTCTATGCACAAGGTGTTTAGGCCGTATCGTTCCGTATTAGGATATAGGAGAGAAAATATGTTTTGACACAGATACAGACGAACCTTCTACTAGCTCTATGCACAAGGCGTTTACGTCATATTTTTCAAAACAAGGCATCAGGAAAGGATAACGTACTTGACATCGCCAACCTTCTTCTAGCTCTATGCACAAGGCGTTTAGGCCGTATCGTTCCGTATTAGGATATAGGAGAGAAAATATGTTTTGACACAGATACAGACAAACCTTCTACTAGCTCTATGCACAAGGCGTTTAGACCATATTTTTCAAAACAAGGCAACAGGAAAGGATAACGTACTTGACATGACCAACCTTCTTCTAGCTCTATGCACAAGGTGTTTAGGCCGTATCGTTCCGTATTAGGATATAGGAGAGAAAATATGTTTTGACACAGATACAGACGAACCTTCTACTAGCTCTATGCACAGGGCGTTTACGTCATATTTTTCAAAACAAGGCATCAGGAAAGGATAACGTACTTGACATCGCCAACCTTCTTCTAGCTCTATGCACAAGGTGTTTAGGCTGTATCGTTCCGTTTTAGGATACAGGGAGGGATAACTTAACACACTCATCTTATCTAACTCTAAGCACATGATTTTTAAAGTTAAAACTTTCGTTATCGCAGTAAACGATATGATCTATTATTACACAGGCTTCTTCTAAAACAGAACAAATTAAACTCCAAAATTTTATCTACATATCTTAAATCAGATTTAGATGTTTTTTACTAAACATGTAATTTTATATATAATAAAATGACGTACGCACATATTAGAACAATTGTTTGAAATGAAAACTGTTCCCATAAATCAGGCGCTTCACCATTAACACTGTCGATCAAACATCTTAATCGGTCAGCGATAACGAAAGATACTTTCGTTACACAGTGTTTTTAAAATCAAACTTACGTTTAGTTTTTTACAAAAAATAGGACAAGTCTTAAAATATCTTTAACCATAATTAACTTTAATTGTAAAAATATAAATGAAGAATGCAGAAAGATTTTTTAAAATGAAAGTTATGCTTTTGTACATAATGTTTGTTTAAGTTTTAATTTTTTTTAATCTAATGAAACCTTAAGCCTGAATATATGTAAAATTTCACTAATAATTTTGATCAACACTCGATTTAATAAAAGTTTTCGTGGTAAGTCCCCAGTTTTATTGCATATCCAACAAAACGTGACTGCTGTGCAGCGTAAACCAAGTAGCTACCTATTCTACAAATCTTATGGAAAGAAACATTAATGCGGCTTTTCTTTGTGTTACGATATCTAAGCGGCATAATCTGCTCTGGGTTCCTTACGTACCTGTTTAATTATTTATGGTTTAGTTTTGTTATTTCTATTGGGTACTATATACTTAGAGCAAAATAATATGATTAAGAAAACAAACATAAACTTTTAAGCGAGCCTTTTGAGGTTTAAAAATTAAAAAACTATAAGTAATTAAGGTAATTGAAAAATATATATTCGAGTAGGTAACTTGTTTTAACATTAAAGCACAAGACTTTTTATTTTACTAGTTTGACCTTTATCTTATTTTTCCTTACAAACATAAATAAGGTATGCCAAAACAATTAATTATAACATATAAGTAATTTATATTCGCGGACACTGAGTAGAACCATTCTTATATTCAACATTGAACCCCAAACCAAATAGCGGCATATTCTTTGTACTTCATATTTCTGTTATTAATGTAAAATAAAATAGTAATTAAATATATTTATTCTTCAATCTTTTCTATGGGAATGCCGTTTTGCTGACTTGAAACAATTTAAGGGGTAGAAAACCTAATTGGTATATTATAAATTTAGATGACTTAACAATATATTTGTACTAAACACGTATAACAGTAAGCGTATAAAACTTGAATAATCTTTATTTAGTATGAACGTAAATACCTGTTTATAATAATATAAGTTTGGTTAACCTACACTTCATAGCACTTTATTGTAGGTTAAACTACAATTTATGTTACTTGACTCTTGAACTAAGAAAACCAAGGTCTTTTCTGTTGGAGTTTAATTTGCTATCGCTCGGTGTCAGCTGATTATGTAGGGTACCAGTGTGTACGATTTAATTTCTTCTGATTATAGTTAACTGTAATAAAAGGTTGCAGATCTCTGACTTTTCCCTTTTTAAGCCTTATTTTCCGGTTAAAAATATACACAATTTCCAACACTCTTGGGTGTGAATAAGTGCTGCTAAACAACCAAGCTGTGAAGCTGCTATTGGTGAACTTCTAATTTTCAAGCTGAGGATCAAAGCATCAAAAATTATGTTCGTAAGTTTTAACTTTGAAGTAATCTGTGTGTTTGTTTAATTATTTATTTTAAATTAAAGTTTTAAAACTTAGTATTATCTGTACATAAATCTGTAATGTTAATTTTATAACAGGCTTTTATTTAACTCTGTATAATCCATCTTGTTTCGAGATGACTCTATGGCTTAACGTTCTGAAACATGAAAGAAAAGACTAACGATGTAAAGCGGCAGCGTATGTCAAAATCATCTCGAAATCATATGATTTGTTCGTAATTGAATAAAGGCCCTGTTCTTGTTACTTTTCTAAATAATGCGAATCAATTTTAGGTAAATACGTCTATAAATATAATGAGAAGTCAAGATCTTTCTAACTACTATATTGTTACAGGTCGGAGTTTGAATTCAAACAGAAGAGGAAGGTTGGAAAAGAGGGAACCACCTGCTTTTCCTTTTCCGATTCAGACGACGGTGAGACTAGGTTAGTTTAATATGGAAAACTCAATTATTTTTGTTGAAAAATGTAATTTACATAAATCTTTTTATAACTCCAAAAGCTGACCTCAGAATTTCTAGTTTTGTCATATCTCCCATACAACACACCCTCCATAATCCGAATCTAGATACTTTGGGACACTTTATATAAACACTCCTACCAACTATTCCTACCTATTTAATCCGAACTTATCTTACTTGCCTTGTTGACTGCACACTTTTTTTTTTTGTATTATGTTCGGATTAAAGACGTAATTAGTAAAAGTGTTTATATCAAGTGTCCAAAGTATCTAGATTCGGATTGTTGAAGGTGTGTTGTAAGAGATTAATTTTGTCTTACGCTTTTAATAGTTTCATTACTTATTAAGTTCACTGTATTCAAATTAAATACCAAACCCTAATGATTAAAGAGGATAGTAAAGCCATTGTTTTTATAACATTAATATTTATTTTTAAACATAAATTAGTACTTTAAATAAGAATACTGAGGCCTATTTATTACTGGTAGTATTAAGAATACTGTACGTGCAGTACATAATTTCTTTATGGAAATAAATATTGACTTCTTATATTTTTGATACACAGGATCGAAGCAAGTTCTGTTAAGGCAGAGCCAAAAGTAAAAAAACCGCGCAAGAAAGTGGAAGGGAAGGCGCGAGGAACTGTGACTGCATCGCTGAGCGCTCATTGTCCGCAATCATCACGAAAACGGTCCTCGAGCTACAGACTCCTGTCTTCGGACAGTGAAGACGAACTTGAAGCTTCTCGGTCTGCTCGTGCTGCCGCTGAGCAGGGACTTACGTCGTCTCTGACCCGGCGAGTGGCGGATGGTGTGCTGCGTCGGACTGCGGAACTCGACGGCGATACTTTCATCGAGCTGAGAGTTTACAACACCAAAGACGTTATCGCTGCTACTGGGTGGAAAGAGCGTTTGGAGAAAGCCCAAGTTGCGTTACGCTTTCAAGCGTCGTCATCCGATTTGGAGGAACTAAGAATTTTTCTCAGAAAAGCAAAGCTAAAGTTTGTCCAAGAAGGCAAGTTTTACTCTAATAAAAAAGAATGAAACTTTTGTAAACTAGCTCCTAAATTTTTTTTATTAGTAATAATAAAGTAACTAAATAGGTAGATACTGTACTTAGTTTTTTTTATCATACAAATTATTTTAGTAACATATGAAGTATAATTTTGATTACATATAATACCAGATAAATTACTAATTTTTTCCTGGGATAAAAAGTAGATAACCTAAATTAGTCATTTTATTAACAACTTCCTTAATGTGCTTAAAATACGAATACTTTTTTTAAATTTGGTTTTTTTTGTTTATAGAAATTTAGATTTTCCGACGGTAGATATATGACCACACTAACAACTCCTAAGAGCCATACTACTGATCTATGTAAATATGAGTAAAAAAGTTTTTTTGTACTGTTTGCGAACAAGATGTTTCGAGTAGGATATTTTCTGCCCATCTTCGTAGTAATATTCATAAGAATAATAGCGCTATTGAGATCAATGAATGTGTAGAAAAAATTAGTTCAGCATTTAGAAACCGTATTTCTAGTTACAGGGTGCATTGCCCCACTAGCAATGCCTCGAGGTCGCCATCAAGTAACAGCTCAGCAAATTCGTATCTGCTTACACCTCACACGTTCTTATCTCGAATACCTTTGCGTCGTGCTGTACGACAGCTTATCGATGTTAAATTAGCACAACATGTTAATTTAAAAGTAAATTTTGAATTTTTTGGAGAGTTCATTTTACCGAAAAATGACTATATTGAAATTAAATCTTTTGCAACAGAAAATGTAATTATTCATCAAAATTACAATTTTAACCACTTGTATTCTGATCTTGTGTCAAAAATAAACAAAAAAATTAGCGAATTCCAAGAGAAGGACAGTGGGTGGTCATTTTTAAAAAGCCTGTATTTAGAAATTAATTTAAATCGGTATTCACCTTTAAGAGCTTCGAGTTTTATTGAATTGCCAAAATATGTAAAAAATAAAAAAGCTTGTATTAATGTAAAAAATAACGATAATTTTTGTTTTTTGTGGAGTATAATTGCAGCATTGTTCCCAGCTAAATCAAACGCAGACAGAACTACGTCTTATCCTCACTTCGAAGATGTACTTAACACCAAAAATATGGCATTTCCGGCGACATTCTCGGACATTAAAATATTTGAAAAAAAAAATCACAGAATTAGTGTCAACGTTTACGGCTTGAATTCCAATAATAAAATAATTGGACCATTGTATAGAACAACACATAGAAAAAAGCGTCATGTCAATCTTCTATTCTTGCAAAATAAGTCCCGTAGTCATTACTGTCTAATTAAAAACTTGGAACGATTGGTTAGATCCCAAACTACTAAACATCATGGGAAAATCTTTTTTTGTGATGACTGCTTCCTTTTTTTTAATTGTAAAACTAATTTTGATGAGCATGTATGTGGAGGGGTATCGACCAAATTGCCTAATAAAGGCTCAATTTTACAGTTTACGCATTTTGAGCGTATGCAAGACGTACCCTTTGTCATTTATGCAGATTTCGAATGTTTTTTAGAACCATGCCAAACAAATCAAACTTTTAACAAAGGTGGTTTTACGTCAGACTTGCAAAAACATGTTCCTGCCGCGTTTGGTTATTACATTGTATGCTCGTACGATACTTCTTTAAATAAATATGTGTCATATCGGGGTCCAAAATGTGTTGAGAAATTTATAGAATATCTTCAACGCGACGTTCTAAAGATATATAAAATTTTGAAAAATCCTGTGCCATTGATATTTACCGAAAATAATTCAAAAGATTTCACTAATGCCAGAGACTGTTCTATTTGCTCCCAATTGTTATTTGATGATAAAGTAAGAGATCATGACCACCTAACAGGCAAATATAGGGGTGCCGCACATTCTTACTGCAATATACATTTCCAATTACCAAAATTCATTCCAGTGTTTTTTCACAACCTTTCAGGCTACGATGCACATTTATTTATACGTGAGCTGGGAGATATTCGTGGCAAAATAAAAGTTATAGCTAAAACTAAAGAAAATTACATTTCATTTACAAAGTTTTTTTCAACCGAAGAAGGAAGCTTTGTTCCAGTCCGTTTTGTAGATTCATTTAAATTTTTAGGAGCTAGTTTACAAAAGTTAGCGGAAAATTTAATTACCATAGACTTGGTCAACTTGTCTAAGTTTTTTACGAATAAAACAAAGTTTAAATTGTTGAGACGCAAAGGAGTATATCCGTATGAATATATGAAAAGCTGGAAATCGTATGACGAAACTAACTTACCGTCCTATGAAGATTTTTTTAGTACACTAACAAATCAAAATATCTCTAAAGAGGACTATAATCACGCCCTTAAGGTTTGGAATACGTTTAAGATTCAAAATTTAGGGAAATACACAGATCTGTACCTACTTACGGATATTTTATTATTAGCCGATGTTTTTCAAAAATTTCGAGCTACTTGTAGGTTAAATTTCGAAGTCGATGCTGCTTATTATTTGACAGCTCCTGCTTTGAGCTGGGACAGCATGTTATTAAAAACTAATATTAAATTAGAACTTATTAATGATCTAGAAATCATTCGAATGCTTCAAAAAGGAATACGGGGAGGAGTATGCTTATGTTCTACGCGGTTCGCAAAAGCCAACAATAAGTATTTAAATAATTATAACCCTGCTGAACCTGAGAAGTACCTTATTTATATTGATTGTAACAATTTATATGGTTACGCTATGTGCGCATACTTACCATATTCTGATTTTAGACTATTAGATAGACGAGAAATCGATGAATTAAACGTTTGCAAAATACCAGACGAAAACGAATATGGGTACATTTTAGAAGTAGATATCGAATATCCAGAAGAACTTCATGATTCACACAATGATTTACCGTTCTGTCCTCAAAAATGTGTTCCACCCGGTTCAAAAACATCAAAATTGATTCCTAATTTATACGACAAATTTTTTTACGTTATTCATTACGTCCATTTGAAACTGTGTTTAAAAGCGGGACTTAAGTTGACTACCGTGCATCGAGTAATAAAATTCAAACAAAGCCCTTATCTAAAAGACTATATTGACCTAAACACTAAACTAAGGCAACAAGCTAAATCTGTATTTGAACAAGACTTTTTCAAACTAATGAATAACAGCATATTTGGAAAAACTTTGGAAAACACAGAGAATAGATTAGACGTTAAAATAGTAAATCAATGGAGTGATGATAAAAACAAGACAAAAAAAAATTACTGTGCAGAGCAGTTAATATCTAGACCTAACTTTCATAGTTCAACTACATTTACCGAAAATTGTGTAGCTGTTCAATTGAAACCAGAAAAAGTAGTCCTTGATAAACCTATATACATAGGTTTCACAGTCTTAGAACTATCCAAAAGTCATATGTATAATTTTAACTATACTATTATGAAACCTTTTTACGGCTCTAATTTAAAAATGTGTTATACCGATACTGATAGTTTTTTATATTCAATAGAAACAAAAGACTTCTATAAGCATTTAAAGCTAAATTTAAAGCACTATTTTGATACAAGTAACTACTCGGAGCCAAATAAATATCAAATTGAACGCGTCAACAAAAAAGTGCCAGGTTTGTTTAAAGATGAATTAGGAGGTCAAAATATTGTAGAGTTTGTTGGGTTGCGATCTAAGTTATATTGTATTAGAACGGAATCGTGCGAAATAAAAAAGGCTAAAGGTGTTCAAAAATATGTTTTAAATGGTGTTCATTTCAATGACTATTATAAGTCTTTGAAGAAAAAATGTTTTTTTTAAGTCTCTTAAACATGAAATATTTACAAGATCTGTTAACAAAGTAGCTTTGTCTTCCAATGACGAAAAACGTCGAATAATGGAAGACAACATAAAAACGTTTGCTTGGGGACATTGCTCATTTTTCTGAATATCACTGTTGCGAAGATGGCAGAAAGTTATTTAACCGATATTATTATTTCAAAACATAATTATGTATATTCAAATAATATTTATGTAACTACAGGATTATGGGCAGTCAATAATTTTTTACCACAAATTCATATCCTTGTCAATAGCGAGAATTATGATTTATTTATTACTACTAAGGAATGGCACAGAATTTACATTGAAATCAACTCGAAATGTATAGACAACATGACTATTCTATACCAACTTCTTTTTTGTGAAAAACGTTGTGAATGTGATTTCTTTAATTTGTGGTGCTCTTAGTACATTTTGTCATTGTGTAGAATTAAGATTAAACTATTTACTTAAGCATGACTATGTAATAGTTAGTCATTTTGTACATAATATAAAAAATAATTTAGCTTGTTATAATACCCTAACTGTCAGTCAAATTGAAATGGTACTTCATTTTTATAAAAGTAAATCTAACGTTTTAGCTGTGCAAGAACTTTTACTTTTTGGTAGTTCATATTTTTATAACTATTTGACTTGTTGTTAATTTTTTTTGGATTTTGTGTTTTTTATAATTTTGTGATTTTTTTATAATAACAATAAAATGTACCTATTTGAAAATGTTGTTTTATTAATCTAAGTCCAACTTTAGTGTAAACCTTTAGATAAAGAATGTTAGTAGATATAATTAGCATTTGTGACAGACAGACAAACAAAAAAACTTTAACTATTTTATTACGAACGTTAGAAAAGAAAATTTATGCTGATTCAGATACATTTCGATATTCAAGATGTCTTCGGTGTAGGCAGCCGGTCATACGATATCTAACATACATGAACCAACAAGTTTTTATTTGAAACCTGTATGACGCAAACAGATTGTTGCATTATATGAAAAATAAATCACATAATTAAAAGGTGTCGATTCGTTAACACGTCTTTATTATAATTTTAAAATATGTCTAATTACCAAAAGGCAAATTATATCGCTTTTTCAGTAGGCAAAGTTTTAAAGTATGTGGTCAAAATCGAAATTAGTCAATTAACAGAACTACCAAACGTTGTGGAAAGCAGAACAATTGTAAAAACAAGTTATCATGCAGAAAGTGAAAATGACCCAGTGATGAATTCTGTACTGCATTCCCTTTTTCTTATTTCGACAGAGTTGGGAAAACAAACTGAGAAAATTTAATGAGCAGAGGTATGTATAAACTTTCCTATTTTTGCTTTTACTTTCAAAATTTACAGAAAATCTAATTATTTTCCTTGTCTTTCAGATATACCTGAGGCAAAGAATATCAGTAGCAGTAGCAGAGGAAGAGGTTTCCTCCGTGGAGATTTCATTCAAAACTTATTTCTCTTTTTTTTTTGTATTGTAAATAAACGATTTTGTCATGTACAAACATTAAGATATGTAATGTCTCTTTAGGAATAGAAATTAAATAAAAAATGTTTTATTGTTATAACATTTATTGAATTTTCTTAATAAAAATACTTAAACTTAGTTAAGAAAAATACTTATACTTAGTTAATATATTTTAATACTTAATACTTATATTATACATTTGTACACAAATGAAAAAACTAAACTATTATATTTTAAACTAATTCAAGTATTTTATTTTTAACGTCCACATTTTCATTGCACCATTTCTTAATACAAATAACATTTTCCAGAGCACAATATTTTCTATGATTAAAACATTTGTTTTTTTGCCCTTTAGAATAGGTGCTGTACAAATTAGGAAAATTAGGGCATCCTTTTTCTGCAATATCTTCAACATTACATTCTGTACAAAGTTTATTAATCCATAGGATTTTTTCTCTACCCTTCAAAAGCAAATATTGGTGTTTTAAAATTAGTTTGATAAGTTTTCTAAATTCTTGATAATCTATGTAACCGTCACTCCAATAAATACCGCGATTACTTTCTAACCAAGATACATTTCTTTTTTCTTCCTTAGTCAAATAAGAAAAGGGATATGGTGGTTTTATTAGAAATACTTGAGTGTATTCTGAGGTAGCCAAGGCAAATTCTTTTACAATAAATTTATTATGAGAATCCTTAAAGCCTTGTAAGTCTACGAAAATAGGTCCGGTAATATTCATGATATTTTTTTCACTATACCGCTTAAGGGTTTGTATTCAAATATGCAATCGTTTAATAACAAACAATACGCAGAAGTTAGATTTGGTATATCTTTATCACTCTCTATTTCGATACGAACATCAACTGGGCCAGTTTTAAGTGTATCGTTCTGTCTTGAGCAATCTATAACGTATAACGGTACTTTATCCCTAAATTCTTTATAACTTAGCAAGGGTTCAGGACGTCGTCCGTAGTAAGACTGTTGGAATCTAGTGTATTGTTCATATAATAAAGCAAATTTATCCTCATCAAATCGAACATTAAGACCCTCATAGGGAAAATACACTGAATTCAAAAATACTTTAACTTCTCTTATATTGCAGTGATCGAAGTGTGACATGTCTTTTTCTGATTTATTTTTTCGGTCTGTCTGAAATGCAATAACAGCATATCTCGGTTTTTCTATTTGTGAAGACGTTTTAATTACCCATGTATGTTTTGTTGTTTTTGGTAATAAGGGATATTCATACAAGTCCCAGTTTCGGAATAACAAGTTGATTGAACGATCTTTTTCTAGATATTTTAATAGATTTAGTTTTTCTCGATCGGAAACTTTTACATGTGGAACACGCCAAACAATTTTTTTAAGTATGATATCATCTATTACTTCTCCAGTGTTTAGTTTTATTGCGTTTAGATTAGTATTGCTGCGTAAAAGTATTAGCTCATGTCTACAATTCATTATTATTTTATTATAATCCTCAGCAAATCCAAGCATTTTGTTCAGTGGTATAGATACTGCAAAATTCCCTGATCTTGTATTTTTTGTTCCATCTATATCCCAACCCCATGCTTTCGAAATTTTTGATTCATTTTCATTCATAGACAAAAATGATTTTATAGTTGTTGTTATACCAGCATTTTTAATTCTATCTATTTCAACTCCGTTAAGTTCATAGCGAACATCTTGAAACAGAAATAAAATGGGGTTGTTAGTAAAATTAACGCTAGTTGCAACATCTTTTAGATCTCCTTTTTTAACGATGACCATTCCTTCTAGGTATATTGTACTCGCTGATGGCAATACGTACAAGTCTTGTTGGTTGATAGGTATTCTTATTTCATCATTTTTATTAAAAGTAGTGATATATGGCTTATACGAATGAATTTCCATGCTTTCTATAGTATTATCAAATACTATAGGTTGCGCTACGTTTAATACACTCATTTTAGTAATCCAATTAATTTTAAAAAGTCTTTATTTTCAACACTTAATTTTTTTTTTAAGTTAGTAGATGTTAGTGACACAGGTGCTCTTTTGCGAATTACCTGTATCTTTCTGAGCTTCTTTGGTCGTGAAAAAGAATTTATATTAATTTGGTGAAAGTCTATCATTTTTTCTTCAGATGTAGGTACAGTAGTACCTCTTCTCCCCGAAAATTAACTAACTTGTTCTGTGAATCTAAAATTTTTATATTTACACTACTGATAGTCTTTTGATTAATCGGAAAATATATTATATTCTTTGGTACCTCAATAATTCTATATCCAGGCGGAACATTAGGTGCAAATTCATGGATTATGTGGCTTGGAATTCCATTAATAAAGGATCCACAGACAATATCACATTCAACTCGGACAACAGTGGTAGAAAGAATACTGACTGGGATCTGTGATTCATGAAATTTATTCTTTTGTAATGTTTTTTTATTGTATCCGAGAATACTCCCAATAGAATTTTCTTTTTCAAAATGAATGTCTTTAGAGCAACAAATTACAGTACGTAAAGTATTATTGTTACAAGTTAAACTAAAGGTGCTGCTTCTAATGTTTTTCTTTATATAGTCACAAATGTCCTGTAGTTCATAAGATCCTTCAGGAATTTCAATCACTTCATTATCACCATAATGAAATTTATTATTTTTACTTTCAACGTTTGGAATAGAGTTAAAAGTAGAAAAGTATAAAAGACCACATTCGTAATCTCCGTCTAACTGTAGAGCAGGAGAATAACAAGTATTTAAGCTTGATGTGAATCCAGATATTGACAGCGTGAAAGACATGATTAAAATGGTTTATTTTATTGAATTATCTTAATTTATTCTTTTGAATGCCAAAAATTGTTCAAATATTTTATACACAAGTGACCACAATTAACAGTATTAAAGTTCTGATAAACATTGTAATTGTAATAAACATTAGACAAATTTAAATAGGACAGTAACTCTTGGGGTGGTCTTAGATTTCCAAAACTATTGAAGTACTCACAGTAGTTGTTAATTTTTATATAGGCTACCCAGTGCGTTCCAGGATTCTTAGAGTTATCCAAATTGACAATCGCACACTCAATATCTTTAGGTTTTTTTGGTAAAGCATCTTTCATGAATACTCCTCGAAAATACGGTATTTCATTAGTGTGCTTTAAAATATCTACATTCGTTAAAGCACGTCTAGGTAGCCTTCTAGTTAGTTTTTTGCTGATTTTAAACATAATCCGTTACCTTTATAAGGTTTGATATAAAGACCTTTTCCTAACGCAATAGATTCCATCATTTTGTTATGACGCTGTGACTCTTCAAGGTTTTGCTTTGCTGATTTATAGCTATTCACTGCTTTAGCAATACCTGCAGCTCCTCCAGCTAAAGACCCTAATGCAGATAAGCCAGCAAAAATTGGTATAAGTGGTAGAATCCCTCCAGTTTTTGGTATTGGTATAAGACGGGGTAAGCAAACATTTTTATTTTTAAATAATTTTTTTGCAGTCAAGTAGGCTATCTTTATAGCAGTATTGTTATCTTTTGGCTTGCGGTTTTTCATATAATTACGGATTTTAGACACGACTGACTTAAAAGATTTAACTCCAGCACCATTTTTTAATTTAGTTTTCATAACTTTGCTTACGAGCCAAGACGCTAATTTTTCTCCGGTTCTAGTATTTTTTGACTTCATTCTTTGTTTTGCCATATTCAGAAGCGCAAAGTCAGCTTTATGACGATCTTCTAAATTACGATGTTCGGAATATGCTATATCGTGACGCTTACAAGCCTCGTCTAATTCGTTTATCCCTTTGTCACCTCGAGCCAATCTTTCTTGTAGTCTTGTACCAGGACCACAATAATTATATCCTGGTAAATGAAGTTCAAATGGTAAATTGTTTACAATATTATTAACAAGTCCTCCACCGTTCATCACTGAATTTAAAATGAATACATGGTTGAATATCTTACAATTATAAAGTATTTATAAGTTAAAAGTAAACACTATACAATAGACATTTTGTTAATCCAACTATTTTCCTTTTCATTGAGTCCTAACCATTTTACAAATAATTTATTTCCTTTCTTTCTTATCACTCTTTCAATTAAATAAATGTTTGGATGTTTAGTTTTTTGCAACTCTTGTTCGTAAAAGGATCCGAGTATTATTTGATTTCTTTGATCATGAATGTGATAAGTTACTGGGTAAGTATTATTAACTTTTGTTATGGTAAATAGTTCAGAAGACCAGTTAGGTGTATACCCCTTTTTGAAATTTTCTTTATATTTGCTAATCCGAACACAGTCACCTACTTTTAATTTTGATTTTCTTAAGTACTGAGGTGTTTCATTCCTCTTTATGTTATTCATAACGACGGTTTGGTTATCACATGTTACATTTATTGGTTTAAATTTTATGGTTCGATGGACAGTATCATTATATGATGACAAAGCATCGTTCAAAGGTGATCCGATCCATTTGTTATTTCCAATTAAAGTAAAATATTTATATAATTTTGATTTCAGTGTTCTTATAAATCTTTCAACAATTGACGCCTTTTTCACAGAATATGTAGAATAGTGATTTATATTAAAAGTTGTTATTATTTTCTTAAACACTTCATTGTAAAATTCTTTTCCCATATCTGTCTGAAGGTTAATAGGAACTCGACCACAATCCAAAATTTTTTTAAAAGCGTTTCCTACATCACGTTTTGTTTTCGTTTTCAGAGGAACTCCCCACGCGAATTTTGAAAAGCAGTCAATAACAACTAAAATATATTTAAAACCTTTGTTCACTTTTTCCATTTTCTGCATGTCAATTAAATCAGCTTGCCATAAATCATCAATCCCTTTTAATATTACCGCCCTACGAATGAAGTGTTTTCTAGCTGATTTGTGAAGTTCACCAACTATGTCTTCTCTGTTCATAATTGTTTAGGTGCGGTTTTCTGTGATCCAACCTTTTTTAATTCTGATTTAATATCTAGCAACTGATTTTTTAAAGTTTGAATCAGGCTTTTTATAGCATTTATTTCGAGCAGGAAAGATTGTTTTCCACAATATTCTTTTAGTACATTATCTACATACTGCTTATTGACGGCTTCGTCAGGTAGCTGAGGTGTTTTGAGTCCTTTTATACTTGCTGATATTAAGTCTAAATCTCCATTAATAGACTTAAGAAATACTTTGTCAGTAATATCGAAAACTTCTGACAAACGCAATCTTTTATGCACGTGATGACCAAACTTGTCAACGTTCATTGTTTAATAAATGTATACCTAAATGGTTTGATTACAACTGAATGTTAATATAAAGTTCTCTGTATTATATTTGAATAAATCGTTAAGAATGCATGTAATACGTTACTTTTCATATTTTATTTGTTAATAATACCAGCTTCTTGCAACTCCTCTACGATAGATATTATTTCATTGTCTAATCCACTGTTTCCTGCATCACGAGAAGATATTAAAAGTTTTAGTCTTTCAACTAACTCATTAGGGTCATCCCAATACATATAATCAACATTTTTATTATATTTTTTTAAAATTGGTAACCCAGACCCTTGATTAAGACTTTCGGTGCTTGTACATTGCTTAGATAACTTGAAAAGTGGTTTGATAATATTTAAGTACTTGCTTCCTTTATTACTTTTAATTGGTTTTTTAGGGTTGAAGTCACGCCTATGTGCATTTGTAATAGTTAAAATCTGTTTGTAACTGTTTAAGTCACTATTAGTGATTGTTTTTAAATCTGGTATTCTTTTAAATAATAATTCCATTAGACCTTCAGTTTTTTTGTAAGGCTTTCCAGAAACTAAAATTGTATTTTCTGTTTGGACAATTCGAGAATTACCTATCATCAGTTTACCACGTTCATTTCTAACACCAAATGGAATATCTTCCAATACTTTTACAGTTCCTTCTGAAGGTGGTGACCAATTATGTTGTGGACTTGAAATAGATTCAATTGTTTTGAATGAAGCGTCACTTGAAATGTTGGTTTCTTTATTATTTGTATCGCTCATACTTTCTGAATCATCTTCATAGATATCGTCTTCATAATCATCAAAGTTCTTAAGAGTTTTATCAACTTTTTCACACTGTTCATCGGAATCTATTTCATATTCACTTCCACCCTGAAGATCAAAATCAAATTCAGTTTTCATATATTTTGCTTTTTTCCCTGGGATTACGTCTTCATTGTAATTAGGTTTGATATTTTGATTTTGAAGATGCGCCAGCATCTGCGCTGCGGAAAGTGAGCCAGAATGCCCAATAAACACCTACTCTCGTACAAGTCAGCGACAACTTTGAGCGTTTCGTGGACGAGTAACAAGGAGAAATCATTTATAGTTTTGTAATGAATGAACATCAATAATATCGGTTAAGAAAATGGCATTTAAAAGTAAATAATACAGGTCGATTCTTAAAAAACAAGAAAAAGTTGATAACAATGTACACACGGAACCCAATAACTGTTCGTAAAATAGAGTATAAACGTCCGTGTCGATAATGTCAACTCAATGTGACGAATTGTAGCATAGATCCGAACTATCTGTCTCTACTGTCTTCTAGGCGGTTGACAAATGTCCGCGGACGGTCCGGCGACCGCAGAACCCACACAATGAGCACTGTGAGGTAAGTGACGATCTCTGCGAGGCCGCAATTACACGGCCGGATGAACAATACGCGCTCTGAGACAATACATTAGTTTTGCAACGACATAAATAACTTCATTACGTGTGAAGTCAGCCATAGCAAATGTATAAACAGCACGGAAAGAAAAGGATACAGATATTTTTTCTGACTGTGTGAAAATTTTACGAATTTAAAGAGTTTTTAGAACGTTTCCAATAAGTTATGTTATAATTTTACTTTTGTATGAAATTTTGACAACTGTTGTTCATGAACATTCTTTTCATAGGGATCAAACTTATGGATAGTGATAAAAAGTTATGAAATAATGCGTTTAATGAACTTAATAAGGAGATTGCTTTTGGTACAGCCACGTTGTCACAATCGCTCCCTCTGTTCTATGTATAAGTAGCACATGTAACAGAACAACTACTTTCTGTGGCGTCCTTGTCAGTCACAATATACCAGACCGATAGTGACGTTGCAGTCGTCGACTATACACAAGTAGTTGCGTCCCCGACCGACAACCGACGACCGACGACGACAGGATGGCCATCATTTGTCCCGGCCTTGCTTCGCTCGCGCTGACATCATCACACGCATTGTCACGCCCCTGCTTTTAATGATACCTAATTCAAACTGCTTTTAATATTTTTCTGTACCAGCTTCGATGTTTGTCTAAAGGTGCCCTTTACCGTTAATATTCTACAGTAGAATATTTGTTACGTACAGATCGTGAGGCCCACTTCACAACAGTGATCAGGACACAGGCGGGAGCTACTTTACACTAGCAAAAACTGTAGCGAATGAACCTTGTATCCGCAAGAAAAAACCTTATCGCTGCTTTAATTTCCTGGCGGTTTTCATTAATTTGCCTAATGAACTAGTTGATTACGCTAATGCGGTACAGTGAGTCAGAATTACAGGATTAGGGTATTAGTGTTAGTGATAAAGTCTCCAGTCCAGTGACATCACGTCGCCGCACCACGGTACACGACTGTGTAAGCGATGACCGACTTGGTACTGGTACGGCGAGCATATACGGTCGATACATAGATCTCGATTGCCACGCTTAATTTGAATTACGACCGGCAACAAGACGAGGTGCGTCATAACATCACAGGGTTTACGTAATCACTGCATACGCGCCACGCGCTTAACGTCTGAACCTGAAGGGAAACCTCTACTAAGATGAGGGGTATAGAATTTATCTTGAGATATCACGTATCAGCCGATCATAGATTTACTCGTTAGGTTTTCTTGTCGACCGTGTCCAAGCCGCTTGCATCATCCGCTTGTCAGTCGACCTAGCGAGCCGTCCCCACACTGAATTTTTCGGATTGTGGTCTTTCAAAGTTATAGTCAAAAGTTTAGTTTACAAATTAGGTTTTCACAAACACTTTTTTTGAATCGCCAAAGTTATGAAATACATTATTTTTGAAATACTATTTTACACTCGGATCTTCCTTTCCCATCCTTTATCAATTGTTCGACCCAGGAAAACTGCCCATTGCAACTTCAGTTCGCTAATACTCCCGAGTTTTGTTGCTTACTCTGGTCCTTCTTCACATGCCCTCACTTTCGGTTTGTGTATATATCGCACAAATGTGGATATACCTATAGATAAAAAGGCAGTTTATAACGGTTTATTTTATTTTCTGTTAAGGCGTTTATTTTTATATTAATAATATAAATAACAATAACTTGATAAATAGAGAAGTTTTACGAAAGGCCGTTCCAATACCGACCCGTGACGTACACGACCCGTGAGTGGCACTATTAATATTACAACACATATTTTAGATTTCGCACGATGCTCTTATAGATTAAACAACTTATCCAAGGCTTTTGTAGGTGTTCAACAAAAAACTTTATTAGGAAACTACATCATTATGGTATCAGGGGTAAAGCTATTGAACCTTCGACCTCTTTCGTGGGTAACAGAGTTTACAAAATTGATGTAAACGATGAAAGATATCCGGGGTCGGCAGTTACTATAAGATAATAAAACGGGATGAAGCACGTCATTATTTGGCAAAATACCTTTTTCCCGACGTTCAAATTAGAAATGGAACGCTAGTCCATTGAAATGTTACAATTTAAGGACCGAATATTGCATTTGTTAGAGGATGCAATTTTATTTTTGGGACATGTGTGGGGGGGTCAATAGAAGCTTAACCTCAATTTTGAGGGGTCGCCACCCTTGTCATCCGGCCGCCATCTTGGAAAAAGGGGTGACAACACTTTTTTCGCGATATCGCGGAAACTATGCGTCTTACAAAAAATTCGTAAGGACATAATTTGTAGCAAATTGTTTTGCCTACAAATATGTTTATATAACTTTTTGCCCTAAATTAAAAACACTGTGTGACAAATTTTTTTTTTTGTGCTCTAACATTTAATGAAACGGCTATTTTTTATCAAAATAAACCTGCTGAACAGAAAAACTTAAATAGATTTTTTGTAACACGTATCATTTTAAAGTTATGATAAATTGATGTACTATAAATAAATAAAGACAGTATCAAAATTGTATATCATATTTTTTATTTAAATTATTAATTTTACACAAAAAAAATGTTATATATATTGACAAGTGACAACGAATCAAAATAGCTGAGGTTTAAGTGGTCAATATAAAAAATGAGCCAAATATTCCAAAAGAAAACGATGAAATATTAACTTTGCCTCTTGTGAAGAGTAGAATCCTCTTTCATTACAAACAAATGATTTAAACACTTGCGGTGGTTACTTTTCTTCATGACTTTCGAAAAAAATGTTATGATTACCCAAATAAACTGTTAGAATTATCTTAAGACCACTAAAACTTTTAATTTATAGTCGTACAGACTTCAGTATTAAAAGAAATCTGCAATTAACAACGTTTGATCTTTTGTTTTTTACGAGGGTACACGTAAATAGTATTGACACTATAACTTAGAAACGTGACGTGTTAGACAACCATATCAATTGACAATGTTTTCAACAATGGAATAAGGAATTCAAATCACGTAATCTTATTTATGTTAGAAAAATCGTGTCACACAGTGAAATTAAAGAAGTTACAAGCAAAAAAGTTAAAGTTAAAGTAAAAGTAAGTTTTTGCTCTATAACTTTTTTTTACACATTTTACAAAAAAATTACTTCAGACCAATCTTGTAGATGATCTTTTGAGGAAAATTTTACTCTGTAATTTTTTTAATTTCATTCATTTAAAACGCTGTTACAGCGCTCCAAAGTTGACCGGGTTCGTCAATGCTCATGAGAATTCGGTCAAAACGAAATGTTTAACTTATTTTTGATTTTTTTTTTATTGTAAATATTCTTAAAATCTTTTTGTTAAATTCGTACAACTTTATCTATTCATTCCTAACTCTTTTCTCCGCCACCTATGAGGTAGAGTCTGTAGGCACGTTTTTTTTACGGGGTATTCCCAGTAGGCCTACTCTACGGACATCTTACTTATAAGGTAATCCTCGACATCATACGCCACACGGAACACATAAATCGGATTCGGATTATCACACATAGGACTAAAATGTAAATAATTTAGAATAAGAATTTTATTAAATAAAGTCTCATTTTGACACAGTAGCAACTTTTTAGTAATTTGGAAGATTTTTATAAGTAGTCTGATAAATAAATAGTAAAGACTGTAAGTTACGAAAAATAAAGTCACAACAACTAGGTTTTAAAAGCATTATGTTGCAATGTAAAATAAAGTATATAAAGATAAGGCTCACTTAACTATGTACATTTTAAAAGTAAAATGTTAAGGAATTGTATAGAAAACGTTAGGTAAACTAAACTTTAAATTAATGTTAGGAAGCGCATGTATTAGTGTTCTAGGATCGTATATAATATTGTATGACTAAGCAACCATGGGCAATTTCGGTTAAGATTGCCATAAAATAGTAGCTTAGGTAAATAATTCGTAAAATAAAATGTAACGTTTTTATATGTAAAGATGTGTTATGTAGTCACGCAGAGTTGAGCTAAAAATAGGTTATGTAAATTGTAATTGCAAGTAAATTCTTAGTAATTGTATAACGTAGAGAAATACTGGTAATGTTTACTTAAAATTTTGTTAAAATCTATCAGTGTAAATTTGTATGAAAAGTAAGAGCGTGAATTTTTAAAAAATAAGCAATACGTTGAAGATTACGCTCTTAACCCTTTGCTTAGTTCAACAAACTCCCGTGCACTTTGCCGTGGAGCTACTAGGCCGGGCGTGAATTTTGAAAATATTAGCAATACGCTTGTGAGACGCCCCACAGTTTTCAAGTTATTTACATAAATCCTTTTGCATAATGTTCTAGAAATTTATATTTATACGTAGGAAGTAATTGTAATGTAGAGAAAATTCATTTTAATATTATAAATCAACAAAACATATATCTCCATACAAACGAGTTGTATACAAAGATATTGTAAGAGTAGTCTAGCTATAGTTTACAACCGTAATGTTATTTTATGGCCTGCCGCTTTGTTCGAAATAGTTTAAAACTCGACCGATCCGGCAGTTGTCGTCTCTCCCTCCGTTAATTCGTCCCAACAACGTTCCCGCGTTCGATGACGACGAAAAAGCGGATTGCCTAGCGTCTAGCCTCCAAGCCCAATGTGCCTTAAGCACACAGCCGTTCGATCCCGACCACGTGCGTATGGTAGACGGCGAAGTGGAGAGCAGAACTTCTCTGCCTCCACAATACCCCCTGCCCCCTGTCACTGTCGACGAAGTCGTACAGGTCATCAAAGACCTACGCCCCCGTAAAGCTCCCGGTGCTGACGGTATCTCTAACGATATCCTAAAGCGCCTCACTCTTCCCCTTATCTGCCTCCTAGTAGCGATTTTTAACGCTGCTATGGAACATTGCATCTTTCCTTCTCAATGAAAAGATGCAATTGTTATAGGCATCCATAAGCCGGGCAAAGCTCGTACCGAGCCGTCCTCCTATCGCCCCATAAGTTTACTAAAGGCCCTTGGTAAACTCTATGAACGCCTCCTCCTCGCTCACCTACGGAACGCTATAGTCTCCAGAGGCATTTTAATAGACGAGCAGTTAGGCTTTCGTGCCAAACACTCATGCGTCCATCAAGTCCTCCGCATAACGGAACATATTCTCACTGGCTTCCAACCAGTATAAGGTAAGGCCCGCAACACGGGCGCTGTCTTCTTCGATGTAGCGAAAGCTTTCGACAAAGTCTGGCACAACGGTTTAATTTTTAAACTGTACAACTTTCAGTTGCCAGATCCTCTCGTGCTCATCATACGAGACTATTTGTCGAATCGTAGCTTTCGCTACAAAGTTGAAGGCACTCTCTCTTCCCCCCGTCCCATAGAAGCAGGAGTCCCGCAAGGGTCCGTGCTCGCCCCCATCTTGTACCTTCTGTACACCAACTACATCCCTAAAACGATAGGTACCCTCTAGCCCTCTTTACGAACGATACCGCTATCTATTCCACCGATAGTCAAGTGAGTCGAATCACTAAGAGACTCCAACCCGCTATCACCGCCCTAGGCGAATGGTTTCGGAAATGGAGAATCGAGGTGAATCCCAAACAAAGCTCTGCCGTCCCCTTTATCGTAGGCTGCCCTCCGCGGCCATCTCCCCTCTCTTTCTTCGGTCGTGCCATTCCCTGGCAAAATAAGACCAAATATCCGAGATATTTTGTGACCATGGATAGGCGTTTGAACTTCCACGCTCACACCAAAATAGTCAGAGACCAAGCCGCTTTTGTCCTCGGTCGTCTTTATCCCATGATAGGCAAGTACAGTAAGATGTCGCTAAGAAATAAGCTGAATCTTTGCACAACTTGCATCCGCCCCATACTAGCTTATGCAATCTCCACAAACCGCTTCCTCAGAGCGGCCTCCGGAGCCTCTTGGTACGTCCGCAATGCGGACCTACACAGAGACTTCGAACTCCCCACGATTCCCCAATATTTCAAAGACCTGACAGTCCGCTTTTTCGAGCGTACACAAAATCATCCGAATCGATTAATCGTGCAATCCACAACGTATCATCCCCCCGACCAACCTCGGCACGGTCTAAAAACTATAGTTAGGCGGCCTCGGCACGTACTAACGGCCCAAGATGACGATCTCGCTGTCCGGATAGCGAGATTAGTCTCAACGACCTTCCCGAATAGGGCCTCCCTCCAAAAACGACGCCAATATCCCCGGGTTCGTGGCGCTCTCAAGGATACACGAGGTATCAAAGAGTGCCGGGGCGCTTCTCGCCCCCACTCAATCGCAACCGCACCCGCGTAACGGAGGACTCACCTTCGGGTTCGAGACTCACACCGGTCGAAGGGACGCCCCCGAGAGCGACAACCCAAGCCGAGGCTTCCCCCGCGGGGAGCCTTTGAGCGTTGGGCGCTATATGGGCTGAGGCTCCTTCAGAATCTCGCCCCAAAAGCCCGGTGAAGCAGTAATGGCTGCAACAGCCAACTGCATTGTCAGTTCAGAAAAAAAAAAGTAGTCGTCGCAGATCACAGCAGCAAATCCTGAGATTATCTTGCTCATAGTATTGGGTGTTTACATATGAAATTGATGTTTTATAGATCTGGCCACTTTGATCTCAATAAGCCGGCGTTTGGTTAAGAATTCCAAATTTATTTTAATATAAGTTTTCGCATCGTTATATGCTCAATATGGAAAACATAAAATATCGCATTATTTTCGAATACGAATTCCATCGTGGCACTAGCGCTGCAGAAACAGCTCGAAGGACTAATGATGCGTACGGAGAAGCCACTGTAAAAGAAAACACAGTACGTTTTTGGTTCCAACGCTTTCGTTCTGGAAATTTTGACCTCCAGAACAAACCTCGTGGACGGCCGTTGTCAATGGGGAATTGAAAGTGATCGTGGAATCGGATCCATCTCAAACCACGTCAGAGTTCGGTGTGGGTGATAAAATTTTGAATCATTTGAAACAAATTGGAAAAGTGAAAAAGCTTGAAAAATGAGTACCTACCGCATGAACTAAATGATGCAAACCAACAAACACACTTCAACTGCTGCGTCACGTTACTCAACCGTCACTATAACGAGGGGATTTTGAATCGTATCATTACTTGTGATGTAAAATGGATCCTAAACGATAGTCGGAAACGCTCATCACAGTGGTTAAATCTAGGAGAACCGACAAAATCCTGTCCCAAGCGAGAGTTGACTCAAAAAAGGGGCTGGTTAGTGTCTGGTGGACCAGCGTTGGTGTCATCCACTACAGCTTCTTAAGATCTGACAGATGATTACGGCAGATCTGTGTTGCCGACAATTGGAAACCATGACGGAAAAGCTAGCCGTTAAACAGCCGAGATTGGTCAACCGCTCTAGCCTACTGCTGTTTCAGGACAACGCTAGACCACACACTGCACAACAGACGGTGGTGAAACTATAGGAACAAGGATTGGAATGTCTCCGTCACCCACCATACTCCCCGGACCTTGCTCCAAACGATTACCACTTTTTTCGGAATTTGGATAATTTCTTAATTGAAAAAAAAATCAATTCAGATGAGGCAGTCCAAAACACCTCCAAAGATTTTGTTGATTCTCGCTCTCGCAATTTTTTGAACCTACTTTGAATGATTAAATAAAAGAAAGTAAAAAAAAAATTTAGTTTCGCTTTTTCCATATGAAACATCAATTTCATATGAAAGGACCTAACATTTAGACTAGTCTTAAAATTTAGAGCTTTTTACGAGCTCTATTTGGTATTTTCGAGATCATCCGGAAATGCGTGATTGAAAAAAACTGATTTCTGGTCTGAAGTAAACACAACAAAATTGAAACCACAACTCTGACAATTTTGAGATAAGTCTCAGAATTTCGAGTTTTTTACAAGCTTTAACATGGTATTTTCGACATCGTCCGGTAATGCATGGTTTCCCGGAAATAAGCAAAAACTGATTTCTGGTCTGAAGGAAGCACAACAAAATCGAAACCACGCTTGGGTTGTGGAATGAGCTTCCGTTACGGTTTTTTCTAAGGATAACAGTATGGGGTTCTTCAAGTTAGAAGTTATTAGATTTTTTGAACGGTCGGCAACGCGCAAGTGATGCTCCTGGTGTTGCAAGTGTCCATAGGCTACGGTGACCGCTTACCATCAGGCGAACCGTGAGCTTGTTTGCCACCTTAGTAGTATAAAAAAAGTACATAGCGAGACTAGAGTTATGATAATGTGTTTTGCCTTCCAAGTTTACTGCACACGAATTTTAATATTGTGCCTGCTAAATATAGGTATACTGCAGAACCAAATTACCAGAGTAATGTAGTAAGTCGCTTCATACTCGTCACATCAGCCAATAAATCTTGAGACTGTGGACCTTTGGACTGGTTCAAAAGTTGCTCAAGGTGAGGCGATGTGTGACGAGGTGAGTACAATATGAGTAGAACTGCCTAATCATTACTCCCAACTTCTTAAGCAGTAGCCCCAGCTCTATGGGGCCTCAGGGAGCTCGAGGTTAGTGTCCGGGGCGCTGAGACCCCTACAATTTTAGGTTTATGGTTTTAGTATGATTTCTGCGACTTGCCCCTAATATTTATGTAAAGCGACATGTCTGTTCGTGGATAGTGAAGTGGGGGCTATATGAAAGTTTGTAGGACCTTGGTTGTTGAAGTTAGCGAGACGCACAATACGAAAGATATGATGTCGTTTAGTAACTCTTTAGCTGCTAAGAAGAGAGTGCTATAACATTAAATAGCACGCACAGCGCAAAGCAGGTTGGCACCGTTAACGTCTTATTTAAAACTTAAAAATAGAAAATTTTACTTATTCCGATGTTACGATATTAAACTACTTAGTATCGAAATTCTAAAATCGGATCGTTCCAAGATTCCGGATTTACGATATTACGAGATTCCAATATTCACGCTCTACTCCCGAGTACGGGCCGGAAGAGACCAAGAAGTAACGGTCTTGAGCTTGTACGTTCTTCAAATCAGTATAGTGATACCTACGTGGCATTTGGATGTATACTCCGTGTTTTACCATGTTTTTGTCACAGAAAAAATCCTTTAATTATACAGTTAGTATAATACAGATGATATCGGGAGTTAGTCATTATAACAGAAGATCAAATAAATAGTTATCTCTTTATTGCATCCTACATTTAGTAACACAATTAGTAATAATATTAGCTAATATATATTCAGATTATTCCCCAAAACTAACCAACCAAAAAAATAGTGTGGCTAGGCTTTTTTTTTATTTTTTATTCTTAATATCCCCATTTGACATTTGTTACATTGATGCTCATTTGTGATTTAGCTAATTTGAAAATCTTGTCCCTAAAGTAGCCTAATTGGTCACCAGTTGCTTATCACATTTTTTTTGTCGCCAATTCTCTTCCTGAGTAGCCTAAATGGCGAAAAATAGCCACGTTGGTAACACTGGTACAGTCTGCATTCACCGGCAGCGTCGCCGTCGTCCATCGTCGGAGTCGACCGCAACCGTAATCGCCGCTCGCCGCAACTACAATTACCGATCGGATTGCTTTCGCCCGAGACCGCATCGTAACCGATACACAAACCTAATTACATATACTCAAATAACACTACGGAGAATTAAAAAAAAACTTTAACATTAATAAAGATAACACCTACAGTTGTCATTCCTTCAAAATGTTATTCGAATGACCCTTGTGTTAGGTGTTTGGGCGATTTCAGAGATAACTATGCGTGTACGATCGAGTGTGCGTAGAAGCAATCTTAGGTCCCGCTGTCAATCGGACACATATCAAGGTGCGGCAAGAAGTTTTTCAAGGATGCTGAATCGATGGAAAAATCTTATCCCGGTTAGACAATTTTTAGGGTTCCGTACCTCGAAAGGAAAAAATGGAACCCTTATAGGATCACTTTGTTGTCCGTCCGTGTGTCAAAACCCTTTTTCTCAGGAACGCGTGTAGGTACCAAGCTAAAATTTATATCAAATACTCAGGTCTACTGTCCCTTGGAGTACATTGAAACATTGAAACTATATGTTAAACAGAAAATTGGAAATGTAATATGGAGAAGATTGGCAGAAGCAAAATAATCGGTCGGAGAGCGTCACGATCTATCAAACGTATTGCGAGCGATCTACGAGCGCCGAGCGTCCGGAACTCGACACGGCCGACAAAAACTCCGCAACCAAAAGTCCCGGACGTCAGACGTGATCCGAAAACAGTCTGCTTTCATCGTTTATTGCCGGCCGCCGCACAATTATTACAACACCAAAACAGAACACGTCCAGCCGTCATCGAAATCGTATATGTACTTGCGAAATGATTTTAAGTCAATTGAACCGGTTATATACTGGGTGTACTGAAAGTAAGCAAAACAAGCAGAATAGAAACATTTAGTATTAGAAAATGTAAATATGACAGACATTGATCACGAACGTAAACTATACTATGCTAAAATAATTAGTAGTGGTAACCGAGTGAACTAATTTTTGATTATCTAAATTCCACACACAGTGAACAATAATATATATAAATATGTACCTGAACAACTTTGCTGCGGCGCATGCAATGAAATATTTGTCAGATTCTTACCTGAAAAAAAAAATAGCCAGTGTTAATTCAAAACAAAACTAGATATTATAATCTTGCTAAACTAAGCATTAATTTTAATTTAAATAGTGTGTTCGTACCGATCTCGAACAACGGTAATATTGTACATAACGAGTTTCATTGCATTACTAAATATTTGAAGAAAGCTCCTACACGTGAGCTGAACCGCGCCCTTGTTCGCTCATTAGCATGGATGGGACAGACCTCGACGCAACAAACGTTGGTACGCACTCACTGTTTCTATTGACATTCCTCCATTTCCTCTGGTATACAAAGGTTCCTTAATCTAACATTACAAGGGTTCCATAATCTAACATTACTTATATAACTTATATTTCCTATGGTATACAAGGGTTCCTTAATCTATCTAATACCTTATCTATTACTTATATTACTGTTAATAACATAGCGAATTAAATGTAATTTCCTACATCAGAAGGCGCTTGTGTCTCGTAGTTACGCAACAGACATCCGCTTGCTATGATCCAGACAAACCCTTCTAAAACACGTCTAACGTGGTAGGTATGCGTTAGGTCTAGTTTGCATTACCTCATATTTTCTTTATCTTTTTTTTTAGGTTTCTAGATTCACACTTCGTGCTCGCATTGTGTAAGCACACCATTCTTAATTCTAATTCCTTCATCTTCTTTCTCTCTCCCTTGTTAATTACACTATTTCTTAACTTATCTCCCAATTTATTCTCACTACAAACTTCTTAGTTCTCTTGTTTCTATTAAATTATTTATTAATCTTCGTGATTCTGATTCTGTAAAGAACATTTACCTCGTTAATAGCGGAACTAAATGAACTGGAAGTAGCACACCCAATTAAACAGCTAAACTTAATAATAAAAATAACCGATACAGTAAAAACCGGAACACAGGTCGCGTGTTCAATCTTTGGTGTATTAAAGTGATATTAAAATGAAGCAATGGGCACATTGTGTGATAGCTATGTGTCAATCAAACAAAAAAGGAGCGGAGATATAAAAAATACATTAAAACCGAAAAACCGAAGGATTTATTAAATATATGCATTGCAAAGAATTAGTTGTCAACGATGTAAGGCTGTTTCATAAAATAAATGCCATAATTTTGATTTTATCCTAACAAAGCGATGACTTTTTATATTTTATGGTAACAAATTTAAAAACTTTACGATCGCAAGATTGCCAGAAAAGGGAGCAACATGGACAAAAGAGCGAAACAGATTATCTGTGTCCTCTGTTAGGTCTTTATTAATGGTGCAATATAATCTAAAAGTCGTGGAATACCAAGATTTCTACATTTTTTTAAAAAAAAAAGAGCGAGAGTTTTGTTGAAGGTTTCTTTTGATCTTGAAAATTATAAGAAAAAGTCTAGAAACTAGAGCAGATTATTATATATGTGGTGAATATGTTAGTTCACGACCAGTTAGTGGACTTGTATTGTTTAAACTTATATTTCATTTTTGTGCAATTATAAATATTTTGTTATACAGTATACTTTAAATTAACGATATCTCATGAATAATATGTACAGTTTTCACACTATTAATAAAAAAAAGGTTAATAATCTTAAAATGCCTTTTTTTTAGTTCTCGGCCACCTACAGCCAGTTTACGCCCATATTTTTCGTCATTTTTCGACCACTTTGAAGCCACTGAAAATGTGGCCTTAAGTCATTGACTGAAGGTCAAAAATAAAACGCAAGAGTGATAAATATTTATTACATGAAATATGGGCAAACAAATTCGGATTGTGCCGCTTCTGCATATGGATTATTTTTTAAATAAGTACATTTCAAATTAAACCATCTCTCACAATGGTCACATCCAATGTTTTTTTCTAAGTCTTCCTCTTCGTCGCTGCCCAAATCTTCGGAACATTCACTACATTTTATAATTTTGTATTGCGAAGATTAGATAAGCATCTTTTTTGAGCTGCTCTTCTGTGTAACTTTCTTTTTCCTTAATACTTTGCTATGTTTTTCTTTACTTTTTCTTTCTTTTTCATCTTCTCTTAATTGCGTTCTGCGTCTTTTTTCATTTAGTTAGTTTTCTTTGTGTTCATCTTTCTTGATGTACAACTTCCTCCATGCACTCGAAGAAATAGTACAAGGTAACTTAGATCTATTTCTTTTATTTATTCTTGGAATTTGTGGATCAGGATAAAGAAAATGTTACTCAAAGGCGTCATCAAAATATAGCTTGTGCTGAATTTTATCTGTCTTTTTATCTGCCTGAGAGTCCTTGAATTGCCTGGTTTTATTCACTTCTGCGTCAAAATCCTCAATTATTACTATTTCATTATAAGAGATCTCATCCATCTGAAGATCTTTATGTTTTATCAGTTTTTCCATGATTATATTTTCGTTGAATGGGGTTGATGATTCACTTAATACAGCTGTAGTATGCGCATCTGCTTTTTCTTACTGATGATATGACTTGGTTCTTCCCTTCTTCACGCTTTTGCCAATTTCTCACTGTTTTTTTCCACTCTTGTTTGAGTGGTTTAAAAACATTCACGTCAGCTGGCTGAAGGATATGTGTTGTATTGGCTGGCAATGCATAGATGATGATCCCGTTTTCTTCACAAAACTGACTTAAAGACATAAGACATTCATATGTGACTTATGGCCGTCTATTAAAAGTGTTCTACTTTTTTCTTGACATTATTAATGTTAGCCAGGAATTACAACTATTGCAAATGTACTCGTAAAATACATCGCTCTTCATCCATCCACTTTCAGAACGTCCAAGTACCCATGATTCTGGCATGTTAATAAAAAATATGAATTCATAAGGCTTAAGAAAAAATTCTTGCAAATCGCCGTTCTAAATCTAAAACACCACGAACTTCCGCAACTTCTAACAAAAGAACTAGCATTCTTGCCGAAGAAGTTGTATTGGACTGTAATGATGTAGTAACTCCTAACAATGAGCATGAGTCCGCTGAGCCACATTGTTACATATCTCTCTTTGAACAAAACTTTAACATTCTTATTACTGTAATAATTACTGATATCAGTATTCATTCTGTTGAAGGAAATTCTGAAAATATAAGTTTTCCTGATTGCGGGTCATATATATCGCTCAACAATATAGCATTGATGATGTTTGATGAATTAGAAGTGTCACAAAATAATAATAAATTACACAGTGACCAGTCTGGGTCTGAAAATCAGTGCAGATCATTTACAGTATCAGCCGACGTCCACCATGTTCAGAAAGAAAAAGCAGATACGCCTACTACAGTTGTGTTAAGTGAATTATCAACCCCATTCAACGAAAATATTATCATGAAAAAACTGATAAAACATAAAGATCTTCAGATGGATGAGAACAATTGCCTAAAACTAGGCAATTTAAGGACTCTCAGGCAGATGAGTTAATTATTGCCCACTGTTTAATATGGATATTAATTTGTGGGCGCATAATAGTGTTTTCTCGACCACTTAAACCTAATGAATAAAAATTACAATTGCCGTGGACAGAAAATAGCGAGTTCTCGACCACTAAAATCTAGCAAATAAAATAAAAAAATGCTGTAGTTGTTAACTAATCAGTTCACGACCGTCAAAAATGAATATTTTTGTATGAAACAAAATTAATGTTCGTCAAATAATCAGTTCGCGACCATCTTTTAAACATTATTAAAATGAGTTTAGACTATGATACATACTATGAATTTTGCTGGTCGCAATCTGACGTCTAAATTCCACAAAACTTGTTGAAACAATAAACCAATTTGTATTTCACACCATACCATGCAGTAACATAAAAAAAAACAAATCTGATTCGACCAAAACAGCTAGTTCCCGAACGGGCGGTCGCAAGCTGAGGGAAGCATCATTTCAGGGTGTTAGTTTACCGACCATCCATTATTTTAATAAAAAAACATATTTTTATTAATAAAGATTAGTTATAAGCAAACTATAAAGATATTTTGATTTCACAAACATAATATCTAGATGTTAATATAATTAGAAACACGCTTTATTTACGTTTAAAAATATAGCGCCTCACTAATTTTAGTTAACTTTTGGTACAACGTGTACGTAGGCTCCATATTGTCGGCTCACTGTGATGTACCAAGTAATCATTTGGTCGACATACGACATCGCGGGGGAAGGGGAACCGATCGATCTTATGTTTTAAAACAAAGGTGATAATTGGCTAAGTTCATTTAGACTATTTTTTAAATTTTATGTTCAACCGGTCGCAAACCAGTGGTGGTCGTCGAACTAGCATAATCACCCTGTTTGAGTTATAGAAAATTCAAATGTTGATTGGTTAAATACGATTAATATTTTACGTTTAAAGTTACTAGAAGGTGATAGTTTTAAGTTGAGATGAGTCATAAGTAACACATGAGACCGAACAACTTGTCGAATTAACTTAATGCGGTTATATACAGACGAAATGACTGATTCAATACATTAATATATTTTTTTATTACTTATTTGTAAAAATTAGATACTCTTGTAGTTTTTTTACTTTCTATTCAGAAAATCATCAGCTGCATAAGTCAAAAGTCCGGTAAATAACAAGTCCGAACAGAAGGCTGAGTGTCCGGACATGTCGAGCCAAGTCCGGACCGACGGGTTTTAAATATGGAATTGCCATTATAATGCACTGGTCACTTTAAATAAAAATTATACTTGCACAGTAAGTGAATCATTTTTCACACGAAAACTATAATATTCTTATTAAAAAAAAAACATTACATATGATGTTCGACTTTCAATTATTGTTACTATAGATATTTATACAGTCAGTTTTTAAACGTTAGGATAGATACAGCGATATTAAGATTAATATTCGAATAGAGGTTCCGACGTGGAATATGGGAAAACTGCGCGTTATGTTAATGGTGCATTTGAAGAGGATACTACTAACGTGGTTTAACCTGAACCGCTTTTGTGAAAAATGAACCACAAAGAAGGTGATGGAAGCTGATCCGTGTCAAATTACCGAAAAATTTGTGGCATGGTTTGACGTTAGGCTACCACAATATAGACTCATTTGTAGCAAATCGCATTGTTGCTCCATGGCAACGCCAGACTTAATCTGCTCATGAAACATTAACACTTAAAGAACTGCAGCTAAAAACAATCCGTCATCTTCCATATTCACCGGATCTCGCACCAACCTACTGCAACTATTTCGACGCTTTGGACAATTTTTCAACAAAATAAAATTTCTTCCCAGGAAGCAGTACAAAATTCCTTCACACAGTTTGTGAAGTCAAGGTCCTCAGTTTTATCGGAAAGGTGATCTTCCTATTAGATGGCAGAAATGCATAGACAACGAGGGTAGATGATGAGTAGGTTGATTAAATAAATATATCTCAAACTACAAAAAGAAAACGGCCAAGTCTGGCTCGCGCTACGAGGGTTCCGTACAAACTTATTATATGTAGATAATTCGTCTATGATGAGATCAATGTTTATTAAGGTTTATGCCTTAATTATCAGTTTTTGGATTTTCCAATATTTGTGATGAAACATCTTACTTTTTGCCAAATTTCATGATTGTAGATAAGCGGAAAGCACCCCATAGGTTTTGATTTATTTGTGAATGCCAAAATTTTATTAAATGCAGTATTTTCTTATTGCGTTTACTTATAAGCTTGTTTTTTAGCTTTAAGGGACCTTTTGTAGACCTGTAAAAAATCTCTATGTTTAAAACTATCTAAACTCATCATAACTCCTACACCCGTCCATTACACAATTACTATCAACGAACGGTATTTTTAATCGACATCAACGGGGAGTTTTATTCTGATCAAATTATTTGACTAACGAAAAAAAAAAATTATAAAAAGGGAAAACGTACAAAACTTTTACGAACAATTTCATCCGTTTTCCTTTTTCATAACTTTTTGCTTGGTCATTGGTATAACTGGTTTTATAATTACCTTTAAAAACTAATTTCTTAATGAAAATTAATTAAATTCAGGGTTAGGGTGATATAAAACAAAGATTAAAGATACGGCCTGAGTTCCAGTTATATCGGTCGGTTGTGTGTTTAATTTAGTATCCCATTTACTATCGGTTATTCATATTATTAAATTTAGCTGTTTAATGGGATTTTTTTGTTATGTTATGTTATTTATTATAATGTTCATTATAGAATAATAATTATAAATAATTGTGTAGTGAGAATTGATAAGAAATAGTTTATTTACAAGCTAGAGTAAAATAATGGTTTTTATAAAATGCGGGCACGATATGAGTATGAAACGAAAATTTCATAACTTAACGGGTGAGTACAGAAAGTAATAGCAACATATACACGAGATGTGGTCTGTATATAATCAATCAATCAAACAATTCAAGAAAAATCCCGCGCAAACAGCTATTGTTTTAAAATTAATATTTATCTTCTTACAATTTGTCGGAAGTCGTCATCAAACATCTCACCTGACCGTGACTCAGTTTTGTAAGCTTTAAGATCTAAACGACATGTGTTGCCGCGGTCGCACATCGGGTGATCTTCTAGTATATTTCACACACCAATGGGCACTAGACTAGCCATTGTGTCAGGGAGAGGCACTGGCATGTAGCCTAGACATAACAAAGGCTTTCAATCGGCTCTGGCTCCAGGGTCTTCTGTCGAAGTTGCCATCCTTCGGATTGCTTGAGGGTTTGTAAAAGCTTTCTGTCCAGCAAAAGTATACGAGCCATAGTTGACGGTAGTTGCTCAGCCATGGATATTAATGCTAGCGTCCCGCAAGGCTCTATGCCTACCAGACATCCTACCCTGTTGCTGCTGCGCGCATCAATGATATATTGTCGTTAGACAGCATGCATTACTTTGCAGATGACAGTACCTGCTTATCAGTGTACTAGACGGGCCGTGAAAACATTTCTCGTTCCGATATAGAGGATAATCGCAGAAACTTGTAATGAAAATCGAGACCGGCGGACCGTTTGTCACTTAATGGTATAACGTCGTGACTTGCACGTGCAAACAACGCGTTTCGACCAGTACAAACTTTTAGAAATGATTCAAACTGCAAAGGTATGAGTTAACTAAAGCTGATATTAGGCAATTTCTGGGCTATGTCTGAAAGCTCCGCAGGCATCGATGAAAACAACCAGATATGGGCATATTCATATTCAGATGGGGCGGCGGACCGAAATTTTATTAATTTTATTACCTTAAAATATATGGCTCTCTTTCTAACTTAGCTTACGTTGTATTCTTGTACTTCTCGTTACTGGTTTGAAATGAGTTCTTCTAGCTCATTTCGATGTGAACACGTTTCGATAATAAGATATATCAATATGTTGTTTCAATATCCGCGGGTTAACACCGGGAGAACTGGCTGCAGGATCACAAATACATAGCTTTTATTAATTGTTGAAACCTTAAATATGCAGTCACACGCATATTTGTAGATTGCCCCAACAAGCTCATGATTCAATCTTAATTACCCAATTATGTTGTCGGCTAATGTTTTATCCTTTCTGTTACCTAATTACATTAAAAAGATGCCGGTAATTTTTATTTCCTCAATTATATAGGTGTACCTACAGTTACTAATGTTGTGCAAATACACTTGGAGAGTAATCAATGAATCCAAGGTCGGATCTGTGAAGAATTCATTGGCAAAGATCGCCGGCCGCGGCTGTCGACTTGCTGAATCTCATTCATCTCCCGCGCCGGCCGGCCTACTGCATCACACATGTGGTTTTCAAAACTTATGACGAGAAGAAAAATAAACAGTTTGAAAAATAAAAATTGGTAAAAGATTTGAATCTAGCACCCACGAAAACCCACAAGAACTTAGTATTATCGAAATCAATTTTCGCAAAAAGTGGACACCATATTGGATCCGCCATCTTAAATTTTAAAAAAAAACTAATAAAATATTTGTACTCAGCACCCTCCAAAATCAAACATATTTTAGTTAAATGCAATTAGCGAACACAGAACAGGGTACCCGGAAACCGGGTACGAGATTCTGAAAGCGAAAATCCAGTTCTTCGGTTTTCAATGTATTAGTAAAAAAATGACAACTTTTTGTCATAAAATCTGCTGCAAATTACGAAACCTAATCGTCTTATTTGACTCTTGAATCTACGTGAAGTAGAGTGATTGTATTCTGTTAGTTCTCCTCTTCTTGCCCGGTTTGCAATCGAGGTATGGTGTCAAGGTATCAAGGTATAAAGCGACCAAGCAACATTTTGTTGGTTTTGCAATAAGCACTTGATAAGACAGGTCTCCGGTCGGTCTACAGACACAGATAAGAACATTACGAGTATTAACCTAGCAGCCTGCTGTAGCGATCAGATGTAAGGTATTGTTTTGGTCTACTTGGAGATTATTAATGAAAAAAAAAGGCTTTTATTGTCATTTGCAGCTGGCAGTACTGGGTACACTGATTCAGTCAGTTTGATATGATTAAAAAGAATAGAATCATGTGAAGCTAAGTAATGGGAATCTGTCTGTATCAAACATAACAAGGACTTAATCATTCAGTTTTTATTATTCGAGCTCATTATAATGTTTTATTGGTTATATGGTTGAGAGATGTATTATTATGATTATTGTACAATGTACATTGTAGTACCTAGTAATCGTTTATGGGTTACTGAAATTCCGATGTGGGCTGTAAGTTTGTCCCGAAGGTGCCCGAAGCGAGTCGGTCGGCGATTCGTAGAGGGGCAGAGGTGGCACGTGCGCTCCGGCGCGGCGCTGGCACGCGCTAACCGAGCGCGCTCGGGGCTCGGACAAAGCTCACATTCTACGAGTACATACGCATCGGCTCCGGCGTACAGTTGTTGAAACAACATCTGCATTGATGCCTGATAAATGATAATAAATATACATTCTAGTAGTGGAATGAACTCGATAGGAAACAGCTTCTGTACATCTGTACAGTAATTGAATTAGGTTTAATTGAATAAAAATGCGCTCACCTAAAAGATCGATATCGGCCGGCGGTGGCGATGGTGCTGTTAAACTAATATACAATTAAATATGAACAATAAACTCAATTAGCGATGCAAACGCAAACATCGGCACCACGGCGATAGTTTTGCGACCGGCAATTGCGGTTAGAGGAAAAGCTCGAGCAATTTCCTTAGACGGTAATAATCATTAAATATAATAAGCTGAAGGCAGTTGTAGAAGAGAGAAAAATAGACATAAGTTAATCTTTATGAACAAAATTGCTACAGCTAAAATGACCGCCAGGTACAATTCGCATGTTGTTGTTAGCCGCTTGCGTGGAGCCAATTAAGAAATTCAAGGTCGAAGCGGTGAGTCATCATCTACAAAAACATTACACAGTACAGAGTAAGAAACCTCCGAGATAAACAAGACGAGAAACGAAGCCGGAGGGACCGGAGCAGTAGCGCTACGTGAAGGTGAACGCAATGATAAGAGATGCGTGGACGGAGCGAGCGCCGAGCGCCGCAAATATGTAAAGTTGACTCGACTCGTGTGAGTACCCCGTGTGTGCGCGAGCATTATGTCACCGCTGATAGCGGCCGCTCGCTAATAATGTCAAGGGCGACCACGACCACGACCACGGTGCTCGCCAATCGCCAACCAAATACATAGCTATTTGGTCAATAAATAGATACCTATACTAACAACACTGTGCATTTACATTTAAAAATGTAGGTATATATCTCTCTGTGTACTACCTAACTGTCAATAGAATATTAGTTGATTCTCTCTGTATTTGTTTTAAAATAGATTTTTGTAATCTTTTGTTATCAAAAATTAGTATTTCTCTGGATTCACACTACATTTTACTAATACTTTTTCCCTTTGGTATGTTTTCTGTGTTACCAGCATGATAATATCCCTCGTGGAACAGGACGATAGGTTTATTAGTAGCCTCAATTTTTTTGAGTCACAGATAGGTATTATCTTCTTTATTGTCCTAAATTCTTTCACTTTTCATATCTATTCTATATTTTATATTATTTTGTTAATCCTGGCCGACCTGACGCCTTCCTTCACAGTATATATGGTATTTGTGAACTATTGGACAACGTGCGTTTGTTGTTTATTATCTAAAAATATCCTCCTAATGAGCTGGAGTCCGTTTGTCACGCTGGCCCGCTGGCCCACATAGCGGTCGCACATCAAACACCTTCCGGTTGTGAAGTGCGCTTTGCTCCGACCGGCTGACGAGGTCGAGCTGCGGGAGGTGAGCACAGTTTTTATCCAAACATCATGCAAATGAAGGCCCGAGAGCGAAAGTGAACAACATGTGACGTCACACCACACGAGACGCGCGTCCGACCACAAGCTGAATACAGCACCCAACGCCCAGCGCCCAGGGACCGGCCACAGGTTACGTTACGGCTTGCATATTTAAATTCCTAACGAGACCATTTACAAGGGAACACTAAGATTTTTTTATAGGCTTGTGTCGACACACAAAACTTTAATTATTATTTCTGATTTCACACTCTTATTTATATTATATTATAATTAATTGTCTCTCTGTTTCGACGACTAACTCATAGGAATTTCTTTGTTTCCTATCGGCCTGAAATTTTTAAACGGCAAAAGAGAATCTTAAATGTATAGAGACCAAAATAGACGTGAAGACGTCAAAATAGCAGATGTGGCGTTTGTAGCCGGGAGCGCGGCGGCGGTTCGACGACCGGCGACAGGCGACAGGCGACAGCGCGACACCAGCGACACGACTCACACGAGCTCGCTTCAACAAGATGATTCTATTAATACAACGGTAATTATAATAATAATTAGGGTATAATTACCGTCTACAACTACGGTCCAGTTTTACATTTAACATATAAGTTAATTTTGAAACACGTAGAAATATATAATTATTAAATGTACCTAACGGATTGGTAACGGATATATTTTCGGGGGAAAATTAAAGTATTAATTAATTACTACAACCATTTATAATTAGTAGAGCCTGAGTCATTTAAACAAATTAGAGTTTGTTCTTTCGTTGAGCGGCAGAAGCAGGGAGCAGGGAGCAGGGAGGAGAGAAGAGGTGAGAAGACGAGAGATAGGCGGTAGAGGTTGTATAAAATCTATAGAAATGATTAAGTGTGAGGCAGGTATCGCGAAACAATATTCGTCGGGACAGCTGGTATTATATAAACCTGGTATTAAGTACATCAGTGACCAGACTGTTTCTCGCAGGGACCCATCTTGACGTTGTACTGTTGGTGAAGGTGTAACCTAGAGAAGAAAACACACGCAAAGTTTCGAGGGTTTATGACTGAGCTGAAACTAAAAATTTAAAATTCGAATTCAACAATGTTCAGGTGTTGCCAGCAGAACAGGGCTGAGTGGGCTGTAAGAAGTGAAGGATGTGGTTCAAAAGTGCCGACGTCGAATTGAAAGGAAGTTGTCCTAAAAACACAAGACGTAATGAAACATGAATTTTACTGCTCGCAATAGAACCTTTCTAATTGCCCATTAATGCAATCCAGTTTCTAAACATGTCGCCAATACTTTACAAAGTATATCCGAAATTATTTTTTACATTTTTAAAAATGTTTTACTTTCACTGATTCCTAAAAATATAACTTTTACGAATTATCTTGAGTTAGAAAAATATTACTTATTTTCCAATTTTCACATTTTAAATTTATTACTATGTCAATGGTGTTACATAATTTAAGAAATCAATTTATATTTACGTTTACATTTATCTTTGAAACTAGGGCAGACGCACGGTCGGAGTCTTTCTTGGGTTGGAAAATGCTTTTAATCGACTTTGAAAATTTCCATGACGACCCAACAGTAATTGTTTTCAGACATCCGTACCCGTGCCGGTAGATCTAATCCGTCAGTAGATTCTAATTAATTTCTTAGCATTAGCTCTTCATAAAAAAGCCGACGCGACGTATGAAAAATAAAAAAAATGTGGATCCCATCATGTGGGTATCGCACGATTTTGAAGTTACTGAATTTTTTCCTTAAGATTTATATTGGAACCCTGACTTAATGTGTGTACGACACATTGTGCACTTAATGTGTGTACGACACATTGTGCACTTAGCCAGGTGTTTATGTGAAAGTACCTATTTGCAAAAGCAAAACGTACATCTACAAAGAGTTCATTTTATCAGTGCACAGGTAGATCCTCCAGTATACGTTATGATCTGAGTGAGAGGCATTGACTCGTCCGAACTGGCCATGCCCCTCGCCGGTCGCGGCCCCAGGACGACGCGCCGTCACAAACCGCAACCGACGCCGGATGTAAACATACAGTTCGTTTCCGCGATTACGAAGCGCCTGAATATTAATACGCGCCGGTAACGGAACGTGTATACGTCGGGGAAATTGCGGTAGCGATCACAACAGACTGTACTTCACGCCATTACATAACATAGCAGCACAAGTGAGCAATCAACGGGCAAAGCTTCTGGATAGTCCAGAAACCTTGAGTGAGGCACTAAGGAGCATCAGACACCTCTTGGATTTCTGGACAGAGTTAAAATGGTATGAGTAACCAACGACGGACAGGTTGGTTACTTACGTACAATGGCCCAATTGTGAGGCTAAGTGCGGAAAACATACGCCCAACTAACTATCATAGCACTACACAACATAAACAACGCTCTTCTGACAGAGTACACACCGGACCGGACTCCTCAGTCGTTGCGCAATACAGGAAGGTAAAGCTCGCACAATGGGCATGAGTCAGCGACCCGCTAGTTAGCGCCGTCTCGTGAGCGGGGAGGGCTGGCCGGCTCACTGCTGACCCACTGAGCGGCACAGGACTAGCCGGCAACATGATCACATTATTATTATGTTATTATACAAAAAGGCAAAGACTGAACTATATGGCCGCGAACATTATTGACGAATAAATAAAATTACTCTCCGTACCGGACTCCGTAATCGATACGATTAATAAAGTGGACGTTTCAATAAACAAAGGCAATAATAATTAAAAATAAAAGAGTTATCAGAGTTGAGGTTATCGAACAAAACATTAACAAAGCATACACGTTGAAGAATGACATCACCAACATGGAGAATGTTGTAGTAAAGTGGGACACGCTCGGGCACGACACAACACAACCGCACCCGCACGAGGTGACTACTTCAAATAGTGCACATACGTACTTGGCTCGCTGAGTTTAGTGAGAACACCACTAGATAGATAAACGTTGTCTTGAATCGAAGGAATCTGCAGGTCGATATCGATAGCGGTGATACGATATCGATATCGATACAACTGATAAAAGTAACGATCGAACAGTAAATAATAATGTGTTCTAATTCAATTCAATTTATTTATATCAGATTCAGCATCCATATCATTGTAAGTAAACCTTGAAAACTATGTTAATAAATTTTATGATTTATTTATAATAATTAATTTTATATAATCAAATAATTAATTTAATAATTAGTTAAATTATTTTAAGTAATTATTTCGGACCATTCGGTTAGCTACATTGCGACGAATGCTATCTGAGTACAGCAGATTCGCTGCAGCACCGTACCAGCCCTAACAACATCCTACACGCGTTGTAACACTGAATGCGCTAGAAGGGTGTTAGATTTATCCACAGAATACAAGTGTAAAAGACTGGCAGAATGCTTTAAAAAGAATAATTTAACTTCTTCACTGTAACGAGCAACTCTGCGGGCCAGCAAATTACAGTGGACAACCAACGACCGGGGTTCCCTCTCCTCTTCCCCCGTTAAGTCCAAAGAAACCCAGTGACCCAGGTAGTTAAATCTCGAAACTCCCGTTTAATCTATTACTATTTATATAAGTAGCAGCACAATACCAGAAACTACATAATATTTACAGGAAAATTTTCACGCCGCAAGAAGCGAGGCAAAAACGACGTGATGTTACGGCTTCTAAAAATATTTCCTGTAAGTATCAATAAAAAACACACACCCAAACATGACACGAAACAAACTCAATAAAGTTCTATACATAGATGTAGAGTAGAGTAGACCGAGGCGAAAGGGATCAGTTTGACTTTGAGGTGTAAAAAAATACAATTTCTGACCATGTAATGTTAATAATTGAACTGTATCCGCCTTTATAAAACTTTCCTTTGCAACTTAAAATGATGCAGTATCTTGTTTACTCCAAACAAAAAACTGTACATGGTTACATTACCGTCTATCTGTTATAAAAATATAAAGCGTATCAATCATAATAATGTATCTCAAAATTAAACTGCAGTAACCGTAGATATGTCTACGCAACTTGCGAGCGTCATGTAGTGGCTCTAAAGTACGAGCGATAAAAATAATGAATATAACAACAAAAGCGAGGCGCAAGGACATAGCGACAGGTTTCCAAAGCTGCGTTTAATATAGCGCGGTTTTTTAAATTATCTGCAATTCATATTTTGATCCGATTCGCCTCGGTCTACCTTATAGGTATTTTTACCGCAAACTCAAAAAAGGATAGTTTGAGAATCCATACTAATATTATAAATGCTAAAGTAACTGTCTGTCTCTTACCTCTTCACGCTTAAACCACTGTACTCATTAAGAAAAATTTAGCATAGAGATAGTTTGAGTCCTGAGAAAAGACATAGGCTACTTGAAAAGTATTAGTCGGTTTTTTTTTTCTATAATTGAGCAGTTGAGTCGAAATCCTTACCGATAACCGAATTAGGGAAGGTGAAACCGCGGGCAAAACATAGTTATTTATATATTATGTATTTGATATACTACATTTATTTCGATGGATGGGAAATGTAGCATTGAGTCGAAGGAGCTTAAACGTCGAGAGAGAGAAAGAGACTAGAGCCAACCCTAAAATATGAGACATGGATAGCAAATTCAAACGCAATACCAGTATCCTACCCACGTGTTTTGAAAGTATACATATAAAAGAACAAAAATATATACAATCGAATTAAGAACATCCTTTTTACGGTTCCGTACCCAGAGGTTGCCGACGGAGCCCTATTTTTAAAACTACTCTGTCTGTCCGTCTGTCCGTCTGTCCGACCTTGAAAAGGCTCTTTATTTTAGGCTGAGATAGGTTGAAGCCTGAATTTTTCAACAGAATATGTGTTATAATGGGGGATTATCTAACAAATAAAAAAAAGTTAAAATTTAAAGGGGGTATGGGGATATAAGAAACACATTTTGATTGTTTTTGCTCTATCGTTAAAACAGAAAGACATACAAAGTAAAAAATAGTGTGAACAAATAATAAAAACCGGCCAAGTGTGGGACGGGTTCAAGCAATTACTATTTTAAATTTCGGGTATAGCGCCATCTAGATTTTCATTAAGAAAAACAGTAACACATTTATTTGTTGGAAACGATATTCAAAATTAAGCAACGACGGGCTTGATCAGTACTTGGATGGATGACCGCTTAGCGGCACACTTTTTATTATTTGTTGTTGTAAATTAGTGTTCAGCCATAACTTTTCTGTTTATGAACCGATTTACGTGATTTTTTTATTCGACACATTCGATTTTTTATTTCGATATACTTGCGAGTTGGTCCCATAGAAATTTTCTCGAAATCGATTCAGTAGTTTAGTTTTAAGACAATTCCAAATAACTTTCCCTTGAAAAAAGAGCACTTCGTTACTCAAAAGTAAAAAATAAAAACTTTTTAATAAAAAAAAAACAACGGGCTTCAAAAAGATGCACTAAAAAGAAGAAGAAGAAAGAAGAAAAACTTTTATTTAGCAAATTAGTAACACATTATAGGTACAATAAAACATTCAAAAATATAAAAAAAAAAAGGTTAAAATAATTAGTTATTTCTAAAAAATCTGATCTGAATTACAGTTTGAAGTTGGTTTCGTGAAGCGTGTTATTAACTGTTAGCAAATTAAATAGAAACCAACTTCAAACTGTAATTCAGATCAGATTTTTTAGAAATAACTAATTATTTTTACCTTTTTAGTGCATACATTTTTGAAGCTGGTTGTTTTTTTTTTTATAAAGTATTTATTCGTCAGTTAAAACATCGACTTACTCAATAGTAAAAGGCTATCACAAAATGGCCTCATGACGACAAAATAAAAGCGAAGTGACGAGAGTGGAGCCGCGTCCGCAGCGGCTCTGATATCAGTCTGGTGTCTTTTGTTCCATTACTGCAATTAACCGAGGAACGGCAACAAGTTGAGCGGACAAATTGTAAATGATCAAATTTGACCAACTCGACAATTAGCTCGTCGGCGATTCAAAGATGGCGTAATGCGCTCGCACCACCACTAGCAGCTGCATTCAGATAAATTGAGAACGAGCTATTAAAGTTGTGCCCTCTTTTTATTTGTGGTCTAATAACCGAAACTATATCTATAACCACGTGGACGAACTATAGATTCCTTACTCTCTTGTAATTGTCGTAGGAACCCTACTTTTTTTATAACACTAAAGTGGTAAAAAATCACCACGAGCATAAATCGCGAGTTGCCGTACCTTCAAAAAACTAATGACATCTTTCTTGAAAAAACCCCATACTGTAGTCCTTAAGAGAAAAACTGGACAAGAAGGTCATTCAACTACCTAAACGTGCGGAAGTTTCTCTGAAGCGGCACTGCGCGTGACCATTTAGGTTTTTAGGTGTAAGGATGAATTCCATGCCGATGGCGAGCAGTGCGATGGTAAAAAGTAGCTGTAGGCATAATTTAAAATTCTTCAGAACACAGCCCATTATATAAGCGGTGGAATACAGGGAGGCAAAATCTCTTCTCAGACTTAATGGTTCGATACGGCTTGGGAATTTGGGATCGTCGACAATTCTCTCAGTTCGTCATTGAACCGGCCCAAAAGGACCAAGCTGGTATACTGGGTAGGGTGCACCTGCCCTAAGATGACAGCAGTAGGTACTCCATATGCAGATGGACTTGTGAGTTGTAAAGCAGCAACCTTTGCTCCGACTAGTACTGCTGTAGTTTTAACAGTGTCAGTAGTTTAGTTTGTAATATTCGTATTTAGCCACTTTCACTTATTCATGAGTTACTGTTTGCATCCTACGCGGTTCGCTTCCGATCAAGTCATCCATTTCGCTTTTTCCTTTGCATATACTGCTATTTGCATTTCACGATCCCACCATAGTCTTTAACTTTTTTCACACATATTTCTTCTACTAACAACTCCGCATACTTTCAGTAGCCACACCTACAATCCTATTTTTAAATCCACATCACATTTCTTCTTTAATTTTACTTACTTACTTAATTCAAATCCCTGAACCTCTCATTCCGTTTACTCATAAACCGATCACTTATACCTATTCGCGTTTTCCATTTTTTTTACTTTACTGTTATTTCCAATACACTTGTGGGTTTCTGATAACACCAGCAACTGTACTGATATCCAGAAGCCACATTGTTTCGGTTATGCCTAGGCCATATCTTTATATGTGTATATAATTCTACTGTCCGTGTGTATGTCACTGTACTCTCCTAAACGGCTGGACCGTGTCGCGTGAGTTGTGCTTGTGCTTGTGCTTGGTACCTTTTTCGAATTTCAAAGTTAGTTGCAAAACGTGTTAGATAAGCTTGTTTTTCGTATTTTGTTATCTAAAATCTAAAATCTTCACATTTAGATCTTCTGTTTTTGTTAATCTCATCTCTCATCTTATTTATTAGAATATTCGTTTCATAACTGTCAAGTACTTAATGTCAGTCTGAAAACTGTGACTTGTGCAGTATAGGGTTCACAGGGGCGTACGTCCGTAGCGAAGGGTGATCCGTACAATAAAATACAAGTAGATAGCTACGTACCCGGACGAACACCAACTAATCACATTACGCACAGTACAGTAAGTGCGGTCGCTCGCTCGCTCGCTAACCGCGTTGGGCACGTCCTGTTGATACGGAACCATTTACACAACATCCATTCAACAAGTAGGTGCCGCAGTTTAATATTATTACAATCTGATACGAGCCTACATAATGGGTTCTCCATATACAACACAATTACATGCATTAATTAGAGTTATAATTAGTATTGGTAGCGAGCGAGTGAGGCGAAGGCAACAACGAGCTAATAATGTAACTAATTAGCCAACGATCGGTGACAGCATCTTGGGATTTAGCAGGACAAATGCAGTCCGAGCGCGACGTGACTGCGCAAGGTGTGGCGTGTGGTGATCGAGGCAATAGGGGGCGTGGGAGGTCCCCTCGCGTTACGTAACAGACCAGCGGACGCGACTCTACGAGTTACGATATACATATATGTCGAGGTCGGAGGTCAGAGGTCTACATCATCATATACTTTTAGCATCGCTTTTAATATTTAATTACAAAAGTTGACAGAATCATTGAACTAGATCCTGTATTATATAATAGAGTGAAGCAATCATTGTCATTGTAACAAACACATCTTACTTTCACTTACTCTTATGTCCATTATCTACGCATAAATAAATTACGATTCAAATGCCAAATTTTTGTTGGTATTAAATGAAACAGATGAAACGTGTTTTGTGATGTTTGTTATTGTGATACTTATGAGGATAACGTCAATCAACTTAGCAGTTTTGCGCTCAACTGCGGACGCATGTTGACAAAGTTTGTTTGTTTGCGCAGATCTCGACGCTAGTGTGGTCATTGCTCAATGCCATTATGTATTCCATTTGTTTATTTTACCAATCCGGTTTTGAAATAATACTGTTTAGAGCTAAATGTTTAAGCAACTCAGAAGCACTAGACAGTGTGATCTGAAAATGTCGTATAGCCTTAATAAACTGTACCGATTTTAACTGGACGATTTTTAATTTTTTGACTGAACAGGGACAAAAATAGAACAAGATTTAAAAAACAGGTTGGGACAACTTAGTATCAAATATTGTCGGAACCGGAACGGAACGGAACGGAGCAAACACAAGTCGATCGGTGTCGGTCGCACGACAAGCGTAGACTACCTAGAGCTAGACAAACAAATTAAAATTAAAAGATTAAAATTAAAAATTGTTTAAAATTAAAAATTGTTTATTTCTCTCACAAGCATTAGGTACAACGAGATGTTTTGACAAGGGCAAGTAGTACATGTTCTGCTTGAGAGACAATTGGATGCCAAACTAAGCTGGGCTTGTATTATGGTACCAATTGTCTTTCGTCGACAAGATCGCCTGTTCTAGATTAGGCATTATAGCGGGTAGGTATTATTAAGTTAAGATTTTACAGAATCTTAAGATAAGAGATACTTATTAAGTTCGTAATTTGAACTAAGGTAATATGAACAATAATATAATTTATAATTATACTAAGAAAACAAAGGCGGTTTAACTATGTGTGTGTGTGTGTGTGTGTGTGTGTGTGTGTGGGTCTGTGTGTGTGTGACTATTAATTGATTATATGTGTGAAGTGTGCCTGTAAGTAAGTGAATGTGACATGCGTTAGTGTAAGTATATATGACACATATGTATAGATATATGTATATATGTAAATAACATGTAAATATGTATTTAATAGAATATTTAAATATATACATAATTATATATTAAGATATAAGAAGAACAATATAACGATGATTTTCTACATGCTTTTATGATTTTTTTTTTAATTTTTTATTCAGCAATAAGAAGAATATGTTCGGTTTCAGTGTAGTCTAGAAAGGACAACCATGCTTTTAGGATAATTTTACATTTGTGATAAGTTTTAGGATACAAATTTAGGATTTTATTGTACAAAAAGGAGGTAAAAATCCTGAGTGATAGGTGCAAAAGGATGTACTAACCTTAACCGTACTTAAACCGTAATTTTTAAATTTGTATCCTAAAACTTATCGCAAATGTAAAATTATCCTGGCTGCAGGATAACATAAGTTATCTGTTTTTCTTTTTGAATTATTTATAGCAGGATAGAATGTGAAATTCGTGTGGAATTTAAGAATTGTATTTAGAATAAATGATTGCCGCACTAGGAGACCTAAATGGTTTATGGTACATGACTTTGAGAATAGATCTCTGTGCCCTTTCTACTTTAATAAGCTTAGTTTTACAGGCGCCTCCCCAAGCACGAATGCAATATGTGGTAACAGATAGAGCGAGAGCGTAATTAACAGATTTTAAAAGTTGTACATCTAGTGTGCATCGTAGGGTTTTGAATAAGTAAGTGAGTTTTCTCAGTCGAGATGTTAGATAGTCTATTTGAACTGACCAGTTAAGGTGATTGTCAAGGTAAATTCCTAGATATTTAATACTGTCTACGCGGTAGATCGCTGTACAAGAGCTAGCGCAAACAAGGTTAGTATGGCAGGTATGGGCAAGGAGAGATTCTGGGCGTCTGGTTGAGTATTTTTTTTTTATTGAGAACGTAATGAATTCTGTTTTTTGGACGTTTAATGTTATCAAGTTGACATTTAAGCAGTGTATGACCTCTCTCAAACCTGATTCAGCATTGTTTTGGGCATCTGCCCAGGTCTCTCCATAAAATGAGAGAATGTAATTAGTTTAGTAGAAAATATAGTGTGAGTTTTGAGAATTGCTTACTATAGAAATGATTATATGAAGTAAGTTCTCAGCGAGGGTTGGCTGTGCCCAAACCAGCCCCAACCGTGGGGACGTGTATGGCTGATAAGGTAGTTAGTTAATATAATAACATGAGTAAACAGAGAGTGAAGAACGTATTGAAATGACAAACTTTTGTCCGCACTGCCGACAGATCGAGTGATGTGTTCGACGAGTAAAGGCGGACGGCGCGGACATGCATCGGAATTTTCAATACAATAGTATTTGATTTAATTTTTAATACTTTTCGCTTATACTGCGTTCATTTACCGCGTTGCATTAATATATTTACTTTTATTCAGAAAAATAATTTTTATTCTAAAAATATTTTGAAATTATGTTATTGCCATATCGACTGCGACGAATTCCGAGATTAATTCTGTAAAAAAAAGATATCTTCTGGTTTTCAGGTTCTGGATTACCAAGAGTCGAAGCAACGGAACGGTCTAGAGTACGAGTTTCACAAGCAACTGGTCAGTTGATGACGAAAACGCTTTCGTGTCCGTGGCACACAAACTCAGCGACCACGACGCGCCGCTCCCGCTGCTTGCAGTTGCTATATATCTAGTTGTTATTGCGATCAAAAGCGATTAACACAAATTAAGAGCCAGGAAAAGCACATGAAGCAGTGAATGATAATAAATTGTTACATGTCTTCCAGACACGACACGACACGACACGACACGACACGCATATAAACTGTAGTAATTTCGTAAAAGTTTAGGAGAACATAATTCGGATAACAACTTGCACGTCGCGGTCGGCGTTTGGGTAGGATGGAAAAATACTTGCAAACTAATAGAATTGGATCTATCTTTATCCGTTAACAGCAACGTCTCTTTAAAGAATTATAGATTATCAAAATTAGATATTTGGGTAAAAACATGTTCTCGTTGCATCTTACTATGATCGTAGAAATTCACGTCGTAACTCTGTAAATACTTACGTCGATTCATTGCTCTGTTGCAAGTTGTGTTACGACAAACCAACAAACGTACAAACACACTTTCGTATTTATAATATTAAGTATGGATATGGATGAAGGTCTTCTCAAGTACAACAACAAAGCTAACTTTAATTTGAAAACTAGTTCTGAAATGAGAGTAAGTAGCGCTATACATTAGTGACTAATAGATTAACCTACTTTATTATTGCGGTTAAAACTAAATAGGACAAGCCACGATACATTAATTGCTGAACCATAATGTTTTGAAGCTACATTTATTAAAATTCCACCTTAAATATAAATCTAGACATATATCAAATTTAATACCTTTAAACGAGCAATTATTGTATATATGTATTTGTCACCGTAAAATTGTAAATGCCGTTAGATTATAATCTACCTAGTGAGCTTGTATACTATGAAACAAAATGGAGCAGAAATCGCACTGTATAAGTCTTTTTGGGTGGGTTAGGTTCAGTTTCTCTTGTGATCGCATAGACGCGGAGCGAGCGGAGCGAACGAATCAAGTTTCATATAATCTAAAAAGTTCACTTTATAATATTTTTTGTTTCAAAGTTTACAATCTAATTTTCTTAAATTTAATTTGCTGGGGTTTTCGGGGGCGATCAATCGACCTAGCTCGGTTTCATTTTTAGATAACGTCGCTTTATCCCTGTTTTCAGGCAAAATGATAAACTGAAAAATATGACTCTACCTGACATCTATTAGCGAGTTGTAATACTATTATTTTTACCACTTGACAATAGATGACGTTGTTAAAAAAAACGAGCGAAGCTCGGTCTCCCAGACGTTATAAATATTAATTGGTAGATACTATCATGATATACATATATCATGATAACTCTGGTTTAGATATACTAAGCTATATCAGACAAAAAACAGTTGAGTTTAAAATCCGTGACAATATACATATATATATATACACTGTTTTGATTTATAAAAAAAACAAAGAAAATAGCAAAACATTACATTAAATATTCATTCAGGAGCAACCGAAAATTGTATTGCTCTATTGCTACATTTTTAATACCACTAAGATGGCAAACAAGCCTACGGTCCGTCTGATAGTAAGCGGTCACCGTAGCCACTTGCATCACCAGGGGTATTGCCGTTGCCGACCCCTCAAAAATCTAATAACTTCTTTCTTCAAGAGAATTTACTACTGTAGTCCTTTGTGAAAACCTTGACAGGGAGCTAATTCCACACCCCAAGCGTTCGCTGGAGGAAGTTTCTCTGAACCCGCACTGTACGCGACCATGTCGGTTATAAAGTGTGAGAATGAATTCCCTGCCGATGGCGAGCGGTGCGATGGTAGAAAGTAGCCGTGGGCATCATTTCGAAAAATTCCTCAGTACACATCCCATTGTACAAGCAGGATAGACGGGAGACGAGATGGATACACAGGGAGGCAAAGTCTCTCCTCAGACTTAAGGGCTCGATACGGCAAGTGAGTTTGGGAACGTCGACAATTCTCACAGTACGTCGTTGAACCGAGTAAAAAGGGCCATTCTGGTATCCGGGTGCACTTGCCCAGAGATGGCAGCAGTACTCCATATGGTGCAGAACTTGCGACTTGTAAAGCAGCAACTTGTACAGCAATGTGGTATCGACACATGCGGCTGAGTAAACAAGACAAGGTGACACTACACACACACACACACAACTTCACAGACGTCACCCACATATGAACGCACTCAGGTGTGTTCGTCACACCGACCTTCACCTTCGTCGAGCGAAACAAGTTATCAGCCGATCGGCGACATCCTCCCTTTCAAAAATAACCTTCAAATTTGCAGAAAGATTATATCAAATTTTAATAATTAAGACCAAAAAATAAAAACCAGTATTAGAGTTAATTTCTGACTAGCGTTTCTTTGTTTTCGAAGCGTTCATTGTATGTTTGCAGCTGTGCCACTTGCATTGTGTCAATAAATCTCGTAACATACCGCTCAGAAGACATCCCTCCCTAAATTTCCTCACCTGGAGCCACGACCTTCAGATTCCTGCCCGAAATACCTAAGCGGCGCACCCCGCACCAGACGCCGAGGGCCGCGCTCGGCTACTAAATATAGAACATCCGGCGCCAGGACACTCCGGCTAATGCGTTCCAGCGCACTGTGGGGCCACGAACTGTCGTTGCGAAAGGGCATATGCAAATTATCTGGTGTAACCAACCCGTATAAAATATCTGAGCCTAAAAAGAACTTAATTAATGTCCCCGATGCAAGTGATCCGACGTAGAGAATAAATAAAGGAGCACAACTGTCAGAAGTAAACGCATTAGCACACAAACTGCAACCTTAAATAAAGTTTCGCTGGTACGAGCAACACAAACTGACAGCACGACTACATTATCAGAGAATAATAACCGGCCAAGTGCGAGTTGGACTCGCGCACCGAGGGTTCCGAACCTACCACCATTGACGTTCTTTACAAACACAAATGAAAAAATATGTTTTTTATTTTATTTTTATATTTGAGTTGATTGAATGAAAAGTAAATTTCGGTTAACGATTTATGACGTATTAAAAAAAACTACTTACTAGATCTCGTTCAAATCAATTTTCGGTGGAAGTTTGCATGGCAATGTACTTCAATTTTTTTTTCTCCTATTTTAGAAGTTACAAGGGTTGCACGCATTTTACCACTTTGGAATTGTCTCTCGCGCAAACTATTCAGTTTAGAAAAAAATGATATTAGAAACCTCAATATCTATCCATAGATACCCCACACGTATGGGTTTGATGAAAAAAAAATTGTGAGTTTCAGTTCTAAGTATGGGAACACCCAAAATTTATTGTTTTTTTCTATTTTTGTGTGAAAATCTTAATGCGGTTCACAGAATACATCTACTTACCAAGTTTCAACAGTATAGTTCTTATAGTTTCGGAAAAAAGTGAATGTGACATACGGACGGACAGACAGACAGATACGACGAATCTATAAGGGTTCCGTTTTTTGCCATTTGGCTACGGAACCCTAAAAACGTGACAATAGCCAAGTGTATGATATGACAGCGGAAAACACAGATGGTGTCCATCTGGTGGATCATGTCGTCGCTAGTTGCAGGAACGAGAGGATCAACACACACAATCACACAGTTTATCGAGTTTATAAAGTTGACTGTCGATCTTTCTACAAGTTTGATTGCATCATGTGACAAATATGTACGTACGTGAACGTATCCAACATTGCAGATCAAAGTAAGAATAATGCGTCTGGCACTTCATACAAAACACCAAAATGTGTACAACAGAGCAAAACTGTCAGTTAGTGTGTCAGTAGACAACAACTTAACTCACAACATACAAAACAGTTCGTTTATTTACCTACTACCTACTACTACTAGGAGTACATTGGAGGCGCGCGCGTGACAACATTCTTTCTGTAGTCAGTCTATAGTTCCAGCTCGTTCGAGTATGGTCAACATAATAAGTAAATAGAAATGAGGCTAAAGAGACAACCCAAAGGGTATATGTTAGGGCATGTAATATCTGAAGTTTTTCAATTCCGAAATTGATTTCCGATATGAGATTTTAATATCGGAAATCCGATACTAAAATCGGAATTGAACATATTTTTCATAAAGTTTAATTAGACACAAGATGTTTTAAATTATATTTTTTTGTAATCAACATAAAAATAAAACAACTTCTGTGATGATTAAACCATAAAAAAAAACATAAAACTGTAATCAATTTTGATAAATATATTTAAAAATAGCACAACCTATTATCAAAATCTAAATTTTAAATACCTTCTGAAATAACTTCACTAAAATAATCAAAAATAAAAAAAAAATTAACAAGAGAATAAAACTACTAATCCTGTACTATTTATTTATTTTTTAGAAAACCCCTTCTTTTCTTTATAATGCTTTCTTGGAAACTCCTTCACTCCGATACTCTTCTGCTACTAATTAAATAAAAAAAACTCAAAATCATCTTTAAAAAAAATTCAATTAGAAACAAATACAACGATACTACTTATTTACTAACATTATGTATCTAATACCTTTAAACGAGAAATTCTTGTATATATATATATATATACAAGATATATATATATATATATATATATATATTCTGAATCTCGGAAACGGCTCCGACGATTTTCATGAAATTAAGTATGCAGCGGGTTTCGGGGACGATAAATCGATCTAGCTAGGTTTCATTTTTAGGAAACGTCGTTTTATCCGTGTTTTCAGGCAGTGATAAACTGAAAAGTATGACTCTTTCTGACATCTATTGGCGAGTAGTTATAAGTAACACTAAGGCTATTTGACAATAGGTGGCGTTATTAAGCAACGCTTAAGTTACTTGACAATAGATGGCGCTGTTTAAAAAATCGAGCATGCTCGGTCCTCCAGGTACTATGTCTTTAAGAGAGAAACTTGATAGTGCATTCTCAATAAATTAAAGGCTTCTAGCGTTTTAGCAAAAGCAAACTTCGGTGAATGCATCAAAAATATCCGCTTACTTTCAACTTAAACTTATGTAAAATACAAACACTCTGCACGCATGTTATTTATACACTTATCACTCCTTCCGTTTTTATCGCATAAAAGTTAATAAGCTATAATAATATCAAAATAGGGAAAAATTGGCGTCCACATGCAAGGCCTTCCTATCTTTTCAGATTTTCTCAAATTCTTCGTCAAAAGTCATATCACATCTTGTAGTGGTTGGGTAGTTACTGTAATTGGATATTAAGAAAACTACCTCAACATAGTCTTTGTTTCTGTGACAGCTCCATTGCAGACAGAGTTTGCATTATATTTGAGGTTTAGGACATGCATACGCATTATATACTTTTTTACTCGTTGGTTTAAAAAATTTGTCTCCTTTTGAGTAGGAGGAAAGGTAGGAATGGTACTACTGCTATTAATTGTCATCTTTTGTATTAAGCTTTGCAAGTTTAAGGCGATATATGATTTAAGATAATGTGTTTTGCTTCTCAAGTTTACTGAACACGAATTTCAATATTGTGTCTGCTATGTACTATACATAATGTAGTAGGTCGTATTCGCGACACCAGTCAAAAAATCTAGGGACTGCCTCCATTTGATTCGGAGACAATAACTGACAAAGTTAGGAAGTCGTTCGGGGCGAGGCGACGTTGTACGAAGTGTAGATTTGTCTTTCAATACTCTCGTCCTCGCCTTTCGTTAGCAGTTGCGCCAACTCTATGGTGCTTGAGGGTGCTCGTGCCCCCAAATGTTAAGTGTGTGCGGCGCTCAGCCCTAATATTTTATAGTTTAACTATGATTTCAAGGACTCGGGCCGCCCTAAGATTTTTTTAAGCAACGTTCCTTTTCATGAAATTCCACTTTAGTGGAAGAAAGTACGAATAGAACTATTGTAAACGGACCCAGAACTCACCCTAAGTTCGGGGGTGCTGCGAATTGGGGAGCTAACTACACAGACTTATATTCATGCCCTAGTATATGTATAACACTTAAGAGTGATCTTAACATAACAACAAAAATAATAAGGTTCTAAAATTTAGAAATTATTTAGAATATAAATAATACAACACATCTGCTTTGCTTGTAAGCTATGAGACTACTCACTTTCACAACAGATTCCATTCTATGGATGTTAGACAAAGGTTACACTGGTACACACACACGTAACAAAGGTTACACTGGTACACACACACGTAACAATTTAGAACATCTAAAACATAAGTAAACTTTATAACTCCTCCAACTCGGTAATACGAATTAAGTAAACATATCTAAACAAAAAACCAAAAACTGACACAAACTCGTAGGTAACGAGGATAACCAGTATAACGAGACCTATGATCTGACCCGTTACAGCAACTCGATTATTTTGCCTTTGACTCACGAAACCTTCACAAACAAGTTATGTCTCAGTTCTATCTGATCAACCTTCGCTTCGAGTGATCTCAGGACCCCGTGTGGTGAGGTACTATCGGCTTCTGACTTTGAAGACTTAGTCAAAGCTTAAGGTGAACGAGAACACCTTAGCGGTGCGCAAGACAAAATGCATATATTATCGGCGTTCGTTCCCGTGGGAAGCTCTGGTCCACGCCACGCCACGTCACCGAAATTGTAAACCGAAATTGTTGTATCAAGTCTTCTATCTTCTGACTATTAAAAACGATATATTCTTAATGCTAACACGAACTTGAATATTTTAAAAACCTACTCGAAATCAATTATTTCCGACTTATCCAAAGATAATATAAGACTATGATGTTATTTTCTCCGCAATAGAAACGAATCGATTACCGTTACACCGTACCGTATTACATATATGTACATAGGTAATATTTTTTTCACCTCTCCAACACTAAAAGGGTGGTTTTGCTCTTCAAAAACAGTAGGCAAAATCAATTTTTGCTGCGAGCGTGAGTCAAAGTAATGCAACGTTCAAATATTACCTTTAGGAATTTTGCGATATTGAAAAAAAAAACAACGTGGGATTGGTTTAGAAACAAATTTATTTTAATGAAAAACATAACTACATTGCATATTTTCGTTGTTGACGTACTTAATATTTATGATTAGTAATACCTTCTAATAAGTTATGGCGTTTATTTCAAAAAAAATATGCTTTGTTTTCCATAATAGTGTCATAGAGTAAATTTCTGAACGCACGTATAAAAAAAAAGGTTAGATTGTTTTTTAACGTATTTATAATATATTGTATTTTTGAAGTGAAAACTTCTTTAGCGACGTTGTGCACTTTTGCTGTGATGGGTAAAAAATGTTAAACTCGCGTCAGGACATGTGACCTTTATTTACATTAGGTTAGTTTTTATTTTTAGTATATGGCGATTATGAGTAGTACAGGGAGGCTGGAAATGGGATTTTAATTCTATGACAGATTGAGATGTCAAATATTCTACGTCAAAAAAGTAAATAAACAAACATTATTATTAATAATAAATAAATATGTATACGAAGTGATGGGAAGTAAATAGCTAGTATGTTTTCACTTCTGCCGGCACTCCCGGAGTGCAACCCGTTTTTTTTTTAAATAAATGACTCGAGATACGAAGATATTTCTTTTACACCAGAAGAGCTAAGAAAACAAAGTGTCAATGCTGAACTAAGCTTTTTAAATATCTTAAAGTATGGAATTGTTCAATAATTGGAGAGTTTCAAAAGGTGCTAATGCTAAAAAGAATAGTTAGTACCTACCTATTGTTTATTTTTTGATAGGACCAGAGTGTACTAGGTAGTATTTGTAAATTAGAATAAACTTATTGCTTAATATGGCCTTCAGTGTGTTCCTTGCCTATAACCTATTTTTTCGCACTGGTAGAGATGAAAAATTGTATGTTTCACACGAGAGCAAATTATTTTAGGTCTCGTGCCTTCAAATCCCTCGCTGTGCTCAGTGGTCTATATTAGAATCACTCGCTCGGTAGCTCTTGCCCACTTGTTGAACAAATAACTATTGATCTCGGCACAAGTGCTACCCACCAACAGTATGCAAGTATTGTATAAAGTAATATGTCAAGGAACTAGCGAAATAGTTGTAGAAATCGAACAGTCTACATTCGTTTTCAGCTGCAGCTGAGCCTGCCCCGCACGCAAACACGCCGCACGCATGCACACCGCGCCGCAAAGCTCATAACTCGTAACATAACTCACCCAGATCACTATCTAGTACAATAATTTAGTTTTTTCGATCACATAGTCATTATGCAACCACATTGTGGACTTTCCACGCTTAACGTTCAAGGTTCGTTCGTTTTTATGGACAATAACATAGTAAAAAATGTGTCATAGCAAAAACACAAATTATGTGAAGCAAAAAGCGTTCATATTCCACGTACCTCTGGAAATTTGTCGTAGAACAACAACTTGAATTTGAGGAAAATCGTATTCAAAAACCTGTCGCGTTCACCTTGACATAAAGATGGTAGGTATCACAACCGCTGAATTATACATGAGTAAAAAATAAATAAAACCAACCGATTGCCGCTATCGAAGAACATAGACGGTCCAAAACAGCTAAAAGTGAGCAACATTTAATAAAATGTTGAGTAAGATCCAGGCGACGAGAGGAAAGCGGTTCGCATTAAAATACCCAAATAGGAAGTCGCCCGATCGTTCTGCGACTGCGACATTATCGAAAGCGCAATTTCTCATAAAGAGAACGAGTCGGAACATCCGCTTAGACTTAAGGAGAATAAAACCTTTTCACTTGGCTAGTGGATGATTTTTCAAAACCGATAAACACAATCGTAATTTTCAACTAAAAGGCCAAATACCAATTTTTATTACTTTAAATATAAAAGTTATGACAAAAAAATGTACAAGTCTGTCTCTAGACTTAGTACTTTAGGCTGTGTGTTGATTGATATATTATTCAGCGATTTTTTTTACATGTATATATTCCGTGCAATCAAAGACGTAGCAAGCATAGAAGACTGGTATTCGAACCGGTGCATAAATCTTCTTGGACGGACTTTGAATTCACTATGTTAAATATAAGAAACCAAATTCACTTACGATACGAATGTAGTGATTGACGTTTAAAAAGAGAAACGTTTTATTACAATAACATCGACGTGTTTAATGTTATTGAAGTTGAAACTGAAATTGTTTATAACTAGTTCCCGTCGCACAAAACGAGTTTACAAATAACGCGTCTACCCAAGCGCGTCACTTGTGATGATAAATCTAATAAATGTTTACTGCTAGTTGCCTAATTCAATTCGCTATAATGCTTTATGAAGTTACATGAATAATAAAATGTAATTCTTTTGCCATTCCGATGCGATCTGAAGCTATATTTTATCAATTACAAATTTATCGGACTGCGAACGCAGTAAATTAGCATAAATGTAACAAGACGAATTATGTGATTATCAATACACACATTTGATGTAGACTGCAACGCAATGAACTGCTATAAATGATAACTGAGACAACTTTAAGTACTTTCTATTCTAATGCCCGGCTAAATTAAATAAAAGTAAAGTTAGAAGATTCAAAGCACAATATTAGTGTCACACGCATTACACAAAATGGTGTTGGAGGAGAACCTGCTTTACTAACGTATGATGATGATAATGCTTTGTAGAAATATTGTTCTCATTGCAGCATTACCTGTAGTTGGTTGATTGGTTAGTTGGTCGATATTCATGAGCAATTTCTATAAGTGACAGACACTCGAACAGCTCTAGTTACTCTTGCAAGTTCAACTTATTATAACGACACTGTATTACGAGAATACAACATGTCTGATGTACCAAGTTGCTACATGTTGCAAGAATGTTTACACATATCTAACACATAACGCATTTATTCGTGCTGCACGAGCACATCAGCTCCAATGTATCACAACATTCATTCGTAATCAAAATCATATCGCAGCAGCAGCATCTCTGAAAACGCTAAGTAAAAAGACAACATATAGCGTCAAGGTGAGAAAAGTACTACCGGCTGCTGCGTTTGCATCATTACAAAACAAACGATGCGATCATGCGTCGCCCACTCATCAGTTGTCGACATTATATTACCTCTACCGTGATTTCATAAACAGAAAATAGAGGAAATCGCGATGATAAGCACATAGATCAGTTTCTCAGAAATATCCGATGTAAATAAATGTGTCTGTGAGTGCCAAAGTGTCACCCCGACCGACAGATTTGTTACGTTATTTAAAAAAAAGGGTTTCCAAGAATATTGCACAAAGGTAAACGACACGACATTATTCAAAGAATCCGTGCCTTGCAATTGAATTTCCTACAGTTACAAATAAATGTAAAGGTTAAACTGAATGTAGCTATGATAGAGAAGAACTTTTTACTTTAGCAATTTAAGAATGAAAAAGCGAGATACTTTTTCGATTTATGATTCGTCTCGTTTTTTGCCGAATATTTTTACATAAGTTAAGTACATGGTACATCGCGAAATAAGAAACACCTGCTCGTCTTTATTACTTAAGGAGGTGTATGTTTATCTATTTTAAAATGTTCGGAATGAATGAGATTAACACTGATGTAGGTGAGTAATCACCGAGAAATGCTGCCATTGTTTAAATTGGAGTTCATCAAGGCCGACCGCTGGGCCTCTAATGATGTAACACCACTTCAAATGTTTAACCCAAAGAGAACATTGTGTCGACGTCAATCAGCGTTTATCTCGTAACCTCCATACGGCGCGATGATATCATGATGACAATTCCAAACGATAAACTCGATACACTATGTAATGTATAGAGCAAATTAATTTAACGCTTACCTTTCTTCGCTTGCTTTTCACGTTCCTTTTCTTTCTCTCTGGCCTTCTTTTCCCTCTTTTCTTTCTCCTGCTTTTCTTTTTCCAATTTCTTCATCTCCTTTTTCATCTCCTTGTCGTTTTTCTTTGACTTAGTATCGTCAATTTTTTCGGAGAGAATAAAGGTCCCGGTTTGGACCTTATCGTCGGTTTCCTCCTTCGGCCTCATTTCCGCGTCCGCACTCACTAACCCACACTAGGATAATGTAATTATAGCAACAAAATCCCGTGTAAATGTAAATGCACTCTCGATATTCTGGATATTCGGTGTGCGCGAAACGTACCAATTCAGCGCAACGATAGACTATCGCCCGGCTCTGCTATTGGCGCGTTGGTATCGGAGTTATCACTCACTGACACTCGTAGCGGTCTCGACACTGCAGAACTTCGTGATACGAGATCGCCGAGAGCCAACCGATCGACAATATAGTGACCGACCTCGAGCTCCACTCGTCGCCGCGTCTCCCGCAACACTGCGCGCGCGCCGACCGCCCGCCGCTACCGCACCGCCGCTACCACATCTATTAATAAGCTCTACTTCCTTACTGTATAGAATCACGACAAGATTTATGGCCGTTGAACCCTCCGAAGCTTTTCGCGCCGGATGACTAACTTATAAATATAGGTAAATGATCTGATTAGTTTCGGCGAGCGCTCGCGTCTTTCACTGTCAAGGTTAAGAACAACAAACGGGAAGTAATCTTTGAACGTGCGGTCGAGACCTTCAACTTGATGCCGTGTGCCACCAGACTGGTGAGCAACACTAGCAGGTTCTCGGTTCCTCGTGTGCCGCAGTCCGAGCGTTTGTTATCCGTGGTACCACAGACGTACCACGGTTACTTTTTCCTAAACGTGGTACCTCAATGGAATCACGGTTAGCTTTCTCTAACCATCGGGTCGTCCATATGAATCCCCTAACACGATCCCTCAGTGAACTGATCCGTTCATCAGAATCCCCTGAAAATACCACAAATTTTGTGCCTTTATTGTAAACAGTACTACCAGCCGCACTACTGTTGGTGCTGTTTACAAAAGTACGAGTAAGAGTTCCGTTACATTAAAAAAAATTACACAAAAGAAATCAATTATCCCCCCCCCCCTTGTCACGCTTTTTTCCAATTTCAGTATGAAAAATTTGTCTTCGTCACTCTTTGCATGACCCCCCCCCCACTCCCTCTTAAGCGCGTAACGTATTAAATGGATGGCCCCTAACTATTGATATTAGACTAGCAGTTGCTTCACAGAAATGATAGATTTCATCAAGATATGCATTTTAGATGACCGCTTAGTTAATTGTCATTAAAATTATCACCACACCTGTTAGCGAAAACGGAAGGAACCTTACTTTGAAGGTTGAGTTGTCGCCAGATGTTAACAGTGACGGTGGCAACAGAAGTTACCAACCAGTAGGTATCAGCATGGGTTAAAATTAAATTTTTTAATAAAATTATAAATTAGTAAGTTTTAGTTGCTGATCAATAACTACACAACTCCGCAAATTCTCTCGAATTCTCAACAATGTTGAAACATACAAATGCCGGAGGAGCGCAGCACCATCCTCTGCTTAATATAAATAAATGGTCAGAGCAGAAACCGCAATGCTGATGATGGGTAACGGCTCGTCGCTCGTCGGCGACAGTTCCCAGGTCCCAGCGCAGTGGACCGTGGAGCGTCGCGCTAAATGAGATACAAGTATAGCTTGCAATCTAAGATTACGGATCTCGGACAAACTTGTCCCATATTTGAATTCCGGATTCGAGCGGCTTACTTAACAACAATCAGTGTTGCAGCTTACTTAAAGCCTGATAGCAATAATAAATATTCTGCAAGGCAATCAAAATGGTGCGGTATCGTCAAAAGGGAAATTAGTTAGTCCAATTGACAATTTTAAGTGTTACCAGTAACATTCATTTAAAAATACACATTATTTAAGTGCTCTGACCACTAAGGTAATAAATATTACAACAAAATGCTGATGGTAATAAAATGTCACTAGAAGTAATTTGATTTTTTGGGTCACGAAACCTATTATATATAGTATTTATACTCACTAAATATATCAAAAAGCCACAAGATCTAGTTACAAGGTCACTAAAACGGCGGCACTGATATCAATATAGACAGAATAATAAACTTCGCGTTCAGAATAAGTTACAAATCTTAGATTAAATTATGTCACATCTCCTTTCTTCACAATGACAACTTGAAAAGTTAAAACATAAAGCACTTATTTTAACATCAATTACAACAGTAATTATTAAGATATTGAGGAGGTCGGGTCTCCCTACCAGATCTTCTAATTATTGGTTCTGAATTTTGTAAGTTCTGCTGTTAAATGATTTGAGGATTTTCAGCAGGAACTTGACTTCTACGAGCCTAGTAATTTTGTTTATATTGATTAAGATTACTACCAACAAGTGACTGGGGAGCCTCAACTTCTTCTTCTTTATAAGATATAACAAATCATGTATTTCTAGTTTTTAACACACCATTACTGTCTAATAAAACCAGAGACCGAGGATTGTCCAGAATCTTAGCAGATTTCCAGATTTTAGAACCTTCATCCTCCTTGTAATAAACATTTTGTCCCACAATAAATTTATTAGATCTAGTCTTTGATTAATAGTATTTATATTTACTTACATTAAATAATAATACTGTTTTAAAATCAGAAACTACTTCTGACTTAAGGAAATCTTTCTTTATTGGAAGTCTAGTACGACAAAGTCGATTAAATAGCAATTAAGAAGGAGAGTATTTTGTTCCACAGACAGTGGTATTTCTATATTCTAATAGAAAAATTGCTAAGTCAGAATTAGTTTCAATACATTTTTTTACCATATTTTTACATTTTCCAACAGCTTTTTCAGCAGCCCCATTACTTTGATGATAATGTGGACTGGAGAATATTGTTTTGAACTGCCATTGCTTGCTAAACTGCAGAAAACTGTAAGAATTAAAGGGCATGTTGTCACAGTATAAAATTTCAGGAATGCCATGTGTTGCAAATATACTTTTCAAAATTTTTATTGTGGCATCTGCAGTTTTATTATTTAATCTATGAAGTTCTATCCATTTTGAGAAATGATCCACTAGAACTAAGTAATCATCACTTCCATATTGCATAATGTCAACAGAGACATGTTGAAATGGCAGTTCAGGTAGGTCTCTGATCCACATTGGTTCTTTTATGTTATTTTTAGAAAAATTTTTACACACCATACAACTTGCTACATAATTACTGATGTCAACATCCATTCCCACCCAGTGAAATAACGACTTTGTTCTAGCCCTAGTTTTTGTAATACCAAAATGATATTCATGGACTTTTTTTATTAAACATTCCCTAAGTAATAATCAGTCATTTTCAAAATATATGTCATTTTTAAAGTTGTAATAATTTTTTTTTGAATTTGGAACTTTGGAGATGGATGCTGGCCAACCGTTTTTAACAAATTGAACTATTTTCAAAAAAATATCATAAGTCTTGTTCTCTTCCCTAATGTGAGAGAGGATATCAGCAGAAACATTAACAGAATGTACTACCTCATTTAAATCAGCATCACAATCAATGCTAGCTTTTGAACAGGCACGACTTAGTGCATCAGCTATATGCATATATTTTCCTGGTATATGAATCATATTAATATCATACATAATGAGTTTTAATTTAATTCTTTGTAGTCTTGTTGAAGGAATATTACAAATATCTTTTTTCATGATTGATAATAATGGAAGATAATCTGTTTGCACTGTTACAGTTTTGCCATCGATAAAGGTGTGAAATTTTTTGCATGCAAATAAGACAGCCAAAAACTATTTTTCAATTTGGCCGTAATTAATCTCAGCTGCAGTAAGTGCTTTGGAGGCATAGTAAATAGGTTTATTTTTCTGTAACAAAACACATCCAATTCCAGTTTTACTTGCATCAGTTTGGATTACTACATTTTTTTGAGAATCATACAGATGTAGAACAGGTTGGGTAGTCAAAATATTTTTTATTTTGTTTAAACAATTAGTATGTATTTTTTGCCATTCAAAATAGTATCTTTTTTTATTAAGTCACGCAAAGGAGCAGTTATTTCAGAAAGATTTGGAATGAATGATCTCAAATAATTTACCAAGCCCAATAATCTTTGTACATCTGACTTATTTTTAGGTATATCATAGTCCAAAATAGCCTGTATAGTGTCTGGGACAGGACTAACAGTACCATTTTCAGAAATGTGACCTAGATATTTAACATTTTCAAGCATGTACTGAAACTTACTTTCATTAAATTTTATGTTGAACTTTCTAGCCCGAGTAAACACTTGTTGCAAAATTTTATCCATTTCATCTTTATTATTAGCATAAATAAGCACGTCATTTATGAATCCATTTATGTCAAAAAATATTTCAGATAGATATTTTTGAAACACTTCAGATGCCACAGCTACACCAAAGGGTAAATGTTTAAATTTATAGATACCAAATATGGTGGAAAAAGTACAATATCTTGAACTCTCGTCTGTTAATAAAATGTGCCAAAATGAATCTTTTAAGTCTAACACAGAAAAATATTTTGCATCTAGAATCTTAACCGATAATTCTGACACTGTTGGAATCGAACAATAATCTTTTACTATGGACTCATTTAAATCTTTAGGGTCTAAGCAGAAACGAATTGACTCATTTGGTTTTTCAACTATTACAAGTCTATTTACCCAATCAGATGGACCATCAACTTTTGAAATTATACCTAAATCTGTCAATCTATCTAATTCCTTTTTTAATTTAGGCCTAATGTTTAGAGGAACTCTATATGGAGGTTTTGAAGTTGGAATGGTATCCTTTTTTAATTTAATATTATATGGTTTTTCAATCTTACCTATGCCAGTTAATAAATCTTTGTTACATTTTATCAAATCTTCTCTGGAACTGTCAATTTTACTGTTGCATGATTCCACTCTCTTGACAAGGTTTAATCTGACACAAGCATCACGTGATAAAATTGGAATTGACAAATCTTCACCAGCAACGCAGAATACGTCTTCATATGTATCCATATTCAGATTTATATTTAATTTTATAATACTTGTGATGGGAGTTTTGTACCCATTCCAACTTTCTAAGATGGCTGATGTTTAATTAAGCTGCAAAGGTGACGGTGAATTTGCCGATATTTGGTTAAAAATTTTAATGGGAATTATGCTAACATCAAACCCTGGGTCAAGTTTAAATCTTATTTTCTTATCACATATTATTAAGTCTTGATACCATCCCACAGAATCAGTATTAAACTAATTTGATAAAATTGCACCACAAAAATAATCTGGTTGAAATTAAATTTTAGCTTCATTTACAGTTTTTACCATGTTACTGCGACACATTTTAGCGAAGTGGTTCTTTGCTTTACATTTTGCACAAGTTTTATTATAGGCTGGACACTGAGCGTATCGGTTTTGGTATCCACATTTTAAACATGGTTTTCTTGTGTAAAAACAGACTGTTTTTCTTTATTTTGTAATACTGTGTTCACCTCAGATTCTGTTATGTCATTTTGATTTCCTTTGCACTGCAACACTGCATTCACTTCGGATTTTCTAATATCACGGATTTGACTCTGATTTACGCTTGACACTCTAAACATTGTGACTAAATCTTCTAAATGTGGGTCTCCTTTTTTTTATTAGCTGTTCCTGTGATTTGCTGTCTTAAGACAACTCTGTCACGACTCATTGATTCCTTAAAGGTAACACAAAACTGGCAATCATTTGCTAACATCTTAATATCCGTAAGAAAATGTTCGAACTGTTCACCATGTTGCTGGTTTCTATTGAAGAATTTGAATCGACAATGTACGACATTTTGTTAAGGATTACAATATTCGTTAAATTTTGCTAATACTGTCTCTAATTTTGGAGTTTTGTCTTCGAGAGCTTCATCACCAATTAAATTCAATAAGATTGCTAGTTTTCTTGATTCAGGTACGGTAGTTAATCCACCCGCTTCTAAATATATCTGAAAAGCTTGCTCAAATCTTCTCCAATTTTCACATAAATTTCCCGAAAAGGATAGTGCTCCTGGCACATTAAACGTATTAAAAGCCATGATTCTGTATTTAATATTGCTATCTGACTGCGCCATGTGTTAATATGATTTATATTATTTTTATGAAACTAGTTTGCAATTTTTTATTTATTCTCTTACTTTTATTTTTTACTGTCATAGATCACCTAACCAAGACCATAGTTATACCATAGACAGAATAATAAACTTCGCGTTCAGAATAAGTTACAAATCTTAGATTAAATTATGTCACACTGCCCCCTGTCACTGTCGACGAAGTCAAACAGGTCATCAAAGACCTACGCCCCCGTAAAGCCCCCGGTGCGGACAGTATCTCTAACGATATCCTAAAGCGCCTCACTCTTCCCCTTCTCTGCCTCCTAGAAGCGATCTTTAACGCTGCTATCGAACATTGCACCTTTCCTTCTCAATGGAAAGATGCAATTGTTATAGGCATCCATAAGACAGGCAAAGCTCGTACCAAGCCGTCCTCCTATCGCCCTATAAGTTTACTAAAGGCCTTTGGTAAACTCTAAAAACGCCTCCTCCTCGCTCGCCTACGGAACGCTATTGTCTCCAGAGGCATTTTAATTGACTAGCAGTTCGGCTTCCGTGCCAAACACTCATGCGTCCATCAAGTCCTCCGCATCACGGAACATATTCTCACTGGCTTCCAACCAGTATTAGGTAAGGCCCGCCACACGGGCGCTGTCTTCTTCGATGTAGCGAAAGCTTTCGACAAAGTCTGGCACAACGGTTTAATTTTTAAACTGTACAACTTTCAGTTACCAGATCGTCTCGTGTTCATCATTTGTCGAATCGTAGCTTTCGCTACAAAGTTGAAGGCACTCTCTCTTCCCCCCGTCCCATAGAAGCAGGAGTCCTTCTGTACACCAACGACATCCCTAAAACGATAGGTACCCAACTAGCCCCTCTTTGCGGACGGTACCGCTATCTATACCACAGATAGGCAAGTGAGTCGAATCACTAAGAGACCCGCTATCACCGCTCTAGGCGAATGGTTTCGAAAATGGAGAATCGAGGTGAATCCCGACAAAAGCTCTGCCGTCCTCTTTACCGTGCGCCTCCTCCGCGGCCATCTCGCCTCTCTCGCTTCGGTCGTGCCATTCCCTGGCAAAATAAGACCAAATATCTCAGTGTGACCATGGATAGGCGTTTGAACTTCCACGCTCACACCAAAATAGTCAGAGACCGAACCGCTTTTGTCCTCGGTCGTCTTTATCCCATGCTAGGCAAGTACAGTAAGATGTCGCTTAGAAATAAGCTGAATCTTTACACAACTTGGATCCGCCCCATACTAGCTTATGCTAGCGTAGTCTTTGCGTTATCCAAGCGCAATGTCCACAAACTTCAGACCCTCCAAAAACGCTTCCTCAGAGCCATGCGGACTTACACAGAGACTCCGAACTCCCTACGATTCCCCAATATTTCAAAGACCTGGCAGTCCGCTTTTTCGAGCGTACACAAAATCACCCAAATCGATTAATTGTGCAATCCACAACGTATCATTCCCCCGATCGACCTCGGCACGGTCGTAAAACTATAGTTAGGCGGCCTCGGCGCATACTAACGGCCCCAGACGACGATCTTGCTGTCCGGATAGCGAGATTAGTCTCACGACCTCCCCCAATAGGGCCACCCTCCAAACACGACGCCGACGTCCCCGGGTCCGTCGGCGCCCGAACGGATATACGAGGTATCAAAGAGTGCCGGGGCGCTTCTCGCCCCCACTCAATCGCAACCGCACCCGCGTAACGGGGAACTCCCCACCTGGCGATGACTCACCTTCGGGTTCGAGACTCACACCGGTCGAAGGGACGCCCCCGAGAGCGACAACCCAAGCCGAGGCTTCCCCTGCGGGGAGCCCTTGAGCGTTGGGCGCTATATGGGCTGAGGCTCCTTCAGAGTCTCGCCCCAAGAGCCCGGTGAAGCAGTAATGGCTGCAACAGCCAACTGCATAGTCAGCTCAGAAAAAAAAAAAAAAAAAAGTCGTGGTCGCAGTTCGCAGCAAGAAATCAAGAAAGGAAGAACCAATATTCAAGAAAGAAACTCTGCAAGAAAATAAGTGCTCAATTGTAGAGTGAAGATGCAAAAAAGAAACGCTGCTAGAAAAAAAGGAAGAAACTCTGCTAGAAAGTAAGTGTAAAATAAGTGCTAGTGTAAAAGTGGAAATAAATCCGTCCCATCCGGCGTCATAATATACAGTCCACTCTACACGTCAGTGGCCTACTAGTAGCTAGCTACCGTACGGTTGTCTAATTTCTACAGCGCTTCGTTGTCGTAGCTTCGTTTTAGCAACCGAGGTAGCTAGCCTACACCCGTCGCCGCTGTGCGTGTTCGTTACAGCTAAGAACCACCTTTTTATTTTACTTTTACTGAAATAAATAAGTAGAGCTTGGAGTTTTTGCCATAAAACCTTTTCGCCACGAACTAGTTTGATCGGTCCTAAGCTTACCATAAAAATTCAAGAGTCATCTTTATTATCAGCAATAACTTGTTTATAGTTACTTCGGTTCGAAGCTTCATCAAAACCCCATTCGCTTATCAATCAGTTTCAAATCTTCTCCTCTCTCTCTCTACAGAGTCATAGTTCAGAGTCTCGTTAAAGGTCTAAAAGAGCCTGTAATTTGATTGCACTCCATTTCAGAAATAGTTATGGATTCATTTGGTGGTAAGCATTCTTGTTCGCTTGTTGTACTGAATAATACGAAGTATAAAAGTTCATACCCTCTTTCATGACAATTGGCCCCATAGTATTTTACTGCCATTTTGTGAGTTTCAATAATAGCAAATCTCCAAGTGATTTCTCTGAAGCTGGAGACCAAAACGACTGACTGACTACTTGATGTTTGTTCAGTTGTTTTTTCCGGTAAACGTATATTTCCCTTTTTGAAATTCTTGTGTATATTCCAGTAGGTGATCTAAAATTCATGCGATATTCTGATTTTGATTGGCTTTCAGTCTTATTTATTATTTCTTCTTAACAATGATCACTGATTTGTGATGCCTGCCTGCAGTAAATTGTTTCAATTTTGTAAACTACTACCATTTTACAAAAAAGTTGTAAAAAAAACTGGATAATAGCTAACACTCAAAACACGACATCACTTAACTTGATATAAAAGCAGAAATCGCAGAATAGTCGTGTCACTCGTGAGCAAACAGTTAACAGTATAAATGAGTAACCCTTGTGTGTGTTCTGTACCTATGCTATGCTGATGATGCTGAATTCGACCTTTGTTATTTATTCCTTCATTTTTAATTTCACTTTCAAAATTGCTGAAATCCTTAAATCTGCAGATGCAGTAATTGTTTCGTCTACCTGCTCGATACTTGATAACCCCTATATTTTTTTGCAAATAGCAAACTATATTATCAAAAGGAAGAAAATATTCAATTAATAAAACCTATTTATTTTAATACTATTATTATTTAAAACTTTCGTTTATTACATATAAATGAGTAGGCGCCTGTTTCAAACAAAATGTAGAATAAAATATAAAGTCAGTAAAGATCCGAAGCTATTCAAAACAAATATTTTGCTATTTACATTGTTAATATTAATAAACTTTTTGTGAGCTTTTTTGAACTTTTTTTTTAGTTTAAAAATTGAAATATTTTTTTTTTCGCCAAAATACTAGCTTTACACAAAAATGAATAATAAATAACATTGTTTCATAATAATGATAAAATCTATCGGAAGGTAATTTTTAAAAATGCTATGTCCTACAAATGGTAGATTCGATCCACTGTGCGGTAGACGTTATTTTATTTTATTGGACAAGTATTTCTTACATTTCTCACATTTCTCACAAAAGCGATTATAATATTAATTTGTCTCCACAGTTGTTACAAAATAGTTGTTGAGATTTGCCTAGTATGTGTAACAATACCTGTATTAGGCAATCCCGGTTTCCGCCCAAACATAGTAAGTATAGCAATACCTGTATTAGACAATCCCGGTTTCCGCCCAAACATAGTAAGTATAACAATACCTGTATCAGGTAATCCCGGGTCCCGCCAAAACATAACAAATCATCATATACCTATATATTATAGTGTACAAAATAAACGTTCATAAATCAATTATTGAGAAGTTTAAAGATTTATAATTAGGTATAGTTAACTGTAAATACATAAATACTATTATAACATATAAGAGAGATAAATATGTAAGTCGCAAATAGTAATTTAAAAGTGCCAAGAGAGCTTCGAGCTATGCTGAGTGTATGGTTCCGCACCCTCTGGTACATCAGTCTAATGTACCTCAGAACACTTAGTTGACTTTTGTGTGTATTCAAAGTAATTTCAGTTAATGTACTAGTAATCTAAATCTAGATTTTTTTAAGTATTTTTGATAACCTTTTCAGGTTCACATCTTGACCGACACGAGAGTAACCGAAAATCATTGAACTTTTGAAAATAGTGCAAGGGCATTCCAAAATAGGCCTGAAATGAATACATTTGGTTCTTATCATGAAGCCAATTTTTATTCGACCAGCCAACAATTTGATGTTTCCTGTCCTGTGGGTGTCAGTCACCTTGTTGACCGGCGCGAGGACGTACTTTGTAAGGAGTTTAAGCTTGGGAACACCGTCACAGTTGGACCGAAACTTGCTGCCATATATACGAGACGTAGCAAGTTTAAAATATTATGTTAATTATGCATATCACGTCACTGGAAAAGAAAGAATAATTCCTTAATAACCAATCTGTCGAGTTGTTGGTTAATTTTTCGACATGTTTAGGTAGGTACGTGAACATACTTTTTCAGCTATGTCAATAATATACCCACCATCAGAGAAACATTAAACCCCTAGAAAGCAATCTGGGCAAGAGGAGAATTGTTCACTTACCTAGGAGGTATATTTACCAATATCAGGACACGTAACATTATCCCCGACTTCGCTAAAGCACTTTGTGATATAACTTTCTGTCGAGTTACTCTTGACTCCCAACCGTATCGTATCGCCACATCCGCTATTCACACACATTATGTATGATGTTGTATAGAAACATATTGATTTATTACTAAATTATGTTTCATAATATCGTTCTGACAACAAATGATTATGAACAATGACTGTTGGCAATGTACCTGGTGACCGGTCTGCATCTTGCGCCGGTCGTCCTTAAACGTTGCATGTATCTATTCGGTATCAAATAATTCACACTTAATTTTAAACTTTCTAAAATAAACATTTAGATACTTAACGGTCATTACAGTTTGGTTGAAACTTATGAAAAATAAATACTTTTGAGATTAAATGGGTTCAAGAAAACAATAAACACTTGTATTTTAACAATAACATAACAGTGTTTAATACACAAATTATTCTGGTAATATCTCATCAGCAAAACAGAGCTGACATTTTCATCCCCAGAAGAGATAACCTGTGTGTTTCTGGTACCACACCCGCATCATAATACAGGGGGGTCAGAGATTTTATCAACCACTTTAATCCAATTTAAGGTGGTGAACCAGCTTACAGCTTGCCTGACGGTAAGCTAAGATGGGTAAAGTGACTCCCATAATATAAGCCGTATATGAACAGGTTTAGATTCATAAGTGGTAAAAACAAAACCTCGAGCAGAATGATGAAGATTCCACCCTCAACATCGAAAGATCAATATTTTTAAAAAGTACTAAGACGAGATGTGTCAGCTCCCAGAACACAGAAAGAGGTGCAAAGTCCTCCCTCAACCTTTTTTAAAAGTACTAAGTTGAGATGTGTCAGCGCCCAGTGCACAGAGGTGCAGAGTTCACCCTCAAAACCGGCAGGTCAATCATTCGCTCCCTAAATATATCACAATCAGCAGCGCGTCCTGCTGAAACACAAGTCATAATGGTAGGTAGTAAAGCACTCCTAAAAAAGGTTGACCAAAAAAATGTACCACCTTTAAGTTACAACGGGGTGCAACTTAATCATAGCCAACAGGTAAAAAATCTAGGCTTTATAATAGCAAATGATCTTTCTTGGTCACTTCATGTCATTGAGGTCAGTAAAAAAATCTTTTCGATGATGCATTCCCTAAAAAGAATGAAACACTTTTTACCGCAATCAGCTACTATTACGCTAGTTAACTCCCTTTTGCTTCCTATAATGGACTATGCAGATTTATGCTATACCGACATAACTAAAGAACTACTAAACAAACTCGACCGCCTTCTCAACTTAAGCATCCGTTATCTTTTCGGCTTGCGTAAGTATGATCATGTCTCTCAATATCGCGACAGATACGGTTTTGCCGTTCCAATCCGCCCCTGCGCATAATACGACATCTTATTCGGATTCGTTCAGTTCGTTTGTTGCACCTTGCAAATTCTCAAACCGTACTAAGACGGGATGTGTCAGCGCCCAGTACACAGACAGAGGTGCAGAATCTACCCTCAACACCGACGATCAATATTCTTAAGCAACATGATAAATGTGAAGACGTGCAAGGTTCAGCGAGCGCCTGTCCGTAGCACACCCTGCACCCTGCACGCACACCTCACGCCGCGCGCCGTCGCCGCACTCGGCCGGATCGAATGTTGATCGAACACTTGCGCTGCGCTTATCTTATCGCGGACACCGATTTTGTGCTCGATTGCGAAACGGCCAATAGCGCGGCCCTGCGACAACAAGTGGAGTGCCGAATAATAAATACAGCGATAAACAGTATGCATACTTTTATTACATATTAGTTAGTAACGATTATAAGGAATGCATATAAATCCAAAAAAAAAACCCAGTCTGTTATTCCGATTATCGTCCCCTATCCATTTTACTATTTCTTTCTTCTTTTTTCATGAACGTCTAGTTCATGAACAGGTGTCTCATTTCCTCACTAAAAATAACTTATTAAATCCCCTTTAATCTGGTTTTCGTCTCGTCCTACGGCTACTGCACTTGTCAAAATCTCTGAAGACATTCGTCTCGGTATAGCAAACAGAAAAGTCACATTGCTAACACTATTAGATTTTAGTAACGCCTTTAACACTGTTGACTTTGTGGAGCGGCGGCAAAGAAGAGATCTCCTGCCAGGCAAGGTGTTATGCCTAGGGACCCCCGTGGTCCACTTAACTTGCGCTTCGATTTCCTTATATTCTGAACTGCCAAAGGAACTTTGATAGCGCGATGTAGGACGCGTGACGTCAGCCTTGCTTGTAGCGGTACGATTTGATCCGCTACAACTTTAATATATTACTTTCACTTTTAAGTTCTCTTAAAACATCTCCAACATCAATCGACTGGTTTTATAGTTACTTGCGAGGGCGCCGGCAGCGGATTAAGGCGTCCCGCAAGGTGGCGTGTTGTTCCCACTTCTTTTTGTTATTTGCATTAATAATATAACAACTAATTTATCTCCTTTCTACCATCTATATGCAGACGATCTTCAAATATATACTCAGACTCCGGTTAGTGAACTGAGTAGTGCAGTTGCGATTAAAAATGTCAATCTTGCTCGTATTATGGTCTGGAATACCTCTGATGGTCTAACCGTAAATTCAAATAAAACACAACCTCTCGCTGTGGGTAGTTCAAGAATGATATCTAAGATTAATTTACAGAATCTCCTTGTGAATATTAACGAAACAGTCGTTCCATATAGCGAATGTGTTAAAAGCTTAGGCATCATCATAGACCAGACACTTTTCTGGAAACCACAATTAAGCGAAATTAGCAGAAAAATGATACAAACATGATGCTGAAAACCCCAACACATTATTCGCAAGCATTTGTATAATGACTTGTTCACTGTCACAGCCTAAGGCTAATACTTTACCCTTTAATGTCAAAAAAGTCTTTATGAATATTTAAAAAAACTGGTAATTACACATTACTTAAAGAGTTAGGCTGTCTCATCGATACTGTTTATTTATCTATATTATTTAAGATGTATGTAGTTTGTGCATTTATATTAGTTTATTTTATGTATTTGATAAATATTTATTTTGTTTAGATGTTTGAACTTTGTGTATTAGTATTATGTATTATTCATATGTATACCTTAAAATTAAGCTATTGCTATACATGTTTTTATTTTATTGTTTTTTTTTATATTGTTAAGTTTTAATTCGTAACTATTTTTCAGTTAGCACATACTACTCAAAAGTTTTTTAAAGTTTACTTTACCCAAAAGTTTTCCGAAAGAGATCGCTCAGTGGCGATAAGACCGCCAACTCATTATTTCTTTTATTGTTGTAATTGTTTTGTATTTTTGTATGCACAATAAAGTATATTATTATTATTACCGAAACAATGTCAGGTTGGTGGCGGTTGGCGGTGACTTGATTTTGCGGTCAAATGCGTAGCACAGAAGGGATTCACTCACGTGACGGACGGATTTTACATTTGGTACGGAACCCTAATGAAACGCGACGGAATGTGCGAAGTTCGATAAGCACTCGGCCGGTTTTTTATTTTCATTAAATGTGCAAGTGTTCCCACAAAACAAATGGGAGGGATCGTGAAGCCGCGCGCGGCACGGTGACCGGTTGACGTACCTTTGTGCACCGTAGGTTAGTGTCAAGTGTCACCTACATACGTTTGCGCTATCTGATGGTTATCTATATATCTCTGTGAGTTAGATAGCAGAGTGGGTGAAGTGTAAGGGCGACACTAGTACGGACAATTGTCGGACAAACGAACGTCTATGTGTTACTTTCAGCGTTTTTCCGCTGGTGCGTTTTATAGTCAGCTAATCGCAAACGAAAGGAAATTTGTCTTTTCAAAACCGACCGAACGGCCCGAGCCAGACCCCAAGCCCCTAATTATTACGTAACTAATTTTCCTTCATTTGAGCAACACACTATTTTTGTTTGTGACCATATAATAATAATTAAGAAATTGAAAACAATTCTGAGGCTGGCAAACCGGGTAATGCAAACCTTTATCTCTTCTGTGGTGTAAACGACCCTTAACAAACTGTTCGAGGCGTTGGCGGTGCCGGTGGTGTCCAGAACGTCGTTGCGTTCATCGCGCAAGCAAGCGATGTCGAAGGCTCGGAGTTCCTAACCCTTAATTGAATTTTGACGCTGTAAATTGTCAGATATAGATGTTACAATTATTTATGATTTTATAAATATAGAGATATTTTACTGTCCATGGTTCTTCAGTTAACGCGTATAATGAAAGGCAAACGATTTTTTCATGCAATCAAAACAAGCACTTGACATCCTTAACTCCTTGTTAGGGTTCCGTAGCCAAATGGCAAAAAAAGGAATCCATAAGGATTCGTCATGTCTGTCTGTCTGTCCGTCCGTATGTCACAGTCACTTTTTTCCGAAACTATAAGAACTATACTGTTGAAACTTGGTAAGTAGATGTATTCTGTGAACCGCATTAAGATTTTCACACAAAAATAGATAAAAACAATAAATTTTTGGGGGTTCCCCATACTTCGAACTGAAACTCAAAATTTTTCTTTTCATCAAACCCATACGTTTGCGGTATTTATGGATAGATCTTAAAAAAGTTTCTAATATCATTTTTTTTCTTAACTGAATAGTTTGCGCGAGAGACACTTCCAAAGTGGTAAAATGTATCACCCCCCCCCCCCCCCCCCCTATCTTCTAAAATAAGAGAATGATAAAACTAAAAAAATATATGATGTACATTACTTACCATGCAAACTTCCACCGAAAATTGGTTTGAACGAAATCTAGTAATTTTAAGAAATGTGTAAGAGTAATAAGTGGCGTGAGTCCTATGCAATCGTGTAGACAATTGTTACCGACCTTAAACCTTCTTACTCTACCTTGTATGTATGTATGTGTGTATGTGTGTGTATACGAATTATGTATGTTCGTTAAAAAACATCCACACTTATTAATAAGATTAGGTAGTGTGCTAAAATTTATTACGAGATTTCCTGATAAATTAGGTAGTACTCTACCTAGACTTAAAAAGAAATTAACAGACAACAATTGTCACGCTATGCAAGTCAAAGTATTTAATAAATTATTTTGTAGATTTTTTTATTCTCTTAATGAATTTCTTTGCCATAAATTTAAATAAAATTGACATAATTATTCTTATTTTGACATTTTTTTATGATATTATTATTTGTTAGCCGATTATGTTGACTTGTTTCTCGTACCAATTACTAAGACTTACTGTGCTACTGTGTGCTACTGTGTGCTACCGGCGCTTAGAGTGTTTTTTATTGTTACAAGATTTTGAATGTTATGTAATTTTAATGCTAACAGTTTGAGAATTTTTTGTATCAAGATTTTGCATATCACTAATTGATTAATTATGTAGAACTTAAAATGTACTTAACATCTTTATCTGTATTACCTATACCATAATTTGAGCAAAATAAAGATATTCTATCCTATTCTATAAACCGCAATTTACCTTTCATTCAATCAATTCAAATATAAAAATAAAAAAAAAACATATTTTTTTGTTTGTGTTTGTTCAGTACGTAAATGGTGGTAGGTACGGAACCCTCGGTGCGCGAGTCCAACTCGCACTTGGCCGGTTTTGCATTATTGAATTTGTAAATACATATCAGACCTAACTAAGGGTATAATATGATGGTTGCGTTCGCGTATCGTTGCATTGCATACACAAGGAAGAGGCGACGGACGTTTGAGATGCGCAGTTTTTACTTTCGGGAAATATAAATCTAGTGTTGAATTTTGGAAGCAATAAAGGCGAAAAAAGACGAGAGATACAGTGTTACCTTTTTTAAATAGACAAATACGCGGTGAATTTAACAATTAATATTTTTGAAAATACGGTAAGATAATCGTGCTAACAATAAATAATGTTATTAATAGTGGCTGGAGACTTAAATTGCGTTATTTAAGGATACCCCAGTAGACAAGTCAGTTGTCCTGGACACCCTTAGCCATTATATGGCCCATTACAACACCATAGGCCTTTCCTTGGAGTAAGGCCATGGGTCCACCGCGCTGGCCAGGTGCCTAGCGAAGCCCGAAGGAGTTAAGAAAAATATGCCATTAGGCGGTCACCATCCTATCCAGGTACAGACCATTCCCGACATTGCTCATGTTCGCAAACCGTTCTCGATACAGGAATGTACCTGGGCCACGAGCTCCTTAATGATAATTAGGTATTTTTCCAATCACTTTCCAGTAAGTACTTACTTACAAGATCATTATCGTCAGCGACGGACCACAAGTAAGCGAATGGTTCATAATTAATAACCGATGTTAATTTTTAAAACAATTGTAATAATAAGTTCAAACAAAATACATTCGTAAACCACGAATGGGTGCCTTTTTTTAGTTTTTCACTTGTATCTCAGTAACAAGCACTCGTAGCAGAAAGCACTCTAAAAATGGTCCTATGCTTTTACGTAGGATTAATACTTTCGGAGTTATGGGGCCCGAGAGCGTACAAATATTTTATAAAATCGTAATACGTTATACGCTATGCTTATGAATCTTTTAGATATAATATTAAGGCTGCCTGTAATTATGTAGACATGACAAACATCTTTGAGTGGTTTGCTCAGCGCCAGCAGCAAAAGCAGAACGTATTCCTACTTGAAGTTGCAATAACTTGACTTTGCCGAAAGCATCCTGATTATTCGTGGGTTCAGTGGGTGTTCAGTGGGTGTAACACTGCCTCATATATACATCTTAATGAAAAGCGACCCTGACACAAGATTGTTTCATTAATACACGAACCTGACAATTGATTGTTTCATTAATAAACGACCCTGACACAAGATTGTATCATTAATACACGAACCTGACAATTGATTGTATCATTAATACACGAACCTGACAATTGATTGTTTCATTAATAAACGACCCTGACACAAGATTGTTTCATTAATACACGACCCTGACAATTGACTGTTTCATTAATAAACGACCCTGACACAAGATTATTTTATTAATACACGACCCTGACAACTGATTGTTTCATTAATAAACGACCCTGACACAAGATTGTTTCATTAATACACGACCCTGACAATTGACTGTTTCATTAATAAACGACCCTGACACAAGATTGTTTCATTAATAAATGACCATGAAACAAGATTGTTTAATTAATAGACGAACCTGACAATTGATTGTTTCATTAATAAACGACCCTGACACAAGATTGTTTCATTAATACACGACCCTGACAATTGACTGTTTCATTTATAAACGACCCTGACACAAGATTGTTTCATTAATACACGACCCTGACAACTGATTGTTTCATTAATAAACGACCCTGACACAAGATTGTTTCATTAATACACGACCCTGACAATTGATTGTTTCATTAATAAACGACCCTGACACAAGATTGTTTCGTTAATACACGACCCTGAAAAATAATTGTTTCATTAATAAACTAAAAAAGGGCCGCTATGAACCATATGGACCAATTTGTCTAGTGACAATCGATATGCCACGTCATGACTTAGATCTGAAATGAGTGTGAGCAAAATCGATCCAGCGGTTTGTTTTTATATCTAAAAAATAGATTTTCTAAAGACGCAGTAACAGTCTTCATGTATAAATTCTCAAATAATAGCTCGTGCGGTACTTGTTTTATTGTTTATTTGGACTTAAAATTCAATTCTACTAAGGACTCTTTTGCTTTATGCCCCTTTTAAGGATTTTTATAAAATAAGCCGTAAGACCACTGCCAAGTAGAATAACTTAAGAATAAAACGTAACATTTTGTAAAGTAATTTGATTACAATTTTTGTAAAGTTTATTGAAGTCATGAAAATAAAGTCCATAAAACCACAGCAAAATAATAATATCAAAGCAAAATAATAACTTGTATATAACGTAAAAATAGTTTTTTTATGTATAGATAATTAAATTTCCAAAAGTTTTATGTAAATTAATAAAGTTAACAAAACATATTAAAGTGTAACAATGATAAGAACTAACTCATAGATAATAAAGTATGTAATAAATATGTAATATATATACTAAACTATGTAATAAATAGTAAAGTAATATGTACAGTCGTAGGAAATATCTGACAGGTTTTGGTTTAGAATTAGTTGTCTAAACTGCAAAATCAATATGTTTAACGGTTTTTTTTTTTATTAAAAATATAAGCGTAGGAAATAATTCGTAACTGAGGAAACCATAATTTCTGTTAATGTTTTTTATGAAAATAGACAGACACGACGCAACGAGAAGTTGGGAAACAAACGAATACCCCGCTCGACTGCAGATTGGAGATTTTTTTATACCACCTAGGTGACAAACAAGCTTACAGCCTGCCTAATCAGCAAGTGGTCACCCTAAAGGACACCCCTCTTAAACCACACAGTGCTGACTATTTAGGTCTTGAGGTAGTTAAGAAAATTTTTTTTTTGACGGCTATTAATAACTAGTAATTTCGTAAGACCTTATGAGGGGTCCCCCAGCGCATGTACATTTGCTTTATGGGCGCTAGGCTGAAATCGATGATGTTAACTCAAATACAGCTTATTTTTCAATGGGAAAAATATATTATAGATAGGTGAACAGCTTAGCGTTAAAGGTTGAAAATAATTACAGTTATATAACATAAGATATATAAATTCTATTTCAGTAATTTTCTCGCTCTATAGTTACTTAACATTTCATAAAATAAATAATGTTCTCGCTACTAGTTAATAATGAGTTATGAATTAAAAATAGAAAAACGAGAGGTTCGGCCGTTATTTTTTAACGCAGTTGTAACAGATATCTTAAAACAAATACAGTTATTTACTAGTTAGACAATGTAGAAAGCCATGTTATTTTTTTCAGTCTAAAACTTGCAATAGGACAGTGGAATTTTAAAAACGAGCAGGAAAATGCACATTAATGTAGGGCGCAGCCTTAAAACCAGTTGTTCTGCAAGAGACAGTAAAGCGGGAGCGCTTTCACCTGTGCACCGACCACTGTTGCGAGACGATCGACCGTCGAGCGAGTTGTGACCCTCGCGAGAGTTTTGCATTACAAATAGGTATATCCATTCATCTAGTTCACCTTCATTCAAAAACAGGACAGCACACCAGCAAAACCGTGCGACACGGTGTCTCCGGCTCTCTTACTTAACGTTAAGACGGGCAGACACAGTGTCGCCAGATGCAAAACGTCGCTTGTAATTTCGCCGATGACATACCACAGCTCTGTAGGTGTCCGCCATCGCGCCACTTACCTCGCGGCTGACTCATCACTTCGCCTCGGCTCGTCGCATTACGATCAGTCCGAAAATCGTAAATCGACGACGTTGAAAGCAAAAGTGGTTAGTTTATTACCTTCTACGTCACCATTATGTTTATTAACACACAGATATAAAAGATATATGTCTACTTACATCATTTGTCAACCGAGGTATATATTGCACACTCCCTGCCATAGCCACAAGATAGTCTTATTCGACACCTACTTCCGCCGCCGTCATACCCTCCACTGCTGAGGCATGGGCCTCTTCCTTGATGAATGAGGCTTTAGGTTCTGACTTGGCTTAACGACTGCTGTCATATGAAAAATAGCCAGCCTAGAGAGCCGGCAACGAACAGTCAACAGATGGTGACCACTGAGCAGTAACGCGAGCCGCGAGCCGCACCGCTACGTGACACCGCGACACCGCTGCGCACCACTGCGCGTCTCGCTCCATAGATCACCAGAAGCCCTCGACCCCGACTCAACACTAACTAAGGGTTTCTTCACAACTACTAACTATAAATTGCCACCAATTCTCATTCCTTAACTGTATCTATGTAAATTCTACGTTGCCGCAAACTAACCGTACTTGATGGAGTTGTCTACACTACGGGTGATGTCATTGAGGAGTTGGGAGTGTGCACGATCGTCCAACACGACACACTACACTAGTCGGACGGAAGACCTAATTCACAATCTGACTTATTACCTGTTCCAGGTAGAAGCCTGAATTTTTCACACAATATGTCTTATAATGGGGGATTATCTAACAAATAATAAATAGTTAAAATTTAAGGAGGGTCCCCATACAAGAAACACATTTTCGTTGTTTTTGCTCTATCGTAAAAACAGAAAGACATACAAACTTTAAACTTACAGTAAAAATAGTGTGAACTCAAAGTATTACAACAAATAATAAAAACCGGTCAAGTGTGAGACGGGCCCAAGCAATTACTATTTAAAAAACGGGTACAGCGCCAACTAGCTTATCATTATGAAAAATAGTAACACATTCATTTAGTGGAACGTGGAAACGATATTCAAAGTTAAGCAACGTCGGACTTGGTCAGTAATTAGATGGGTGACCGCTTAGCAGCACACTTCTTTTTGTTTGTGTAAATGGTGGTAGGTACGGATCCCTCGGTGCGCGAGGCCAACTCGCACTTGGCCGATTTTTAATACTTTTTTTTGAATAGCGGTGAACACACCGAACGTACTCCCCATTCCACTCGCACGTCACCGCTCTTATATAAATAAAAAATAATAATAAAATATAAAAATAGTTTCTCATACTTTCGTAAGTTTTCATATTTCACAAACCACTGAATCCCACAAATTGGGGGCTCGTCCGGGATTAAAATATTTTTGTCGGAGATTCGAGGAACATTACTATAACGTGAAGGGACGCCGACGTGTGCCACTTTTGGCAAAAAAAACGCCGTCCGAAGATGTCAAAAATTTATATGGTAAAGCTAAGAAGCGATGAAGAAACGGAACGGAGAACGAAGGCTTTCAATCTTATAGACTCGGCTGATACTAAATTCAACGGGTATGATAAGACATATCAAGTGGGCCCAAGATATCGAGGACAACGCGAAAATTTTTGGGTGACCTGCCCAGCAGACTCTGAATCATTGACGGGAACGGCAGAACTATGGTTAAAATACGAACGGGTTTAAAAACGTACGATGAACTTAAAGCGGCTTTGCAAAAGGAGTTCCTTGACTCTATTAACGCGAAGGAAATGCATGACTTGATGTCGAGTATGAAAAACGTGATAGCGAAACCTTTTACCAATATATGCTCGTGATGGGCGAATTGGGTAGACGAGCTAATTTCACTGACTGTGGCTGTTTTGTCAATGATGACAGGTACAATCTAACCCTTATGAAAATATGAGGCGACTTGACTTACCTCCATAGGTGTTGTTCTGTACCTAAATGGAACTCATCTGTCTGTCCTATGTCTTTTAAGGGAACCTAAGGGAGCCGTAAATTATAGTTTAAACTGAGAGAGGACATAAAAGGTAGGGACAAGATCTAACTTAAAGTATTATGATACAAAGAGAAAAATTCAACCTAATGTTCGTGGCATGGGAACTTAACTAAAAATTGGCACATCACTTTTACTCTTATCACCTTTTTATATAATGAACAAAACACTTTTCTGAGAAAATAGGTTATTTTTAATTCGTGCAGAGTGTTGCCAGAACACACAAAAACAGGTTCCGTTCGGAACCTAGGCGCGGCCCCGATAGCAACTGTACAAAACAGTTTCCATACCACAGACCTAGGATTTTTTCGCTACGCTATATACATTACATTCTCTATGGGCCATACAGTATATCGTCGACGGCATAACGGATTATGAGTCAGACAAATCTATTTAACTTCCAATGCTTTAAAAGAAAAATTGAGCATTTATGAGAAAATAAAAGAGAACGTGAAGATACGCGAATAAAAGAATGAATTTGAGTCTAACAGGGAAAATAGTACGAGTGAACGACGGCGATGTTTTAAGTGCGGAGATTTCGATCATGTGGCTACTTCATGATCCACAAGAGTGAAGTGTTGTCGATGTAATGAATTTGGTCATATCGGTAAATTATGTCCCACAAGTGAGATTAGCTACGGAATCGGGAATCGACGTGTGACAACACTGTTGTCTTCGCGGCCATTCGGAGATCTTCGGGTAAGTTCGACAAAGTAAGCTATGTTCGGGTTTGAAACAGAAACCACGATACCCGAGCGTAGTAGGTACTAATGAATCGGGGGTGCACGATGACTCCGGCTGTCAGTGTCGAGAGGCTATGCGAAATGTCAACAGTTGTACACCACAGAATTCAATTAATAAATCTGTCAAAATGGTTCAAATGTGTGGTTTAAGCAAAAATGCTTTAATAGATTCAGGTAGTGAGGTTAATCTCATGACTAATAGAGTTTTATTGCGGGCTCGGTTTTGTGAAACATTCTGACGACTTAGTCCTGTCAGGTCTGAGGGTAAAGCATTTGTCGATGTACTTGTGACATGAGATGACATTCATATAAAATAGTAGATTATACAACAAGTGAAAAGGGAATTTCATTCGAGGGATTAAGTTGAATACCGAGAGCAGCAAAGGATTCTAAAGTGGAATACCGAGAGTAGCGAGAGATTCTAGAGTAGAATCCTGAGCGGAGCGAGGGTTACAAAGGACCGAGATGAATTTTTTTACACTTTAATTTCTACCATTGACTGAGAGGAAATAAAAAGTATCTATTATCACATTTTGGTATAAATTCGGTAATTATTACCGGGTGATAAGAGAACAATGACATAAAACAACCACAATAACAATTAAAACAATTTAACATACATAACATCACGCCTGTTTCCCACAGGGGTAGGCAGGGACCAAAGAATGCCACTTGCTACGATCCTGGCATACCTCTCTTGCCTCATCTATACGCATCAATGCTTTCATACATTTCCTACGGTTCCGCGTACTCCTGACCTGGCCTTTTCTGAGAACGTACTCAATTTGATCTACATACGTTTGCCGAGGTCTACCTCTACCGACCCTACCAATTGCTTCAGATTCATAAATCTGTTTCGTGCATCTATTTTCGTTCATTCTTTTAACATGTCCAAACAATTTAACAATTGTTCCAAATTCAAAAGGTTTATATTCACCCAGTTTGTAACAGTGAGTTTTATTCACTGCTATGTTTTTATTCACTCAGTGAGAAAAAGTGATTTTTATTTACTGTTATTGATGAAAAAAATGCCTTTTTCAAGTGGCTATGGTAAAATGTGATTTTTCACCTAGTGTTTAAAGATGTTATGCGTTAAGTCTGACTTACCTCTCGAAACCCGTGAAGGTACTTGCATACATTTTTCTATCGAATTCCAGCGTTCGAATAACTCGAGACTGTTCCCAATAACCTCCCTTATCTATACAACCAATAAAGTTAGAAATCTTACACAACCAATTTTCAACACAATTTCCAATAAGGTCCAAGGTATCTTTAGGTCTATGTGTGAGAATGCAGTGAGAATACCGGCCTTTGCAAGTTAAAGAGGCACCAATTAAGCTAAACATTGTGCTTAAAGATGACATCTCAGTAGCACAGCGACCAAGCAGGCTGTGTATCGCTGAGCAGCTAATTCTGGAGAAGCAAATTGATGATTGGTTGCAAAGCGGTATCATACAGGTCAGTCATTCAGAATATTCGTCAAAAGATGGTTCAGTTAGACTATGTATTGATTATTGACTGTTTAACTGTAAGATTGTGAAATATGAGTTCCCACTTCCTGTGATTGACGACTTAATTGACAAACTATGTGTAGCAAGAGTTTTCATAGTTTGAGATCTGAAAAATGGTTTTTTTCTTTAATTTAAGGGTGAGCAAACACGGACAATTTGACTTTTTCCGTGCCCCATTCGCATTAGCCGATGTCCTAAAACCTTTATAAGACTTGTCAGTATTTCTTCATAGAGCTGTCAGGAAAGGAATACTACTGGTATTCATCGATGATCTTTTGATTCCAGCTACAAATGAGTAACAAGCACATGGAAGATTAAAATATGTTTTAGAAGGTTCATCGAGTTGGCTGACAGCCTGGAAATAAATTGAAAAAAGGCAAGCATTATTCAATGTGAGATTCAATATCTGGGACACTTAATTATAGATGGTGATGTAAGGCCCAGTCCAGAGAAGAATGATGCAGTATTAAGGCATCCAAAACCAAAAACTATCAAGCTATTACAGTTTTATTGGACTCACAAGTTATTATAGAAAGTATATTTGGAAAATTTTGTAGTAATAGCTAAGCCGGGTAGGCCGGAAGGAGGGTAAACAGGAAGTATTTCTTACCCCTATAAATGAAGGTGAACTTACCCTGAATACATTACACTTAGATCGCATCGGAGCATTATGTGAAACAAAGAAGCAGTTAACCGTGAAGGTTTTTTTTAACAAACACTATACCATCGAGCTACAGAAAAATCAACAGGACCATCCCGGACTCAATGAGGTACAATTATACACCGATGGTTCAAAAACAAGGAAGGGTATGGGAGCCGGTGCGTACTCTGCTGACCTAAACTTGTACGCCTCCACAGCTCTGGGTAAGTTTAACACGATATTCCAAGTGGAATGTGTAGGTATAATCCAGGCTGCAAAGGACATGGCGAGCAAGAAGATCACGGACTTTGAAATCAGAATTCTCTCAAACAGCGCTGCTGTCCTAAGAGCTCTCGATGGTAACTCAGTCAACTTGGGACTACTATTTGAATGCCACCAAGCTCTACAGGTAATATCACCGTTACAGTGGGTTGGATAAAGGACCACAGTGGATCATTAGGCAATGATGCGGCTGATGATCTAGCCAAAATCGGCTCAAGCTCGGCGCCGATAGGGCCGGAGCCAATCATACCCATACCGTTCAACCAACTGCGGTCTTGGCTTAGACAGCACACACTCCAACAACATCAATCAGAATGGGTAGGTGGTACAGGTTGCCGACAGGCCAAGGACTCAACACGCAATCTAAACCCCAGACTAACTAAGACCCTGCTACGGATGAACAGGGATAACCTAAGATTGGTAGTAGGGATCTTAACTGGTCACTGCTCACTTAACCGACATCTTTTTCTTTTAGGTGCCACTGACAGCCCCCTTTGCAGAGCATGCATGGGGGCCGAAGAAACGCCGTCCCATGTAATGCTACATTGTGCTGGGGTGGAAGACAACAGGGCAAAACACCTGGGTACCCCAGGAACGCTCCAGGAGGCCTGCAGCAATGTGGGTCACTTGTCGAGATACTGGAAGGAACTGGGCTGGCTGCAATAGTCGGCCATCTGCTACGCACAAAGCCACCATCTACGTGTGGCAAGTGCGGAAACCAGCCCGCCACAAGAAGAAGAAGAAGCAGTACATGCTTACAATGGTGGTCTTCTATACCAAGCTTGGTTGGTTATTTCCTACAAAGACTACAACCAGTAAAGAAACACTAGACAAATTGAAAATATATCAGGATACATTTGGAAATCCTAGAAAATTATAACAGACAAAAGAACCACAAGTAATGATTTTAAAGAGTATTGCGAACACAAGGAAATAGAACATTTATTGATCACAACTGGTGTTCCAATAGGAAACAGGCAAGTAGCAAGAGTTCATATAGTTATAGTACCTAAAAACTAAACTATGCATAGAAAACAAAAATTTGTGGTTTAGGCATGTAAGTAAAGTGCAAAGAGCTTTAAGTAGTATGTATCAGAGCAGAACATTAAAACCACCCCATTTCAGTTATTAACCGGCATCAAAATGAAAACAAAAGAGGATTTAGGTATTCTAAGATTATTGCAAGAAGAAGTCATTGAGTAATTTAGTCAGAAGGAAGAAAATATAAGTAACCAAACTTAACAAGAAATTTTGAGAATTTAAGCCAAGAATATCCAGTTCTACAACAAAAACAGAAAGCAGAGTCATAAAAACAATCTCAGTGATTTGGTGGCCACAAAAAGTACTCACTTTGGAACCGGTTTAAAATTAATACCCAAATTTTTAGGACCTTATAAGTTGGTGAAAGTCAAGCATAAAGATTGTTATGATATTGAGAAGGTGGACAGCTCTACTCGAGAGTTACATGAAGCATAATGATTGTTATGATATTGAGAATGTGGACAGCTCTACTCGAGAGTTACACGAAGTACATGAGAGGGGAAGCTTTTCTTTAATTTTACACAACAAGCCTTTGTGCCAGACAGGGTTGAAGGCCTGTTGTACATCCAGGGAAGCTGCTGAGGTGTATTCCATTCTTTCAAAACTCTGACGTATTGAGTGGTGGACATGATGTAACTTGATGTACCAGTTTGAAGAAAAGTACTTAAGAACGCTTAAGTTGTGGAATGAGCTCCCTGCCAAGGTTTTCTGCAAGGACTACAGTATGGAGTTCTTCAAGAAAGAAGTTATTAGATTTCTGAAGAGTCGGCAACGCGCAAGTGATAATCTGGTGTTGCAAGTGACCGCTTACCATCAGGCGGACCGTAAGCTTGTTTGCCACCTTAATGGTATTAAAAAAAAAAAAGTTTTCCTCAATTTGGTATCATTATCACCTCAGAGACTTTCCATAATGTGGGGAAGAACCCAAACTTGGGACTAGGTTATTTGGCAAGGTGATGATAAAGCATTGGCTTTCTCTTGGTCTGATTTCGCCCATCTAGTCCCTTGTGGTTGTAGAGGAGATTTGGATAGTGACAATTGGTTAAAATACTTACATGCCCACTAAGGAGTAGTTGGTTGCCTTGGTAGCTGTCAATGACTTTAGATGTTGTTTGATTGTTTCTTAATTCTCGGAAGGCTCTGTTTTGGACTGCTTTGTTTTCTATGTGTCTGCTAGGATGCCATACTCTATGCAGTCTCCGTTTTTCTAAGATTTTCTTTTTAATTTCCCATTTACAGGTGAAGCAGAGTGAATTTGAAAAGTTTGGTGTGTATTACTAATATATTATAACCCGAGCATGATAAAAGGAACCATCTACACTGTGTCAGGACTTTTGCTAATAAAAAATCAGTAAAATCAGGGTCCAAGGGGTAATTTTAGTTCAGGTGTTGCAATTGTAGTTGGTTTTTGTCAATAGTCCTTTAGAGCTCCCTCCTCTAGTTGTAGTTAGTCTGGAGCTCCAATGCACATTTTGGCATTCTAATCTCCTCGTGCCAAAAAGCGTTCCCCACAAGGAATTTGAATATACTGTAAACTGGGTCTTGCTTATCTCATATTTAGGAGTACAGTTCACTGCTGACACTGTGACATCTTAATATTTATCTGAAAAGCCTAATAAAATAAAAGTAAAATAATGACCAAAAAGCCAGTGGTGCCAATACTTAATGTACTTGAGAAATTAGAAAAAAGACTCATAGGTACACACCAGGCTCAAATCTCCACCTTATTAATTGTTTTGTAACATAACAGTCTGCTCTGCAATAACTGCAACTAAGAATCTTGTATGTATTACAGTTTCAACAATACGGCAAGAAAGACACTTCAGCTTTCCTACCTTTTATTCTTTAAATATTTTCACATTTGTACATATGTATGCAAAAATATTCCTGAACATGTAGTTAATCTTCAATTACTACTCCTGTAATTGATTTACCTTCACTACTACTGTACCATGTTGGAAATTCAAATTTGTCTGTATGTTCATTATCATTGTTGGAGTTTGAAAATAGCACTAACTTGAACTCATAAAGCTCACAAAAAATTGAAATTTGCTTTGTCATGTTATTATTATGTCAATTTCGTCTATGCACTAGTATTCTTGATTTTATCACATGTTTACGAAAAAACTTTTGGGCAATATCTGTAAAAATGGCTACCTTAAAGTGAAATATATAGAAAATGAGGCATAATTTAGTAGATTCAAAAAAAGAGTATATAATTTTTTTAATCCCCACTTTACATATATTAAAATTTTTATAATTATTGATCCATTTTACATATAAAAAAAAAATTTGATCACAACATTTATTCTGTAATTCATAAGACATTCAGTTTGCAATGTGTATAAGAATTTATTCTCTAACTGGAGGTTTGTCACACCTTTTTGTTAATTTTGCACTATGCAAAATTTCAAGTTTTTTAAATTTTTTGTTTTAATATTTTGTATTTATTATTAACAAGCTTTTGCCAGCGGCTTCGCCTGCCCTAAATCAGCGTGAGATACTTATGGCAACTCTATGATTATACTAAAGAACTTTGTTATAGCAAGCTATAGCTGCAGCTATGTTTCGTTTGTAGAAGCTGGCAATCAATGAATTTGGCCAGCGGCTCCACCTGTCCTAAATTTAGTTATGGGTGTGAACTTCTTAATTATACTAATGAAGATTGCTACAGCTAGTTTAGTTCGTTTAAAGTAGGTTATTCCCAAGGGAACTTTTGAATTTTTCAGGATAAAAGCTCTCCTATGTCCTTGCCCAGGACAAACTATTTCCATACCAAATTTCATCTAAATCGGTTCAGCGGTTTAGGAGTGAAAAGGTGACAGACAAAGTTACTGTCATATTTATAATATTAGTATGGATTTCATGACAAAATAATAAAAAAATCCCTGCATGCTATTGAGACATGTTGCCATTATGTAAACAAGGCAATTTTAATGTATGTATGAGCATTAAGAGTGTTCCTTGTATCAATAATTACCATTAGGATAGTAAACACTACAAAAAGTAAAATAAAGAATAGAGAACTGGGATGCCACAAAAATAGTGATGTAAACTAAGAAAATAGGTACATATGTACTTAGAATTCTTTCTTTAAATTTTGTCTAAGGAGGCTATAGTAAATATGTATGACCAAGTTTCTGACTGCCAAATCAAATACCTAAATAGACAACAATCTCACACGGATTTCAAGCTTCAAGGTCATACTGATTAGTGATGAATGTCAGACATCTATATAATCACCTAGCTGCTACTCTGCACATTAGCATTACTTAGATCTAGCGTCAAGATTAAATTATAACTGATCATACGGATAGTTACATAAATTATCCGTTTCCTGAAGATGCGGAAATCTAAGAACCTTAGGTGACAGTACGAACAGCTGATAAAAAATACCAAACTTTAAAAAAATCACCCGCCACGATACTGACGTGTTTTAGAGCTTCATACACGATATTTTACACGTTATAAAGCAACTTTGTTAGACCCTATCCCTAAATTACAAAAATGTAAAGGAAGACAAAATAACGATACGAGCAAAAAATCGATAATTTAAGCAATCTGTACATGGCACAAATGTTTTCAAACAGCAGCCGAGACGCAAGCTTTAATAGAAAAATTAATAATTTTACTTGATAAAGCCGTATTGCGCTCCAAGTTATCTCATAAAATAAGAAAACAAAATTGATAGCCGGTTGTACTCACCCATGTCGGTGCTGCTTGAATATAACTTCTACACGATTTTTTAAAACATCACCTTTGCATCATCGTCAACAGTTCAGGCTTATGCACTTATGCCTAAGCTAAAAAAGTACAAAAATCAAACACTTATAGTTCCTATTAGAAGTCAGGATAAAGAAAAAGACTTCGACGAATGACTACACAATCCACGAAATTATTTGACACAAACAACACAATCAGTGTTGCTAGATGAATTCTGGTTCAAGTCGCCTAAGTAGCCTAAAATTGCCAAACTTTTTACTTTTGAAAATTAGCCTAAAATCGCCCAATTTTCAGCAATTTTTTTTGTACTTACATTCGCAAGTAATTTTTTTTTCTTTGGTTTTGTCATATCTGTCCGTCTGTCGTCAAGCAATAGCTATACGTACTTCAAATAGTAAAAAGTAATTTGAACGCTTCTACTTTCATCATGTATTTTCAATAATTTGTTTGTAACCCTAACCCTAAAAATAAAACCAAAAGTTTATCTATCTATCCTTGCTTTCTTTTTCTTATCCATTCTTCCGCTTGATTAATTAAAAAATTTCTTAGTTTATTAAATTTTTGTTTTTTACCACCAACTGGAATTTGTTTAACAGAAGGCAACTAAACATTAAAATATAAACTATAATTTAACAAAAACATAAATCTGACTTAATCTACTAGAGAGCAGAAATAAGCTTAAATGACAAAATATTCAATGCCCTATAAGCAGTTATGCTGACAAAAAATAATCGTAATGATATAGTATTTTTCCAGGCTAAATAATATGTTTTTAAGGAAAAATTCGTTGCAAGACCAGACCCGTTTTTTCGTGTAAAAAAAACGGGTCTGGTCTTATATATATCTCAAACAAATATATATCACTCGGGAAAAATAGGGGGGCTTCTAGGGGGGCACGAGATTTTGCGAAATCCTGCATTATGGTATTTTAACTATTAAGAAATTGCTTCTATATACCTACACAGATCACCAGCTAAGGCATGATGACTTAATTCCAAGTCCGGTAGATTTTCATTTTCAAAAATAAAAACTTTTTGCAATAAATAAAAATCGTTGAAATTAATCGACAAAAAAACATATTTTTTGTCATATATACAATTTTTTAATATCGATTCTGACCATGATGAAGAACAGCCAAGTAATTCATTAAGCAATGAATTTAACGAAATTAAAAAAAAAAATATTGCTGTGAAACCTTAGTTAATAATTAAGAAAAAGAAGAACCCGAAGAAAAAAGATGAAAGCGAAAAAATAATGTGATCGCTTTTTTAGTACTTAAAATTGTTATATAAACATAATACGTTGCTTAAATTTTTGTACATATAAAATAATATATGAAAATGATGATTGTTAATAAAATTTATAGTAAAATAATAATAAGATTAACTCTTACATATCAACAATTTTTTTAATATAACTGTTCGAAACATAATCATGACTTGCATACTTTTCACTTTCGATTAATTTCCTTACTTAAGACTTATTCTTATGCCATGGTAAATCTTTTACACAACAACTTATTCAGCTATCGAATTCACTTCGTTTTCCTATTAGAAAAGCATAGTCGCTCTGTGTTCAAAGATCTAATTGCCAGTGGCTCCGCCCGCCCTAAATTAAGTTATTTGCGCGGTGGCCAATCCTTCAGAAATCTAATAACTTCTATCTTGAAGAACCCCATACTGTAGTCCTTAGAGAAAGCCTTGGCAGGGTGCTCATTCCACAACCCAAGCGTTCGCGGGAGGAAGTTTCTCTGAAAACGAACTGTACACGACCATTTCGGTTCTATAACAATGAATTCCCTGCCTATGGCTAGCGTTGCGATGGAAGAAAGTAGCCGTCGGCATAATTTCGAACAATTCCTCAGAACACATCCCATTGTACAAGCGGTAGAACACACACAGGGAGGCATAGTCTCTCCTCAGACTTAAGGGATTCGGATACGGCAGGTGAGTTTGGGATCGTCGACAATTTTCACAGCCCGTCGTTGAACCGAGTCAGAAGGGCCAAGCTGGTATTCGGGTTAACCCGCCTAGAGATGGCAGCAGTAAATGGGGCCCGACTTGCGACTTGTAAAGCTTCGCTCTGTTGAGCACACCAGGTTTTTTGGACGGCAGCTTCACCTTGTCTTGCATATAATCTCGGAACTGATCATCGCTGGAGATGTCAACACCAAGGATCCCAATTGTCTTGGAAATAGAGAGGGGAGTGTTCTGGAATTGTGGGACCACAGTGAATTGGGTTATCTTAGCAGTGAACGCGCAGACTTGTGTCTTTGTAGGGTAGAATCGGAACAAGTTTTCTCGTCCCCAGTCAGAAACCTTGGACAGACAGGTCTCAATTTGAGACACAAGTTCTTTACGTTTTTCCTCCACAACGTTAGCCTCCAGTACTGTCATCTGCATAGCAATGTATGTTGTTGATGTCCAACATGTCATTGATATGCAGTAGAAACAGCGTAGGAGACAGCATAGAGCCTTGCGGGACATCAGCATTAATGTCCGTGCTATGAGAGCAACTACCGTCAACTACGGCTCGTATACGTATGCCGGACAAAAAGCTAGCCACCATTTGCACAAATCCTCGGGCACTCCGTAAGGCAACTGGCAACTTCGATAGAAGACTCCGGTGCCCGACCCGATTGAACGCCTTCGCTATGTCCTGGCTACATGCCAATGCCTCCCCCTGACTATCAATGGTTAGTGCCCATCAGTGTTTGAGGAGGTCATTAGTCAAGTGACCGTGGCGAAAGCCATTATAGACGGTCGCTGACCAGGTCATGTTTTTCTAGGTATCTTAGAAGCTTTGTGTGAATCACACGCTCCATGACCTTAGAGAGGAGGGAGGTAATAGCGATAGGCCTGTAATTCGATGAATCTGATCTATCGCCCTTTTTGGGCACCGGGTGCACATTCGCAGTCTTCTATGAAGACGGAAATGAGATGCGTGAGCACAGGACATAACTTAGGAGCACACTGTTTAAGCATCACTGCTGGTAAACCATTTGGCCCACTCGACTTGTGAACGTCTAGAAAAAGCAACGCTCACCGTACCCCCGCTGTGTCATGGAAATTTCCGGCATGGTCTTACCGTACCATGGTATAGTAGTTGGCACAGCGCCATCGTCGTTCATATTTGAGTTGGAGGCAAAAAGACTGCCCAATACATCGGCTTTCTCTTTCGCACTATGGGCCAAGTCCCTATCGGTCTTTCGCAGTGGTGATAACTACGACTGGCAGAAATTCCCTTCGGTAGCTTTATCAAGCGAGCAGAAAGCACCAGAGGGATAGCTAGCAAGTGGTCCACCTATTTTACCGATGAATTGGAATTTAGTTCTGGCAGTCTTAGTGAACCTGGAGGCAGTGTTTGATTTCCGATTTAACTCAGAAATATTCGGAACCATATTATTACGAGCCATGGTCCAAGCCTCATATGCAGTGTGCTTACTAATTCTAGCTTCTCTGCAAGACCTACTAAATCACGGTCGTTTTTTGATGCCGGCAGCTATTCGCAAGTTAGGAATAAAACATTCCATACCAGCGAGGATTGTCTGAGTTACTGTGACTGTGCAGACGACAAGGTCTTCTGAGCTAAAGCAGAGTAAGATGTATAAAATTCTCGCAATCCATCCCAGTCTGCCGACTTATAGTGCCACACACGACCCCAATTAGTCGGCCCAGATGGATCGGATTGTGTGCATGACACATGAGTCCTAACGAAAACGAAACAGTGGTCCGCGGAGCCAAGAGGCGCATCAACTGAGACGGAGTATCCGTCGTGACGTGTAGTCAGCAAAAGGGAAGAAGTAAGGAGCTCGTGTGGTCCTCTATAGAGATATATCTGGAATTCTCGTTGGAGAAACTACCGGCTTCAAGAATCCATAGGTCAGAGCAAATTCATAAGCAGATATCCCTGCATGATAATTGGTTCGAGAACTGAGCCACTCACGATGGTGGCTCCTCTTTGAACTGATATAACTAATTCTGCTGTGTGATATTGCTTTAGACTTTGTCAGTCGTCAAACTATCACAGTATCAGGTGTCTGAAGAGTCGAGTTACGTTAATATATATACAGTACACGCATAGATACGAGTGTGGCCGCCGTGATCTACGCGCACCCATAAAATCGACAGGTCCCTGTCTTCAAGGCTATGAAGGCGGCGACAGCAGATATCCTCACGGAAAAGATACACCGGCAAAACCTACGACAAAAACAGAGTAAGGAATTGGTGTATCTGATACATGCGTACCTACAAAGCGTTTGTATCTCACATCAGTTTTGCCCTAGTGTTAAAAGTAAGTGTGTTTTTTGTCAGCTGGAAATTTTTGGAGCATCGTTTGGATTTACTTTCAGACAAATGCTGGAAGCCTTTCAATTTTAATAACCATGTATATAATATTAGCAGTTTTGTTCAATTTTTTTTCAATTGTATTTTTTTTAAGTTTATTTTGAGTTTTACATAATTAGTAAAGGAAAAAATGAATAAGTTTACATAAATTGTATAGAATTAGTAGTTTCATTTACAATTATTGGTTAGATATTTTAGGGAAGTTATTTCAGAAGGTATTTTTATTTATAAGAAATATGTAGTACCTTACTTATTAAACATTCTAAGTAGTAAAACATAAACTTATTTTTTGCCAAATTGGATTTTGCTCACAATTTGTGTATTATGATAATTTATTTTTAAATATATATCTCAAAATATTGCTTTTAATCATCAAAGTTATGTTTTATTTTTGTTGATTATTAAAGAATCGGCCAAGTGTGAGTCGGACTCGCGCACGAATGGTTCCGTACCATAATCTATAAAAACGGCAAAAAAAATCACGTTTGCTGTATGGGAGCCCCCGTTAAATATTTATTTTATTCTGTCTTTTACTATTTGTTGTACAACAGCAACAGAAATACATCTTCTGTGAAAATTTCAACTGTCTTACTATGAAGCTTCATGACATACAGCCTGGTGACAGACGGTCGGACAGACGGACAGCGGAGTCTTAGTAATAGGTTCCCGTTTTGTACCCTTTGGGTACGGAATCCTAAAAAAAGTTTCAAAACATCTTTTTTTCTTTTACAACTTTATGAAGAATATGTTCAATTCCGATATTAATATCTGAAATCCAATATCGAAATTGAAAACCTTCCGATATGACACGCCCTAACCGCTATATCTGTTCCGAGCTTCGGCAGTTCTAGTTCTAGTACCGCACCTTTTGTCCTCCAAGTTGTCTCTGCACTGAATCCTCACCTTTAGCCTAAGTAACTTTTTTTAAACATTGCAAGAAATAAAAAAAAAACAGTTTTTCAGCGGCCACTCCATTCACATTCAATGTAGACTTTTGATGTATGAAGAGAATATTAGGGGTATTCACGCCAACCTTAACACGGTTGACCATCACCTAGAAACTGTACAGCCGACCATTCTCTTTTTAACGGAGACGCAGATATCCTGCCCGGCCGACACATACCTTCATTATCCCGGCTACAAACTCGAGCACAATTTTGTGAGTCGTGGCGGTGTACGTATGTTCGTCTGGGAAGATAAGGGGCGTCCATAAATTACGTGAGGTGTTGTTTTTAAATTTTCTGTCCCTCCCTCCCCTCCTGATGAGATGTCGTGAGATTTTATTCAACCCCCTCCCCCATCCCCCAATATCACGTGAGATTTTGCAAAATGTGGGTTTCTTACGTAAAGAGGTTGGATTGTTATTGCATAACATCGAAGCATGAATAAAATTATTTTCTTTCGAACGAATTAATGAATGATCTTAATCTTATTACGATAACGCTTATGATTAAATCTTAAGAATGTACAATCTGGATTAAATGGACCAAAATAGTATAATTTTTTATTTGTTTCAAGCAAAAAAAAAAATGTGTGATATTTGCCGAGACCCCCCTCTACAACGTAAGATTAGATGAGATTTGACTTGACCCCCTCCCCCCCTTAAACATCTCACGTAATTTATGGACGCCCCAGATATTCCCCCGACCGACTTCGGCATGGTCGTAAAACTATAGTTAGGCGGCCTCGGCACGTATTAACGGGCCCAGATGACGATATCTGTCGTGACGATTAGTCACATCGACCTCCCCCAATAGGGCCTCCCGCCAAACCCGACTCCGACGTTCCCAGGTTCGTCGGCGCCCGCAAGGATACACGAGGTATCAAAGAGTGCCGGGGCGCTCCTCGCCCCCACTCAATCGCAACCGCAACCGCACCCGCGTAACGGGGAACTCCCCTCCTGGCGGTGACTCACCGTCGGGTTCGAGACTCACGCCGGTCGAAGGGACGCCCTCGAGAGCGACAACAAAAGCTGAGGCTGCCCCCGCGGGGAGCCCTTGAGCGTTGGACGCTGTACGGGCTGAGGCTCTTCAGAGACAGGGACCTGTCGATATTAAAAGTGCGTATACATCACTGAGATCGCGATCTTTTCTATGCGTGCCTTTACAGGTCTCACAGCGGTGACACGGACGTAGCTCGACTCTTCATGCATCTGAGTTTGACGACTGACAAAGTTCTAGAGCAACATCCCCCAGCAGAACTAGTTATTTTGGATGACGCCCACCATCGTGAGTGGCTCAGTTCTCGAACCAATAACTGAGCAGGGATATCTGCTCATGAATTTGCTCTGAACTATGGATTCTCTCAGCTGGTACTTTCTCGAACGAGAATACTCGATATAGAAGACCATACGAGCTGCTTACTCGACCTTCTGCTGACTACACGTTCAGACGGATATTCCTTATCAGTGGATGCGGCTCTTGGCTCCTTGGACCACTGTCTCGTTTGGACTCAAGTGTCATGCACACACCCCGATCCATCTGGGCCTACTAATTGGCGTCCTGTATGTTATTATAAGACAGCAGACTGGGATGAATTGCAAGAATTTTAAACATCGTACCCGTGGAGGCAGCTCAGCTTTAGCTCAGATTATCCTGACGTCTTCGCAGCCGCAGTCACAGAACAATCCTCGGTGGTATGGAATGTTATATTCCTAACCCGCGGGTAGCTTCCACTGTCAAAAATCTACCGTGGTTTCATAGGTCTTGCAGAGACGCTAAAATTCTTAAGCAAATTGCGTATGAGGCTTGGACCACGGCTCATAATAATAAGGATCCGAATATTTCTGAGTTTAAACGCAAATTAAATGCTGCCTCGAGGTTCAGTAAGAAAGCCACTGTTTTTTTGAAAATGATTTTTATAACACTAAGGTGATAAATAACCTTGCGGTCCGCCTAATAGTAGGCGGTCACTGCAGCCTATGAACGCTTGCAACACCTAGTACATCACTAGCGCGTTGCCGACCCTTCAAAAATATAATAACTTGTTTTTTGAAGAACACCATATTGTAGTCCTTAGAGAAAACCTTGGCATGGAGCACTGTACGTGACCATTTAGTTTTTTATGGTGTGAGGATAAATTCCCTGCCGGTGGCGAGCAGTGCGATGGTAGAAAGTAGCCGTGGGCATCATTCCGAACAATTCCCATTATGCAAGCGGTAGAACACACACAGGGAGGCAGTCTTTCCAGGGATCGGCGACCATTCTCACAGCCCGTCGTTAAACCTAGTCAAAAGGGAGATGGCAGCAGTACTTCTATATGGGGCCGGACTTGCGACTTGTAAAGCAGCAACCTTTGCCCCGAGGTGTATTGCTGCTTCGCTCTGTTGAGTACACTAAGTTTTTAAGATGTCAACACCAAGAATCCCAATGCTCTTGGAGATGGTAAGGAGTGTTCTAAAATTGTGGGACCTCAGTGAATGAGTTTTTTTTAGCGGTGAACGAGCGTGAAAGAGCGTCTCCAGTACTGTCATGTGCATAGCAATGTATGTTGTTGATGTCCATTGATTACCAGACCTTAACCTTCCTTCCACTTGTTCGGCAATTCTGCTGCGTATGTATATGTCCCAGTTTTGTGTTGGTCTGGGATGGCCCTCGTACTAGATAGTAGGTACTAGTTACAAGGTACTACAATTGAATAAAACAAGAGATTGAAAACATTTTTATTTAATCTTCAACTATAAACACAGTGTATGTATGTGGTTGCCGTTTATCGATCGATCGCTCGCGCAATATAGTAACTTACTGCTTCAATCATAATTGTATTTACCTACTTGTGTCAAGTTATGATTTCCACTTGAATTTATTATTTTCAGATATATAATATTGTACATTTGAGAAGTTTTCTGTAAAACATTTACATAAGTGAATATTTAATTGACAGTAATAAGTTAACATCTGAGGACAAACCTACTCTTATTATTATTGATTTTAAAACCGATGTGACCTCTACTTTTTGTGATAAGGCATGACACAAGATGGCGGCGCGGCGACCACACCACGTGACCAACGATACAGCACTTCGCAAACCAATTTACTTTTATTTACACAACTCCACCGAAAACATCCAATACGCGATACAAACTTATACTCTCTGTACAATACTAAACCATTTTCAATACAACTTTTATTCTGTAACAATTCCAATAATATTTTTGCGTGTTCTAACTTTATAAATTTCTTTTGTTTTTTTTTTTTATTAGTTAGATGTCGTTGCATTTGCAATGATATATTCTTTAAATACGCAATCTCAATATGTCGTTAGCATTCTCATAATTATTATATTTACGTAAATGAAAAACATTCAGATTTTACGTTGATTTGTAATTTGTAATAGCTAAATTAAGTCTTTCCCGTCAAGTTATAACGCAATGTTGCCAACTAAATATCTGAGATCGCGGATTTGGTAAGGAGTGCAAAAATAATTTGTAATCTAATTTCCGCCATACACGTACGTACATTTTATATCTAAATCTAGCGACAACAAACAAATTCGAAATCTTTGTACAACTACGTAAAGAAATAAAGGTTTATTTACAATATTATTTTCAACATTTCGTTTGCGAGCAAGCGTTTTACCTAAAAAGCCACAGTGACGTCACGACCCACGACGCGGACGACTACACCACACGTCACCGGCGGTTTTTTATTTCACACACACTCATTCCCACTTCATTATCTCACAGAGCTGCCCTAATCCTAACTACACTTTAGTGAGGACATAATCAAAATTGTTACAGCTAATTTACTTCAACATTGGTGTTACACGATCAGTGATGATTAATACAAATTAAAAGGGGGAAGGCAATATTGTGTCTTAGAAGATTCCTTGTGCAGCATATTAACAGGAAAGGCACCGAGATATATATTTATATGTGACATATTATCAAACTAAACTACAACCAAATCTGAAATTAAATGATACAGTTTGTCCGCGAGTGTTGTGCTGCCTGAGGGGCGTCACCCGTGAGTTTGCCCCCCCCCCCACCCGTCGCACGAGACGGCTCTCAAAACCTTGTTAAATAAATATCGACAACGCCCCTCAACCTCATTATAAACCGCCTCTTCACGGTAACTATTACAAATATATAAAAATAATTTTTAAAATGATTTTGTTTCGGTAATAAAAAAAAATATTATTTCTTTAGGGACTGATGTAAAAACGAGAAGTGTTCGTCAACATCGTCACAAAACTATTTAAAGTTCGACTGCGAGAGTTAGATAAACTTACATAATTATAATCAAAATGAATAAGATTAAAAAATGTGTGCAGAAAAAACGCGTGTAGTTAATTAATTAATTAATTAATAAATGACAATAAAAACGTAAATTAACGTTTTGTACTACTGTATACCTACTACCGTGGCCGGGCCCCTCGCCCCTCGTCCCGACCAGTGGATTCCGTTTATAACGTCCCCTGAGGAAAACGGTCGATATCCTACTAAATTGATTACGTTTTGCTTTTATTTTTAAGGATACAGTAAAAGATAGGAAAACTTTTAGTCGTCAACTTATTGCAACACTGTTCAATAAAAATGTTTTAACAATTTAATGTGTACAGTTCGTGCCAGGGATCTTGGAAACTGCAGGTTATATGATGCGCATGCGCATGTACTCGGAGTCACGTTAATGTTACAAATGTAGTTTATATTGTTACTAATACTTATTATTATATTTATCAAACATTTTTGACTCAAGCGTACTTCGAAATGTAACAATAATAGTTCTTAAATAAAATGTAGGATGAGCTCTGCGACACCTGTCATTGTCATTGGGATCACGTTTATCAAGTTTCTCATTTATAGACGGTTGCTAGTTTGCGAGACAATTCCATACTTTATTGTTGCGTGCAGTAAAGTATTAGTTATCGATTTTGCAGATAAAACTAATCGAAAAAATAGTTACTTTATAAATTTAAATATCGGATTTACGCTTTATTATCTATACTAAAAAGTATAAAAACATGCATGTTGCCTTGTTTGTTTGTACTCGTCCCATTGCGTTGAATATTGGGTGAGTTATTGTGCCCACGGCCTCGGGAAGTTTTGTGAATTAGTTAATTGAGGGAGGAAAGGAGAAACAGGGAAAAGAGGGATAGAGGTAGCAGAGGTTATTTTACTTTTTAATTAAAATATTGTACTATATATAGTAACAGCAAAAATAATCGATATTAATGATCGATTATCAACATAGTCCTAGCACTAGGCTTGTTACTTTGACAGCTGTCGCAGACCTCAACCTTTATTATTCAAGGTATAGCCAATACACTTCCCAGATGAAATGAAAACCGCGCGGTGACACCTGACTGAATACGAGACACCCGTACACCGTGGTTTGAACTGCACGTAGGTATGTACGTAGTGACGCTCAACAGTTCACTGTGCGTTAAGTGCGCTAATGTCGTGTTTGAACTTATTGAACCAGACGGTGTGCTGCTTTAAGGTCGTACTATGTAAACTTGTTACAAGCGATCACAAATAGAGTGACATTATAAACGGAGTCGTTACAAGTGAATTCCATTCTATGTACATTAGGGTATGGACTGCTGCGTTCGCTGCAAGTTTGTAAGATATAACTTGAATGAATTTGAACTTTTATTAAACGTAACTTTAATAGCATACAAATAAAAGAAAAAACTACTGATTATGAAACTATTGATTAAACTTTTTTAACATAATTATGTTTATAATATTACTAACGTGATATTGTTACCGGGTATTTTTTCTTTTATTAATTGTATTAAATACCTAAAATAAAGAATTTACCAGAAATTGTGGTCAAATCACTGATTGTGTTTGTTCGGCGCAACATTCGATAACACAGGCGAGCACGACGCGCGTTGCATCGACGCGCTCGCAACGCTCCTACGAAAACTATACAAAGTAGATTGCACTACAATTTAAAGTGGAAATAATCCACTATTAACTAAAAAAAATATAATTACACTTTATAAAGCAACACCTACACACCTACACTTCATTCCATCCGACACTTCTGCGCACAATTTTCTTCCTTTTAATTTACAACGCAAAATATATTTATATAAACTTCTCTTGAAGCATTATGATGGGAAATTGAATGCGCCTGTTTGTCGTGTACAGTACATACAGGGTGTACGGTACATACAACGTGTACATTATTTACAGTACATAGTGTGCTATGCGCCTTTGAAATTTTCGTCTATCTTTGAAAATACGGATGTTTTGAACGGAAAATATTGAGTGGGCGATTCGTTGAAGCGACCTATAAAATTTACTAAATGATGATTATGAGCAATTGAAGAGGATCGGGGCTCAAAGCGAGGACCATCGCCCCAAGTTATGTACACCTTTGTATTTCTATTGTCCAAAATATAATCTATTTAAATATATCTATTAGAAAAACGAAAAGCAAAACACCAACAAATTCGTACTTATTCGGAAAGTCGAAAATTGCCGGGGCGGATAACTCTTATGATATTACTGTACGTGTGCTCGCGTCTGTGTATGTGTGAACCTATATGTGTTTGTGTGTATGAGTGTGCTAGTGTGTGTGTTATTCGTCGTCTGTGTCGGGGTCGCTGCAGCAGTCGGTGTGCAGTCGCGGCGGGAACGGTCCTCGTGTTTGTTGTCTGCGGAACAAACAGATTGAATCAATTACTTAAATCTAATTTAAAGCATCAACTTCCTGATGTATGTATCTCACAATGGCAACCCAAACGATATGCACAACACTGTTATCGACACTATAACTACAGACAAACAAAATGTTTACCTCAAAAAAAAAAACTTATTTGCAGTCAATTTAGTGTTAATGTTAAGGAATGGGCTGTCCCGGGTATTTATAAAAGTAGGTGTAAAGTGTATGAGTTAGATAAAAAAAAACATATTATTATAGTCCAATATTCAAAAAATCTGTAAAAAAATACTCAAAAACCTTCAAAAAATCTATTAACCTAAAGAAGAAGAAGTAAAGTAAAAAAGTAAATAAATAAAATAAAAACAACATTGAACATTACAAAATAGTGAAACCGGTGAAGCTAAAAAAATCTTGTCACGACTTTAAGTTAATAATAGATGACACTAGCGGAAGCTACGCCAATGGTTAGGTAGGCCGTAGGAGAGAAGATGGTGGAACAAGATACGCCAGTAGTTAGATAGGCCGTAGGAAAGTACATGGTGGTACAAGCTAAGCCTATGGTTAGTTAGGCCGTAGGAGAGTTGATGGTAGAACAAGCTAGGCCAGTGGTTAGGTAGGCCGTAGGAGAGTACATGGTGGTACAAGCTAAGCCTATGGTTAGGTAGGTCGTAGATGGTGATACAAGCTAGGCCAGTAGTTAGATAGGCCGTAGGAGAGTACATGGTGGTACAAGCTAAGCCAATGGTTAGGTAGGCCGTAGGAGAGTAGATGGTGGAACAAGCTAGGCCAGTGATTAGGTAGGCCGTAGGAGAGTGGATGGTGGAACAAGCTACGTCACTATTAGGTAGGCCGTAGGAGAACAAATGGTGGAGCAATCTAGGCCAGTGGTTAGGTAGGCCGAAGGGTAGATGGTGGAAAAAGCTACGTCACTGTTAGGTAGGCGATAAGAGAGCAAATGGTGGAACAAGCTAGGCCAGTAGTTGGGTAGGCCGTTGGATAGAAGATGATGAAACAAGCTATGCCAGTGGGTAGATAGGCCGTAGGAGGGATAGTAGAACAAGCTAAGCCAGTGGTTTGGTAGGACGTAGGAGAGTAGATAGTCGAACAAGTTACGCCAGTGGTTAGGTACGCCGTAAGAGTTACCTTAATACCTGGCTCGACAACCAGCTTCCTGAAGTTTCTTATGACACGTGATAAGCAAGACGTGCGTGTTAAAGTTTTAGGGATATTACTATACTATACATATGAAATTATATAAAAATTAAAAGTTAAGTTTACAATCAACCTTCATCGCATTGTACACGGCGAGCTCGGTTCATCACGTAGTACAAGGTTGAAAAAATATTTGTTAACTAACATCCTCCGATGGTCGTCTCTGAACATAACATGTCCTTAGCCATATTATCGAGTGTATTTATCGTACTCGAATTAATCAAGAAAAGTCCACCGAATAACAATTGAGACAGCGCTTTTAGAATGGACTTAGAATGCTGAGATCAACTGATTTGATTAGATAGCTATATATATGACCACTACTGTAAACTACTTTTTACGGAAATCCCCGCACGCGTGTGTGTGTGTGTGTGTGTGTACTCACGCGAGCCGACGGTAGTGGTTGAGCCACTCCTCGCACATCTGCGCGATGAGCAGCGGGCGCGACCGCAGCCGCAACGGCAGGCGCGCCGCGAGCACGCCGCCCGGGGTGACGCGCGCGCGCACCCAGCGCCGCACGATGCTCTCCTCAGAGCACATCTGCGCGCACACAACCGCTATCACACTCACTCACAACACCATCCACACGGGCTCGTCCCGCGCGGTACTCCGCCGGCAAAAGTGTTTTCACTATTAAAGTAATGTGTTACCTCTTCGCAGGTGAGGAAGTGGACGGGCAGCAGCTTCCCCTCGGCGTCCGTCAGCGGCAGGTAGACCGCGCGCTCGCTCTCCTCCGCCTGTTCGCTGCAACCAACAACGGTGACACCATCACACTCCTCTAAGTGGCACTCATGACGGGGTGGAAACCGACAGATGTACGCGTTCTGGTGTAGGTATGGTTGTGTATATGTGAGAGTAAGTGTGTGTGCGCCCTTTCCTGTCAGATTAAGTACTTTGTTAACACCGCACGCTACATCGTGTTATCACCGCCATGCGCGTATTCAGAGGGGGGGATTTGGGTGTCGTATCCCCCCCGAAATCTTTGAATTTTCAAATATTCAGATGCACTTTTTCGGTGCATTCGAACCTTGCCGCCACCTGCCGTCGTCGTCGCCGCGGGCTGGCCCAGACAGATAAGGATCTGTGTATTAAACTACTATTTTGCTTATGCCGAAACACTCGCATTGGGTTGGACAGCCCGTTTTGGTTTACTTCGGCGGGTGTCGCGATCGGCTCGTGTCGCCGAACGTTTCCGTCCGATACCTAACAAGCGTCGCGATGTCGGCAAGGTTGCCAGATGAACTTAATACACAATTTTTAAATCTGCAATAAAGGCTTTTATTGCAAGAATAACTAGGTTTTCATACAACATCGTAGTAATCATAAAGGTTAATAGGTATGTACCTACAATAAAATCATAATTATTTTAGCAGTAGGGTAAAATGATCTTGAATTTTTTAAATTTTACAAATTAATGATTACAATTACATCATGTGTAAGTGAGAATTATATTATTGTGCACACTCTTAAGCACTGATTGATTGACCTATACCTACCAGAATCGGAAAATTTCGTGCTCGCTGCGCTAGAGCCCGGTGTCCTAGTGTGCGCCGTGAAATGTCGCAACGCTACTTATTTTACCGCAATTTAAAACGTGTCGATTCTACTTGATTAGCCTCAGGCTGGCACTGTTCCTTGTTTCCTGATAGGGACTAGTTTTATATTTAAGAAAATGTAATAACAATAAGTATGAAATTGTATTAAGTTAGGTAAAAGTAGAATAGGTTTGTTTCATTTCCCCTCTTTACTATTTGTTAATATCGAAAATAATATTGTGTGAGCACCGACATGTTGTCGACTTTGTACGCACAACTATTCCCAAAAAAGCGGTAATTTTACTTTAATGTATGTATTTAAACATATGCCATTTTTTGTGCAAAAATGTACAGAACCACAATGTAAAGTTATATATAGACCGTATGTACGGTTACTAAGTTACAGGTAAAAATAGGTAACGTGTTGAATATTGTACATTCTTTCTCCCTCACTCCTATGATAATAGACTGCGATAGGGATACAAAAGGGATGGGTCTATGGGCAAAAAAGGGAAAGACTGTCTGAAACTTTACCTGGCTAGGGTCATTAAGTCCTTAGGCTATGCCTAAAATAAGTATCACAGGTTGAATGCAAACCTTTGCCCCTATACGTAGGTATCTATACCATAACGGTAAGTTTTTGTGTGGGCTAGATTTTCTGTAAGTACAATAAGTTAAGTACTAAATCTAGAAGGTTCCATGGAACAACCTCTCCCTCTGATGGGGTTTTTTATTTTAATATAAATATAGAGCGAAAGTCGTTTTGTATTCAGTCATTCAAGAGACAGCAAGAAAATACTAGCTATGCTAGCTGAACTATAAATATTTTTGTACATATGTGTTAGAATGTAAGTTGGAAATAAGTTAAATAAAAAATCGGTCTGTTATGTGCATATACGCGTTTTCCTTATATCTCAAACTTGTTATGAGGTGTGTGTGTGTATGTGTATGTGTGTATGTGTGTGTGTGTGTGTGTGTTTGTGTGTGTGTGTGTGTGTGTGTGTGCGACTCTCACCGACAGATGTACGCGTTCTGATGTTGGTACGGCTCTATCGGCACGAGCGCGGAGAAGTGTCCGCGCGTGTACCCGAGACAGAGCGGCGACGCCGAGCAGAACTCCGGCTCCCACAGGAGCGGCAGGTAGATGCCTGCAACACGACACAACCAACCGACCAATATATTAACGAAATTAGTTGACAAAACATACGGCATCGCTGATGTTTATGTGATTACATTTTTAATCAGTTGATCGACTCTAAAATATGTTATTACATGTTATGTCCCCACACCAAGATAAATTGGTAGTAAAGGAGTGACATTACTCAGGGAAATGTCAAAAAAATAGTAGTTATCTTTGATGAAAATCTTAAAAAAAAAAAATTTATTACCGTTATTTTTCCACAAACTTTCACTTTAAGGTTCACTATTGCTTTGTGAGTAGAAGTAATACTGACCGTGAAAGCCGGCGTACCCGAGCGGCTCCCCGCGGAACGAGTTCACCACGTTCACCCCGTACACGATGATCGGGCGCCGCACCACGTGCGCCAGCGCGAACACGTGCAGCTGTGGGAGAACGTCACAAACGTGATAAATAAGATGACGAATACACTTCACTATACTATACACAAATATACAACTTCATTATATTAGTGTAACGCATTTTATATGAAAAAATCTGATTACTGATGATAACGTAATAAGCGCCGCTGATGCGGGTTGTGTGCCGCTACAGCTGCCAGCCTCCAGCTGCTAGTCCTCTACTAGTCCACACGTCTGTGTAGAATCATCACTTTATATATTTTAATTTGTTCGAAAGGAAATCTTTTATTTTCTTTGATTTAGTGGATTTGCGAGGTAATAGCATATTATTATAATTGTTACTTATATATTTATTCAATCACCAACATAGCGTACACTGTACATACAATATTTTACGTAGTATAGAATTATTATTTAAAGTAGGTAAAGCGACACTGCTTCAATAATAGGTGAAGACAACTACTAGTGCACCAGCTTAAAAGTAAAATGATTTAACAATTTTTTATTGACACAGATTTTTTTTTTGTTATTTCTAGTTTAAAATATTTAAACATTGTACCCTAAATTATATTACAATCTAGCCTTTCTTGGCTTTCTAGCTAATGAGAAATTAGTTTTTGACCTAGTTTTATAAAAGAGTATTATATCTAAGACTGTGTCTAATGGCACCTTTCTCACAGTCTCTAGTTCAGGGGAAGAAACTTTGTTGCTGTATCCTATATTGGTAGTAATAGTTTTTTACTTTGTTTGTTTGTTTAAAATTCGGTGTCAATGTGTTTTTTCTAGATGCTCAGCAAACCTTTTTGCTTTTTCTTTATTACTTACAGCCCACTCTATATTATAATAATATTATTAATAAGTTTAAACAAAATAAAAAATGGTTAATATGAAAGGCGACTACAATAATAACACAATTAAGATATACAAATTTTTTAAAACAAATTACAAAATTAATAAAATTAAAACGTAAATATATAATTAGAAGACAACTTTAGGTGGATAAAAAAATTGTAACATGTCATTATAATAAAATTTATATCAAACCTAAAAGCAAGGTAAGATAATAATAATAAAAATAAATAATCAAAAATATAAAACCAAACAAAGCATAATTATTAAAAATAATGTTAAAACTAATCATGATATTAAAATTGCAAAAAAAATGGTTTGTTAAATCTTAAGAGCAATAGTCTGAAAGTTTCGTGCGAAAACAAAAAAAAGGTTGGAATTAGTTATATTGTTATACTGACTAGCGATCCTGTTAAGAGTCTGTAAAATGTCCTAGGTTTGTTTTAGCTGAATCGTTACGCTAGGAAATATCAGCAATGTAAAGAAGTTAACTTGAGCCAGAAGCTTTTGACTATCTAAAATACCATTTATAAGTTTGTACAGAAACATGCTGTCCAGCATGTTTTATAGTAAATTACAGCTATATGCCAGGTGCTTATGAAACCTTTTCTGGATACTTTCTATGCTTTGAATATATATTTGATAATGAGGGCTCTAAACAACACTGCAATATTCTAGGCCGCTACGAACAAGGGCATTAATTGTAAAGTGTAATCTTAGTGCTTGTAGCAAGTGATTTGCTTAGTTATATATTTTTAGTCTGTAAATAGCTTTAGTTCCTTTTGCGTGATTAATTCCAAAATTTATTGTAATTTCTATGTCCATGAAAAAAAATGCTTAAAAATTTGATTTTGAAAAATTGACATATAAAAAAGTAAAGATGAATAAGGAGTTTGAAAATTGTTAAATTGAGCTGTGACGTGTTGAACGCAGCGAAATACTGAAAGATTGAGCTGTGACGTGTTAAACGTAGCGAAATACTGAAAGATTGAGCTGTGACGTGTTAAACGTAGCGAAATACTGAAAAATTGAGCTGTGACGTGTTAAACGTAGCGCAATACTGAAAAATTGAGCTGTGACGTGTTAAACGTAGCGAAATACTGAAAAATTGAGCTTTGACGTGTTATACGTAGCGAAATACTGACAAATTGAGCTGTGACGTGTTAAACGTAGCGAAATACTGAAAAATTGAGCTGTGACGTGTTAAACGTAGCGAAATACTGAAAAATTGAGCTGTGACGTGTTAAACGTAGCGAAATACTGAAAAATTGAGCTGTGACGTGTTAAACGTAGCGAAATACTGAAAAATTGAGCTGTGACGTGTTAAACGTAGTGAAATACTGAAAAATATTGTGAATTTTCTGAATCAGGAATAAAAAATATTCTACCAGTACTTATTTTTTTGGGTTCTGCGGGTTAGCCTTAAACCCTTATCTACAGGTACCAATTTATAGTTAATAACTGTGAGGTTATTTTCGTCTGTGCGACGGGATCGTGAATTTGCCTTATTGAATATAATTTTAAAGATTTTCAAAAGCCGGCGCAGGTTTTGCTTTACTGAACTAGATCTCAGTATGAATAATTTTACTTTATGTGAATGTATTACCACACAACATAAAACCTCAAAATGGACTACAGCCAAACGATAAATCCACCTCTTAACAGTTTTAGTAGCCTTAGTAGTCCACATGACTTGCCTCTCCTCAGTACCATTGCCCAAGACTTTGGATTTACTGGTAAATCGGCAATTAACACGTCTGCAGGCTTAATACGAGGAAGACCCTATGGTGGTGTGGCGATACTGTGGCGTAAAAGTGTTTTCGATACGGTTACAATTATACCGTGTAACAGTGTGCGTCTTGCGGCTATTCAGGCAGTTGTATGCAACCGCTGTTTTCTAATTTTCTCTGTGCACATGCCAGTTGACTCTACTGAGAACTTAATAGAATTTACAGACTGCCTTAGTGAAATTAGTGCTATTATTGAAAACATTAATACTGCGTCTGAAGAAGTATTAAAGTAAAGAACTATTAAAATTCTTTCACGATCAAAACTGGATCGGTGCAGATATCGAAAAGTTAGGCCGGTCATCTGGAACCTTTACATTTCTGAGCGAGGCACACGAAAGTACAAGCTGGCTAGACCATTGCTTAGTTACTGAGGCCTCCTGAGAATCGGTTGTACATGTGGGGGTACATTATGACTATAACTGGTCGGATCATTATACACTCGAAATAAAATGTAACTTATCGACAATTAAGCCTCAGGTTATTTTACAGGATAGTACGCGTGTTAATCGTAATAAAATAGTATGGAACGACAGAGATTACCAACAAATTGAGTACTTTCATACAATTTGTAATGATAAGTTTCAAATGTTTGACTTCCCATCAGAGTTATCGGGATGTTGTGACAATATGTGCCAAAAGATGGACCATAGATTAGTATTAGACTCTATGTATAAGAATATTATTGATGTTATGTGTGAAGTTGCTATCACTAGTTCGGGTAACAATAAATCCAAGTCACGACAGCGTTGTGTAGTAGGGTGGAATAAACATGTGTGCACTGCTCACGAAGAGGCGCGGCAGAATTTTAAAATATGCAGCAGCTACATGGTGAGCCGTCAAAAGGAAAACATGGCATTATCGAGAAAAAAAAATTAAATCAAAATTGAACAGGTGTCAGGATAATTCAGAACAGATAAAAATGGATATTCTCGCATCACTCAATTCAAAAAAAGATTTTAAGAATTTTTGGAAAGGAACAAGAGAATTGAAATCTAAACCTGCTGTTTCTATTAGTGTTGACGAGAGTAAGCCGTGTGACATTGCAAACATGTTTAACTAAGCCGTGTGACATTGCAAACATATTTAACAGGCATTTTCAATTAGAACCCTCGGTTGGTGCACGCAGCCTAGTGATGAGACTAAAAGATGTCAGTCCCAGTTCCCCACAAAATTTTCTACAGAAGATGTATCTTCTGTTATTAAAAATATGACAAAAGGAAAATCCCCTGGACACGATGGCATCAGTATAGAACATTTACAACATGCGGGTGACCACTTGCCTAGGATACTAACTATGTTCTATAAAATGTCGGTGAGGCATTCATACCTGCCAGCTTAATGTATGAAAATGGTGGTGTACCAATAATCAAAAATAAAGGGTGATGAATCGGATAAAAGCAATTATAGGCCCATCTCATTAGCAACGACTGTGGCTGAGGTACTGGACGGTTTGCTTGACCGTATACTTAGCAAACATGTAAAACTAAACGATGTGTGTTGTGGAGTGAGGCAAAGAGAACTGACCTCGCCACGGCTTTATAACTTTTACATCAATGGGCTTATCGAGGAACTCAGCAACACCGGTGTTGGCTGCTCTGTATATAGATGGTAATTTTATAAATAACGTTAGTTACGCTGGCGATAAGGTGCTATTGGGTCCCTCGATAAGTGCGATAAGAAAGCTCAAGAGGTGTGAGCTATACATTGGGGCCCATGGGCTCAAGTATAATGTGACGAAAAGCGAACTACTAGTGTTCCAAGCGCGTGGTCAAAAACTCTTAACAGTTCCACATGTCTACTTAGACGGAGTCGCTTTGAACAGAGTTTTTCGTTTCAAATACTTGGGCCACTGGGTTTCGGACAGCCTTACAGACGATGAGGATAAAGAAAGAGAGCGACGGGCGTTGGCTGTTAGAAGCAACATGCTGGCCCGCAGATTCGCGCGTTGCACAGAGGCAGTAAAAGTTTTACTTTTTAAGTCTTTTTGCCAGTCTTTTGATACGTGTAGTCTATGTTGACCCACTTTACTCAGAAAACAATTAACGCCTTACGCTTTCAGTATAAAAAGAGTTTGACATGTTGACGTTGTTAAAGTCCTTAGAATTTCGTAAAAGGAATACGAGTGTTTTAAAACCTTTGCTACATATCTTGTCAATGTGGATGTGGAAGCGTAATGTGCTGACAAGAATAACGCCTTAGTATCGATATTGTCCACCTGAGTAAGTTTTATGTTATTATTTTGTACGTAGTGAAATCGGAGGTGTTTTTGTGCTAAATCTGACCACAAAACATTTATCCGCATTCATAACCATTTTATTTGCAGATAGAGTATCTAGGTTAGACTGGAAGTATACGAGGGTCGTTCGATAAGTCCGTGCAAAAATGAAAACTACTTAATTTTTTTGAATAAATCTTTTTTATTTCTCAACATAATCCCCTTGGGGTTCATACACTTCGACCAACGGCGCTCCAGTTTCTTGATCCCATCCGCATAGTAGGATTTGTCCAAGCTGTCAAAATAGTCATTGGTTGCTGCAATAACCTCGTCGTTTGAATGGAATCTTTTTCCCGCCAGCCATTTCTTCATATTAGGGAACAAATAATAGTCCGAAGGAGCCAAGTCTGGAAAATAGGGAGGGTGCGAAAAGATTTCGAAGCGTATTTCCAATAATTTTGCAGTCGAAACTGCCGAGGTGTGAGCTGGTGCGTTATCGTGATGGAACAGAACTTTTTTTCGAGCCAATCGTGGACGTTTTTCTGGCAGTTCGGTGTTCAATTTATCTAGTAATGATGAATAATAGTTGCCTGTAATAGTTTTACCCTTTTCCAAATAGTCGATAAAAAATATTCTATGTGAATCCCAAAAGACAGTCGCCATCACCTGCCGGCCGAAGGAACGGTTTTCGCCTTTTTTGGCGCACTTTCTCCCTTGAACATCCATTGCTTAGACTGTTCTTTGGTTTCAGGAGTATAATAATGTATCCATGTTTCATCCACAGTGATGAAACGACGCAAAAACTCCTGCGGATTTGATTGGAACAGCTGCAAACCACTCTCACAACACTTCACACGATTTCGTTTCTGGTCAATCGTGAGCAATCGCGGCACCCACCTTGCTGATAGCTTTCTCATTTGCAAATGATTGTGCAAAATAATATGTACCCGGTCGTTTGAGATGCCTATAGCCTCCGCAATCTCACGCACCTTTAATCTTCCGTCTTCCATTATCATATTATGGATTTTATCAATGAAATAGTAACCTCTACGGGACGGCCAGAACGTTCAGCGTCTGGTGTGCTCATATCCCCACGCCGAAAATTGCTCATCGACTTATAAACTGTTCTAATCGCAGGAGCACAGTCACCATAATGTTTATGTAGCTTTTTGTGAGTAACCTCAGACGTTTTCCCTTTCAAAAAGTAATGTCTAATCAACACACGACACTCTTTTTCATCTATATTTTCAAAGTCACTGTACTTTTTTTTTCAAACCACTGTCAAACCCAAACAAATAGATCGATGTAGCTGAAACTTGGCGTGTGTTTCTCCAAGAGGTACTACTCACTGAAAATAAACTTCGTATGCGCAGGTGGCGCCACCTGCCGGATTTTGCACGGACTTATCGAACGACCCTCGTAGATATGGGTCTGTATTACTTTACCATGTCTTTGAAACCACCCAAGAAACATTTTAGCGTTAAGAAAAGCTGTAGTGGACCCTTTTTTCGGTTCTGCTTAAATATTAAAGAGTTAGCGTTTAATTTATAAGACAGTTATAGAGTGTAATAACACCTTTATATCTTCGATTTTGGCGCAAATAAATATTTTAGCAGGTTAAGCCTGTATAGACCCTTTATAGTGGTTCTATATAACCTTTAGTAGAAGTGTATAAGAGGTGTTATAAGTTTTCCGCTCGAACCTTTATTGCACCTTTATAGTGGACATTATTGTAACTTTTAGTTATTTAAAATATTTATAACGGTGTCAAATAGAACTTGGATCCGTATTTTGGTACCTTATTACTCATTTGTAGCGTTTTCGGGGTCAAAAGTAGATAGTAAAAACTTCTGAAGTTATAAAATTCCATTAATTTATAAACAGTAATTAAGTGCTACTGTTTATCTACGGACATTGCCAAATTTTCATCACGTATTGTTGATTAACAGTGTTAGCGACGGACCACACGAAATACCTAAATAGATTTAGCGTATAAGGGCAAAAATGTAAAAAAGTTAAAATAAGGATATTTATTAAATAAAGTCGTATTGACATAAAAGGGTAACGCTAAAACGATACGTAAAATAATAAGTTAGTAATTTGTAAGGTTTGTAAGTTATATGATAAATAAATAATACTATAATTTGTAACGTTGTAAGTGACGAAAAATAAAGTCACAACAACTAGGTTAGAAGTATGTCGTTGCAATGTGAGATAGAGTATGTAAGGTTTGCTCAACAATGTACATTTCAAGTAAGAAGGTTAAGTAAATAGTAAAATATATGTTATCACCGCTGCACGGATTGCATCTATCAACATTTATATAAAAATGCATAATTTTTGTCATATAATGTTCGTAATAATAAGATAATATTAAGTATATATTTACACAATAAAAACTATTTTCCTAATAGGGACTAGTTTAGATTTAAAACTTGTAATAACAATGACTGTAAAATTGTATTAAGTTAGGTAAAAGTAGAGCAGGTTTGTTTCATTTCCCCTCTTTACTATTTGTTGATATCAAAAATAATATTGTGTGAGTACCGACATGTTGTCGACCTTGTACGCACAACTATCCCCAAAAAAGCGGGAAATTTAGTTTAACATATGTTTGTAAAAAATATGCCATTTGCTGTGCAAAACTGTACAGAACTACTATGTAAAGTTCTATATAGGCCGTATGTACGGTTAAAAAGTTACAGGTGAAAAAAGTTAGCGTGTTGAGTATTGTACATTCTTTCTCCCTCACTCCTTTGATAATAGACTGCGATAGAGATACAAAAGGGATGGGTCTATGGGTAAAAAAGAGAAAGACTGTCTAAAACTTTACCTGGCTAGGGTCATTAAGTCCTTAGGCTATGCCTAAAATTAGCATTACAGGTTAAAAACACACCTTTGCCCCTACACGTAGGTATCTATACCGTTACGATAAGTAGTATGGTTGGGGCACAAATTACGTGTAAAGTTATGAAATACGATGGCTTATAACTCAGCAACCGGGTTACATAAGATAAAGATAAATATATCACTAGATACCTTTCATAGGCATCTACCAAGATAAATAGGTTTCATACAGGTAACTTTAAGCCCTGAAGTACAGGAGAACAATGAAAATCCTGAAAACTTATGTCACACCATACACCAAAAACACGAAAAGGTATGTCCGAATTTTAGGTCCATTTTTTGACATATAACACAAAGTCTTTAGTCATCTAGTATAGGCAGAAAGCCCTGAAAGCTAGAACTTCAGCTCTTCTCTCACTACGGCCTAACCGTAGACGATGGAACATACCACTATGCGTCATTGGAACCGCCTCCGAAAGATCTATCTTAGGACACCTAAATCGTCATTATAGCTCCTACCATTTGGCTATAAAACCTAAAAATATAAAACAGTGTTATTTTATAGTCAAGCCGCAAATCGTGTGACTGTGATGGCAATAGCCGATAGAAACCCCAACTGTCAGTAGCGATTTATAGCTAGGTAGATATACCTACACTTTCGATATATGTCTATATCGACTACTATATGTTGTCTTTCACTAAGTTTTTGTGTGGGCTAGATTTTTAGTCACTACAGTAAGTACAATAAGTTAAGTACTAAATCTAGAAGGTTCTATGAAACAACCTCTCCCTCTGATGGGGTTTTCCATTTTTACTATAAATATAGAACGAATTTTGATTTGTATTCAGTCTTCAAGAGAACTTCAACAAGTTAATAGCTATGAAAGCTAAGAAGTAAATTTTTTGTTTATATGTGTAAGAATTTAAGTTAGAAGCATAAGTTAAATAAAATCGGTCTGTTGTGTGCATATACGCGTTTTAATATCTCAAGCGCCTAAGAAGAAACTCCTTGTCACGGGCAAAACCTTGTGCCACAGATATCGAAGGGTCTGTCCGCACAATATATAAGGAATTACGTAGAAATAACTTAAGGAAGCGCATGTATTTTAGGATCGTAAATAATATCTCGTGTAAACTAAGTAACTATAGGTAATGTCAGTAAGGGTTTAATATGTAGGATTGTCAAAAATAAAAGATACAATGTAAAATAGTAGTTTAAGCAAAATTTATAAGATAAATAACATGTAGTGTTTTTATATGTTAGGTATGTTATGTACTCAAGCAGAGTTGAGGTAAAAATAAGTAATGTAAATTGTAATTGCAAGTCAATTCTTAATAATTGTATAACGTGGAAAAATATCAATAATGTTAAGTTAAAATCTATTAGTGTATGAAAAGAGCGTGAATTATTAAAAAATAAGCAATACGTTGAAGATTACGCTCTTAACCCTTGGCTTAGTTCAACAAACTCCCGTGCACTTTGCCGTGGAGCTACTAGGCCGGGCGTGAATTTTGAAAATATTAGCAATACGCTTGCGAGACGCCCTTTACATTTTTTGGCTCTTAAAGCCACAGTTTTTGAGATATTTGTATAAATTCTTTTTCATAATGTTTGTAATTGTAATGTAGAGAAAATTCATTCTTATATTTTAAACCAACAAAAACATGTATCTCTATACAAACGAGTTGTAGACCGATCCGGCTGTCCAAGCGCAGTCTCCACAAACTCCAGACCCTCCAAAACCGCTTTCTCAGAGCGGCCTCTGGAGCCTCTTGGTACGTTCGCAATGCGGACCTACACACTTCGAACTTCCCACGATTCCCCAATACTTTAAAGACTTGGCAGTCCGCTTTTTCGAGCGTACGCAAAATAACCCGAATCGATTAATTGTGCAATCCACAACGTATCATCCCCCCGATCGACCCGGTCACGGTCGTAAAACTATAGTTAGGCGGCCTCGGCACGTACTAACGTCCCCACATGACGATCTCGCTGTCCGGATAGCGAGATTAGTCTCTACGACCTCCCCGAATAGGGCCTCCCTCCAAACACGACGCCGACGTCCCCGGGTTCGTCGGCGCCCACAAGGATACACTAGGTATCAAAGAGTGCCGGGGCGCTTCTCGCCCCCACTCAATCGCAACCGTACCCGCGTAACGGGGAACTCCCCTGCTGGCGGTGACTCACCTTCGGGTTCGAGACTCACGCCGGTCGAAGGAATGCCCCCGAGAGCGACAACCCAAGCCGAGGCTTCCCCCGCGGCGAGCCCCTGAATTTTGGGCGCTATATGGGCTGAGGCTCCTTCAGAGTCTCGCCCCAAAAGCCCGGTGAAGCAGTAATGGCTGCAACAGCCAACTGCATAGTCAGATCAGAAAAAAAAAAAAGTCAGGTTGCAGTTCGCAGCAAGAAACCAAGAAAGGAAGAACCAATAATCAAGAAAGAAACTCTGCAAGAAAATGAGTGCTCAATTGTAGAGTGAAGGTTCAAGAAAGAAACGCTGCTAGAAAAAAGTGTAACAAACAGTGTTCTTGAATATTAATTATTAGTGCGCTTGCAAGTTTAATGTGATTGTGTATCATGTTTCTCATCTCAATTATGACGCGCCTTAGAAAAAACATAATTTTAAGGTAAAAAAAATTAAAACAAATATAATAATATATAGTACAAAAGTACTAATAACCTAAAATAGTTTTTATACATTCAATTTCAAATGTTGGTCAGTTTTTGTGATTGTATACATAAACTATGTAAAATAATTCGGAAAATTTAGGTACCACGATATTTAAAAGTGATTTTGTATAAATATTTAGCTTTTTTTACAGAAAGTGATTAAAAATGGCGATATTTATCTAAAAGGTGCAGACTTTTCTTAAATCTATTACGCCACTCGAAGAATTACAACGCCGGTAGTCAAGAGTATTATGCGATCTTTGGTTGACATAAGAGAGGAACTACGTACTTAGCGAAGACATCTACCTGAGATGGGAATAATCCAGTATGCAGATGTTTATAAAATATGAGGCAGAGTGAAAGTGCCAATGCAGGGGCAGGTCTGGCCACAAAAATTTATTTAAGAGACGTGTACTAAAGTCGGTGAGCGCAGCGCGAGTCGCCCTCCAAAAAGGTAACCGGAACTGGATGGATGAGATACACGGAGGACAGAGTGTGGTGGCGTTCATTAGGAAAGGGTTATGTCCTGCAAAAGACTGTTTTAGGCTAATTGATGTTAATAATTATTTACAAGGTTACGGCTCCGGGGAAATATAGTATAATCAACATAAATTTCCTGGTAGCAGAGCGTGGCTCAAAAGGAACATAGTTTGATTTGTAATAAATATACTTAAAAATGGTTATTAAAGTAGAGTGTATTTACCTGGTGCAGCGCCGTCCCGGGGCGCGCGGCGGCCGCGAGCAGGCGGCCCCACTCCGCGCGCAGCTGCGCCTCCTCCGGGACGTACTGCAGCTGCGACGCCTGCAGCCGCTCCCACGACACCCACCGCTCCCAAAAACTAACCAAACCAACATACAATGTTTTTACCACTCGTACTCGAAAATAATATATTACTTAAAGCGAACGGAGAGCCGCTTTTTTTACCCGAGTATGGAAGCTAGTTTCGAAGCCCTACCCTAATTCATCAGCAGAATCACTTAAAGAAACGCAATGTTTTCAATGTTTTCCCTCCAAATCATAAATCTATTCATTTCACACAGAAAATTTTGATTGGAAGTTCGAAATTCAAAAGAAACTAGATTTGCATAAACAAATTTTAAGTGTAAAATGGATTTTTTTTTAAAGTTAGTAAATAAAAAAGTGCATTTTTGTGGAACCCGGTGGGACATGCTCACAGGTTAGTACAAAATATAAAAAATAATCATGTTTTCGTTGTTTGTTAGTTAATTGAATCGGTTTCTTGTGAAACTTGATAAGGTATTGAGAATGAACCATTAGCCTCGCATCATTGTGATAATACATAATTTCCCATTCCCATATGGTCCCAATATAAGAAACACATTTTCGTTGATTTTGCTCTTTCGTAAAAACAGAAAGACATACAAACTTCAAACTTGCAGTGAAAAATAGTGTGAACTCTAAAGTGTAACAACAAATAATAAAAACCGGCCAAGTGTGAGTCGGGCCCAAGTTATTACTACATTAAATTACCGGCACAGCGCCATCTAGCTTATCATTAAGAGAAACAGTAACACATTTGTTAAAAAATATATTTAAAGTTAAGCAACGTCGGGCTTGGTCAGTACTTGGATGGGCGACCGCTTAGAGGCATACCTTTTTTTGTGTATTTGTAAATTACGTAAATGGTAGTAGGTACAGAACCCTCGGTGCGCGAGTCCAATTTGCACTTAGCAGGTTTTTCTTATATATTTCACTTGTAAATTATATAAGGGCCAGGGACCAGAACGACAGAAAAAAAGCCTTTTTCGTGTTCTAACTCAACGATATCTACGAGATGGTACGGTGTTACGATTAATAATAATATTCTCTATAAGAAAAGAAGTGAGTATTGTGTGAGAGTGAACGTGACAGCTTTATTTAACATATAGGCCTGACGTCGTTTGTAGTTAGTACCTCCGGTGCGCGTGGTGCAGCGAGTCTGCGAGCGCGGTCCGCAGCGCGTTCCCCCGGTCGAACACACCGTACGCAGCCTGCAGCACGGCGTCCGGGAGACAGTCCCCCGCCGACCTGTTCCATAGCGCGAACACCCGCGACCCGAGACCCTCCGCTAGCTCCGCGCTCCAGTTGACCAGCGCGGGCTCCGCTTCGAGCGCGCCCTGAGCTTCGCGGTCCAGCAGCTCAGAGAACAGTTGCTCCTGGATCGCGCCCGGCAGCTCCTCGATCTCTGCAACAAGACACCACACTCGTGTTTTTCACCCCATACGCACACACGCTCCTCAGCGCTACGACCACGGCTAGATGTAAGAGAACAGCGCTAACCTGCGGGCAGGAAGAACGTGCAGAACTCGTTGATGTACCGGCACGGGAAGTCACCCTTCTTGTACCGGATACACCCAGACACGTGCCGGCGGATCGCCTGCGCCAGGTCCGGGGCTGCAACAATGTTCAACACTTATATCGAAACCACCACACCGTAACTCCAACTGTACACCCGTCGCACTCTAACACTGTCGCCGTCCTCGTCTCTCTCACGCACGGGACATTGTTTAGTGAATAGCTAAATTGTTATCTCACCGATGTAGGAGGGCGACCGCTTGAGGCCGGGCCCGCCGCCCGATATGCGGGACAGCAGCGTTGACAGGATGTCTTCTCTCTGAAACCTTAACACATACAATTCAAATTAAACTATACCCCATTCCACCCAGCACGGTGCGCGCGGCACGGTATCTGCCACGTCTGGTGACCCTAATATAGTGTGTGACTATAAGTGTAAGTTACTAGCATTTTCCCCGTGACATCGTCCGTGTTGAGATAAAAAAATTAAAGCTTTTAACAGTTCATGGTCTTACCTATAAACATATCGGAATTCTCATACAAGTTTTCATCCCCGTTTTTGCCCTCGGCTGCTTTCTACCATCGCGCCGCTCACCACCAACAAAGAGTTTATCCAGTCCTCTTACAACCTAAATGGTCACGATCAGTTCCGCGTCCAGAAGAACTTCCGCTTAGGTTGAGGAATGAACATGTCTAGGGACTTCACTCTGAGGTTCTTCAAGAACGACATGATTAGATTTTTAAAGGATCGGCGACGCATGAGATAAACGCTTGGTGTTGCCAGAAACCATACCCTGCGTGACAATCGGGCATAAGCTCGTTTCCCACTTTAGTGGTATAAAAAAAAAACAAATAGTGGCAACACTAAACGTCCAGGGTTTATACATAATATTATTATTTGTACATACATATATATAGCTTTCGCCGCCTGGTCCATGGGAATCGAATTGCTGAAACATTTGTTCTTATAGTTCTACCGCGACCTCTGTACCGCGACTTATGTACCGCCCCTAGGATGCGACACACGTTTGGGGACGCAGAGGAACCAACTCACATAAGATCGATACCACCGAATAGTTCTGAAGATATCAGTTACAATATTGTAACAGTTATAAATATTTATAATAATTCAGTAAGGCCATGTTGGGTAGGTATATAGTTAAACATGATTGCTAATCAACTACAAGCTATTGTTAACTTACCTAGTAAGTAATTGTAACTTTGTATATTAGTGTATTTGACTTAGTTTTTTTTATACTGCGCGGAACATGAACGTAGTATGATTGAAAAGTATTAAATACTAAAAACTTGAATATAATTTATTGTATTGAAAATTTGTTAACAATAGCCCGAGGTTTTGTATTAATCAATATTTAAATGAAATTTCAGCTAAATTAATATGTAACGTTAGAAAAATAAATTGAAAATTGGCAAACAATAGAGGTGACTTTGTGATTTTTTTCTATAGACAAAATTGTATAGCACAATATTTTTGCTAATCGAACCTTGGAATTATAATGTAGTATTTATATGATTTTTTTATTTGAACTTGATTTACTCATATAAAAATCAATTCTACGGGCAATCTCCCTTTATGCCCCCTCTTAATTACAGAGAGTAGTTACCTGATGGCGAGGTGCACCAGCGTGTGTCCCGCGTCGAACGCGGACGCGCGGTTCAGCAGCTGCACCTCGGAGGGGGTGAGGGCGCGCGCGGGGTCGCCCCCCGCACCGAGGTACGCCTCCACGCACGATATTGACCCCTCCACCACGCCTAAAGACATATACACAAATCATCTCTACCGTCACCCGGTACTTTGAACAAATCCATCCGGCAAGGACAGCCGACTGCGGGCATTCAAAGAACTTCAGGCCATTTCTATACATTGTAGGTCCAAAAAAATTTTAGACTTAGGATTATTTCTATTATTTTCTAAAGTATATTTCCGCGCAAAATTCTTTTATAGACCAGAATGCCTATTGTCATTTGTTTTAGTTATATCCTCAAACGTAAACCTACTTATCACAATAATACAATATATTGACAACTATTGTCAACAATCGTTCCTAGTTACCAGCGCCTTAATACGTCCCCGCGAATGGGGCAGCGGCGTACCCTTACCTTTAGCGAGAAGGATTTCGGTCATACGCTGTGGAATCCATGGGTATTATTTGGGTCATACAGTGTGGAATCCGTGGGTCTTATTTAGGTCATACAATGCGGAAACCGTGGGTTCTATATGGGTCATACATTGTGAAATCTGTGGGTCTCATTTGGGTCATAGATTGTAAAAATCTAAAGGTCTTATTCAAATATCCAGGGTTATTTTCAAAGGTTTCCTTCATCCGTGTAGACAAACAATTTTCTTAAGTGTGTATGTATGGATATCATCACGGTTTCATTCCCCAAAAAGTGGCGATTAGTGACTGGAAACACACCCTCTTCACCAATAACTTTAGTCCTGCGCGATAGGTGTTAAACCCATCGCCGCTACATTCCTAATGACGCCACCTTATTACTGATATTATGTTAAACTGTTCTGAGAACTGAACAAAATAAACCACTCCATATACAAAGCGAGCGTCATAAGACCACAGACTACTGGCCGGACTGTCGCTTTGTCTCCCTCACACCACCTCTATTTACGTGTACAGGGAACCCACAGTCCACGGTCTCGTTAGGTCTATGTTTGGTGCCTGAAAAACTCGGTCGTCTGTCTTCACGCGCCGTCTCCCAAAGTTTAGTAGGAACTATAAATTTAGCGTTAAAACGGTAATCAGGCTGAGAAAACCAGAAATAATATTCCTGTAGACGTACCGAGACAGGCCTGCAGCCAGATCCAGTCGATGTTGTTCTTCCGCTTGGCGCGCCGCCCCCCCGCGTCCAGCTCCGCCGGAGAGGCGCTCTCGCTGTTCGACATCTCGTTGATACCTGTACACAACACACACGGATGTAGACAACGCATATCACTCATATTTATTCAACATTTTAACTGTTAATAATAAATCAGTAAATAAATACATATCTATTAAAGTTTAAAAAAATTTCAATTTGTACTGTGAATACCAGGCAAGTGATACAAACATATATACATACATACTTTTTTAGTTAAAACCCTACATATTATATATAGAAAACACATAAATATTTGTCCTGTGCGGGGATCGACCCCACGTCCCTAGGTGTAGCAGGCAGGTCACTTATTATCTCTTGTAAATTATTTTAATTTAACGTTAAACGCTGACAAATGTTTACATACAAAGTTAACTTTATTATAATCTCTAAATTTCTGTAAATTTACTTGATATTCTGATTTAAAAAAACCGGTCAAGTACAAGTCGGACTTGCGCACCGAGGGTTCCGTAAAAGGTAAACTGTATTGAGGGACAAACTTAACTTTGCCGTTAGACAACTGTTGTCCAAACACATCGACATAGGTCACAGTAAGTTTAACAACTTCAAATAGATCCATCGAATTACAGGCCTATCGCTATTACCTCTCTCCTCTCCAAGGTGATGGAGCGTGTGATCAACACACAGCTTTTGAGATACCTAGAAAAACATGACCTGATCAGCGACCGTCAATATGGCTTTCGCCACGGTCGCTCCACTAGTGACCTTCTAGTGTATCTCACACACAAATGGGCACTAGCCATTGAGAGTCAGGGGGAGGCATTGGCATGTAGCCTAGACATAGCGAAGGCGTTCGATCGGGTCTGGCACCAGGGTCTTCTATCGAAGCTGCCATCTTACGTAGTGCCCGAGGGTTTGTGCAAATGGGTGGCTAGCTTTTTGTCCGGCAGACGCATACGAGCCGTAGTTGACGGTAGTTGCTCTGATAGCATGGACATTAATGCTGGTGTCCCGCAAGGCTCTGTGCTGTCTCCTACGCTGTTTCTGCTGCACATCAATGACATGTTGGAGATCAACAACATACATTGCTATGCAGATGAAAGTACTGGAGACGCTTATTACACGGGCCGTGCAAGCATCCCTCGTTCTGTTGTGGAGGAAAAACGTGAAGAACTTGTGTCTCAAATCGAGATCGGTCTGTCCAAGGTCTCTGACTGGGGACGGGAAAACTTGGTCCGATTCAACCCTTCAAAGACACAAGTCTGCGCGTTCACCGCTAAGAAAACCCCATTCACTGTTGTCCCACAATTCCAGAACACTTCCCTCTCGATCTCCAAGAGCATTGGGATCCTTGGTGTTCACATCTCCAGCGATGTTCAGTTCCGAGATCACTTGCTAGACAAGGTAAAGCTGGCGTCCAAAAAACTTGGTGTACTCAACAGAGCGAAGCAGTACTTCACGTCGGGGCAGAGGTTGCTGCTTTACAAGTCGCAAGTCCGGCCCCATATGGAGTACTGCTGCCATCTCTGGGCGGGTGCACCCGGATACCAGCTTGGCCCTTTTCACTCGGTTCAACGACGGGCTGTGAGACTTGTCGACGTTCCCAAACTCACTTGCGTTATCGAGCCCCTAAGTCTGAGGAGAGACTTTGCCTCCCTGTGTGTGTTCTACCGCTTGTACAATGGGTTGTGTTCTGAGGAATTGTTCGAAATGATGCCCACGGCTACTTTCTACCATCGCACCGCTCGCCATCGGCAGGGAATTCATTCTCACACTTTAGAACCGAAATGGTCGCGTACAGTGCGGTTTCAGAGAAACTTCCTCCCGCGAACTCTTAGGTTGTGGAATGAGCTCCCTGCCAAGGTTTTCTCTAAGGAATACAGTATGGGGTTCTTCAAAAAAGAAGTTATTAGATTTCTGAAGGGTCGGCAACGCGCGAGTGATGCCCTTGGTGTTGCAAGTGTCCATAGGCTACGGTGACCGCTTACAATCAGGCGGACCGTAGGCTTGTTTGTCACCTTAGTGGTATAAAAAAAAAATAAGTTGATATTTGCACAATTTTAACTTTATGTGTGCTCCATGGCATTTCTTCTTGCCAAATTTCATGATTCTAGGTCAACCCCATTGGTTTTGATTTTTTTTGTATCACAACGACGGAAATAACCGTTTTTGGGCATATTTTTTATTGCATTGACTTAGAACCTTGATTTATTTACAACTTTGAATGATCAAATATTTTACTATTTGATATTAATTTCAACTTAATACCTCCACGCGTTCTTGAGTTAAAGGGTCTTGTCAGACAGACAGACAAACTTTTTTTTAATGTGTTATGAATTTCTTCCTATATTTGTGATGTAACATCTTGCTTCTTGATAAATTTCATGTTTATAGGCCAACGGGAAGTACCCCGTAGGTTTTGATTTATTTGTAAATACCAAGATATACGACAAAAATGGCCGTATTTCAGCCGTATTTTTTTTATTACGGTCACTTACAGGCTTCATTTTCCTACAGCTTCAAGTGACCGTACACCTTAGTACTTGATATTAACTTAAACTTGACATCTTCACGCGACAGACAGATGGACAACAAACTGATCCTATGAGAATTCCTTTTAAAAAAACAAAAACTGACACGTTCGGCGTTTTTGGTTTCATGAGATTCTGATAAGCCCTTATTTTTTTAATATACTTGCAAAATTTCCGGATTTTATAGCATAGAGCAACTTAAAAAAATTTAAAAAAAGGCTTTGCAGAAACTCTTAAAGTTTTAAGTGCTTCAAGTGTGATGCCCCCCAGCCCCCAGACACACACAGCCACTAACTAAGGGCACTCTCAGATCGACCTCATCGGTGACTCCAAGTGCAGTTTCAGAGGTACTTCCCGTTCGCGCAGATAGAACTACCTCTCTGACTACTGTTCTTTAAGAAGGGAGTCATTGGATTTTCAAATAGTAACAAGTAGCGTCCACCGGCCACGGTGTGTTAGTAAAGTAAGGTAAGTATAGAGGGTTAGTTGTATACTGTATTTATATGTTCATTATATAAGTATGACTGACCGAGGTGCGAGGTGTGTGTGGCGAGGGCGTCGGCGTGCACGGGGTGCGCGGGGGGAGCGCCGCACATCGCACACTTGAGCGACTTGGGCCAGTTCTCGTAGGTGCACGTCTGCAACGGATCGTGTGACGTCAGAGACACATACACACACACACACACACACACAACTATACACTATATATTATAACACATCCGTGGGCGTGGGGAGTGCTCGTTTAATTATTAAAAAGTAACGTCATCAATAATAGCATCATCCCTTGTCTGACATACTCGTACGGGTGTCGAACCTGGACAATAACAAAGCAAAATATTGAACAAGATTTCAGTCTGCCAACAAGCTAGGGAGCAAAGCATTCTTAATATAAAACGACAATTACAAAAGCAGATCAACGGAAATAAGGACAGAGTCAAAAGTGATGGATGTAAACTTTATATTGAGGATGAAAATCCAATGGGCTGGCTACATTGCTAGGATGGATGAAATGTAGAAGCCAAGAATAGGCAAGAGAAAAGTGGGGAAACCTAAGAATAGGTGGGTAGACGATATAATTCATACAAGAGGAGAAAAATGGACGGATACACAAAAAGTGGAAGAAATAAATAAATACATAAAATAAATAATAGAATTTGACGAGGCCTACTTATATTTTATTATATTCTTATTCGTAACTATTATAAAATAAGTGGAATAAAGTATAATATTAAAATGTGGGCACAGTATTGTACAGTGCTGCCAGACAAAGTGACACAAACTTCTGTCTAGTGCAATGGACTGTGAAGTAATGTTCAATTTCGTATATGTGCGTGTGTGTTTTTTAGGAAATTCCTTATGCACCTAACTCTTAAGTGTTCTTGCATCCAATATGTGCCTAATTTAACAGTGCTAGTAAGTGTGTCTACTACCCTTAGTCTTTAGCATCTCATCAATGGTATCTTAAAAAAAGTGAGGCATAACGCCTAAAAACCTGACTATACAAATTGCATACCAACTGTTCGGTAAAGATAAGCGATGGCGCAACGCCCTTTCACTTGGTACATTGACCGTGCGTCGCAGGCCCCCGGTGTGAAAATTAGTTCAGTTCAGTCTTTTACGGCAGATTGGAAGCGACACTCGCGTAGTGTGTTTGTTAGTATGTTTGCTCACTTTGGAATTTTGAAAAGTCAGTACTCATATAGTCTCATGATCGATCGAAAATTCCAACGTCGTGGTATCGAGGCGAGTTTGTTGAAAGCAGTGTGCTGGAACCGTGATTTGATCAGCCCCTGGATCTGGATATAGCAGCTGTGCGGAGCATCATTAGTGCCAGGAACCGCTACCGTGACACACTAAAGTTTTGAATAAACCCTACTTGTCCAATTGTAGCAGATTCCTAATGTTTTAAAGTAAGTTTCCTTCCCTTAGAGAAGGCCCTTTCGAAGATAACATAAGCACAGACTGACGGCTAGGTTCCTAGTTCCGCCGCGGCGCCCCCGATCAGTAGCGCCTATAAAGCTGAGTGATAGAATTCAGTATACATACATATATCATAATACTTATTTTTTAAACGTATTAACAGGATCCCCCATTAACACTTTATCTTCCTTTCTGAATAATAATATACTTAATCTCACTTTAAACCAGTAGTCCAAGATCCCAGAGCGATCTGACATAACTTATTTTCACATAGATGAAACCTTAGGTTCTCATTAGCGTCTCATGTTCTTTGAATACCTGCGTGCTTGTGGAGCTACCCTTGTGACACCTGGGCAGGTACCAGGTAAGAAAGGTTACTAAAAATAAGAGTTACTTGACTTAAATTGAAATGGCTGGTTTTTATATATGTTTTGTTGAATATTATTCTAAAATAGTATTATAAGTGTCAGACACTTTCCATGGGCCAAAACTTTTGTCAGACGCTTTGAAATTTAAAATAAATAAATTTTGTGTTTAGGGGATTTTGGGTCACTACAATTTGTCTGATTAATGAAATATAACTGGGATCTTGAAATACAGGTTTAACTAAGAGAAAATACCTACAGGCATTAAGTTCACCTTTGTATAACTTTTTAGAGCAATACAGAATCTTCTATCAATCTATTGAACAAATCGTTAGTATTTATTTCCCTTCACGGCTGTAGATTTGCATATTTCTAACTTATTAATCATGTGTACAGTTCTCTTAAGTGTCGTTTCGTCACTGACCGGGCAGGGCCACTTGCACCCGGCGGAGGCGCAGGGCTGCTGCGCGGGAGACGAGATACGCAGCGGGCGCAGACGATCGGCGACCCCCTCGGCGCCTGAACACACACACACACTTACAACACTCGCTTTAGACTTATATACAAGAGATAAATACATAGAGATAGATACATTACAACACAAGTTGCCGGACTTCTTATTCGAGTCGATAAGTCGGGGTTCTTCAAGATGGGAGACATTGGTAACGCGCGAGTAATAACCATGGTGGTACAACCGACTAACATCAAACAGACCGTATGCTTGTTTGCCACTTTATGAAGTTGTTTTATAGTAGTATAAAAAGAATATGGTTATGTACCAATGTATATACATAATGTATAATGTCGTAAGGTGTACCGGCGGGATCTTGTTGCGGGTGCGGGTGCGGTGGGGGGGACGGCAGCGCGCTGGCGCCGTCCTGCAGCCGGTAGATGTCCTCACCGAGCAGCGGCTTGCTCGACCGACACATCGTGCACTGGCGCAAACAAACGCACTCTGTTAATAAAACTCTAGTAATCTGTCGATACAATAAAAATGTAAAAGTGGAACAACCTAATCATTTCAATATGCTTCCTGGTTAAGACTCCTATGAGAATTGCCAACTCTCAGGTAAAAAGTTGTGTTAACAAAGCCGATGCATCTCGTAAGTAAAAGAAAAAAAGAGAAACAAAAACTATAAGTATGTATAGCACAATCTTAAAATAAGTATTTTTCTAAGCCGTGAACTAATTTTGCTACAAGCTAGCAGATTGGCAGCGCTAGCGTCCTCGGCGCCGCCGTCGTCGCACGCAGTCGTCGGGAACACGTAACGAGAGTCGTTCCAATATTCTAGAATTTGTGATGATGCCTCTCAGGACTCTCACCACGTAAAAAGCGAGTGCCAGATTTCTACTAGTCTCCGGTTTCTTGTATCCAACCATGCCCAAAACAAACAAGGGTAGATACTTTGACTTGGAGTGTGACATTAATGGGTAACAGGGATACTCCATACAACCTCAGGTACAGGTACCCAATAAATTTATTCTAAATATGCTCCACCATGTAGCTGTATTTTATCGCATGAAGAGCCCAAGCCCATACCACATCATTACATTCCAGCCGACTTTAAATTGATGCTGTGTAACTTGTACATACACACTCATATTGTAATATACATTTCGATTGACAACTGTGAAGAAAAAATATTGAATTGTGAATTACACATATGAATTCCTCAAAAGTGGCAAGATATAAGATAGGATTTAATAATGGGGAATTATAAGTCATGCCATAGTTTTTTTATTTGGCCACAGAAACCAACCACTGATTTTGTAACTAAGCCATGGGAAAATAAGAAAACATCTAATAAACTAATTTGCCTTTTTTCAAATGCCACCAGAATATTACATAGAAACCATCAAATAAAAAACAACAATTATTCATACTTGACCCACTCATTTATACATTAGCACCTAATTTACTTAGCTTTTTTTTATATACCACTAAGGTGTCAAACAGGCACGCGGTCAGCCTGATGGTAAGCGGTCACCATGCCCTATGGACGCTTGCAACACCAGAAGTATCACTCGCGCGTTGCCTACCCTTCAAAAATCCAATAACTTCTTTCTTGAAGAACCCCATACTGTAGCACCATACTTAGAGAAAACCTTGACTCATTCCACAACCCAAGCGTTCGCGGGAGGAAGTTTCTCTGAAACCGCGCTGTACTCGACCATTTCGGTTCTAAAGTGTTTGAATTCCCTGCCGATTGCGAGAGGTGCGATGGTAGAAAGTAGCCGTGGGCATCATTTCGAACACTTCCTCAGAACACATCCCATTGTACAAGTGGTAGAACTCACACAGGGAGGCAGTCTCTCCTCAGACTTAAGGGTTCGATACGGCAAGTGAGTTTGGGATCGTCGACAATTCTCACAGCCCGTCGTTGAACCGAGTCAAAAGGTCCAACCTGGTATCCGGGTGCACCCGCCCAGAGATGGCAGCAGTACTCCATATGGGGCCGAACTTGCGACTTGTAAAGCAGCAACCTCTGCCCCGACGTGAAGTACTGCCTCGCTCTGTTGAGTACACCTAGTTTTTTGGACGCCAGATTCGACTTATCTTGTAAATGATCTTGGAACTGAACATCGCTGGAGATGTCAACACCAAGGATCCCAATGCTCTTGCAGATGAAGAGGGGAGTGTTCTGAAATTGTAGGATCACAGTGAATGAGGTTTTCTTAGCGGGGGAGCAGACCTGTGTCTTTGTAGGGTTAAATCGGACCAAGTTTACCCGTCCCCAGTCAGAGACCTTGGACAGTGTGGTCTCGATTTGAGACACAAATTCTTCGCGGTTTTCCTCCACAACGGAACGAGAGATATTTGCACGACCCGTGTAATAAGCGTCTCCAGTACTGTCATCTGCATAGCAATGCATGTTGTTGATTTCCAACATGTCATTGATATGCAGTAGAAACAGCGTAGGAGACAGCAGAGAGCCTTGCGGGACACCAGCATTAATGTCCATGCTATCAGAGCAACTACCGTCAACTACGGCTCGTATGCGTCTGCCGGACAAAAAGCTAGCCACCCATTTGCACAAACCCTTGGGCACTCAACGTATGTTCCTCAAAAAAATAATATAGTTGAAGCTATAGCTATAGTTTTATCTATATATACAGGGTTACTGGTAAATCGATCTATTCTTGCTATCTAATACATTTGATGTGCATAATATTTTAAAAATATCTGTGTATAGTTAGCTTTCTAACGAGGTATTTAAACTAAAAATTGGATACGAGATTTCAGAGTTTACAGAGGTATTACCGTAGAAGTATGGATAAAATTGTCTGATTAGTTTCATCAAAATATAGGATTTTTATTAAAAATAATCAAGTTTTTACATTTTTTTTATAATTGATGTTCAATACGGCTTCGTCTGTTTCTTACACAAAGACGTATTCTTTTTCTTAATTCTGTACTACTACTTTGCTCGTTAAATTGGTCCTAATTTGATTTGCGGCATCGACAATTCTCTGTCTCAGCTTCTCAAATAATGGTACAGGCGAGACATCGTAAACTAATGATTTCATATGACCTCATACGTAATAGTCCATCTTCTCTTTCTAGTCTTTGTGTAAGAAACAGAGGAAGCCATATCGAACATCAATTATAAAAAAAAATTTAACACTTATTGATCTATTGAAACTAATCAGACAATTTTATTCATACTTCTACGGCAATAACTCTGTAAACTCTGAAATCTCGTATCCAATGTTTAGTTTAAATACCTCGTTAGAAAGCTTACCACATGCAGATATTTTTAAAATATTCTGCACGTCAAATGTTTTAGTGTTTTTTTTTGTTTTTTTGTCATTCTTTTGGAAACCATTTATATAAATTATTAAAATTTACGATGTTCCAGTCTAGCATTTTTAAAATTAGGCAAACAGTTTTAGTTTTTGTGATAATAATGAATGCTTGTTATCTCTTTTAGGTGAGAAAAAAATAAAAATGTAATTAAAGCCCATAGTTTTGTTTGTATTAATTTTTAAAACAATTTCTCTTGATAAATAACTTAAATTAATTTTTTCTCAAAAATGATTCACTTTTGCTCAGGGACTTACATGATCTAGTTCATTGGTAATGACCTCCTCTATAACCTCCTAGCAGGAATAGGTTGATTAACCAGTAACCCTGTATATATAACAGAGCAAATATCAACGCATAGCCTAAACTAGTGGGTTTTGAGACTTAAAATATTGCACAAAGGTTTTTGTTATTTTGTAGGCAAGCACAAAAAACGGATTTTTCGGAAATCATCCCCTAAGAGAGTAAAATAGGGGCTGAAAGTTCGTATGGAAGTCCTTCATTTTGAAGCTAAATGCATAAAACTTGGTATTTGGCTTTTAAGTTGAAAATTAAGATTAACGTGTTTGGCCGTTTTTTGGAAAATCATTCCCTAAAGAATAAAATAGGAGATGAAACTTTGTATGAGATTTCCGATATTTTTGTGTTTAGAAACAAATTTAGTACAGAGGTTCCCGTTATGACGAACGTGAGCACTTATAACGGATTTTGCATAGCCACCAATACAGGCAAAGGCGCAACCAATAGGATTACAAAGAAAACGAGAAAGGCCAACCAAAGCGCGAGCTGCATTAATAATCCAATAATTTTTGAAATAAAATTCCAATTCATCGACATAATAGGCGGGCGAACAGCGAGGAGTCGTTCTTTCACACACACTTTTGCCAGTCGTCGTTACCACCACTGTGAAAGACCGATCTACTTGGAAGTCTCTTTGCCTCAAACTCAAATATGAATGATGAAAGCGCTGTACCACCGTACCACCTTCTATACCGTGGTGCGGTAAGACCATGCTGAAAATCTCCATAACACAGCGTGAGGTAGGGCGGGCGTTGCTTTCTCTAGACGTTGTACTCACGCGCCTCTTCGATTTCTACTACCACAATAGGCAATTGATGTCTTCATGGAAGACTGCGAATGTGCACCCGGTGCCCAAAAAGGGCGTTAGGTCAGATCCATCGAATTACAGGCTATTACCTCTCTCCTCCATGGCTTGTGATCAACACCCAGCTTCTAAGATACCTAGAAGAACACGACCTGATAAGCGACCGTCAATATGGCTTTCGCCACAGTCGTCGACGACAAGTGGTGACCTTATAGTGTATCTCACAAACTGATGGGCACTAGCCATTAAGAGTCAGAGGCATTGGCATGTAGCCTGGACATAGTGAAGGCGTTCGATCGGGTCTTGCACTAGGGTCTTCTATCGAAGTTGCCATCTTAAGGAGTGCCTGACGCATACAAGCTGTAGTTGATGGTAGTTGCTGTAATAGCATGGACATTAAGCTGTCTCCTACGCTGTTTCTACTGCATATTAATAACATGTTGAACATCAACAATATATGTTGCTATGTAGATGACAGTACTGGAGACACTTATTACACGATCGCGCAAACATCCTTCGTTCCATTGTGGAGGAAAAGTGTGGAGAACTTATGTTTTAAATCTCTGTCCAAGGTCTCTGACTAGGGACGGGAAAACTTGCTTCGATTTAACCTTACGAAGACACAAGTCTGCATGATCACAGGTGAGGACATCCCATTTACTGAGGTCCCACAATTTCAGAACCCTCCGCTCATCATCTCCAAGAGCATTGGGACCGTTGTTGATATCTCCAGCAATGATCAATTCTGAGATCATTTGGAAGACAACTTAGAGTACTCAAAAGAAACTTACTCCCGTGAATGCTATGGTTATGGAATGAGCTCCCTTCCAAGGTATTTCTTAAAAGACTACAGTATGCAACGCTCGAGTGTATGTCCTAGGTGTTGCTAGTGTCCATAGGTTGGGGTGACCCCATACCATCGGTAAGATGGTAGATCTCGTTTGACCCTTAGAAGTACAAAAAATCTTTCTTTTAATTCCTACAAAATAATAGTATGCCATAATTCAAAGTGATTTTCTTTAAAGTGTTTTATTTTGTCTCTCCTTATAATAATAGCCATTGTTCCGAAGTTCGGGTAACACATTGTTTGGTAAATACATATAAATATGCAAGTGTTTGGTTTGATATAATTTATAGGATGTCCCTCAGTTTGGTGTGCCTTTTGGCAAAGCCTCCTCCAACTCTCTCCATTGTGGTCTGTCCTCTGCAACTCTAGTCCAGTAAGGCCCCAGGGTAAGGTGGATGTCATCTTCCCACCTAGTTTTAGGGTGTCCATGTTTTCTAATCCCGTCTCTTGTCTCCCCTTAATAATTTTTAACATTTAGTTGCCAAAATTATTATTTGATTTATTATATTATGACAATTTAAGGTACATTGTGATGATTAAACAATATGTAAGAAGTTATGATTTTTTCTATATTCACAAAATTTTAATCATACTGCATTATAAAACTAGATGTATTATTCTAGTAGTTAACTGCTTGAATATATGTTACAAATTTATATGCTAAAAACTAATTAACATGCTCAGTTGTATCTACATTAGCTTACATCGAAGACATTTAGTAGCTAAAATAGTATTTTTAGATGTGCATTTGTGGTGGCTAACTTAGTGATTCAGAGGACAATGTAAATCTTAGAGGAGAATAATGCTATTAAATGGAAGTCAGATTAATTTAGCACACTTTAATAATAATAATAATAATCAGTATGAATATTTTTTCTCCTTTCTTGGTTACACTTGACAAAATATCATACCTTCTTTGAGAGCGGGAAGTTCTCGTAGGTGCACATTTCACAGATCCACTTCCCACAATCGGCCCCGGGCCCCGCGCTACCTGTCAACTGTATGATACACACATGTTTTAAATTACAGTTTTAGTAAACCAGAATGTTGGACAGTAAATATTGAATTTTGTGAATGGGTGTAGTTTCGTAAAACAACCAAAACACTAAACCCAAATTATGCAAAGACTATGTAGCATACTATGTGCAAAACTCATACATACATACATAAATTTGTTATAAAACGATCTACTGCTTTTTATAAACCATAACCCTAACACTGATCTCACTAATATACAGACATACATTCATCATTTTATTGAAAGCCAAAGTTAGCAAATTACGTAACTTTGTACAAAAGCCCTTTAAAATATAAAGTGGCAACACTAAACTGAATATTTTAGGCATGAGCTTCATAGCTTTTTGGAGGCTTAAAATATAAACCATTTTTTTCAATGATGAATGCTTGAGAACACCCACAAATTACTTTAAATACTACAGTTAAGTTATTATGCATTGATTGATGAATTAATGTTGTGTCATACCTGAACAGTGTGGGACTGTGTGACATTAGCAAGATTGTCAAGTGGTGAGCCACCACATTCCTCAGCAGGTGTGCTGGCATCCATTGCGACAGCCAGAGACACAGACTTCTTGTGTGCGCCATCCTGTGACTCCTCACTCATTGTACCATCAATTATAACATGAGGAGACTACCACTTTACTGACTTTATTAACATAATCACAAGATATACAGAAATACTACTGTTTACTAAACTTGTTGTAGTCATGGACTCCAGTCTGGGTGGTAATTGTTGAAGGACAACTGTACACTTTGGTTGATTCCTGAAAATATAGTATTTAGGTAAGTAGATGTTAAAAATCTTAATAATGTATATACCTACACGATACATCAATACAATTTACCGCAGTTGTTCAGAAAAGATCAACCTCAATATTTTTAGAACTCTAGAATGCTGTCACAGACGGTAAGCTTGGCAAAGTTTACAATGTGAAGACTACTGTTTTGGCATTGTTGCACAACATACAAATAGGCTTTCACCATCTACGGTTAGGAAACAATACTGCGTAAAGTAAGAAAGCGATTTAATGTAAATCAAGAAAGGGACTTCTTCCTTTCACTCACTAAAAAACAGTAGGCACAAAAAACTCTGAAAACTTTACTATATTTAGAAAGAACGTGAAACAAACCTGAGGAATGTGGAAAAAAGAAAATACAATGGAAGTAAAGGAGTATGTACCTATGGCAAAATATTTATAAAGTATTTTGATTTGACAAATAAATTTGTATAAGACGAGTTGGTTGGGAACTTATAAAAAATAAATAGAATATAGTATTTTTATGCGTTACGATTGGAGCAATATATTTCAGATCTCATTTTAACCAATAGCTAAGAAGTATACCCTACAATTCACCAATACAAAAACATACAATTTTCAAAATGGCAGATTCAAAAAAAGTTTCTATGAAAATACATTTTTTTTTTCATTTTATTTAGGTATTGGTTATGAACCATCAACCTTCACATAAATAAGTAACAAAATATACAGTAAAATTTAAAAGAGCATTTAAAATTACTTTACAAAACCAATCAAAATTGAAAACAAAGGACAACAGAACATAAAATTACAACTTACATAACAAAAAAAACTTTACAGTATATAACATAAAAAAATTATAAAAGAAATGAAAAAAAAGGAATTAACTTAGAATTAACTTAATTATATATACCAAAAATCAAATTCTACCACCTGTATTTACAATAAAATCATGAATTGCAGGATATATAATACGGAATTTCAACAATTTTTGAACATCAGAAGGAATAGTTTCATATTTAATAAATCTTTGCAAACACTTATAAATAACAATCGTTGTAATGAAAATGCGGAACACACAAAAATTATATGATGAAGGTCGCAAGTATCGTAGTTGCAGTATACACTTAGCATTATTTATTATGTTTAAACGGGCCAAATGAGATGGTAATCTGCAGTGGCCTATTCTGATTCTGCTTAGAGTGGTGATAAAATCCCTGGGACAGTAGCCTTTGCATTTCTCAAACCATGCTTTAGTTGACGGTTCTGGTTCTATTTCTGCAAGCCATTTACCTTTGATTTCTGTACTAGTTTTAAGGTATGAAGTCCATCTTTTGATCATGTTCTGTTTTAAGAACAATACAAGATCAGAATAAGGAACATGGAAGTTGCATTCTAAGGTGTTAGCAGATGATTTAGCAAGAGAATCTACAAGTTCATCCAAGAATACCTGAGTGACCATTTGGTACCCAACCAAATTCAATTAAGATGTTCAGGTTCTTTAATTTAAAAACTAATACCTTTAGTTCGTATATTGAATAATAGGTAGATGCATTTAAATTTTTACTCGAGAGGGCTTGAAGAGGACTCATCGAGTCATATAGGATTAAATATTTGTTAATGGTTCTGTTTTTATTTAAATCGGAAATAACATAATTAACGGCATATATAATAGCAAGAATCTCAGCTGAGTAAACTGAGAAAAAGTTATCGCATGTATAGACATGACCTAGTTTATAATTAGCAACGTAAAAAGCAAAGCTTGTCCTATGAGGTGTTTTAGAACCGTCAGTATAAATTTTAATGAAGTCAGATTTACTGCTCAAAAATTCAAAAAAATCAAACTTAGAATTAAACCTATTTAAACAAATTGTAATATCCACAATTTTACTGTAAAAATCAATATAGTAGCAGGGTAATAAATTAGTCCAATGCACTATGTCTTGAAATTCGAAATTGAGATAGATTATTGATTGATTAATATTAGGGCAGATTATTAACGGTATTACATTATAATTCGGTATTACAAATTCAGAAATATATCTAGAGATTACATAATTGTCACGGCCAATTAATTTCAAAGAGAATTTATTAGTTATGTAAGCTCTTCTAATAAATAAAGGAACAATACCAGTCTCCACTTCTAAGGAATTTATAGGAGATGATTTCATAGCTCCACATATTATACGTAGTGCTTTATTTTGTAATACATCAAGTTTCTTTAATAAATGAGAAGAAGCATTGTTATAAAATGCACCCATTGTCAAAGTGACCTCGAACTATTGCAATGTATAATGATTTTAATCTTTTAGGGTCAGCACCCCATTTCAGTCCGCATAATGATTTCAAAATGTTCACACTTCTTTCAGCTTTCTTAGTTATATAAAGGATATGAGACTTCCAAGATATGTCGTAATCAAGTAAAATGCCAACATATTTTACAAAAGTATTATTAGAGAGAATAGAGTCATCATAAACTATTTTAGGTGAAAGCAAATTTTTCTTGCTAAATACTATGACTGAACTTTTTGATGTATTGATCTCGAGTTTAAAATGGTTTTTAAATAGATTACTGATCGTTTTTAAGCATGAATTCATAATGATTTCTCCTTCATTTAAGATGCTGCATTTTACATATAATAGTAGGTCATCAGCAAATAGCAAATGTTTCACTTGTTCAGGAATACTATGCATAAAAGGAATTAAACTTAAAATAAATAATAAAGGAGATATTACTGATCTTTGTGGGGTGCCTTTGTGACTAGCTTTTGGACCATATAGAGTTGTCTTGCATTTTAAAAACGATTTCCTATCATGTAGAAAATTAAAGATCCATTTTAGAAGTTCGCCTGGGATACCTAGATTATATAAGCTGTTAATTAAATAACTATGGTCAATATTGTCGAAAGCGCCTTTGATATCAAGAAATACTGCCAGTGTCAATTGGTTTTCAGAAAAGTTGTTATGTATATCACCAACGAAGCAACCCAAATTGTCCATAGTGCTTTTGCCTTTACGGAATCCATATTGGTTGCTAGGAATTAAAGAGTTGTTCTTAATATACCATTCTAACCTGTTTTTGAGCATAGTTTCAAATAATTTTCAAAAGCATGAAGTTAGAGAAATGGCTCTATAACCATCCAAGGAATCCTTTTCTTGATTAGCTTTAGGGATGGGGATGACATGTTGAGTTTTCCAGCTTTCTGGAACTATTTTATTAGACCATAAATTATTATATATTTTTAAAAGATAAGTTTTAGAAACGTAAGGCATATTTTTAATTAGTATATATGGTATACCGTCAGGCCCAGGAGCCGTGTCACGTTTGGAGTTTAAGGCAGTCAACATTTCACCAAAAGAAAAGTTATCTAATAGCCACTGTGCAGAATCGCTACCTTTGCTGGAGAACAAGGTTAGTAAAAAACTAAAATCACCCATAGTACAATCCGAGAAGACCTTTTCTAAAAAGTTATATGCGTTATTAGGATCGTAAAAAAATCCCAAGAAGCATGGTGTGCATTGAAATCTCCTATAATTAAATAGTTCTGACTAGAAATATGGCCTACAATCTTTGAAAGTACAGACACTTTAAATTTACCATTAGATGGTGGAGGGAAATAAACACATAGTACATCTAAGTTGCATTGTGGTAACTGTAATGATATCAAAACATTTTGGACATCATTCATCATAAAAGATAAGAAAGGTGTATCAACTACTCTAAACTTTATCACGTTATTTATAGCTACAGCTACTCCACCATGTGGACGGACAGAGTCTCTTCTAATTATTTTAAAGCCAGGCAATTTAAATGATTTATTTTCAGATAGCCAAGTTTCATTGAATAAGATAAGGTCTATATTTACATGAAAATTGTGGACTATTATGTAAAAATAAAAAATTATGTTAAGCAAAGAAGACTTAGCCATTATGATTTAAATTATTTATTAGACATTCTTTCATAACTTTGGAATTAATATTGACTCCATTTGTTTCTTTGTTTGATAAAATTTCTATGATGGTCTTGGTAATGGAGTTAATAAGTGAATCCGAATTGATGATATCAGTCAATAAGGACCTGTTTTGTGGAGAGACAGGTTTTTTTATATATGAAGTCATAGGTAAAGGACTATTTTGTTGCTGTGTAGGTATTATATTAATTTTTTGACTGCCTACAACTGAGGCAAAAGATTGTTTACCAGAAATTTTATCTCTGATATTTTGAATTTTTGCAGCTTTTATTGGACGAGAATATGAAATGGCAATATGACAACCACTGCAGTTACAACATTTAGGATTGTCTGTATTAACACATTTTTTAAAGAAATGATTTCCAGAACATACGGAACAAATTTGTTTGATTTTGCATGACCCACTACCCTGACCAAATTTATAGCATACAAAACACTGCAGTAAAGGTCTTACATATTCTTTAACGTCAAACCAGAGGCGGTCATATGTTACATGATCTGGTCTGGAAGCGGAGAGAAAAGTTACAAGAACGGTACTGAGCTGAGTGAAAGTTCCATCTGGCATCTTCTTTTGGAATCTCTTGACACCAACAATTTCACACAAACCTTTAAGAGTATCAAGTAAATCCTCTTCTGTCAACTGAACTGGCGCACGTATTATGCCTTGAGATTCCAGGGTGTTAAATGGGATTTTTGCCGAACAGTTATTCTTTTGTAAGATAGTATTGTTGAGAATAAAGTTGTTTGCGTCTTTCTTACTTCTGAAAAATACCTTTATATAATATTTTCCAAATGTCTTAACATATCCAATACCAGGAACATTTTTTAATGATTTGTTTACTGTCAAAATCTCTAATGGAGTTTGTTCAGAATTGTTAGGTAAATTATTTGATAAGAGTACAGGATATTCTTTTTTGTTGTCATCTGAATAAATAGGGTAGTAATCCTTGAATAGGCCTCGTTTGCTTTTAATATATTTCTTGTTCATTTTGGAAGATGATTCAATGTCCGAACTTTCATCCAAACATTTGTTCTTCCTTTTGATTTGTGACTCTTCTGATATCAGTCCATCACTGCTGGCACTCATTAAATTGTACTTATGTGCACTTACTTAAAAAACTAATGAAAATAGGCTTAAATAATTTAAATTTATTAAAATCCAAAAATTCTACACCCGCCAAATTCAAGCGTTCCCGCCAAAAAAACTATGAAAATACATAGGCAAAATGAGTTACCTACTTCAAGAATTAAATTACCCATATATTTACTCCAAATTATAAATGGTAACCTGGTAAGGAATTTATATCATAAAGTAATCACTACTAGCTGTGCTCAAAGCTCCATCTGTACTAAATTCGGTTATCAGGTTAGAATTTCTTAGGCAAAAGTACTTCAAAAGCGTCTTTTTCCTTACTTGATTCACTTCATGGATTGGATTTAGTAAGTTTCCAGTAACTACAGATTACTAGAATTAATATTCATAACCCGGGTCCCCTCGTTCAGTCCGCGACCAAGAAACCATTGAAGAAGTGCAGGCGTTGGTTAGTTAAAATCTGTCTTTATTTATTCGAAAGCGAGGTCAAGCACTGAATATCAAAAAATGGTCTTTTCTTTAGTTTTTAATGAAAGATTTGTATGTGAAAGCCTATAAAATTCAATTGTTTCAAGAATGAAAGGATACGGACTAAGCTAATTGATTAAATTTTTTTAATAAAATTATTTTGTAATAAACAGAATTGTTGGTACTGGGCAGAGTAGAAACATGAACGACCCCTGCATAACCCAAAGGTCGTTGTGTGGGCAGTTATGTCTGCTTAAGTCATAATCTGTCTTTATTTTCATGAAGTTTAACGAGGCCGCCCACTTAATGTAAATAGTCACCGTTATTGCGATATTCTGCAAAGCTTTTAAGACCTAGAGTTGCAGGAATTTCATGGCTTCAATTCAAGAACCTGGTTTCGACAAGATGGGGCAACGTGTCATACATCAGAATAATCAATTGGAGCAACGTCATTGGCCTCCCAGAAACCCCGACCTTAGCCCGCTTGACTATTTTTTTACGACCTAACCCAATTAAAACAAAACATCAGGTCAGAAATGGCAGCAATATCAAGAGCTATTTGTCAATTTTCGTTTCAGATATGAAGAGTGCCAGCAGCGTAATGGTCATCATTTGGTTTTTTCTTTTTGTATTCTAATACTGAACCATAATTATACGTATAAGTATAAGTAATATGATCTTTTAACACCGTAAATAAATAAAAAAAGAAAAAAAAGAGTGTAAGGTAGTCTCTCTCTCTCTCTATATACATATTGTTCGGTACTTCATGACCTTCGTACGACTGACGAGGGGACGGCTCGCTGCCGTGCAAATCTAGTTTATACGGTTGTTACATTCCTACCAACTAGTCTAGTTTCGGCTAGTTTACTAGAGTGACCTAAATAAGGCCTGTCGGACAAAATGGCGGTTATCAGCGCGGGTGAATAATCGTTTCAACAAACCAGATATGAACTCTGCGAGTTACTCGGTTTTGGTGTCTCTAGCAATGGTGGAGTTGCGGACATAGCGTCCCGCGCCGGTTATTATTCTCAGCGATTATTTTGGACAACCTGGAGCTTATGTTCACTGGTAGAAGCCATGTGATGGAGCACTCGTACAAGCTGAAGAGTGGTACTGTGGCTGTCTCTGAAACCAAACTTTTCAGGCCTAAGCTGGATATGCAGGGATATCCTAAGTAAAAGCAGGCTTTCGAACTGCTTGGCTAGATTGGACAGCAGTGTAATCGGTCGGTAATGTTCTGGGCGATGACGGTTTTTCCCTGGTTTCGGGAGAACAATGATTTTACCCATCTTCCACGAAGATGAATCACCTCTTAGTGGTGGGGCTGGGGCCGCAAGAATCTGCTCTACGCGTTCTGTAACTTCTAAAGTGTGTTGGTGATCTATAATGGGGTTCGGTTTGAATTGGTCCTCAAAGTGGTCCGCAAATAGTTCCGCACGTTCCGCTGCGTGATAGTGGCGGATGCTAGCAGGGTCGATAAGAGGACAGATTGGGGCAGGGGTTTTTGTTATCTGACGGGCCAAGCGATATAGAGCCGTGTCATCCTCACTTGCTTTAAATATCGCTTGGTCCCACGACTGTTGTCTGAAACTGGCAATTTCAAACGTTAGTTCCGCGCTAATCTTATTGAGGTCCCTCTTCATTACTGGGCAACGAGTGTGGCATCAGAGCTTTCGGAGGTCCGTAAGGGAGTAGAAATGCCTCCAGCCGGGAGTTTATAATTAAGCATAGCCCGGTGAAAGGAGGTCCAGTCGGTGATTTTCCGGGGAATAGGGAGCGGTTTACCAGATGCAGATACTCCGAGAACCTGAGTGTTGTAGTGTAGTAGTGTGTAGTAGTAAGTGACGTAGTGCGTAGGAGATCCTGGACCGACGACTAAATAGTCTTTGTTCTCAGCATCTGCTTTTAGCTCACGACCCGATTTGGATGAAATTCGTGAACCCCATTGTTTGGAGTTAAAGTCCCCTAAAATTAGTGTGGGAGTGGCATCGCACGGTTGCAAAAAATATTTTCGATGTCACTTGGAACGAAGGGGGTTGTTGGTGGCTTATTTGCGGCGAAGACTTTAAGCTCCACATTGCCAGCCTTTAGTTTTACACCTATAGACCGAGTGGATGTAAATTGGGGAAGGGGTAGGAATTTGTGGATAAGGTCCCGTCTAATTAATACTGCCGTACCCTTGAAGGCAGTATTAGAGGGAGATATTTCGTCTCTTGTTTCTATATGTGAAGAAATTTGGAATGCGGAGCTCATTCTCACCTCGGAGTTTCGTTTCGCCCAGTAGCACAATGTGAACATTGTGATTTAAGGCCCCGATGAGGCCCCATTAAATTCCCACGTGAGAATTGTGGTGAGTTGTGCCAAGCCATTAAAAAGGGCTGGCAAAGGATTTTGGCTGGCAGCTATGGCCTCTATGGCCGCGTTTAGTGCCGCAATTGTGGCTCTGGCGACATTTACAGCACCAGCTTGCATACGCGGTGGGCCCAGAGTATGCTGGATGCCACTAGGGCGGCTTGTCGCAGCGACAGCGCGCGGTTGCGATTTAATGGGTGGTTGAGACGTTTTGGGGGGTTGCGGGGGGTCTGCGAACTAGGGGGGGTGGCATATAAATGTTGGGCACAAATGAATAAGTGTCCGGTTCTACCGCTATAGTAGCCGGAACGGTTATTGAGGGCTGAGGTGCGGGTTTTTTCCACTTTTTCTCTTGAGATAATTTTAACTTGGTGAGTTTTATACAAAAGGATGATGATGCATAGATGAGTGAGTAGGCCCGGCGGCTGCGGGTCAGCTACCTCGTAGCAAACCTTTCAGGAAGCTCATGCTGTGCTTTTTATTGATTCTCGCATTCGATACAAATTTTTTAACCTAATTTACAGACATATGGTTACAGTTACACACATGAGAGTACAGAACAAGAGCTTTCGAATGATATAAGTTACATATTTGTGAGCTTTTGCAATACAAAGTTATAGCGAGAATAGTTTGAAAGTTTTACATTTTTAGCCGTTTGCTAAAAGTTACTCGTTTTCTTCTTAAATCTATAATGTTTTATGCTAATATAGTAATATCTAGTTATAAGCTACAATAATGAAAAGGTTTTAAACAATAAAAAGTAGAAAAAATATAAAAATGTTGTAAAAGTACAGAAATGGTATTTTGCCTTAAAAACCTATTATTCATAGCGCAAAAGCCATGTTTTATGCTTATAAGCTTTTACATATATTGTCAGTGTAGGTATATACATACAGAAATAACACTGATTTAGACACATTATAGTTTATAGTACATCCATAACGTAATTTTTGTAAAATTACCCGAGACAAATGGCATCGCACAACTCATCACGAGTTGTATACTTTCTGTTGATGTAGTCGCTTTGTACTTTTCTTACTTTTGAAAGGCGGTTCTGTATTAGTTTTTATTGTTGCTCCTTGTTGTGATGGACTCAATTGTCTTTTTCTCCGTCTATCGGGGTGCCGTGCGTGGACAGGTGCCAAGTCCCTTATATGGGCGTGTTGGGACCCCTCAACTCGCTCAAACATCTTTTCCCGTAGACGGTGAAAAAATTCGTCTATGGTTTCGATCTGTAGGTCTCTTGAGATGGTTTGGTTCCTTACGTAACGCGGTGCTCTGACAACGCTACGGAGAGCTAAGTATTGCTGTGCTCGGAGTCTATTTTTGTTGTTGTTCGAAATCAAATGGTACCAGGCTGGTGCTGCGTATGTGATTCGGGATCTTATATAAGTTTTATAGATGCCAGTTTTGGTCCTTAGCGGAAGTTTTGAGACTAGCACTGGGTTCAGTAAGCCTCTGGCTATTTTTGCCTTGGTCACCGTCTCGTTTATATGTGCTATCATTGTACGGCCTCGATTTATGGTGATCCCCAAATATTTGACATTTGGGGACCATCCTATAGGAAGTCCTTGTAGCGTAAGGCAGGGGGGAAATCTGTCTCTTGCCTCTTAAGATAGCCTGCGTTTTGACTACATTTAAAGCCAGCCTCCATTTCGCTAGCTAGTCAGGTAAAGCGTTTAGTGTACGCTGCATCTTTTTAATAAGGTACTTTATATTTTTGCCACTAACATAAAGTGCTGCGTCATCAGCGAAAAGCGCTAGTTGCACATTTTCTGTTACTGGAATGTCATCCGTGAAGCGTGAGTAACATGCCGGAGAGAGGCAGCTGCCCTGCGGGACCCCTGCCAGGATCACTCGCTACTAACTAGCATGTTTGGCGCATGATAAAGCCTAGTGTTTTATTTGCTGTTTTTGTGACAGTCATAATGTGCTCTCTAAAGTCGAGACGGGGATCGAACGTCACACCCAAGTCGAGCGTTTCGTTGACTCTCGATAAAGCCGTCTGTGCAAGGAAATAAGTGTAAGTTATGGGAGTCCGAGACCTGGTGTATGTCATGATTTTGCACTTTTGGACATTCTAATTAAGACCATTATTGACACTCCATTCCTCCACTTTTAGAATGTCGCTCTGTAAAGCTGCACAGTCAGCTACCGATCCAACACCCATGTATAACTTCAGATCATCGGCAAACATGCGTAGACCACTATACACCACCACGTCCAGCACGTCACTGGTTCCATTTTGGACGTAGTGTGTTGGCTCCGAGGGACCCACGATGTTATAATCGTGGGTTACCGAGTCTTCAAATAGGCGTCGGCCTTGGTTATTGATTTCTGCTGAATTCCAAGCTGTGTGTTTGGAGTTCAAATCTCCGGCTATTACAGTCGTTTCACGCGACGGTAGTAGTTTGCGGAATTCAGCTAGGTCAAGTTTTGTTTTTGGTAGTTTATAGGCTGCAATTACACGTAGCGGTTGGCCGGCAATCTGAGTAGTTATGCCGATGGCCTAGAATGTGTCGGAAACTATAGGGTCTAAAGTTGGTGTATTATGGTTTTTCGTATTATTATAGCCAGTCCTCGAAGAGTTCTGCCTTTTTCGGTTTTCTCGTCCTTCCGATGCTCATTCAGCATTGTTTCGCTGATAAGCATAACATCAACTTTCCAGTCTCGCAAGAATTGCAAGATAAGTTTCTTTTTCTTCACCACTGAGTTTGCATTCCAGTGAACCACTCTCAGTGGTGAGGCCGCTGGGATGTGTTGGGGTGTATTATCCATTGCGATGTTGTACTAATTTCGCAATGCCATTCAGGATTCCTGGCACCGGGTCTGTATTGGTGCGTAATGCTTTCAGAACATCTTGTAAGATTTCGATTGCTAGCTCAATGGTGGCGAGACGATCACCATAAATTATGGCAGGCACGTTTGGGGTTTTTATAGCTTGAGGGGGATTTGGATTTACCTCCTGGGTGGGGGCTGATGTCCCTCTTGCGGCGTGTTGAGAGTCACATTCCTTTTGCGAGCACCTCGCTTTCTTTTCCTCTTGCGTGGTTGTGGAGCACTGTTTCTATCAGTGGGATTGTTTGCTGCCGCCATTAGTGATGACGGATGAGGTGGTTCTGCTGCCTCTGTCATGGCTGTATTTATTTTGGCCGTGGAGTTTTTGGTTGCTTCTGCTGTTATGGCAATAGTGCCAGCTTTTTTATTCCTCGTTTCTCTGCTATAAATCGGGCAGGAGGAATTTTTTTTTTTTTTTTTTTTTTTATACCACTAAGGTGGCAAACAAGCCTACGGTCCGCCTGATGGTAAGCGGTCACCGTAGCCTATGGACGCTTGCAACACCAGGGGCATCACTCGCGCGTTGCCGACCCTTCAGAAATCTAATAACTTCTTTTTTGAAGAACCCCATACTGTAGTCCTTAGAGAAAACCTTGGCAGGGAGCTCATTCCACAACCCAAGGGTTCGCGGGAGGAAGGAAGTATATATAAATTATTAGCAGTGTGCGCGTCACCACAGTTGGCACACGTTGGTGGCTGGTCTTTAGGGCGCTGGCAGTCTTTGGCAAGGTGGTTTTCACCGCACTTTACACATGCCGCTTTCCAGTGGCATCCATATGACGAATGCCTAAACTGTTGGCAGCGGTGACATTGTGGAACCTTTAGTAACTTTTCAGCGGGAAAGGAGTAGGAAAACTATGAGATATTTTGTTCCTTTTCAAGGTTCGTTAGGTATCTCTTTACGATGCGGTATTATTCGTCAGAGGTAGGAGTAATACGGATGCCTCTTCCATAGGGCCTACCGTTGACAGGACGCTTAAGTTGATCTTTTAGGATTTTAAAATGTTTTTGCCAGTCTGGTAATATTTCTACTACTAACGGTGGGTATCTAGGGGGGTTTTTGGGTTAGGTGGGTTCATTATTTGAAATGCTTTCGGCACTTTTGGTTGATTCAATAGCTGTCTGTGTTTGGAATTTTACAATACCAGATTGTGCGGTTTTTTCGGCAAACGTTACCCCTGAGGTAGAGGGTTGAGTTTGTGGGATTGGCGGGGCTTTACGGAGTCTCGGATTGCGCTGTGATAATGGCGTGCTTTGTGGACTGGGTAAGCTAGTCTCCGGTGGTAAGGAGAAAGCAATAGGCGTAAGTGATAAGGGCACTTCACTTACTTGTGGTGTCACCATTATTACTGGTGGCGGTGAGGGCGAGGCGGTGAGGGCGAGGCGGCGAGGTTCGGCCGCTTGTACTGCTCGATGGGCTCTTCCTCGGGGCTGCGTGGGCGACGCTGCGCAGTTTGGGTGGTGGGCGGAAGCGTTAGAGTAGTCATCTCTAAATGATGCCTCCTCGCAATCTCCTCCGGTGAAACCGCGAGATTACTCAGCTCCCTCTCCTTCCTCCATAGGTACACAGCCATGACACGCAGTAGGTCGTCCGGCGCAAAACCAGACTCCTTCAACCGCGCGGTGAGCACTGTGTCGGCGTCGAGCCTCATCTTCGGAGGCCAGGTGTCCGGCGTGCCTAGAATCTTCGCTTTGGGCTGTGATTGTGCGGTTGGTTCCGCTGGGGTAGCTACTGGCGTAGCTGGCGTAGGATCATCAGTGGTGCCTGAGAACATTGTGTCCCCGGCTCCCTCTTCGTCGTTCATGACGGAGTGCTTGACATCCGATGCTGTGATTCACTGGGACTGGTCGGCGCTGGCCAGATGTTGTTTACCTGCGCCGTCCCCGCGGCACCCAACTGCAAGCCAGGTGCGGGTAAACGGCGCAAACAACAACACCAGGTGCAGACTTTTTTCCTTGTTTCAACTGTCGCAGGTAGTTAAACCCTTGCAGGTGCGACTTGTTATCGCAATCGTCACGCGACGAAGTTCGCTCTGTAGATTGGGCCACGTGCGCTCTCTTTGACGACTGAATCAATACGAAAGCTTTCAGCGGGTTTCGCGCTCGCTTATATTCTCAACCCGGTGGACCCGCTGACCAATCGTTTTTATTTTCCGCGACCAATTAAATTTCGTTTTATTCTTGTCGTGATCGTATTTGCATCCCTGTCGCATTCCTATACCTATCTCTGTCTTACAATATTATGCGCTTGCCAGTGTACACGTGTTCCTTACTTACCCACTAATACGTTTGTACATGCTAAGAAATACCTACTTCGGACTAGTGGAGCAACACCTTCGAGACTACTTCGCCCGGCCGATAGCTCCCGATGAAGACCCATTGGTCTTCTCGCCGAACCAAGTGGAGCGGGAGATAAGAAGCCAATCCAATTCATGCCCCGAAAAACCCCAAGTGCTGACCTTCACCTTCCTCCCAGAACAATAGCGGCGGTGACACACCTGTTCAATGGGATCATGCGCATGGGGCACTTTCTCACCTTGTGGAAGACAGGGCATGTGATCATGCTCCCAAAGCCTGGAAAAATATATTGAATCCAGAAAGCTATCGGCCCGTCACGCTCCTCTCGAATACCTCGAAGGTGTTCGAAAAACTCCTGTTGCGGCACATGATTCCGCAAATCGTAACAGGAGCAATTAGGATTTTGCGCTGAACATTCCACAACTCTTCAACTGTCAAGGGTACTGCACCACATAGCAGTAGCCCTAAACAAGAAGGAGCACGCTGTTGCAGTATTCCTTGAAATTGAGAAGGCCTCCGACAGGTTGTGACATCAGGGGCTTCTGTTCAAGCTATCTACATCCTCGCTACCGAGAAGGATATCAAAAGTTGTCACTTCCTTCCTAGAACAGCGACGTGACAGAGTGAGAGTAGAGGATGCGCTATCAGAAGAGCGCCTTATTAGTGCAGGTGTACCCTAGGGGAGCTGTCTCTCGCCGGCTTGTTACGGTAGATATACCGACGACTTCCCAAAAACCTTTGAAGCAGAACTGGCTATGTACGCTGACGATTCGGCGTGCATCACCAGCTCCATCACCGCAGCCCACGCTCGCATTAAAATGCAGAGATGCCTAGACCTACTGCCAAAATGGCTAGCCAAGTTGAGGTTGTGGACGGCTTGACGGTGGTCGTGACGTCGCTAGATCCCACAGTGCCTCGGCTAACTCCTCTATACCTCGGCCGCGGCTTCGTCTACGCTCGGCAGGGGTGCGAGGGGTGAGCGGGGGCTGCGGTGATACTCGCCCCTCTCCGTCCAGTCTCGAGGCGTGGCTCGTCGTCTTCGCTGCAACGGTCCCAGGCCTCGTGGTCCTCAGGGGCCCAGCGAGGTGAGCAGGCGGCGCTCGTCATTGCGCCCTCGACATGTCACCGCGGCCAAGCGAGCCCATTCCTGCGCTCCTCGGTGCGGTGCGGGTGCGGGGGGGGCCTCCCCTCTCAGCGCCCACCTCTCCTCGGCGGCGCGACGCCCTCAGCGTCGCAGTGGCGGTGGCTGTGGCGAAATGCTCCCCTCGTGGCACCTCTGCGTGGTGCCTGATGTCTTCCTCCCCCTATTTAAGTACTAAGACTGCATAAATAAGAACTAGTATTTTTAAATAAGGTCAAATAAAGCTGGCAAAAGTACCCTAACTTTCGGGGAAATTACTCTGACCACCTGAGATAGCAAAATTTTTGTCTCTTTTATAAATTACTAGCTTTTGCTAGCGGCTTCGCCCGCCCTAAATTTGGTTATCGGCATAGGATTCTAACGGCGACTCCATTTATAAAAAAAACACAGAAGGTAAAATAATTTTAAATTATACGTACCGCCTTTCCCCCTCATGACTGCCCGCCGGCGTCGCACATCATAAATGCGCGCGCAATACTTGATAATTATTTTGCTGCCACGTTAGTTTAAAACTGCGATATCTCCGAAGATATTCATTGAAATCGAATGATGAACAGGGCAATTTTGTTTTAAATTGAATGCTTGTGATGAATAACGTATTTATTTGGATAAAGATAAATATCATGTTTATAAAAACACTTTCACAGATAATGCATTATTTTAGAACAATTATGGTTAGCATAAAAAAGGTTATAGTGAGCCAACCTTAAAATATAAACATATGCGGTCGCGGACTTTTTTTTAGGACTTTTATAGGGGAACAATTCTGTCATACATGATTATCATCACACAAGTCGAATGCTCGATGGTAAGGGAGATGACTACTGCATCAAGATGACGGGGGTAGTGATGTGAAGTCGCATGAAGGTACCGATAAGCGTGAGTTGGCTTTCTGTAAGCTTATGGCTAAGAGTCCCATCTACTTTCACCGTTATTTTCAGATTCAGGAACGCCAATAATCTTTCTTTTTCTCTTTCTACCGTAAACCGCATGTTGCTGTGGATGCCGTCGAGATAATCTAAACTCCTTTATCTCTTTTTCGCCACCCTTCAATATGCAAAATACATCATCCACGTACCTCTTCCAAATTTTAAGTGGGACTGGCGGTGTGGAGATGACTCGCTCTTCAAAGTGCTCCATCTACAAATTCGCTACTACGGAAGCTACTGGGCTACCCATGGCAACGCCGTCAATCTGTAGGTAAAAATCACCGCTATATACTCGTACCAAGTAACTAGAGGATAGACAGTTTCGGAGAAGTTTAATATATTCCATCGAGATGTTGTTATTTCGCAGCTTAGTGGGACATTCGTAAATAAGGCCTCAACGTCAAAGCTGACCAAGACCTCGTCTTCCTCAATTCTAATCTAATTTAATCTATCTAACATACTAGTGAAATGGCGAGAATCCTTGACATATGACGATGTGTGACCACTCGGCTTTTGCAGGACACCTTCTACGTGCTTTGCCAATTCATAAGTAGGGAAGTCTATTTTGCTTACTATTGGGCGTAGAGGAACGTCTTTGGAGTGTTTGGTCTAAGTAGGTATTTATAAACGTCATCTGGCAGCCAGAGGCGGCTCGTCCTAAGGAGCGCTGGTGCAGCGGACTCCCATAAATAATTATCTACTTAAGAAACAATATGTTTTATATTTTACTTAAAATAAATAATTATTATGCTTCTATTACTCGTTATGTTAAAATAGCATTCTACTAAAAACATTCTGTACACACACAGTTAACTCAAGATTTAGTATGGAATTGCACTGAGGAGACTGTGTTACTAAGTGGAGCACTAAAATCCACAAGTGTGAAAGAGAAAGTTCGACATAGTCTCACACGTGAAACAGGAGATTTTGTATGAAAAGTTAGCAAAATGTTGAGCGCCGCTCCTGCGCTATGTTGCGAGCTTGACTCTCGCCTTCGGTCCGACCGGCGCCATTGCCGCTCTTATCACATCAAATGTTATATTCGTGCGCGCGAATTTTTATTAACAAATTAAAAAGTACATATCTAAATGTAATGTAACTTTTTTTTAGGTGGCTGTGTCAGAGAGCAGAGAACCAATCTTTTCGTCATACTCTGTGACGTTCATCACAACTGTCGCATTACCTTTATCCGCTTTTAGAACGGCTACGTTCACTTTGGGTGTGATTATCGCCGGTTGTCTTTCGCCCGGCGATCGCCGCACTTTGGTCCAATTTACGTGACTTTTGAAACTGAATGGCTTTGACAACAGCAGGGGTTTGAAAATTACCGCTAACTTGCAAAACAGTCAAAATAAATTGAGGTCATAAAAAGATTATATTTATCAAGTATTGTGTTTTTGTCTTCCTTTATCATCCTTCCTCAATAGTTAGTCAACAAAAAGTAAACTTTATCAATTAAAGTCGTTTTAGTAATATTGAATCTAAAAATTAATTCTCGTTAGCTGTCGAAGTGCGACTTTCACCCTCCTATTTCACGTAACGTAACGTAGCTCAAGATATGCTCGTTTGCGAATTCTTTTAGGGCTCTTTTCCACTAGTTTTGTTACTCGCATAATTATGAACATCTGGAGTATTACTTTTACCCAGGGAAAAACCTGTGTATGGCATCTCCCCCTATATGAGAGCCGTGTTGCTCGATGCAACATCTATGTAACAAATATGCCATAACCACAAAAATATGGAAGTAAAAAACAACACCTCAGAATTGAGAAATGATTGGGAACATTTAAAAGTTGTTTTATTATATTTGACGTTGAGGTACGTAAGGTTATATATGGATGTCACTCCATATTTTACTGAATGTACAATAGCCATTAAATAACAAGATTCATATAAGCTTCTTGACGCACCTACATATTATAAAAAAAAAAATAACACAACGGTGTATTTTTGATTTTATAAAAGTTTACTTATTTTATTCCGACTGTCAAGTCTCCATTTAGAGTAGTGAGATATCTTAGCTTAAAATTTAAAAATCTGATGTAAAATTATTCCGAAGCTTCGTCCTCGACTAAAACATTTTTGCAGTTATTGAATTCTATAAACGACCATTTAATACTTAATGAAGGAAGAGGTATTAAAACTTGAAAATGAAATAAAATTACTAACACGAACTACAGATTCTTTTAAGATTTCCTTAAATGCCAAAGACAACGCAGTTGCTGCTCTTACTCGTGAAAGGGAAAACCTTTTAGCTGAATACAAGAGCTTAAGACGAAAAAATGAAACTCTGCAAAAACAATTGAAAAATGAGAGGTATGTACCGACTTTATGTGACTTTAGTAAATAAAATCTTTTTATAATTTTCCATCTTAATTTTATTCTAATCTTAAATTTATTACTCAAATATTGTCAAGAAAAAACTAAAACTTTAATTAAAGTTTAGTGTTCTCTTGGCCTCTTGGTACTTCAAATTAAAATATGGCCCTTAAATCTCTAATAGTAGAAACATTAATTCGATTTGGCACAAAAATGTTAAAAATGACGGCATCGGGTTCCTAACTCTACCCTTAAGTTTTTGAACGGTTAACCGAGCTGCATCTGTCACGTTTAATCATTGTTACCACTTTTAGGAATTTTGCACATTTTAAGAGCCATATTTTAATTTGAAGTACCAATGTAGGGCCAATTATATATTATTTACTCCCCCCTCCCCCTTGTCAGCAAAACTAAGCAAAGCTCTTATCCCCCCCCCCCCATCCATGGTTACGTAAACATTTTTATGTGCATTTGTCTTTTAATGTATACTGTTTTTTCTTCTTTTAATATACATTTATTTCTTTTAATATTACATTGAACAAACTTTATTGACACGGTATTAAACATAGAGAAAGGTACAAATATTATAATCGTAAGGAGTATTACAAACGAAACACACTTCTTTTGAATTTTTGGTATACGTATTAATTCCAATTAACGGTCTTCTGTCCATGATTCTGAGTTTTCGATGATATTGAATGTTTGCTGCTCAATGTTGTGTGTTTGCTGGATCAACGGTAATACAAACATTAACCGAAACGACATAATAGATTGACAAAAGAAATCAGGACAAGTGTATAACGCGCGGTGATGTCCCCATTTGGTTCTAAGCGAGTACCTAAACGTATACGCCGGGTTTCATGTCAGAAAAATAAATAAGGTTTTTGTTTCTAAACAACTAAACTTGACGTCCTAAATTTTGAGGAATTTAGGATGCTTTACTAAAGAATATAAAGAAAAACTAAAACTTAATAGTTCAGTAGAAACAAAAAAAAACTCTCTTTCAATTTAAAACATTCCGAATACAAGTCAATTAAAAGTATTATAAAACAAAAATCATTCATAATGCAATAGTTAAAATTTTCATAATTCGGAAACATTGTTTTAAATTCTTTGACAAATGGCCCTCAACTCCATCGAACCCGTATCTATTAGATTCCAGTTTTGACTTAGATATTATAGTCTAAATTTAAATGCCTCAAATTAGTCTTTAAATATGCATGGTTCAGGACGTAATGCTTAGCTGTTAGCTGTGTGTCGAAAAAATACAAAATCCCTATTTTTTAATTTTTTTCTGTAAAAATGATTAAATTCAAATGTCGATTAAAGGCAATATAATTTTTAGCGTATTTTATTTTTTTGAATGACTACTACAGTTTGGCTGATGCAGCCATTACTGCTCCGCCGGACTTTTGGGGTGAGACTCTGAACTTTAAACTCTAAACTCTTAGCCCATGAAGCGCCCAACGCTCAAGGGCTCCCCGCGAGGAAAGCCTTGCCTTGGGTTGTCGCTCTTGAGGTGAGCCTCGAACCCGACGGTGAGTCAGCGCCGGAGGCGAGTTTCCTGTTACGTGGTTGCGGTTGCGAGAGCGTCGGGTCGAGAAGCGCCCCGGCACTCTTTGATACCTCGTATATGAGGTGAGCGTGCGGGCTGAAGGTCCGTTGACGAGACTAGTCTCGCTATCTGGATCTTAAAACTACAAAAATGTACACGATGTAATAAAAGAGAAAATCAGTTGGTTTGGGACTCACGACCAAAGACAATATAATAAACTACCTCACGACAGTCAAATCACATAAAAAAACAAATAAAGCCTCAAATTACACAGAGCTAAAATATATATTTTATAAATTATAACAAGGCATATTACGATATATTTTCTACAGTAATCTTTGAATGGCTACAAACGCAGCTATAAATATATTTCAATTTTGTATAGAAATATTTTGGCATATTTATAAACCTAAAATATAGCTACGCGTGTGACGGGCTTCATTCAACAAGTACTACCTTGTTCGCACAAAACAAACTGTGTATAGACAAGTCCTATATTGTTTACCTGTAATGTACAATACTTAGTCAAGTGAAATATTTCCACTTTATTCCCAAAAATATAAAATTGCCGCAAGCCTTACATACTCCAAACATAACAATATTAACATTTGACCCTGAAAGCGAAATTTCTTAAATTAGGAATACTGATTCGATTTGACAGATGCAACTCGGTTAGCTGTTTTAATACTATAATTACCGAATGCTAATCGCAAGCATGATGACAAATGTTCGTTAGTTAATCGATTGCGATATTTTCACTTAATTATCATTCAGAAAATGCAGACTCGCACAAGTAAGTTGACCCAAACATTGCCGACAGTTGAAGGGCGATTTGCCTTAGATTCGGATATTTATCTTCAGATATAAAAGACCAGAATTTTGTATCAGATGTTGTGGCATTAAGAAGTATTTCTGTTAAAATCAGCGATTGCTCATTTTCAATAGAACTTAAGTCCATGTTAAATTGACTTGTTATTTCAGTAGCTAATTCCTCAATGTTTTAACACAAAAAAAGGATAACTTATAGATGATGTGATATTTGCCAATTTACTGAAATCTTAAAAACGCGTTTCGAATTGACCCAAAATTTTAGATAATTCTGCCTCATAAATATGATAATTCGACTGAGAAATCCTTGCTTTCAAACACAGACCTAGGATTTTCTCTTTAAAGACGGAAAATGTTTCAGATTCTTTTTTTTCAATTGAACTATCATAAGTTGCAACTTTTGAACGCGTTTATTGCACTTATCATCTCAATAATAGTTTTTTTTAATGCATTGTGTTGTCTGACAAAAATGGCAAATCTGTCAGCCATTTTTCTTTTTCCAGCGTCTGAGCGTCATCACCTCTTTCGACCAGAAAAACTTTTATTTCGGGCAACCCTGGTAGGAATTTCCTGCGACTCAACCACCTGACGTCCGTGTGAAGAACTAAATCAGTGTGTTTAGCTGACTTCCTGTTAAAGCATGTTCATTCAATGGGTTCCTAATCCTGATTTACATAGAGAATTTGTTTGTGATTGTCTATTTTCTATACTACTTTGTTTTTTCACCTGTCTTAAGTTTTCTTCTATCTAATTTGGTATGTTACCAAAAAATTATGTGTTAACATTTAATTTGATTTTATATTTGTTTTGCTCTGCGTGCCCCGCCTCAAAAGGTTATGGGGCCCAGAGTTCGTTAAGTGATATATTTATTTTGCAAATGAGTGACTGTGTAGAACTTTTGCTTCGACCTTTTTTCGACTTTGTTTGATTTGTAATATCAGTTTTAAGTTTATTTTTGTGTGCTTCCTGACGTGCATGATGTCGTCTATTTAGTTGGATGAGCTTACAATAAACAGATTGGAAGGAAGCCATAATTGGGTATCGTGGAAATTCGTTATAGATTTGCAACTGACGTTGCACAAAGTCTCAGAAATAGTCACAGGTGCGTAAGTAAAACCTGATATTTTGAGTAAAGCACAAGATAGTAAAGCGTCTGACATTATCCAACAAGTTAAGGAATTTGAGGAGAAAGATGCCCTTGCTCGTCACATAATTGGTTTAACTGTTGGTACCGACGACCGAACAACCGAAGCAGCACATTCTGACATGTAAAAGTGGGAAAGTGATGTGGGACCTGCTACACTCTGTCAGAGTGTCTGATATGAGCAGAAGAATGACCGACATCTTGATTTGCTATACTGCGATCTTTTCACATACAAGAGGGACTCAAGTGACAGTATTGCAATTCATGTTTCCAAGTTACAAAGAATATTTCAGCAACTAAACGAGGAGTTAAAATATGAAAAACACGAGCTACTTCTCTGTTGATCAACAGAAGTTTGAATGCATTGCCTAACGAATATTTAGAGTTTAAAAATGCATGGGAATCTGTACCTGTCAATGAGCGGAATGTTGCAATTCTTACCGAGCGGTTGCTGTTACATGAACAAAGAATACAAGATATGCAACCTCTTTCAAATTATGCCGCTGTTTTGACAACGAATCCGAGTGCTTCTGCAAAAGTAAACAAACAAAGTTCTGTCAAAAACAATTTGATTTGTAATTATTGTAAAAAACGTGGGCATATTAAGAAAAACTGTTTGAAGTTACAAAATAAACAGAAGCTATTTCAGACAAAACAAGCATTTTTTTTTGACATAATTTAAAATGAGATGAATGATTAGATCATTGACTCAGGAGTAACTGTAGGGTAGAGTTAGGAACCCGGTGACGTCATATTTTACTCAAGTTAGGTACTCGTTTTTGAACGCAACCCTGAGTGGTCGGCAAAATCGAAGACTGCCGCTTGCTTCGATTCCGGCACACTATGAATTATACTACGATTATGTTTCAAAACCTGCCGAGTAATTATTGCTCGGTAAAGTTGAAAAATCAACTTGTTTTGGAACGAGTTTGACAGTAAATTTTTACACTGACAGGAGTGAATTTCAAAATTTTCTATGGCAGTGTAAAGAATTCAACTTGACAGTTAGAAAATTACTCACTCTGGGCGTCCTAAAACCACTTTTTTAACTTCCTCGTTGTGATTTGGAACGCACCGTTTAAGTCACAAAATCAGAGCTATTAAAGATTCTCAGCTTAAATTTTAAACAGACCGTATTTTGTGAAAGCAATTTTATTTTTAATTATAATTTTATGTTTTATTTATTCGAAAATGCGACGACGACGCCATTGGCGACACTATTTAGTGAGAATAGCACTCTACGTAAAAAAAATCTTTTATTTCAGAGATAACCATTCTAAAGAAAAGAAATTCCTGATGACCAGACTCAAATTCTTATCAGATAGATGCAGATGTGCTGATTACCTGCCACAGGACAAACATGTAATATCATTTTCATAAAGCAACATGGCCTCATATAGGGGGGAGGAGCCATATGCAGACGTTCCCCTCGGTAAAAGTACTAATCTTCCTTCCAGGTACTTCAGATAGGTAGTTAAATAAAATACAGTAGACGTAGACTACTGTCAGTAGCTACTGTCTTATGCACTGAAACAAAGCGACGTATTCAAAATCAAATTATTAGAATCAAAATTAAATCAAAATCTTTTTTAACTCAAGTAACTTTGTACCTATTTTCCCGTCCCCCGCAAAAAGTGGCAGATTATTTAGTACGAAAATCAGCCTCAATGGCGCCTCCTCCTGGCAGGATTATATTCTCTGTGCTCCTGGCTGCGTCAGGATGCCTTGTTGCTCTATAATCATTTTATTTGTTTTATCTCTACACCAATGAATCATTATCCGTTTACGATATTTTTGTCACTTTTGCCACCGAAAAATGCAACTTTTGACAGACCCATGTCTGGAGGTGGGGTTTTTGTGTTAATCTGTCAAACTGCCTATACATTTTCATTGATTATGATAGTGTGTGTACCAAAAATTTTGTAACATTTCAAAGTTAAACGATCAAAATCGATAAGTATCGGTGGCAAAACTGGCATTATCAAAAGTGTAAAAAGTATCTTAATTCCAAAACGAACGCGCTCGTGCTGCTATTTTATTTAATACCACCAATTTTAAAGCACTCGAAATTTAATTTTGTAGTTTGATTTCAATTTAAACATTGTAACAGAAAAAAATGGGGTTTCGTATCATTTCAACATACACCTTCATATTACGTCTTGAACCATTTTATTTTTTGAGGTTCGTTATTGAATAAAGATTAAACAAATTTAAAACATTTACCATACAAAAATCAAAAAAAGAATAATAAAAAACAAAATTTATATATTTACAAGGCAATCATTCATTTAATTGCTGGATTTTAAAACATAACTTGATATTTCTAATTAAACAAGGCTGCCAGTGCCAACTCCATCGCATCCGCGTCGAGTACGGTTTACTTGAGTCAACACTACGGTAACAACGTTATTGAACGGCATCGGGTTGGAACTCAGTTAGTTTAACGGAGTTGACGGCCATATTAAATTAAAAATGTCACAACGATGTCTCCGAATTAAGAAATTATAATTATTGTGTTATAATTTAGTGGTCTTTGTTTTTTAATATTTTTGTATTCGCAGTGTTTTAAACTTGAAAAATGAAATAAAATGTTTTTTAAGTGTCTCGTCAGCTCTTTTGAGTTAAAGTTTCTCCTTAGATCTCCCTAAATTCCTCAAAACAGAAATATGGTTTTTAATATCTTATTGATACTCAAATATTTGAGTTCAATTAAAGTTTAGTGTTCCCTAGGCTTTCTAAAAGTTCCCTAGGATTCCTAAAAGTGGAAACATTGATTCAACTCTGTTAGCTGTTTAAAAACTTAAGGGTAGATATGCGAACCCGATTTCGTCATTTTGATCTTAAGTTAATCGTTTTTGAACGCGACCCTGTATGTTTTTGTATGTATGTTCTGTCCATCTGTTTGTCAAACGTTGAAAAAAAAGTAATTTAATTCCAGGGACTAAGTTGGATCCCGAAAGCAGCGAAGGATGCAAGGGATAAAAATGTTCTACTTCTAAATCTTTGACGAAATATTAAAATGCGTTAAATAATAAACTAAAAAAAATAAAAATAAAAATAGTACATTATGGTACAAGTGTGTAATGTTGGCGATTACCGCTGAGGCGCCATTGAGACCTGAGCCGTTAGGTTAAGGTCTTAAGAGAGCCGAGGACGTTTATTATCAATACACACGTGTATCATACGACACTCACTCTTTTTCAACACTCTTGTTAAAAGAAAAAACTACAACAGCGTTTTATATAGTAGATAAAAAGTTTATTTAGAGAAACAATTAGTAAAATTATAATTGACTGATTTGATGGAATAGCGGTCTCATCAGATAAATTATAAATACTTTCATGTTCTATTGTTATTTGAGATGGTTCATTATTCGTGTCGGTGGGTAAAATCCAATCATTGGATGTACTTGGTGTTTCGCCAAGTAGTAGTAGTAGGACGCACCTCAGAATTAATTTAATTCTTTTTGTTATTTTTGCACAAATTTCCTTCTTGTTTTGTATGGAATCTTCTACGTATGATTCTGCTACATTAGTAGATCACCACCCATCATGACGCTTCAAAGTCATTATATCAGCTCCTCAATTAGCCAGCAAGGTAGCTAAAGTTCTTCTGAAACTATGTCCAGTGCAGCTCTCAGCATCTGCTTAACCTAAAAACGAATGACTCCCTAAACGATTTCTTTAGGCATAGAACCAAATTTGTTTATACCTTTAGGCTGACAGGTACATTTACCATTCTGGTAATTAACACACGTTATTTATCAAGTTTTTCATCATTTTCAGATTCAATAATACATTTTATTAAAGATATTTAAATGCATATGAAAGTTATACGATACTAGTAATTCCTAGTATCGTATAACTTTATTAATTCCTTATTAATTCTTGTACGAATTAAACACATATATGAATTAAAATAATCATATGTTTTTGTTGTTTTATTTTTACAGTTTTTTAATAATCCAAGCTCTCAAGTTCTTAGAGAGGAAGTGACCGCAAAGGATAAAATAATTTGTAGAATTGGAGAAAAATACCTTAAATTGATATCCATGAAAGCGCTGTTGAAACGAAGATTTGAAATATTGCAGTATCACAGCCAGAAGGTTTTTTAATAATTTGGTTACCTATTATTTTTAGGCCGTGGCCTTTCCTGCTTCTATTTGTAATCTTGATTTAGTGCGCCACTGGGTGTAGGTACACAGTCAAGATGTCTAAGTAGAGTTTTAAAAATCCAATCGATATGTATAGTTTCTATAGTTATGCAAATTTCTACTTCTAATGATTAAGCACAGCGTTTTCTTATTATTATATTATTATTTGGAATCAAGTATTCATGTATATTATGTTGATACTAGAGGAGATGCTATAAACAAACGCCACGTCAAAATTCTTGCAGATATCTTTTTATTATAGAAATATTTGAGCGCAAACAACCGTTGATTATGGAAGTGCGGCCCAAACACTGCAATTGTTTGAGACTACGGCTGCAAGAGCGGTGTCTCCTTTAGTAGGTAGGTACATAGTACTCAAGAGCGCCGATGATAAAGTTATTGTAGTAGGTTTTTTTTTCTTAAGTGAGAATTCAAATTCAATATAATTTATTCAGTTTAGGCTACAATAATTGAGCACTTATAAATGTCACTACGCCATCGGTTCGTAAGACTATAATGCGGGAGAACTTGTACTGAGAAGAACCGGCAAGAAACTCAGCAAGGGCATTTCTTTTCTCCCTTTCTTTTACAGCGTCCACTTAAAAAGTTGAAAAATGCCCTCCCTATCATAGAAGGACACTTTCCATTGCAAACATACAAAACATGAAATGCACAAGCACAACATAAAAAAGTATCTACTTATAAAATATATAAAAAAATAGAGTTTATGTATTCATCACTAATAATCAATGTCTTACAGTATTGATAAACAAAACAAAAAAGTAAGACTAAATACAAGGATACAAAGAAGTTTGCAAGAGCAGACCAGCCTCCACAGGCGGCACCCGTTCTCGAGTATGACACATAAATCAGCCATCGCTTCGCTCACTCATGTTTGAATGAAAAATGAACCATGAATGAATTCCCTGCCGATGGCAAGCGGTGCAAGGGTAAAAAATAACCGTGGGCATTATTGCGAACCACCAACCAATTTTACAAGCGGTAAAACACAAACAGGCATAGTCTGTCCCCTGACTTAAGGGCTTATACTGCAAGTGAGTTTGGGATCAACGACAATTCTTACAGCCCGTCGTTGAATCGAGTCAAATGGGCTAAGCTGGTATCCGGGTGCACCCGCCCAGAGATGGCAGCAGTACTTTATATGGGGCCGAACTTGCAACTTGTAAAGCAGCAATCTTTCGTATAGAACTACTTCGCTCTGTTGGGTACACCAAGATTTTTGAACGCCAGCTTCACCTTGTCTTGTAAATGATCTTGAAACTGAACATCGCTGGAAATGTCAACACCAAGGATCCTAATGCTCATGGAGATGTAGAGGGGAGTGTTCTGGAATTGTGGGACCATAGTTAATTGGGGTTTCTTAGCGGTGAAAGCGCGGACTTGAGTCTTTGTAGGGTTGAATGGGACCAAGTTGTCCCGTCCTCAGTGAGATACCTTGGACAGAGTTGTTTTGATTTGAGACACAAGTTCTCCACGCCATGCCTCCGCAACGGAACGAGTGATGTTTGCACGACCCGTGTAATAAGCGTCTCCAGTACTGTCATCTGCACAGCAATGTATGTTGTTGATGTCCATTATGTCATTGATATAAAGCAGAAACAGTGTAGAAGACAGTACAGAGCCTTGCGGGACACCAGAATATCAATGCTATCAGAGCAACTACCGTCAACTACGGCTCGTATGCGTCTGCCGGACAAAAAGCTAGCCACCCATTTGTACAAACCCTCGGGCACTCAGTAAGATGGCAGCTTTGATAGAAGACCCCGGTGCCAGACCCAAACGAACGCCTGAGCTATGTCTAGGCTGCTTGCCAATACCTCTTTCTGACTCTCAATGGCTAGTGAGTGCCCATCGAAGTGTGAGGTACACTAGAAGGTCACCAGTCGAGCAACCGTGACGAAAGCCATATTGACGGTTGCTTTCTAGGTCATGTTTTTCTAGGTATCCTAGAAGCTGTGTGTTGATCACACGTTCCATCACCTTGGAGAGGTGAGAGGTAATAGCGATGGCCTGTAAATCGATGGATCTAATCTATCGCCCTTTTTGGGTACTAGGCGCACATTCGCAGTCTTCCATGATGACGGAAATTGTCTAGTGTGGTGAGAAGCGCGAAGAGGTAAATGAGTACAGTGCATAGCTCAGGAGCACACTGCTTAAGCACCATTACTAGTATACCGTCTGACCCACTCCTGTGTCTTTTAATGCAGAACGTATCACAATGTTTGGACCTGAAAAGTTAAGTGGGAAATTTCTTCCAACTTTAATGATCCGGCTTTCTTGAGTTTATGTGATTTGATCAATGGCTGAATGTCCGTTTCGGAAATAATAGGCACCCTTTATTCCAATAGTCTGAGTGAAAAAAAATCTACACCTAGTTACGAGTAGTTAGGACAGTTTTACCAGTGGCAGAAATTCATTTTCATAATAAATTATTGACATTTTTGCATGTCCAATACATTAACTAAGTACAGAGAGAGGTGCGTACAGTAGAGTAATATTCATTATAAGGCTTGCATATAGAGTAACATACTTTAGTATGATCAACTTCTCACTTTTAGTTATTTTAATTTCAATAAACTATTTGCAGTAAAATTTTTAAGAAATTATTTGTTGTTACAGGCGTGTGAAGACGTCGTATATTTGTTGGAAGATAATAAGAACACTTTAAGAAATTTAATAAAAAGATTAATTAAAGCTGCAAAAGTTTCACCAAACGGCAAAAAATATTTAAAACTATTGAAAATAAATACAAAACTCTTTTACGAAAATACTGAACTGAAAATTCGTTTGGCAACTCAAGAAAATTCTATACCACATCAGAATTTCGAAGGAAAACGTTGTTTACTTAACTCATTAGATAAGTACGTACAGACGTCTCATCCATCTCATCTGGTTTTTGGAACACCACCTAATAATAATAAAGCGTTTTCGGTACCATCTAATGATCCATACGAGTCAATGAATTCTAGTAAGTTCCACAACTTTCATGCTATTTTTTCTCCTTTCTACCGAAATAATCATAGTTACCGATCAAAATCGCTTCCTTGTCTATTATATGTATAAAATATAATGCCAAATGTAACGTTTATATGTTGCCTATAATAATTCTAGCTAGCTAGAATGTACACAGAGGTAGTTCGACATAGACTAAAAGTATTGACTTCGGTTCGTCTTCGATTTTAATTTACAATGGCAATACTTTTAATTTCCTGACAAAAGAGAGGAAAGTTGTAATCAATAAATTATAATGGGTTCACATTTTGGGACGATAGGAGCATCTTATTTTGTCATGCTCAGTGTTATACAGTAATTTTTTTTCTATAAATAATAAAGGTCTAATTTTACACAACTTTTACGACAGTTATTGCTAATGATGGCCCCAGACCGAATCTATAATTTAAACCATCTATGAAATAACAACTTTTGTGCAATTTTTATGTATTTTATTTGAATTAAAATAAATTCGTTTTCGATGGCTTACTATCATGAAAAATATAAACTTGTTATTATTTCTGTTTTATTTTCACACACATCCTATTCACAGAAAAGATATATAGAAGTATGTTAAGGCATTGTTTAGGTCTGTTGGTCTGTAGGTGCCAAACATAGCTTCGTTTCAACCACTTTTCAAAGGTCGATAACATTGGCCCCAATGTTACTGCAAAGTGTAGTTTAAAACATTTCTAAAAATCAAAAGTATAGTTGCCATAATGAAATGGTGTGAGTCACTATACAAACCTCGTTGTAAAATATTATAGATAAATATAGTTCTGCGACAGCTGTCAAAGTAACAGGCTTAGTGCTGGCTGGGACGATGTTGACAATTGATTTTAATACCGATTATTGTTGCTATTAATATATTGTTTTAAAGATTCGCTGTTACTATCACTAAAACATACCCGTCATAGCATTATGTTTAATTATTATATATGTTTAAATATTGTTTTAATTGAAAAATAACTTCTTCCCATATCCCTCTTTTCCCTGTTTCTCCTTTCCGCTCCCTATTGATTTATTCAGAAACCTTCTCGGCGGTCCCGGCGGACGAAAGCACAAACACTTACCAAAGATTCGACGCAATAGGACAAATGTCAACAATTAAGGCAACAATTTTATATACTTATACGTATAAAGGTATATATTAATGGGTAAATCCAAAATTTAAATTTATAAAGTAACTATTATTTCAATTTATTTTATCTGCAAAATTGATAACTAATGCTTTATAGTCAGCACAATCCGAGAATCGTCTCTCTTTTTCTGCACGCAACAATAAAGAATAGCATTGTCACTCATATATTGAACCATCTATAAATACAAAACTGTCGCAGAGCTTATCCTATATTTCAAGTACATTAGTGACCGACCCAAGGTCAGAAGGTCCGACAAAATTGTTGCACTGTATTGTATAGACCAGGTACTCAAACTTAACTGCTGGCGGTCTACCTCAATATTGATAGACTACGACCGCTCGATTCTGAGAGGCCGCAAGTATGTGTGACGCAGGATTGTCATCTAGGTAGGATGTAAACGTATAGATATCAGTTATACCGCACAATATGCATTTTTTAGTCACGGTAAGTGTAGACGTCTACTCTAAAATATCAATGAAAAATCTCTTATTTATCCGAAAATGCGAGTTTATTGGGTGTTACAAAACAAAAAAAAATCTAGTATTAAACTTTAAAGAGTGAATTTGGATATAAAAGCATGGCACTGCATGTCCTCAGCATAATTTTCATAAGATGGTACGTAATTAGCAGGAGCATCTCACCACATAACTTCGCATAGAGCGTGGTTTATAGATACATTACGTTTAGCAGGCCGATTCCTTTGACTATCGGAGATGGTAGAAAAGTTCTGGCACTTGGGTATGGTACTATTAATACACAAATGTGTGTGTCAGGTAAGTGGAATACTGGTTATTTGAGAAACGCTTGGTATGTTCCGGAATGTACACAAAATCTTTTTTCTTTGGGATCTGCTTTAGAAAATGGGTTGGTTGAGTATGGAGATTGTAATAAAAGAATTTTCAGAAATGTGCAAAAAGAAATAGTAGCCGTTGGAACTAAAACATCTAATGGACTATATCTTTTGTTGATGAAAGCTATTTTGCAAGATACTTGCATATATTCTCATGTTGTTCCTAATGAAAATGATTATGCCATCAGAATGGCATGTTCAGAAATTTGTGAGTAAAAAGGTATTTCTGTAAAGCAAAGAGCATCTGTTATGCAATGTGATGGCTGTTGTTACGGTAAGATGACACGATTACCGTTTAAATCTCGTGAAATTCGAGGAAATTTACCTGGAGACATCATTCATGCTGATGTATGCTGCCCTATGACAGAAATATCTGTTGGAGGAAGTCGATATGTTTTAGTAGTCAAAGATGATTTTTCTAAGTACAGACAAGTTTATTACATGACAGAGAAGTCGCAAGTCAAAGATATGCTTTTGAAGTTTTTATCTGAAGCTAAAAGTAATAGACATGTAATTAAGGAGTTAATTTCTGATGGCGGAAAAAGTTTGTGAATAAAGAGACAGAAAAATTGTTTTAGTAATTTTGGTGTTCACCATAGAGTAACTATGCCATACTCGCCACAACAAAATGGTGGTGCTGAGCGTGAAAATAGAATTTTAGTTGAAGCAGCAAGGAGTATGCTCTATTCTAAGAATTTAAACAAAAATTTATGGGCAGAGGCAGTTAATACTGTTGCTTGTGTGCTAAATAGAACAGGCCCTACTCCTATCGATAGTAAGACTCCATATGAAATAAGGTTTGGCAGAGAAGCAGATATTTCTCATCTAAGAATTTTTGGCACAGAATGTTTCGTTCATATTCCAGATCAGAAACGAAGAAAGCTAGATAAGAAAGCTATAAAAGGCATTTTAGTCGGTCATTGTTATGATAAAGATGGTTGTAGAATATGGTCAGAAGAAGGAAAATTGGTACTTTCGAGAGACGTAAAGTTTGTAACAGAAAAAACTAAAAACTAAATTTTTTCCTAATTCTTCTAGTTCAGGTCCGCAGCAACTATTACGAGAAGTATTAGTTTTGCAGAATGGCATTCGACCTACTAAGGATAATATTGTTGAAAAGTTAGCAGAGAACCAAGAGTCATCGACTAAAACTGTGGAGGCTGCTGACAATATTAACCTGTAGGAGAATGACGTTGATGATGATCTTGAAATACCGTCTACGTCAGACAGTTGTTCTAGAAGGTACCCTTTACGTGACAGGAAAGAAAAGGTATTTCCTAACCATTTTACATATTTGTGTTGTGATGATGAGTGTGTTGACATTAAGCATTACCTGAATGTTGGGAGGAGGCAGTGCGTAATGAACTTTCATTCATGAAGAAAATCATACGTGGACTCTTGTTGATTTGCCACCTGGCAAAAAGCCTAAAGATAGCAAGTAGGTTGTTAAAATTAAACGGGATAGTGAAGGTAATATTGCAAAATATAAAGCTCGCCTTGTTGCAAGAGGCTATAATCAACGTTTTGGTATTGACTATATGGAAACTTATTCGCCTGTAGTTAGGTCAACAACTTTGCGTATTTTGTTTTCTATGGCTGTACAATACGAATGGTGTATATACCATTGGGACGTTGTCTGTCTTTTTATATGGCTCATTAAATGAAAAGGTATATATGTATCAGCCAGCTGGTAGAGTAGTAAAAACCAAGAACAAAATGTATGCAAATTAAATAAAGCTTTATATGAGCTTAAACAAATGCAAATGCTTGGTATCATGAGTTAAGTAAAGCTTTTATTAATTTTGGCATGAAAAAAAATATTTTTTTTAACATTTCGGACAAAATTATAATTGGACAAAAAATAAATTAAAGATTATATATTATAACGCAACTAATATATATACGAAAGCTTCTTGATCTATCCGAATTCAAATACATAATGATTATATTCTCTTTGATACATACAATTTTATTATTATTATTATTGGACAAGAAAAATTGTAAGATTTTTTTCTATAAATAAATACAATACAATTAAGTATTTGTTGTTTTAAATGAGATTTTAAACTACACCTTCTACACTCTTAATTTTTGCTTTAAAATTGTAACTGTGCCATAATTTTTGTAGAAATACGATAATTTTATTGTTGCTATAAGATAATTTTGATTTATGGACCTGGCAACACTGTCTCAGATTTGTGTGAACCGGCTTCGCACGTTAACGTGTCGCAAAAATCTCATTAAATTAGTGAAATCATCATGTCGGACGAATATTTTTATGGTTAGTAAGAATTTCCGTTGTTGTTTACGCCGAATGGTGAAGATATTTTAAACTATTATGCTGTAAGTCCTACGTTCTGTGGCTAACGATTTAGCGTCTCAATTGGCACCCGGCTAATTCGCCATTTCACTTTAGAGGCACATTTGTATCTGATGCTTTCAGCATCTTTAAACTTTTATCCACATTTATAATGTAATCTGCTTGATATGTAAGTTCTGGTGTAAATGTGCTCTGGAGGCATTCGCATTATCTTACTTGCCGCCATTTTTGTAATGATTTCAGTTATGAAATTTTTAGTCTCAAGTTGTATGCTGTGTCTTTGTGGCCATAGTTCGTAGTTATTAAAGATTAGTGTTGAAATGTGAAATAGGCTTAAGTATAATATAGTGACGATTTTAGTAAGCGTTGTGAGCTATGCGCGCCGGGTGGGGCTTTGTTAGGCGCGGAATTTGAAATACATGGCGTCCTAGGCCCTAGCGTCTTATTTCAATTACTCGTCGTAACGACATCTCTTTCACTTATTTATGGACACAGTGCAAATACTCAATAACTATGAATAAATGTATAACTACTATTATAGTTTTGAATCTTTTAATTTTCAGGTATAACCCTATCAGCCTCACATCAGTCAGAAACATGGGACCCGGAGGCGAAAGCTGAATACCCACGAAGCAACAAGTTACTTATACGTCAAGCATTACTGGGACCAGATGCCAAACCCGATGAAATTAATGTTATACAGGTGAGTGAGTTAACTGAACTTCTACACTTATTGTTGGTTGGGGTGTACAAAAGGGGGCACTGAGAAAAAAAATCCCTTGGGCCCCCCTTTTAGTTACTCTGTCCTTATTGTTTAGTGGTGTGGGGAACCGCAGTAGTACTACTGTGTACCTTGTAAATATTGTAAAACCAGAACAAATCTGTCTAGCAATTTGGTTGTAATAGCTTTAATCTTGAATGAGTTGCTAGAGCGATAGATTTGTGCTTTAATATATTACATAAAGGTAAAAAATTATTATATTATAAATTATAAACTATCGCATCAGGAAAAAACTCTAATGATTGATGGAATGTGCTGAAAGGAACTGCAGACAAGTTAAGGCTATTCTCGCATCTCTGGACAACCACCTGCCACACAAACTACTGTAACTCAGTAGGAAAAACCTCTGCCACATAACTGGCATTATAACAAGTCACTGCCAACTAAATAAACATCTTTACTTTTTTATTTATCTTACTTTAATATAATTGTCTTATATACTTATATTGGTTAGTTTTGTTAGAATATTTGTATTTAGAATAAGAAACTTTTGTTAGTATTGTTAGTTCCGTGTTGTTGATGTGGACCCCTGGCCTTACGGGATCCTGGCCAGTCTGAATCCATTTGGTGCTAGCAACTGTGGTGATGTTGTCTACCCAACATTTTCTTGGTCTGCCTTTTTTCCTTTTGCCCTTTGGGCCTTGCCATCTAGTTGCTTGTAGTGTCCACCTGTTGTCGTTGAGCCTAGATATATGTCCTGCCCATGTCCATTTAAGCTTTAAAGCATACTCTAGTGCATCTCTCACTCTTGTTTACACTCTGATGATGTCGCTTTGGACCTTTTGTATTTTCCTTGGTTTTAAAAGAACCTAATTATGATTTGTAATATTATTAGACATTGAATGTTATGAACCTAGTGTAAGACAATATTGTATTAATTAAATGTTAAAAAAAACTAGTTGCACTCCGGGACTGCTGGCAGAAGTGAATACCTTTACACACAATTTGCGCTTAACACTCAAATATGTCACAAGACATGTCTTTGACATTGTCAAGAAATAATAATGTTTGTTTATTTACTTTTTTGACGTAGTATATTTGACATCGCAATCTGTCATAGAATTAAAATCCATATCCAACCTCCCTGTACTACTCATAATCGCGAATACTAAAAATAAAAATATACACAAAATACGGTCATTTTCAACGCATATTGTGACACAAATAAATCAAAACCTTTCACATAGGAGACTCGATCTCATGATGAAAGAGCTATCTACGTATTATAACGTTTTTTATTTGTAAAAAAGTTTACACGGACAAAGCCCCTGGCAGGAGCTAAACGTGTAAATAGATAAATACGAGTAAATGTACACACATGTTTGTTTTCAATTTTCTTTACGGACGAACGGACGGACAGACCATTAAATACACATATACATAAAGAAAAGTAAATCACTTACAAACTTACTCAACCACGAAAGAATCATAGAATGAAAAAAAAATAAAAGGGGGGGGGGGGACCTTAAGCCATCCAAATATGTAAGTGTGTAAATGAGAAAAACACATATAATAGAAAAAAAAAAAGATTATAATAGGCGTGGCATTACGGTTTCCGTCTTACGAATTTCCACGATTAGGACACGTGACCTGACGCGAGTTTATCATTTTTTACCCATACCAAAAAAAGTGCACAACGCCGCTAAAGAATTTTTCACTTCAAAAAAATATAAAAGACTAACTACTGTGTTTCTTGCCAGTTCTTCTCAGTAGTAAATCAAATGTCGGTATCAGATATTAAAAACTTATTAAACTCTTAAAAAGAAGCCAATGAGAGTACTGTGTATCTACCACACAGAGATAAACAATCATTGCTATTGATATTTTGTGTTTTCCAGGTTGAGACCATGTCATTGCAGGACTCAATCAAGATCCCAGTTGCTGTTTTGAAGGTGGGTGAGACAAGGCATGCGAGGCTGGATATAGAGTTCCCAGATGCGCCTGTCACCTTTACACTTGTGCAGGTATACTATACACATTCTAATCTATAATGAGTGACAATTAGAAATAGCAAGTTGTCCATTACATGACAGTGAATGAGTGAGACAGTTTCAACTAGTGCAGACAGACATCTTTAAATGTGTAATTGTAACCGGTATCCAAACAACTGTTCTTTTGGATTTTTTTTAATGGGCTTAAAACAATTAGGACCACTTTATGTTAGTGTATAAAGAAAGGATATATCTTTTTGACCTATATGATGATAAACCCACACCAAGTGTATTGAAGGGTGTGCGATGACGTTTTGTTGTTGCAACATCCTATCGTGATTTCTTGAGGCATTTGTCTGATTGACCGCATTATGCCAGCAAGTTCATAATATAACACCTTGACTTCCAAAGCTAAATGTTGACGCTTGTTGGTAGGGATCAGGACCGGTGCACTTAATCGGACAACATCTCCTCGGAGCCTTAGTTGAGGAATTTGAAGACATGGAGGAGATGGAAGAGGAGATGATTGATGAAGAGGAAGGTGATGACTCACAGTTTAAGGTAATTTGAGATAAAATAAAGCTTGTTTAATGAAATGTTTGTGATGGGGTGATACACATATACAAACATGGATATTAATTTCAGGCGGTTTCAATTAATACTGAAATTTTGTTCTTTTCAGCAGACCTATGCCCCCCTTACCCCTTAATATGCCTATGTGTACAAACTGAACTTTAACTCCCAACAAGAACCTTTACTAGCCAATATAAAAGTTTTTGTCATCCCTAACCTTTCTTCTTTTTTTTTCTTTGACATTTCATGAAATTCACATATTATTTTCATTAGAATTACAAACAACACAATTTGGCATACAATCCGTAGGGTCTATACCAAACAGCATGTCAATAGGCAAGCTGGATGGTAAGGTCAATATGTTGGTGAAACTGACTAGTAGGGACCCAACCAATTGGCCCTATAGATCATGTGGCAGGTTGTGTCATTTGTAGACAATATTATTAATTGTTGCCCTAAAGCAAATAAAAAAACAAATAGAACTTTGTCCAAGTGTGTTTAAAAGTGGATGTGAAGCTACAAGATTAGTGTAATGTAGCATCTGCATGAATTTTGCAGGATGAGGACAAAAAGCCGAAACAGATTGGCGGCAAGAACAAGAAGTTTGAGGTACTTAAAACCTTACCTCACTCACTCCCACTTCCTTCCTGCAGAGGGAAAAGGGCTCATGCCCAGTTCTGTAACAGTAATCGCTAAACATCTTTACAGTTATTTAGGGTTTATTTTGTTGGTTTTTTTAAACTTAAGTTTTCCAGTTAAAGTAAATTTGCGGCCAGAACTGGGCAAGCACTGTTACCTGATATTAAAATTGTTTTTGTATGCTAGTTTGGCTGTCGGTCTCCTTTGTTCAATTGTGTGCAACCTTTACCTTCTGACGGCTTGGATGTAGAGACAAGCTAACATTCTGGATTTGCAATCCTATATTAATGTAGTTACATGTAACATAGTTACATGTCGCGGCCTTGTGCTTGATTCTCGTCAGTGTAATGAAGGAAATGCTTATCGCTGAACAGGTGTGCAACCTTCCCTGCGGCCGGTCGGCGTCTTTGTCTTCTTCAGACGACCACCACTTATAAAATGGTTTAAATTGACAAATAAATAAAAAAAGCTTAATTTTAGTACTGTAATGCTGGCAATTAACAGAACACGAAACCTCCACAATTACTGTTAGGAAAAAGTAAATTAGACGATGTGATAAAAACCCGTAAACATGGCTGTGGTTAGTTTATGTGCAATCATGCATGAGTGCTAGATCGAATAATCAAAATAACGTTTAGTAAATATTTTACCAACTACATCCTTCTGTCTTTTTAGCATCTTAATTTTTTTTCATAAATTATTGATATTTCAAGCTTCGAAAGCAATATCCGTAAATTAATAAATAATCAATTTGTAATACTAAAGTATTTAAAATGTGTCTAAACAAGTAAAACGTGAGTTGTTTGAGGTGTGAACAAAGGCGCTTAACTGAAACACCTGTGTTCCAAAAAGTTGTATTATTAGTGGTGACGAGGAACAGAAAGACGCCACACGACTGTAAACCTGACAGCACTGACCACGATGGTAGCTTTATAGCAGTTAGCATGAATGCTGCAGACGCTACAGCACCAACCACGATGGTAGCTTTTCCTGTTGTTTAATGTTTAATGTAGTGTGCAAATATTTAACTACGCTATTTTAGTTTTTGTACAAAATCTTATTGCAGCTGCATTTTAAACCATACATTTTACGTAGCTCATTCTCAAACCATACATTTTATTAATTGCAGCTGCTTTCTAAAACCACACTTTTATTGCAGCTGCATTCTAAAACCATACACTTTTCTTATTGCAGCTGCATTCTAAAGCCACATATTTATTGTAGCTGCATTCTAAAACCATACATTTTACTTAATGCAGCTGAATTATAAATCCACTCATTTATTACAGCTGCATTCTTAAACCATACATTTTACTTATTGCAGCTGCATTTTAAAACCAAATATTTATTGCAGCTGCATTCTTAAGCCACACATTTATTGCAGCTGCATTCTAAAACCATACATTTTACTTAGCCAACGATTTTGTAAAGTTTTTGGTGTATATATTAAAGGTTAATTTATTAAAATGAATGTTCAAAACACATCAAAAATAACCAGGCTGATGTTAATGTTAATTTTTTTTTTAATTGTTCCCAAGTAAGAAAAGATAACGATGTAATTAGTAGAATGGTATTGAGATGTTTGTATTGTTGTTGTTATGCAAGATGCCTCTGAACTATAATTGATGCGGTTGAAATGTAAAATTTATGTTATTTCAGGAGGAGGATGACGAGGAAGGCGAGCCTAAAGGAAAGAAAGCGAAGATGTCGAACAACGCCAAAGGCAAGACCGTCTCACCGAAGAAAAACGCGAAGAAGTGAATGCGCCACCAGATACGGTCCGCTCGCCCCCTCCCCGCCGTCCCTCGACACCGTCGACACTGACATGTACGCAACAAACACGTAACTCTTAGGTATCCCGTACCTAGAATATTCCAATACAAAATAAAATAATAGGATTACATGCATACATACCCCCTTAGGATAAGCAATATTTGACGTTGACCCTAATTTAGTCCCTAATGGACCTAGTTTCTTGCCGGCTCTTAACAATTTGACAGAAGTTAAAATATCCTACACTTATATATTTTTTAAAGATAAGTAGGATGTGGTGTCGTGTCGGCGAGGGGGCGAGCGGCTTCTAGCTATAACCGTAACATAAAATAGTCCGGTAATGTGTAGCCATGTATCTGTGCGTGCAAGAGTGTGTGTGTGTCTGTGCGTGCGAGTGCGTGCGCGTGTGCGAGTGCGTGCGACCGGTCGACGGATCAGTCGGCTGACCAGTCGAGTGCGAGTGTTCAACGATGGTATTTCTAAATTAATTTCATTCCTGAGCGCGCGAGGCGGCGCCCGTGGACGTGCGGACGTACGTTGTGTTAATTTAAGGTTAAGTGCATTCAGCGAGAAACGAGAGACGCTGAACTATTTGAATTTACTAAGGAATCTTCATTTCTGAATAATTGAAAATGAAAAACTGATAATCTGTTATAGTTTGTTTGTACATATAAAGGCATAAGTACGTACGGTAACAATAAAATAAATCCATTTCTAAACATTATTGAGAGTTTTATTGACGTCATTCCTGCGGCGGGAGCGAGCCGCACCCGCAGGTGGAGAGGTACGTCGCTACGGAGGTAACCGGATCAGTCTTACCCATTTGTTTTTTAATATCAAAGTCAAAATGGTTATTCAAATTAGGATTTTACTATCACTTTTGAATCGTCAAAGTTATAAATTTCTTTTTTTTTTTGAACCCGCCCGGTTCACAATGTTGTTGATTTCTACCGAGAAGAATCCGGCAAGAAACTCTATAGTTACTCTTTTAAAAAACATAAAAACTAAAAATACAATCAATGTTTTAAATAAAAAATTTAAGCCGTACAATTTAATATTATTTCCATTTTAATTTGGTTTACCTATGCATCCTGTGATTGAGCATCTAAAATCCCAAGGATTTTTATCATTTACACAGTCGGAAATATTGTTGTATGCCTTACAAAGTACCTGCTTGATAAAAGATTTAAATTTCCTTATTAATAGCTTTTGAATATTATTGGGAACTTTGTTGTAAAAGTGTATACATTGCCCCATAAAAAAGTTACTTATTTTATGTAGACGTATATCATGTACCAACAGCTTATTCTTACTTCTAGTATACTTTGTGAACGTCACTTTTCTTGCTGAAACTATTGATATTTTTAAAAAGATTTTCATATATGTACTGCGACGCTAAAGTAAATTTTTTACTTCCCAAAACCTATCCCTCAGAGAAATCCTAGATCCTAATTTATAAATAGCACGAATTGCCCGTTTTTGTAACAATCAGCAGCGCTACCCCACAATAGGATACCATATGTCATGGAAATAGCTAAAATATACTATTTTTGCAGTGTCGACATCGGTCAATTGTCTTATTTTCTTGATCGCATACACAGCAGAGCTAAGTTTTTTGGCTAGGTTATGAATATGACCCTATTGAAGTTTGGAGTCCAGCGTTATGCCAAGAAAGACTGTTGAATTAAAAGTTCTAATTGCTCGCCAATAATAGGGCTGCCATCTGTCCGGGTTTTCCCGCATTTGTTCTAGTTAGAAGAGCGTCCGGGCGGGGTTTTAATTGGAGTCCGGGTGAGACCTGGACTGCAATTGAAGTCTGGATTATTCCAATCAAACTCTAAAACAGAGCCAAAATATCAGGTTTCCGAAGTAGGTGTATAAATCAGTTCCGAAATGGAACCTATAAAACTTTTATTTTACTAACTGGGTAATTGATATTAGGTTTATTTACTTCAACTAGAAAGTAAGATATATATTTTTTAAACCAAGCTAAAAGTACATAATTAAATATTCAAATGTCCGGGGTTAAGGCTCCAAAATCCGGGGTTTTACGCTTCCGGTCCTGGGCGGCAGGTTTTAGAGATGGCAGCCCTAGCTATTAATAATATTAATACATGTCTGTATGTGACTAATATATGGTCGTACCCCATCAAGTGTTTCATAACCCTTCAGCTTCGTGAGCTTCCGAAGCTCGACAGGCAGATTACCGTTGTCAAACTTATACGCCAGTTGTGACGTTTCTTGTTTAATAAATAACTATGTACCTAGGAACGTACTAGGTTTACACCACGGGCAACAAATCGTAACTATTGATCGTAGACTAGTAGTTTTTTTACAGAAGTGATAGATCTCATCAAGCACTTCGTTTCGGACTTCTGGCTACGATCAATATTTACGGAGATATAGCACTTTTTAGTTTGACAGCTGTCATTAGAAACTAAGATCTTGATGAGATCTATCACTTCTGTAAAGAAACTAATAGTCTACGATCAAAATAGTTTCGGAGATAGGTAGTCATTTTAAAACTATCACTTGGAATAAAGCTTTAAGATTTTGAGTGCAAACTTTGATATTTATATTCCGATTTAAACCCGCAGTGCGGTTCTCCGACTCACACTTAATGTTTTTAACTCCAACAACTTCCATCCAACAAAGTCGGTTAAAAAGGAATAGTGTTAAGTTAATTATAAAACCTTCATGAAAACCTCATTTGAGAACCTCCATTTTTAAATTCGGTTAAAAGCTTTAATATTATCTCAGGGCAGAGGTCCAACTGGCCATGCAGTTGTACGAAAGTCTGTAAATTTCCCTTTATTGTAAACAGTACTACCAGCAGCACAAGTGCTGTTTACTAATGAAAGCACAACCGGGGCACCGTTCAAATGTTTTATAGTACAATCGAAAACAGAAATACTAGAAGAAACTGGCCATTTTAGAATTTTGTTTAGATTGACATTTTTAAATTCGTAATATCTTTGGAATGGAACGTCAGATTTGAATAATTCAAAACGTAATTTACAGGTATTGAAACAGTCTTGAATACGAAACAATTTATTTGGATAAGGATTAATACTAAGGTATGCATAACATGGTCTGATTTTAGTCAGCATTTCTATCAACTTTTTAAATGTAAAAAAAATAGCTATACTGGTATAACTACAATAGTTGGACATATGGTATCGCGAAGTTTTTTATAGATATTGATATGTTCTTTAATATTGTAGATATTAAATTATTAATCATCAATAGTTTCCGCAGCGAATGCTATGAAAGACATGTTATGGCAAATGGTTTACACCTTGGGTCACATTATTAAAGTTTTAGTAGCGATCCCTATATAATTTTATAGCGAATATTATTCAGGGATAATGTAGCATTCCAATGATGAAAGAATAATTGAAATCGGTCCAGTAGTTTTTGAGTTATTCGTTACAAACACAAAAATACAAATCTCTATAATATTAGTGTAGATGACAGCCGTTGATCTAGAAAGGGCTACTTATATATAGCTATCTCTGAAACTGTTAACATAAAAAAAATAGCCAAGTGCAAGTGCGAGGCTCCGGGCACCGTGGGTTCCGTACTATCATTTACGTAAGTTATAAACACATGCAGCTAAAGCGTTCACCCATCCAATAACTGACCACTTTTTACTTAATACTAACGTTACAATTATATTTAGTAACGACTGTGACGAATAATTTCGTCACCTAAAAATATGTGATAAGTAGTTTATTCCGATAACTGCTAGGAATAACACTGTAACTTAATTCTTAGGATTTTTTAGTTACCATCATATTAGTAGAGAAAATGAACAATTTGTAACTTTTGTCTGTGTAGCTCGCTTTATTCCATTCCTTTAGGTCAACTGAGGAGTCAGTAATGCTATCCTTAGCTAGGTTTCCTACTGCATTATTTTTGAACCAACTACTTAGTATAACTTAAAAAAAAAAATCAATAAGTATTCTATATTTATTGAATTTTGAGTTATCCCTATAGGTATAATATATTATTGAATATTTTAAAATATTTTTCCGTCGTTCACAGTTGTAATAATTTCATGACAAATTTATCAAGCAATCTCTGAAATAAAGGCCTTGAGATCTAATATTTCTGTGAGGAAACTGCTAGTCTCATATCAATAGTTTCGAAATATAGTCTTTTCTAGTCTGACAGCTGTCAACCGAAATATAGATCTTGAGATCTATCACTTTTGAAAAGAAACTACTAGTCTCGATCAATATAGTTACGCAAAATATAGTCCTTTCCAGTTTGAAAACTGTCAAAATAAATAATGATTAAAAATAGTAAAAAGAAACCACAGTAAATGTCTTTAGACCGATTTCTACCGTGCGAACTTTACGGTAATGAGACTTATTTTTCTTACTTGATGGTTATAAGCCTAATCCAAAAACCATAAGAAGACACAAAGTGCCTGATCAAGTCTGTCACAATTCGTATAAGTATTTTTGTTTACGACTGTAGGTGCACCTTCAAAAAAGTGTACATGTGACTAAATGGAATAGCTTTTTCAAAGTTGCTTGAAATAACTTCAAATTAAAAATTCACGATAGAAAATCTTTTTGTAAACCATTTTAGCAAATTTATTAAGAAAACCTAATGAAATATTCAGATATTTTGATTTCTGTAAAGGCACATTAAAGAAAATGTTCCATTTCGTCACGATGTAAACCCAATATTAAAATTAAAACTACTAATAGTTTAGTCCAACAGTTTTTATATAGCGATACATAAATAAAAACACACATAAAAAGTTTTACAAAAGAGATGATTCTAATAGTTATATGTTTATTTTAGGAACTCTGTGTCATAATCGTCACTTTGAGGTTAGAACGTAGTGATATATACTGATTTTTATGGTATAAATTTAAGAAGCAGACGCATCAATTATTATTTTTAGTTACTCATCTTCCTTAAGATTAATGCTTTTACTTAACAAATATTTTGCTTAAATTATCTAACAAAATAAAAAAAAAATTATCCAAAAATAACAGGACAGTGACGCACTGGAATTCAGCGTGACTAAATGGCATAGTTCACACTATTGTATATATTAGCTATCAGTCTATAATTAGGAACTTTCGTTTTCTTTATTATTAATTATTCAACAACATAAAAACTTATTACATAAAAAAAAGCATTTAAGATATGACAGTTTTACAATTGAATAAAAATGTATCTTGAAATACACAACGGAGAGGGTAAGACGAGTCTATTTGTGCGTTGTCGTGTAGATATACAAGAGCTCTAAAAAAAGCCTTAGAGTAAAAAGTTTGATTTTTGGAAAAAACTAAGCTTAAAAAACATTTTTGACAGCTGTTAATCATAAAAATTTATGAGGAAAAAAATTGAAAACAAATTACTTATTTTTAATAAATGAAAAAAAGTTACATAATAACAAGGAGCATTAAAATATTTTTGGGATTATTAAAGTAAATTTTGGGAAAGTTTGGTTTTAAATAATAACACAACGTTACGAAAAGTTTCAAAAATAAATTATAAGGATGTTATTTTCTTTCGAATTTAGTGGTAGTTTTTACCCCCTGGGAAGGTAAATAATTTTTGTACTGAAAAAATTTTTAGTTTTTCGGTTGCAAGGACAACAAATAAATGTTTTTTTAATTTATTTCATGCTCTATGCCGTTGCAAAAGAGTGCAAAATATACTGGTTTTACTAGAAATAAAACCAATTTAATGTGCCGAAGCTGAAAACATACAGCATTGCTGTTGAAGAAGCAGTTGTATTGACCTCACGACATACCTGTAATTTTCCTTCACTGCTAATAGATGGCGCTACTGTAGCGTCAGTTATTTACCCTTTCCTCCGACAGCTAGGCGAAGTGATTTCTCATTCGCCATTTTCGTGTCATAGTCTTCACCAGGAACATATTCTTTGCAATGCTGTATGTTTTCAACTTTGGCACATAATATTGGTTTTATTTTATGTAAAACCCCTGTTTGATAAATTTAATATTATTACTAAAGAATTCATAATAATGATCTTGGTATTAAGATTTGGAGAGCATATCATGAAAGAATCAAGTGGAAAAATTATTAAATAATAGACTATTGGGAAATATTTCCTTACAGTAGTGTTTTAAAAACCTGGCTTCGCTTTTCCAATTTCCTCTTGACAATATCTCATCAATAGGCTGATTACACTGCCAAACTAGAGATGCTACTGCTGATCGGCAACTCCCGGGAGTTGCGTCAATATTGCTACTTCGTAATACCGATCTGACCCAATTACTAATGATGGTCCGAGATGCTGGTTTTACAGGACCTTTAATGGAGATGAAAAGGGAATTCAAATTTGGAACTAGTCGTCTTCCATCTGATGATTTTTCTAGCATCTCTCTTACGAATGACACAGGACATATTTTTTTAATGTTATGCGGGTATAACACCCATTCTGACTGACGGTGTGAATGGTTGTCAGTTTTTGAGCCAAAGTTTGGCGTAAAGGTCAAGCTGCTACCATAGTTTGAAAAGTTTTCATTAGATTTGTCGAGCAGTATCAGGTCATGTAGACGATGTCCTGTGGCCAAAAGGAGGATTGTTGCTGTTCGGTGTGAAATGTCAAAAAAGGAGTCGGTCGTTGGGTTGTTTGAAAGCCATTCTAGCACCGTTTGGGGGTTCCAAGTGGTTAATGATTTCGGAGGGTTTGGCTTTGAGATGCTACTGGTTTTAAGCACGTGCTTGATTAAAAAGTTTGAAAAATGACTTATTTCTAAATTTGGGCCGCAGAAACTTGAGACGGCTGATTTATGAACTAATATAGTTTTGTAGGATAAATTTTCTTTTAAATGCAGTAATGTAAAAAATCTAGCTATGTCTGATGGTGTTGGAAATTTGGCGTTACAATTGTGGTTATCACACCAAGACACCCATCTACAGATTGCTGGCGAATAAGTAGCTAGAGTAGAGGTTCTCCACCCGTTTCTCAAAACCGATATTTCTTCACTCGACCATTTTTCTATTTGTTTTGCCCATCCCCAACCTTCCACACTTTCAGTTCCAGTTGATGTATCATTGGTGGTGGTTGGCTTGTTCTCGCATCCGTCAGATGGATGGGAAGGTCCTCTATTAAGTAAGGATGGTCTAAGGCCCTGGATTTCAGATCCTGAAGCCAGAATGCCCGAGGCCACTCCGGAGCTACGATCAGATAAATTTCTTTCGCTCTGTTCAAGTATACCAAGACTCGTGGAACCAGGCTCGGTAGAGGGAACACCCAGTCTTTGCTAAACGCATCTATAAAGTCTGCGAATGGATCTTTGAAGTCTATGGAGGCATATCATTTTACTACTGCGGTTCTTCTTGAAGCAAAAAGATCTATTTTGGGTGTACCCCAGCAATTAAAGACCTGTGTAGCTACACATGGTGACAGGTGCCATTCTGGCAGGGTTTTTTGGCGTGACAGGTGGTCGGCTATGGCATTGTATCTCCCCGGAAGATAAAATGCTGACAGAGTTATGTTTAGCCTGTCTACTAACTAAAGTAGATTGTAAGTTAGATTTAGAAGGTTGATAGACCTGGTTCCGCCTTCCTTGCTTATGTAAGCGATCAATGTTTTGTTGTCGGACTGGACTAGCACATGAGAGTTCACGAGGCGTGTTGAAAATTGTTTTATTGTTGCCAAGACTGCATATAGTTCCTTCTTGTTGCAATGCCAAGTTTTTTTCGCGTTTCGTCCATGTGCTGGAGACATATATTCCGTTCAGTTGTTCCCTCCAACCAGTGTTTGATGCGTCCGTTACTAGTAAGTGTGTTGTCGCTTTTTGATGCAGTGGACTTGTTAGTTTTGTGGCTTCGCGCCACCAACTCAGTTCTCCAAGAACGTTTTGTGGTATTATTAAGGTTTGCCGAGGTCGACGACAACTGAATTTTCGACAAAATATTTGATCTAATCGCCAATGCAACCTGCCCCTTGGGATCACAAAGTTTGCGAAGTTCAGTTGATCTAATAGACTTTGGAGATGTCGCAGGTTTGCACAACTTTTCGAGATCATTTTGTCTATGGCTGCGTTGATCGAGTATATTTTCTTTTCTGGCAGGCACATTGTGTTTTTTACTGTGTTCCACTGTATTTCCAGGTACTCCAATTTCTGTGATGGTTCGAGAACAGATTTCTCGTAATTTATGTGCCATCCCAGATGTTTCAAGAGGTCTAGGGTTTCCGCAACCTGAAGATTCAACTTGTGATGGTCCTGGTGGACCAAGAGGAAATCGTCTAGAAAGACTAGAACACGAAGACCTCTCCTGCGCAGGGTTTCCGCAACCCAGCAGGTTACTGCAGAGAAAAGATGTGGGGTAGAGGACAGTCCAAAGGGAAGGCATGTCATTTTCAGTAATTTGCCTTCAAAGTCAAAGTCAAAATGGTTTATTCAAATAAGGATTTTACAATCACTTTTGATTCGTCAAAGTTATAAAATATTATTTTTTGAACCCTCCCACCTTCCCGCCGCTTCACAATGTTGTTGATTTCTACCGAGAAGAATCCGGCAAGAAACTCGATAGTTACTCTTTTAAAAACACTATCAATAATACAAATAAACTAAAATACAATTAATGTTTTAAATAAAAGATTTTTAGTCGTACAATTTTATGTTATTTCCATTTTAATTTGGTTTACCTATGTATCCTGTAATTGAGCATCATCAGTCCCAAGGATTTTTATCATTTACATAGTCTGAAATATTGTAGTATGCCTTTTTACAAAGTACCTGCTTGATAAAAGATTTAAATTTACTTATTGATAGATTTTGAATTTTATTGGGAACTTTGTTGTAAAAGTGTATACATTGCCCCATAAAAGAGTTACTTATTTTGTGTAGACGTGTATCATGCACCAACAGCTTATTTTTACTTCTAGTATTTACTTTGTGAACGTCACTTTTCTTGCTGAAACTATTGATATTTTTATGCACATATAAAAGATTTTCATATATGTACTGCGACACTAAAGTTAAAATTTTTACTTCCCTAAACCTATCCCTCAGAGATATCCTAGATCCTAATTTATAAATAGCACGAATTGCCCTTTTTTGTAACAAAAATATTGTATTTACATCAGCAGCGCTACCCCACAATAGGATACCATATGTCATTAAACTATGGAAATAGCTAAAATATACTATTTTTGCAGTGTCGACATCGGTCAATTGTCTTATTTTCTTGATCGCATACACAGCAGAGCTAAGTTTTTTGGCTAGGTTATGAATATGAGGACCCCATTGAAGTTTGGAGTCCAGCGTTATGCCAAGAAAGACTGTTGAATTAACAAGTTCTAATTGCTCGCCATTAATATTAATACATGTCTGTCTCTGACTAACATTTGGTAATGTAAATTTAACACATTTGGTTTTTTTTTCAATAAGTAACAAATTATTAGCGTTAAACCAATTTACAATTTTAGAAAGGGCATCATTTAATTCATTATAACATGTCTGTCGTCTCTTAACTTTAAAAAGCAAAGAGGTGTCATTAGCAAATAAGACAATGTCATGGTTTTTTACATTATATGGGAGATCATTAATGTAAATAAGAAATAGAAAATAACCTTAAATTGAGCCCTGAGGGTCTCCTATAGTGACTGCTGATCCCGGAGATCTTTCACCGTTGACATCTATTTTCTGTACTCTCCTACTCATATAGGATGTCAAAAGGTCGAGAGCTTTGCCTCTAATACCATAGTGATGTAGCTTCCTGATGAGATTTTCATGTTGAACACAGTCAAATGCCTTAGATAAATCACAAAACACTCCAAGGGCGTCATGCGAATCCTCCCAGGCGTTATATATATTTTTTAATAGTGCCACTCCTGCATCGGTTGTGGAATGGCCTTTCATAAAGCCAAACTGTATACTACTTAGTAGCTCATTAATACAGAAATGGCTTAACATTTGACAAAGTATGATTTTTTCAAAAACTTTACTAAGTCTATACTATAGTATTGAAATAGGCCGAAAATTATTAGGATCTGTTGAACTACCTGATTTAAAAAGAGGTATAACTTTGCTAAGTTTCATCTCATCAGGAAACACACCACTATCAACTCAACTATTAAATATAATGGCTAAGGGTTGTGCTATAACATGAATAATTGAATTTATAGTTTTTACAGAAAGTCCTCAAAGGTCTGTGGTGTTTTTAATTTCTAATGTTTTAAATGTATTAATGATATCCGTAGGACTAATGTTTTTAAATACAAAGGGAACGTTACATTCAGGAACACTAGTTTTTAATATTTTTTCTGCTAAGATTGGACTTGAGTTTAAATGTTCAGTTGTTTTGAATGGGATATTCCTAAAAAACTGTTCAAAGGCAACTGCTACCTCAGAATTTGTTTTAAAACTAGCATCATCTACAATCAACTCAAAGTCCTGACAAGAATTCCTAGCTTTACCAGTTTCATTATTTATTATGTTCCATGTAGTTTTTATTTTATTTGTTGAATTTTTTACTTTATATCTGAGGTGAATTGCTTTTGCAACAAGACAGACCTTTTTAAAGGTTTTTGAGTATTTTTTTAAATATTCCCTAAATATTTGGCTATTATTATATGTTTTTTCTTTACATAATTCATACAGTTTACGCCTACTTTTATGAATACCTGGGGTAGCCCATTCACTAAAACTAAAGCGACTGGAAATAAGTTTCTTTTTTGCAGTAAATATTTTATTATACTCTGTAGTAATAGTGTCAAGAACAGTATTGTACATAGTTTTACCTTGGTAGCTGATCCTTAAGAATGGTCCGTAAGACTCTGCCTTGGGTAAATGGAAGTAAGCTTGAGAGATATCCAGCTTTACTAGCCAATCTCCCGCTTGAATGAACTCCGGTACTGTAGCGTGTGAAACCAGGCAAAAGCGTTTGGTTCGAATGTGCTTGACCCGTCGCCCTTCCTCCTCAAAAACATTTCTGAAATAAAGCTTGGGGTCGGTTCTGATACGATTTGCAGAATGTTTTGGACAAATAGTTCTTTGATTTTTTCCGTCATTGCCTGTGATACGGTTGTCGAAAACTTTTTCATTAGGATTTCTGATGGGTATGCAAGCAGAGTTTTGCTGTGAAATGGAATGCGGGAGCCAGATATTGCTGTCAGAATGACTTTGTTTGCCCCCTGGTCCATCCATTGTTCCCTTTAATGATGTAGGCAACCCCCCTGAAACTTGCTTGGATAGTCATATTTTTGCGTCCTTGTTATTGCGAAAGGAACTGTTCTTTGCGGGATGGTTTGAATATGTTTTACGCTTTGAATTTCCTGTTTTTGGGTCTCTTATATGAGTTATCAGTTCTACTGTTATTATTCCGTGACTGATGAGTTGTTGTGGTTTGGGGATCTTCGTATAATTTCCTCTTTTGTGCTCGTTTTTTATCGTTGGAAAACGGGCTGTGGCAAGCCACTGTTGTGTTTCGCCTAAATCGAGCCGTTTTTGTGACGTGGACGGATTTATTAAAAACATTTTTAGATGTGCTGGCTTCCTGTTCGTCACTAGCCAATCGTGGCTGAGTTTTAAGATTTGATAAAAAACTTACCTGGTTCATCAAAGTGTCAACTCTTGGGTCTGAGAAATTTGCCGACGTGCTTGCCTGTTTTTCTGATGCATGTGGGTAGTCGCCGTGGCTGGCAGGCGAGGATCGTGGCGACGGTGTTGAATCTGAGCTCGATGAGGTCGAAGGCGGCACATTTTCTCCGTCGTTTTCCGCACGTGTTTCCATAATCGGCACAGTACTTAAAGTAATTTTTTGCAATCGTTTTAAAATAGACACTTTTTAGAGTTCACTTGGAAACTTGATATACTTTAGTTATGAATTTAAAATAAAAGAAATGTAGAATATATTTTCCCGAGCGCAGGTGTTGTCGCAAGCGAGGTTAACAACGCTATGACAAGAAAATGGCGATTGAGAAATTACTTCGCCTAGCTGTCGGAGGAAAGGGTAAATAACTGACGCTACAGTAGCGCCATCTATTAGCAGTGAAGGAAACAGATATGTCGTGAGGTCAATACAACTGCTTCTTCAACAGCAATGCTGTATGTTTTCCTATGAATTTATTGACAGTCCCTGATGTGCCTCAACGTTTACCTTAGGAAAAAGTGTTGCCAAACTATTTTATAAACACCCGGCTTTCTGGAAGAACCTACGTGAGACAATAGAAAAAGCACAATGGTTAGAACTTATGTTTGCAATATTACCGTAAGTTTGTTAATATTTTAGGTTCATTTAACAACTTAGCATTAAATTAGTACATTATTAATACGTTAAACGTAACTTTAGTCAGATGTCGTACACATATACACTTGATATTTTTTGAGAATGTTGTGGGACAACGTTATTTTCGCTGGGACAAATTTTTGAAAAATGCCCAGGTACTATAAAATATTTAAATGTCTGGTAGTGCCGTTTTTTGTAAAAAGAACTACTAGTAGTTGTTCAGGGCTCTTGACTACACTAAAAAGGTAAAAATAGTTACTTTTCATGCAAGTGAAGTGTGTTATAAACTGTTACCTAACTACCTACATAGCAATTAAAACGTCCTTGAGAACATAGACAGCTTCTGAAAATAAGTAATTATTTTTACCTTTTTAGTGCATCTTTTTGAAGTCGTTGCGCGTAACAGTGACGCTGTTAGTTACGTCAGAGAGAGAGAGAGAGTAACGGTGCCCCTTCCCTATGCTTTATTTATTATTATTACTTATATTAGTCCGCAGTACCTGATGTGGAACCCAATAACAGCCAGATTAGTATGGTACCTACAAGTATATACGCACTACGGCAGTTTGCCTCGTGCTCTGTACTTGCGGAGGCACTCCAGTTCACTTTTTAGGGTTGCGTACCCCAAAGGGTAAAATACCCTATTACTAAGACTCCGCTGTTTGTCCGTCTGTCACAAGGCTGTATCTCATGAGCCTTGATAGTTAGACAGTTGAAATTTTTTACGGAAGATGTATTTCTATTGCCGCTATAACAAACAATACTAAAAAACTGAATAAAATACATATTTCAGGGGTCTCCTATACAACAAACGTGATTTTGTTGCTCGGTATTGATAACGGCAACAGGTAGACGCTTGAAATATTCTCAGAATAGTTAGTTATATATTCACTTTAAAAACAAATAATTTAAGGGGGGCTCCCATACAACAAATATGATTTTTTTGCCGTTTTTATAGATAATGGTACGGAACCCTTCGTGCTTTAGTCCTACTCGCACTTGTTTTACTTTGTAAACTAAGGCTGGATTGCACCTAACTTTGACGTTAACCAGCCGTCAATGGAAGATTATATGAAAATTTACAGACTTAGCTATTTTTTAAATTAACTGGCGCGTCAAAGTTTAGCAAACCACTATTTAACTTTAAAAATAGCTGAAAATAGAAATTTCTTAAATATATGACATTTTTGGCGACTGGTTAACGTCAAAGTTAGTTGGTGCAACCCAGCCTTAAAATCAAGAAAACTGCGATTCTGTCAAAACCGAAATGCATAATTTGATAAAACCAGAGATATTGAACTAAACTCTACCCGTGGCTTCTGTTATTAAAGTCTTTTTTTTTTTGTAAACTTAAAATCACAGTTTTGAAGTTTACAAAAAAAAACAGGATGTAAAGCTATGTGCATAATTAATAAAAAGTAAGGGTTCTGTAGAATAAGAATTATTGTGGAGCCTATGGAAACTTCTGGGTGAACCTTTGAGATGCCCAGACGCAGAGTGGGAGAGTGGGAATGAACAAAAGTAGATAGATATATATATGTTCATATATATTATATAACATCATACCTGTTTCCCAGAGGGTAGACAGAGACAAGAGACTGCCACTTGGTACAATCTTTGCCCACTCCTTTGCTTTATTTACACAATCAATGCTTTTATATTAGGTATATAATCGAAGCTTTAGAGTATACCCTTGACCTCGCCTTTTCTGAGAACGGATTAGTTTGATCGAGCTACGTTTGTTCGAGGTCTACCTCTCCCGGACTCCCGAGTACCGAGTACGGACCCTTCCAATTACATTCGCCTCATAACTTTGTAGCATGTATAGGCATTGCGAAATAAATGCACTTCCTCGCGTTGACCGCATATTGAGGTCACACGTGTAACGTATGTCACGTTAAACTTAGTCAGTAAGTAAAAATTAAGTAGTAGTTTTTGAAAGTTTTTATATTCACTCAATATACGATCGACAACTAGAGAACATGTCTGAAAAAGAAGACCAATAATTTTGAAGAAACGAAAAACCCAGAATTTTACATACATACCTATATACGAAATAAATAAATCCATTTACCTAATAATCAAGACAGCAAAAATGACGATAGAACAAGCATAAACAGCCGAGGAGCCGATTTTTTCAAAAATCCAGACCAAAACGCGCCAGTAAAATTAATAAAACCATCACAAAAGGCAAAAACGTCTAAGTAGATAAGACTAGAAGCGCACGAGCGGTGTCCATGGTTCGCCCGGCCCACGGAGTCCAAGGTAGGTATAGCCCGGCCAACCTTGTCCTGCCGGGAGCCTCAGGATCCAGTGCGAGAACGATAGAAGTGATTGGAGTACGTGGCTTCCGTTTTGGTGTTTTTTCATTTAACTCTAGTACTCATTCAGAGACTAAATACACTCCATACGAACTCGTTTTTGGTGAAGTTTATAATCTTCCATCTAACTTTCGTAAAGGAGTCGATCCTCTGTATAACTATGACGACTATCCCAAAGAGTTGAAATATAGTTTACAGAAATCACAGTTAGATGCTATGCAAAATCTTTAAGAAAATAAGTACTTAAGAAAATTTAACTACAATAAGCATTGTTAAACTGTTTTATATAATCTAGGTGATCTAGTTTTAATTTAAAATTCAAGTAGGTAATAAATTTGATTATATTTATAAGGGTGCTTTAATAGTCTTAGAAATGTATCGCCCAATGTAAAAATAAATGTGAATAACAAGAATATTTAATACATAAAAACAGTGCAAAATTGTTTCTTACGTAATTAGCTGTATTATTTTCTTAGTTTAATCGTATTAAAAAAAATGATTAATTTTTCCTTTAATATGTAATTAATAAATATGATTATTTGTATTAAATAAAATGTTCCCTTTTAAGTCAATATATTAAAGCAATTTTTTTTTGTAAAGGGGGTGTGCAACCCTGTACTTTTCGAGGGAGGTGTAGCACGTAGGCCAAAGATTACTAATAAGTAATTGACCGCTTTATTAGGTCACACGTGTAACGTATGTTACGTTATGCTTAGTCATTTTTAGAATTTGTAGTTTTTGTGAAGTTTTTATATTCATTTAATATACGAACGACAACGAGAGAACAAGTCAACTCCCAGAGCACATCAGCACCTACCGCCTACTCCTCAATTTTGTTCCGCGCATCTACTTTAATTCAACCTCAATATGCTCAAACCTATTGTTCTCCTTTTCGTTACACTGACTATTTCCATACTACAACGCTCCTGTATCACACAAGGGCGGATCCAGCGGGAGGCGATCGCGGTGACCTGCCTGGATATATATTCAAAAACTGCACGTGCCGGGTCGATAGGGTTACTTACGTTTGCAGATTCATAGTTCAAAAAGTACCTTCAGATCTTATGATCGCCCCCCCTAAACTTTTTTTCTGGATCCGCCCTTGGTATCACACCATCACTCAGATACTTCTCAATGCTCTTATTTCCACAGCATTAATTTATTTCACTTTCATGCATCGTTTTCCATACCTCACTTTCACATCCAACGTGGAAAATGTAGACTGGAATTCAACTACTACTTCGTTTTTAGGCCGAAGGAGGAAAATAGTGGCTCCAGTAGGTACGTACCCAGGAATATCTCCTATCTCCTGCGTATAACTTACCTATATTCACGTAGATTTCAATCTGTGTACTAAGTAGATATCATAAATATTTTGCTGTCTTTACAGTATATCTGAGTTAAAACGCAAATTAAATGCTGCCTCGAGGTTTAGTAAGAAAGCAACTGCCAGAGCAAAATTCCAATTTATCAGCAAAATAGTTGGGCGACTTGCGAGCTATCCTTCTGGGAGTCGTGCTTTCTGGTCGTTTGCTAAAGCTGCCGAGGGGAACTTCTGCCAGTCGTCGTTACCATCACTGCGAAATACCGATGGTGACTTGGCCCACAGTGCAAAAGAGAAAGCCGATCTATTGGGCAGTCTCTTTGCCTCTGACTCGAATGTGAACGACGAAGCCGCTGTACCACCTACTTTACCGTGGTGCGGTTAGACGATGCCGGAAATCTCTATAACACAGCGCGAGGTCCGGCGGGCGTTGCTTTCCCTAGACGTTCATAAGTCGAGTGGGCCAGACGGCATACCAGCAGTGGTGCTTAAGCAATGTGCTCCTGAGTTATGTTCTGTACTCACGCGCCTCTTTACGCTTTCCTACCACACTAGGCAATTTCCGTCTTCATGGAAGACTGCGAATGTGCACCCGGTGCCCAAAAAGGGCGATAGATCAGATCCATCGAATTACAGGCCTATCGCTATAACCTCTCTCCTCTCCAACGTGATGGAGCGTGTGATCAACATACAGCTTTTGAGATACCTAGAGAAACACGACATGATCAGTGACCGTCAATATGGCTTTCGCCACGGTCGCTCAACTGGTGACCTTCTAGTGTATCTCACACACCGATGGGCACTAGCCATTGAGAGTCAGGGGGAGGCATTGGCATGTAGCCTAGACATAGCGAAGGCGTTCGATCGGGTCTGGCACCGGGGTCTTCTATCGAAGTTGCCATCTTACGGAGTGCCCGAGGGTTTGTGCAAATGGGTGGCTAACTTTTTGTCCGGCAGACGCATACGAGCCGTAGTTGACGGTAGTTGCTCTGATAGCATGGACATTAATGCTGTTGTCCCGCAAGGCTCTGTGCTGTCTCCTACGCTGTTTCTATTGCACATCAATGATATGTTGGACATCAACAACATACATTGCTATGCAGATGACAGTACTGGAGATGCTTATTACACGGGCCGTGCAAGTATCCCACGTTCCGTTGTGGAGGAAAAGCGTGAAGAACTTGTGTCTCAAATCGAGATCGGTCTGTCCAAGGTCTCTGACTGGGGGCGGGAAAACTTGGTCCGATTCAACCCTACGAAGACACAAGTCTGCGCTTTCACCGCTAAGAAAACCCCATTCACTGTAGTCCCACAATTCCAGAACACTCCCCTCTCCATCTCCAAGAGCATTGGGATCCTTGGCGTTGACATCTCCAGCGATGTTCAGTTCCGAGATCATTTGCTAGACAAGGCAAAGCTGGCATCCAAAAAACTTGGTGTACTCAACAGAGCGAAGCAGTACTTCACGTCGGGGCAAAGGTTGCTGCTTTACAAGTCGCAAGTCCGGCCCCATATGGAGTACTGCTGCCATCTCTGGGCGGGTGCACCCGGATACCAGCTTGGCCCTTTTGACTCGGTTCAGCGACGGGCTGTGAGAATTGTCGACGATCCCAAACTCACTTGCGGTATCGAGCCCTTAAGTCTGAGGAGAGACTTTGCCTCCCTGTGTGTGTTCTACCGCTTGTACAATGGATTGTGTTCTGAGGAATTGTTCGAAATGATGCCCACGGCTACTTCTACCATCGCACCGCTCGCCATAGACAGGGAATTCATTCTCACACTTTGGAACCGAAATGGTCGCGTACAGTGCGGTTTCAGAGAAATTTTCTCCCGCAAACGCTTGGGTTGTGGAATGAGCTCCCTGCCAAGGTTTTCTCTTAAGACTACAGTATGGGGTTCTTCAAAAAAGAAGTTATTAGATTTCTGAAGGGTCGGCAACGCGCGAGTGATGCCCCTGGTGTTGCAAGCGTCCATAGGCTACGGTGACCGCTTACCATCAGGCGGACCGTAGACTTGCTTGCCACCTTAGTGGTAAAAAAAAACCTACCTACCATGTTTATTTCAAAAAATCAATATACGACTCCACGGAAATTTTAATTTTAAATTGTACCGCGTATAACACTGACATATGCTATAACCATCGATGTATATCGATGCCCATAACTCGATACAACCAGATTCGCCACTACATGAGAAGACCAGGAAGTAGACGAATGCAGCTTACATCAGCTCGGTATGACCCATTTTGTCCTCGCAGTTTTACGAAATCGGATCCTCACTGCGGTTGAATTTAGACAATGCCTAAAACCAGCTAGAGGGGTTAACGTAGCTGAGCAGACCAAAGAGAATACTACGTACGAGAGCAGACAAAAAACCAGGTTGCACTCCGGAAGTGCCGGCAGAAGTGAAAACTATTAATTTATTATGAAAAATAATGTTTATATATTTACTTTTTTGACGTAGTATATTTGACATCTCAAACTGTCATAGAATTAAAATCTCATATCCAACCTCCCTGTGCTACTTGTAATGGCCATTTACTAAAAGAACGAAACAGCAGGCGGGGGCATACTTTTTTGCCGCACGGTAGAAAGAAAGGTCAGGGTCTTACGAATTTTCGATCAGGTCACGTGACCTGACGCGAGTTTAACATTTTTTACCCATCTTACGAATTTTCGATCAGGTCACGTGTCCTGACGCGAGTTTCACATTTTTCACTTGCACTTTGATACTAATTTCTGTTATCAACTACTTAAGCTTGGGCCACATTCTGTGCTTGCTGAGTGTATTAGTAAAGATAATTTTATATATATAACACATATTGTTCCTATTATATAGTTTGTATATATATTTGTATCAAAATTAAAAGAGCGCCATTTAGACTTTGAAATGGTAGTTATAGTAACTTGTAGTTTATTAATTTAAAAAAGGGATATATCTTATTTTAGATAAATTAAGCAATTGAATTTTAAATTTAAACTAAATTTAATTTAAATTTAAGTATTAACAATCTTTTATTTCCAATGACTATAGGATTTATAAAAATACAGTTAATATGCAAATCAACATTTCAGTCTTATTGACCACAATACTCATACCTCTCAAACACCAATCTTCTCTTACAAACATCTTTTCAAATCTTCATTCACTGCCCTCAATATAAGGTCATTAATTTGATACTCAAACCAGAAAATGTCATTTTTTGTTGAGTAAAGCTAAAAGAATCATATTCCGCTCCCTCTGTATGGCATTGGCCTCCTGCACTGCTGACAAAAGTCTCTCAAAGTTCCTTTCACTCTCTTGTTTCTCATGCATGTCTTGAACCACTCTCTTAATCTCTGACAAAGCCTCGGTGCTAATGTTACCTTTGTCCTTATTTTTTTGGAGCAATTTCAGATCTCCATATATCTTTTCAAAGAAAGGAAAATATGGCCATCGAATTTTCCTGCCTGTGTGGTGCTGCATATCGGTCATCAGCCTGAGGTATGTTTGTTTTAAGTTACGGAATTTTCGATTGCAGTCATCGGCAGACATGCCCAACTGGGTTCCGATAACCTTCCAAAGGTGATTTTTCCTTACCAAAGGATCTTTGAATTTTTCTTTGTTTTCTACATAAAATGTGAGAAGTTGAATAATATAATCTTCTTGGCCGTTTTGGCTCTGGTTAAGGCTGATGGGATCATTTGTACTGCTAATTTTGTTAATACTTGGAGCCCGACTGTATATTCGCTCAAAATCTTGATAGTAACGCCATTTAGTGTTGTTCTCATCAGTTTTAGTTTTAAGTCGAAGATATGTTTGTTTGAGATTTCTAAATTTCTTATCACAGCTATCTGGACTCTCTCCAACAATTACTGAAATTTCTTTCCAAAGATCTTTTTTCTGAAATTTTGGATTCCTAAATCTATTTGCTATTTTGCTATAAGCATCTAATAAGAGCTTTACTTTATTCCTATCCCAAGGCCCTGCATTAGGGTCTTGGTTGTAGTATATTTTCTCAAAGTACTGAAGGTAAGGCCATCTTATCAGTTTACCAGAATTACGGCTTCTTTCTAATAAGGTTATATAGGTTTTTTTAAGATTCCTAAATTTATTATAGCAGTTGTTCTGCGTTGATCCTAATGCTGCAGCAATGTCTTTCCATATTTCTTTTTGCAAACAGTCATGACTGCGGAACCTGTTGAGATTCTCAATATACAGAAGTAATAAACTCTGCACCTTGTTCTCTTCCCAGGCCTCTAGAGCAGCATCAGTCAGCTGTTTACTATCCTTAAAGACTTCTTTGCACAAATCATACAGTACCCATTTCACATGTTTGCCCAACTTCTTCTTCTTGAGTAGTCTTACATAAGTCCGTTGCAAATTCTTAAATTTCCTGTTACATTCCTCGAAAGTTGTTCCTATTAGATTTGCAATTTCATGCCAAATGATTTTTTCTTTACCGCTAGAAACAGTTGAATGATTGATTCCATTTTCTAAGCATAAAGTTAAAAATAACCTGACTCTATTTCGATCCCACAAGTTCTCATCACTACTTTCTTTAACACTTTCTATATTGGAATCCGCTGGTTGTTGTTCTGTGTCAGGGGCTGGAGTTTCGTTTATGTGAACATACTGTCTACTTTCACCGGTACTGATGATATACCTAGAATCTGGACCTGGAACTGAATTCCAATGTTACACTTTATTAACAGACTTGCTTTAGTGATGTTTTGTTTACATATCCATAACAATACTAACTTTGCGGGCTGTGCATGGTAAAATTATTACTACTGAGTACATTATTTTGGTCTTCTAAACGGATAAACCAGTAACTTTGATTGTTGGTGTCCATTATCAATTCAACTTTGATGATAGTCCAACCGCAAAAGTTACAATCTAATACAAATTGTTTATAATAATATACAAAACATTCTCTTGACAAACTATTTTATTTATATTCATTATTTTAGTTGTGTTTGTTTATTTACAATTGACACAGACACAGTATTTGTTTCGTCTATGGGCCTAACACATAATTTGAGTCTATGGGCCCTGAATCCTTCCTTCCTTCCTTCTTCGATGTGAAGACAAGATTATTTCGTAACTCCAGAGTCATATGTAAATTAGACAAGTTACAATCGAAAAATCGTGATCGCTATAGAGAGAGCGCTTTCGAAACGATCATATTATTTCTCATGTATAGAAAACGCAGTATCGTGGGCGTTGGCTGGAAAATTACATTATTTTTGTTTATACTATGTTATGTGGTGTTTCTTTTTTATTAAAGTCTACTCATCGTTGGTTTTAAAATTAAGATTATAGGCATTTATTTATTGTATTGAAAATTAAAATGTTTTATGTTTTAAGTAGGTACCCAGTTTATCTTAAATATATTGTTGTAAAAATAGTAGGTGCTTACGTAGAAACATTTTAGCTTTCTAGTAACGAAAATCTGGTTCTACATTTATTATGAATCTGTGGAATTATAAATAGGACTAATACTTAGAACACAGATTTTAAATAACAACATCATATTTAATTTCGAAATGCTTGTTTTCTGTTCTATGCTTATTCTCATATTTAATTGCTTATGATGTTGTGAAAAATAGATACCTTTAATACAAATTTGGAATACAACATACACACACAAAATCTCTATAAATGTCCACAATAGATTTAAAGCCGCCACTTGCAATAGCCAAGCTTACCCGCAGGGTCTATGCGAACGCAAGTTCAACGAGTATCAGAACTTTAGAAAAATTAAACAAAAAAAAAGCACCACTTCCTCTTATGATGCGCGCCAAAACTCCCCCTGAATGACCAATCAAAATGCATAAGTTTGGCCAATGACACAAAAATTGACATGACATTTAAACTTTAGAAGCTAACTCAAAAATTATGGCATCGGCTTGCCAAAATTATAATACTTAAGAAAAATTATGATACGGGTTGTATCATTCTTAAACGCAATTAATTTTCTTATTTTATTGTTAGGGCATGAAGTTTATGTTGTACCTTATTAATTTATGTGGGAAAACTTGGCAGTGAGTAGCATTATTCAAGCGGTTCGGGTTGCATTAGCTTTTGGTAGCAAAATCTAATGTTAATATTAAGCGTTTTGCTACAAAATATCTCTACCAAATATCCATAACTGGAGGTTGGGTATTTTGTGCTACTTTTGTAAAAGCTTTAAAGGAATAGGTAATTAGTGCTACTAATGAGTTTGTGTTTTTATGTACTCTTTGTTTTTAAGTCAGATAATTTACATATTAGTAACTTTATATGTCAATTCATAATCATAACATAATTCTGAGTAAATTTTTTAATATTGTAAAATTTATATTATTTTAAAGGAGTAGGTACCATGGTACCATGGTATATAATTTTACTGTCGGGTAATCTAAGAGATTTTTCTTAAACTATTGAACTTATTGCCTGACAAAACACTCAATAAAATATATTAGGTACATACACCTACTAGAGGTCAGCAAATAACCTAAAACATGATTGCATATACCTCCTTTTTTCGATAGAATTAACTCTTGAAAGTACTCTATAAAGTTTATTTAGGAGGTTTATTTCAAATTCGATAAAAGATTTTAAGGTTCCAAATATTGAAAAACATAGTTTAGACGTCATTCGAGATCAAAACTGAGAGATATTTATGGTAACTTTTGCTATTAAAATTTTAAACTATAATCTTTCGATATTTTAGCATTATCTTGTAAATAGGAAATGTACTTATCCATTTCTTGTGTGACTGAGTGGATCCCTGGATGGTTAAGTTTTACAGGACCTGGTAGGTAGCGCTGCAATAAGGATGTTAATTTCATGTAGGGACGTGCTGTCAATAAATCGAAGTTAGGTACTTATAGGCCTACAATTCTACATGTCTACAAGGTTGAAATTTGGCAGGATGATAGGTAAATAGGCTGTTATGATCTAGAAAAGTTATTAAATAACAAATAAATAGATATGTCTAGAATATTATAATAATATATATTGCCAAGGTTTTCTCTAAGGACTACAGTATGGGGTTCTTCAAGAAAGAAGTTATTTGATTTTTGAAGAGTCCTTCCTTCCTTCCTTCTTCGATGTGGAGACCAGATTTCGCATTATAGCATATCATTTCTCCATAGTCATGTGTAAATATAGTCAAGTGCTTATATTTAAGTTTGGCGAAGCGCCATATACAAGATTTATCTTAAAGGGCGGGAGATTTCCTTCAGAATTTGCGCGTAATGTCCTGCTTATTTCTTCATAATTCGCTATGCACGAGCCTTCGCTGCACAATTCTTAACACATTTCCGTTGAACACTGCTAAAATATATACATCGAAGCACACTAAATGAATTTAGAAAAATTAAACAGAAAAAAACACCACTCTTTCTGAAGATGCGCGCCAAAACTCTTTTGAAGAGTTGGCAACACGCGAGTGATACCCCTGGTGTTGCAAGCGTCCGTAGGCTACGGTGACCGCTAAATATCAAGCGGACCGTAAGCTTGTTTGCCAACATAGTGGTATAAAAAAATATGTTTGCGCTGATTCGACATTGTCTATTCATTTACTGCTTACTCATTGTTGAAATCCCACAAAAAACATGTTAAAAAGGCGGTCAAAATAACGGGCGAGTGCGTGTATTCATCATTATCATCATATCAGCCCATTGACGTCCACTGCTGGACATAGGCCTCACCTAACGTTCTCCACAGCGTGCGATTCTGTGCCGCCTAAATTGTAAATATCTGAAAAAATTGTAAACCTATTTTGTTAACATTTTCGTTGGAAATAGGTACTTATAATTGTGCCTGTTTAGATTTAACTCACAATTCAAAAGTTGACGACAATTTTTTTTAACTTTGAAAGCTAATAATTTGCAAAATAGGCATCAGAGAGATTAACTATAAAACTTGAATATATTTTTAAAGACCAATCAAATGACATCAAACACAAGGGGAAGCGAGACAAAAAAAAAATTTTGTAGCCACATACACATGCATTATTTTAAGCATAGAAAAATTTCGATCTGTAGGAAAATACTCGCATATTTTTTTGTGATAACTCTGACTCATTTTCAATATGTCGCCCTTTGCGCCAAGACAAAGAAGTTCGCTATTAGTAGTTATTACCCTTTGGCTGCGGTGACCGCTTACCATCGGACGGTGACTTAGTCTTAGTGAAATTAAGTTTTCTTTGCATTGCATTATTTTTACCAAAAATAATCAGATAGCTGTCATTGGAATCTCGTCTTTCAAGTCTCGTAAAATTATCTCGGTTAAATGTCAGCGTGACAGTGCCATACTTTATTGTTGCGTGCACAAAAAAAGACGTTCCTTGGATTATCATAACTATAAAGTATTAGTTATCGATTTTGCAAATAATATTAATCGAAAAAATAGTTACTTCATTCACGCTTTATTGTTTATAGGTATATAAACATACATATTGCCTTGTTAATTTGTATTCGTGCTATTGCGTCGAATCTTTGGTGTTTTTTTATGCCCACGGCCGCCGAAGAGGTTTCTCAACATGTTAAGTGACAGCGGTAAGGAGCTTGTTTGCCACCTTAGTGCTATAAAAAAAAACAGGGAAAGAAGAGGTTATTTGTTTTTTCAAATAAAAATAGCACCAATAATCGGTATTATTGATTAATTATCAACATCATCCCAGCACTAGATCTGTTGCTGTGACAGCAGTCGCAGAACTCAAGCTATATTTTAGAAAGTTATAGTATAATTTTGTGTTCATTGCATCATTTTGAGAAAAGAAAGGTTTGGTAGATGGCTGCGCAAAAAATAAAAGGCACCACGTCCTGTAAAAATTTCAGCATTGGCTTTTAGTATGAGAAATAATGAATGGTGTATTTATTAACTTATTTCCAAATCCTTGTACAGTAGTTTTAAGATAACACTTTAAAACTATGATATTTATATGCTAAACGCTTAACTACAAATAAATGTACTAAATTGGTATAAAAGAGCTACGTTTAGCAAAAAATGTGCTAAATTGGCAACACTGTGGACCTATGTTAAATAGTCTGTGACAGTGTCTCCAACCACGCCGTAATTACGGTAAACCTACCGTATTCCTTATGGATCTACCACCTACCGTAGTCGTCTTATTACGGTGCTATATTCTAGCGTTATTTAATCTGTTTGAATAAGACCTTTAAAAAATGCTTAATTTCTATAATAGCAACACCAAATACCCCATTTTAAAAAGTTTAATGATATACTTTTATATTAGCAACACTGCAAAGTTTACAGGGAATTTCCCAGAATTAACTTTTGTGTACATAGACAAGAATGTATAGGTAATGCGACTTAATAACTCAGATCATATATATCTAAGATAATTTATACTACACTATGGTAATTAAAATAAGTTTTACTCGTTCTAATCTACGTTTGCTATTTTGATATTTTTTTTAACGTTCGGTGCGATTTATCGATATAAACATTGTCACAATGAGTGATTCTAGTTACTGAAGTGACTTAAGTGGTGGAGGGCCTTTAAAAAGAAGTAATGTCACTAAAAAAAAACTATGATTTTGATGAAACTTGCACTGTTCAATATGTTGGACGATACGTAGTCCAACTAAAACTCAATTTCTGCAATCCGACATATAGTTTTCGAGATAGGCGCGGACAAACATATAAACATACACTTGTGAAATTTTGCGCATATGTTTTTTTAGTAAAAGATTACCGTAATTTTACCGTATTTTTATTTCTTTGTTTGCCGTTTTATTCAGACATAAACTGTATTTTTAGACTAGCAACACAGTAATTTTTACAGTATATGAGCTAGAGACACTGGTCTGTGAGTAACGCGACGCCATATTTAAAATTGCACAAATTTTTACGTTTTGTGCTTAAGATTTTTAAATTGATTTAAATTCTATTGTTTACTTCAGTTTAACACTACCTAATGAATGTTGTAATTTGAAAAAATATCCAATAAATAATGTGTACGTGACAAATTTATATGTTTGACTATGCTTCATTTTTGTAGCAAATCTACAAATTGATTCAAAAACTAAAAGCTATAACGGTGAGTTATCATTAATACTGAATAAAATTCGATATTTTCCGTAAACGGTTGACGTAATTTCATTGTATACAAATGGCATTAAGTAATGACCGACCAAGAGGTATTTGTTATGCTATAAATTTGTGGCGGGAAACTTAGCTATTGTCATAAACAAACATCAAACAGTAGCTAGACTTCAGGGATGGGCGAATCCCCAATATTATTTTAAACTAAATTCAAACCAAAATATTAACTTTTTAGTGTATCTATTGTAAAAAATAGTGGTTTTCTACTGTCTTGTTCAAAGTGAACTCAACACAATCATCCCTAATATTGTTTGAGGTAAGTATACTAAACGGGGTGCTTTTTTTTTACCGTCCCTTTTAGTTTCTGTGACCCTAATATTTTTAAATAGACCTGTTATTTTTTCAAAACATTCGTCTATTGATCTGACACAGGTAAAATTCATTTACCTGCTACAACGCCAGCCGCTGCCATGGGATGCTTGCTTCACTTGCTGAACTCCAATGCTGCTTACCTAACTTTCTTATCTCATCTTTTGACAAACCCTTAGGATAATTTATCTGCAAATGTGGCATGGTGCAAAGCAGGGAGCTATTAGATTGGCTTTTATGAACACTGTACAATCATAGTGAATGGCTTAGCTGGACGCCAAATGCAAAAGAAACTTAGGTGAAGAGCAATAAATTAGCTTGGCCTTTTGAATAGCTCAAGAGCCAAGTAACCAAAAAAAATTTAATTGTACATAAATTCTTTCCCCTTTTTTGGTGCATTACATTTTTATGGGAATGGTGTCAGGTGAAAGGTTAAGATCCTCACTTTATGTCCTACTCCTTCTGCCAAATTTTTTTTAACTATGAACAAGCAGCGTAAGATGCTGGTGTCTCTTAAGTGCTGTGACAGTCAAAAGGCAAAATCAAGTTTTATTATTCAAATTATGTTTGATGATTTGAAATATGTTTAGATATGTTTGAAATGTTCATTTCTACTGAGAAGTATCCTGCAAGAAACTCTATAGTTACTGTTTTAAAACAAAATATTTAGTTAACAACATAATTAGTACATATTATCATAAAAAGAAATACAAATACTCTCATCAATATGCAAGTCCATTTCATTACCATATTATTTACTTTAATATGTCTTTCTAGTGAGGTCCCCACACTTGAAGTCTTAACACAATTTTTCAACAACACTTTTACATACATAAATCTCATTTTAATTTGGTCCCATGGTTTTTTATCATTTGGTTTTTTTTCAATTTTGTAGTATCCTTCACAACAAAGTTTTTTTTTGAATACCAGCTTTAATTTTACCTACTGATAGCTGTTGGATATTAAACACTTGTTATTATACACAGTGGCATAGCCTGGGTGCACAGATCACTTCCAATTTCTTTTTATTTTGCTTGGCTCCTAAGGTTTGTAAGGTGATGATTAAATAGCCGATAATCTATTACCGGGGAGTTTATAGGCTATGCAATTAACAAATCCAAAAAAAACAAGTTTATTTGTTAGTTTTAAAGATTAGCGGGTTAAAAATTAGAAAAACTAAAAAAATATTTTAAAAAAAATATGTTAAAGGAAAATTATTAATAAATTATTTTTCTACGGGAAACAAAGCACTGAGCCTGAATATTACCATTAGCATCTCTGGGTGTTAACATTTAAACATGGGAACCTTATGTACAACTTCAAATATAACCATTGAAAAAACATTCATAACATGTTCTAATATTTTGATGAAAATAATTATTCTATATAGGTATCGATAAAAAATTACCTAGTCACTAGCTTACACGTGCCGTCAGATAATGATAGAAACAGCAACAAAAATGCGTAAAGAATGATAAGGACAACAAACAATTACCTCCTATAAATGACCAGTATAATGTGAACCATGGATATTGAGATACAATGTAAATTATTATAGATTTACCTATAAAAAGTAACTTATTCCTTTTTGTAGTTTGATGTTTACTATTTTAACAAACCCTTTTACTGAGCATGAAAGCATATTGATTTTATTACGAGAAATAACAAGTTTTATCAACAATGAACAATGCAATTTTGAGGGTGCTAACTTTTGGTCGTAAGTAACTCATAGGTTTTGGTTCTTGTAGTTTATACGTGAAGATTCACATATGAGTTGTGAGCTAGCGTCGCCTTGTATTAGGGATCTATGATCTGTGCGTGGGTGTCAGGCGCCCGGGGCGGAAGATAATTTTGCCGCCCTCTTATTTAGGTATTTCAATTCACAATATATATACTATAATATACAGTAATTCTAAAGAACTTTTCGGCAAGAATAGTCATCATTATTGTGTTTTGTACAGATTACAAATATAAAAGTCATGTTTTACAATACAATTATCACATTTATTACAAAGATTCTTACATTAACGCTACTTACATTTATATAACACTTGAAAACCCTCGGCATGCTTTGTAGGGTCCCATAGACCCGTCGGTGCAAACAAATAACTGAATTTTTAAATGACGAGATCTCGGCCGAGATTGACGAGATCGAGCGGTAGTAGTCAGCGACGCCGAGCGAGTCGCTGACTAGCGAAGGAAAGTTTCGGACTGCATACGCAAACTATCCCCACTATTCTCAAGTACAGTAATACCCCGACTTACATTACCTCAACATACGCGAATTCGGAGTTACGCGATTTTTCAGGCTCAGATGTGTAGCGCGGAATCGACGTGTAGGTACAAGAAAATAACGATTTTGTGTATTGTGCGATGACCTAAGATATGTACCAAGTACTAAGGCATCATAACGAAGTAGAACCGACTCTTTTGCTTCAAACAAGAAAAGAAAAACATTATTTTTGAAGTGTAAACTTAACATTATTATTATAAATTATTGACTCGTCAGACAACTTTGTTAGATTTTATGAAACCTTCTACATCAAAATAACTTCAGATTGTGTTTATTCGGATTCAGATTCGTCATATTTTCTACAATAAGTTACACATTTCGTCCTTAATTATTGTTTAATTTAGTCTCCGGTCCCAATTAAACTAATTGTATGTCTTCATATGCAAAATTGTACCCCGACTTACGCGAATTCGACTTACACGGATAGCGCTTGGTCCCAGCTATCGCGTAAGTCCGGGGTATTACTGAATTCACGATTTTGGGCGAGCGGAATAGAAAATAATAAGTGATGTAGTTCTGACTAGAGTAAATGAGCGGAAGATATTCGAGTGCTGGCATGCACTTGTTTGTTTACAATTGTATTGGTTGTACAGTTACTGTCATGGTGTGTGTTAATTGATTCACGCTGATACCAACTAGCTTTCTGAGACGGCTTTTTCAGCCACTGGCTACATAGCGACTGACATAAGATGCCGTTTATCTGACAGGACTCTAAGCACTATTTGTATTTAAGAAGCTTTTTCCAAAATCACTATTAATGTAGTTATTCTGACCTCCTTCATGCTGAAGACTCTAGAGAGGCTAACAGATAGATATCTAAGGGAGGGTGCACTAACGCGCATGCCAATGCACCGCCAACAACATGCTTACAGAAAGAGTAGATCGACAGAATCAGCCTTACATGCTGTCGTAGGAACTATAGAAGCAGCCCTCTCTGATAAGCTAATGACACTAGGCGCTTTCATTGACATCGAAGGAGCGTTTGGCAAAACGAAATTCAACAGCATCAGCAGCTCTTTTAGTAGATTTGGAGTCGAACAAACCATCAGTGGGTGGATTGATCAACTCCTGAAGCTAAGAGCAGTGCAATTTACAGTTAACACCACCACAAGAGGCATTGTAGCCAAAGGCTACCCACAAGGAGGAGTACTCTCTCCTTTACTGTGGAACATTGTGGTGGACGATCTGCTGAAACGTCTTAACAATAGATGCTACTACACAGTAGGTTACGCGGACGACATTACCATTCTGATCAAAGGCAACTCAGAAAATATTATCTGCACTCGCATGCAACTAGCCCTCAGAATCTTGGAAGAGTGGTGTCACCACCATGAACTGACGGTAAACCCCAACAAAACAGAATTAGTCCTTTTCACAAATAAAAGGAAAATTCAAATAGCTACCATGCCAAAACTATTTGACATTGAGCTTACCCTTTCAAGTGAAGTCAAATACCTTGGGGTAACTTTAGACAACAAACTAAATTGGAGTAAGCATCTAAGCACAAAAATAACCAGGGCATGTACAACCTTCTGGCAATGCAGAAGACTAATAGGCAAGAAATGGGGCCTTAAGCCATCCATAACCCTATGGCTTTATACAGCCATAATACGACCCATGATAACATATGGTGCAGTAGTTTGGTGGCCCCGAACTCAGTTAAGCACAGTAAAAAACAAACTACAAAGCCTGCAGCGTCTTGCCTGCCTAGCAACCACAGGCAGTATGAAAACGACTCCCACGACAGCATTAGAAGTCATCCTCAACCTCAGACCCCTTCATCTTGTTATACAACAAGAAGCTGCCGCTGCAGCCATACTTGAGAAAGTAAGGCTCTGGAAACGGGACGGCAGAATCACTCATGCGATGATAGAGGCGACATGTGACATCATCCCAAAAACCTTTGTCTTTGACAAAAAATACTGTATCCAGCTTCATGAGGAAGAAAAGGATAGCTCCGGCATCCATGAAGTCAGGATCTACACCGATGGCTCCAAAACGGGATCAGGAACGGGCGCAGGAGTATTCTCCCATGACCTGAACATCAACATATCAACGAGCTTGGGTGCACTCAACACCATCTTCCAAGCAGAATGTGTTGGGATTACCCGAGCCGCAACAGCGGTCCTGTCTAAAGGCATAAGCAATGCGTCGATACGCATCATCTCCGAAAGTGCCGCTGTGCTACAAGCTCTCAACAACAACCGCATCAACAGTGGACTAATCCTGGAGTGTCACTGTGAACTGCAAAAAATTGTATTGAAGAACCAGGTCACTCTTCAATGGATACGTGCTCATAGTGGGTCTCTAGGCAATGATGCGGCAGATGAGTTGGCAAAGAGAGGATCGGGCACTAAAATAATGGGACCTTGTACCAATACCATTCATCCAACTCAAAACATGGTTACGTGACAGAACCTTACAACAACACAACAAACAGTGGGCAGAACAGACAGACTGCAAACAAACCAAGAATGTTCTTACATCCTTGGACGCAAATCTGTCGCACAAACTGTTAAAACTCAGCAGGAAAAACCTACGCTACATAGTTGGCATAATAACAGGTCACTGCCCGCTAAACAGGCACTTTTTCAATATCGGCGTTGCTGACAGTCCTCTATGCAGGGGCTGTATGGAAGCCGAGGAGACACCGTCTCACGTGGTTCTTCATTGCAAAAGCGTGAGCGACCAACGGACAAAACTCCTTAAGAATCCACAAACCATGAGAGAGGCGCTGAATAACATCAGATGCCTCCTTAACTTTTGGATGGAGCTGGGATGGTATGAGTAACCAATGACAGGTATTGGTTACCTACGTACAATGGCCCTATTATGAGGCTAAGTGCGGAAACATAAGTCCAACTAACTAACTAATGTAGTTAGGAGTGATCACTCGTAATAACTTCTAGTTTAGGAGTGATTTTGGAAATAACATTTTTTGTAAATTTTTGTTTTCACTATTCATTATCTTTGTTAAATAAGTACTTTCTTTATAAAATTTTATGGGTCTGAATTTTTGTATTCATTAACATAGCATAAGTAAAAATTATAAAAATAACGTCATTTTTTCAATAATTAATTTTGTATCTTACTAGCATCATAATCACAACTACTAAGCAGTCTCAATCATGTTTCAGTTACCTAATAACAACAATACTTTTCGAAATCCATTTGACATCTCGAAAATGCCGAGAACAAAGATTCTAAACTTTGTTGTAAAAGTGGATACATTGCTACATTAAAGAATTAATAATTTTGTTCAGACATGTGTCATGTGTCATGCACCAAAAGCTTATTCTTAATACTAGTTTTATCTCTCTCTAGTGATCTCATACAACTGCAGAGCTAAGTTTTTTGGCTAGTGTTTGTAAATATTCATGTTTGTGAATCAATATAACATTTTCTTTGTTGAGACATTGCAACATTTGTCATAGGCTGGTGATGAGTGTCTTATGGATGAAATGAATGTTTAGGCTGGGACAATGATATGAGTGTGTGATACTTTTTTGTTTTTTCGTGATGCTTGCAACATGTTACTTATTTTTTACCAATTAATTATTATTATTTAAACTACAAAACAGCTGACATGTTGTCAACATGGGAAGAGTGGTAAAGGGTGAAGTTTACAGGTGAGGTGTAGATGGAAAGATGTCTGGGGGTGAACTAGTGGTGATGGACCGTGGGGGGCGTGATGTGAAGCGGTACCCGCTGCTAGATGGGCTTGCCACCCTGGGCAGCGACCCGGCGTGCGACATCCGAGTTATGCTGCCGGCCGTCAGTGCTCACCACGCTACAGTTGTCGTGCACGCTAACCAGGTGAGTTACTACAATATGTTTTACAGTTTTAGCAAATAAAGTAACAATTGACCCAAATGGTAATGGATATTATATTCATTAGTTTTCTAAAATGAAAAAAATTCAAACTTATAATATTTAACTTATTATAAAACAGGGTTGATAAAAAATCATTATTGTTTACTTAAGTCAGACTTTTAACACTTAACAGTTTTTAACTGGGTATATAGTATGACAAGAGACGACACTAAACCTAGTTCGATAAGACTACCAGATAATATATATATACATATATATATTTAGTCACGTCATTAATAGGGAAACTCGAAATGGCGATGCTGCAATGTAAAAAACCTGGCAACTTATAAAAAAAAACTAAAAATCCGATTTCCAGTATGATAAGAATCCCAAGTTTTGTTTGTTCCTCTGAACAGGGGAGGGATAGGACCATACGATAATGTAGTGCTGCAAGCGCCCCGATTGCCCTTATCAGTGGCAGCAGCATGATAAGCGAAGCCTCGTACTTAGGTATCTAGTATGATCAATCTCCTCAAAAAACCAAAGCTCATCTGAAAGATCATCAATTCCTGTGTAAGAAACACCACTGCTGCATTTTCCACTGGAAAAAGTGGTTGCTGCAACGATTTTGGAGAGCACGTGAAATTTGGTCATTGCTGCACAAACATATTTTTTATTTTAAGAAATAGTTTTTAGCTCAATTGGATGCTCCTTTGTGACGTGATACAGGGACACACAGTTTTGTTTTTTTCCGGGACTCAAACGTCTCCAAGCCAAATTTCATCTTGATCGGTTCAGCGGTATGAGCATTTTTTTTATACTTAATAATTACTATAATTACCATTGTTTACATTGTATCGACGATTTAAAAGTGTTCTCAGAAACCTATTTGAATAAATATTGTTTGATTTGATTGAAAGTCGCCCTCCAGGCAGCTGGATTCGGCGTTTTAGTTCAGTTTTGTCAGCAATCGCTTGGTTCCTTTCCGTTTGTATATATGAAAGTTGCAAACATGACCACCACATTGCGTAACGCTCCATTTTGAGGAGTGAGGCTGTGAGATGCCGGAAAAACTGCAGCCTCTTTGGTACACAGGTCAATTCCACTATTTGTGGACAATATATTGGCTATTTCGGTTGAAACCGAAGAAAACGTTGAGGATTAATTCGACCTTTTCTTCGGAATCGAATGAAAGTAGCGTAAGAAAAGTAAGCAGAAAGAAGTAGAATACAGGAAGTAGGTATAAGAATTAGTTTATAAGAAAAAGAATTACTTGATAAGTATAGTACGAATTATTAATTAATATTAATTGTTCAAGGCGAGCGAAAGAATAGTTTAGCTCATAAGAATAAGAATTTTTAATTAAGAGTTATATTGTTATCAGTAGTTTTTTTACACCTCATGTTATTGAGGCATCACGTTGTCGTACTTGTTAAATAAAAAATATAATGACAAAATGATCAAATTATTTGAATAATCAATCTTCTTTCTTCATTGCCTATGTTCAAATCATCTAAATTTCAATACCATCCCATGTTATGTGGTGTAATGTCTTTATATGAATTAACTGTTCAAAACTTTTCAGAATCATTTCTTTAAACAATCAACCGCACGTAAAATTATTCGTACGTGATCGTGGCACGCGTAATCATTTAGTACAAATCGAAAGGAACCGCGTGATTGCTGACAAAACTGAACGTCGTGTCTAGCTGCGCGGAGGGCGACCTGCAATAGCTGCAGCAACCACTTACTCCACTGTTTTGAAAATGCAGCAGTTGTTTTTCTTACACAGAAATTGATGATTTTCTAGATGAACTTTGGTTTTTTGAGGAGATCGATCATACTAGATACCTATAAATACGAGGCGTCGCTTATCATGCTGTTGCCACTGATAAGGCCTATCAGAGGGGTTTGCAGCACCCCCTCCCCTGTCCTACCCCTCCCCTGTTCCGACGAACAAACGAAATTTGGGAGTCTTATCATACTAGAAATAGGATTTTTCATTATATTTTATAGCGTTGCCAGGTTTTTTGCATTGCAGCATCGCCATTTCGTATTCCCCCATTAATGGCGTGACTTAATCATCTGGTAGTCTTATAGAACTAGGTTTAGTGTCGTGGGGTCTTAGACTAATAAATAAGTGACTGACGGAAGTTTCGGTTCCGGCCAAAAACGCTAGTTTCCGCATCAGTAATGGTTTCGGCCACAAACTGCCCAAAACTTCGGCTTCGTTTAAACCATCGCTAGTAGGTAGCTGTCGGAATGACATATAAAGTGTTTTGTATCAAGTATATAATCTTTTATAGAAATATTAACTTCACTTACCAGTGAGTTTTAAATGCAAACTAATATTATAAACTATGGTTATTGTATCTATTAATAAATAATAAAATATAATATAATATTTAATAAAATATATAATATAATAAATAACCGACTTCAAAAAAGGTGGTGATTCTCAATTCGGTTATGTCGGCTAATGTTTGTTTGTTACCTCAGAACTCCCGTCATTTATAAACTGATTTGTAATTATTTACATATAAGGAAGGGTTATCCCACAGATTAGTCCCATTTAAATATAGTAGGGATTAGTCCGAAAAAACCAAAATTAGGTGAGAAAATGTTTTGAGGTGTATCATTTTAGACGACCTTCTGTCGGTCTCTACCTCTAGACCGACACGTCAGTGTCTGCGTGGCGGAGGCACCACTGTCAATGAGATAAACAAAACAATATACGATAGAATTGTTGCTTCGTATTTTAATACGTGCAAACTTATATGACGCACGCAGTGTGGTGCGGCGAGTTGTGGTGCGTGTGCAAAATGGTAAGGCACCACCATATTCGGTACGCGCATTGATATTAAATTGAAAATAATTTGATAGAAAGTATTGGCCTTGTTGTTAATTTACTAAAGTAAAACTAGTTGGAGGCTATCAGTATTTATATAAAATACTATTTTTTGAACAAAAACATAAACTAACTTCAAATCCACTAAAAACTGAATAATAAGCTATGTTTTATTCCCATTAAAATCAATTGCTAAAGTTGCTTACTTGTTGGCATCCAACATTAAGGCAAAGAAACTGTAGCTCAATGTATTTTCAGTTTGTCTGCGTAAAGTCAAGGCGAATAAAACATTTAGCTGAATATTCTGTCAATAAGTCTGCTTTAAGAGGTTATTTTTTAGGGTTCCGTACCCAAAGGGTAATTAGCGGAACCCTATAACTAAGAGTCCGCTTTCCGTCCGTCCGTCTGTCACCAGGCTGTATCTCATGAATCTTGATAGTTAGGCAGTTGAAATTTTCACAGAAGATGTATTTCTGTTGTCGCTATAACAACAAATACTAAAAAACAGAATAAAATAAATATTTAGGGGACTCCCATATAACAAACATGATTTTTTGCTCGATATTGATAACGGCAGTAGGTAGACGCTTAAAATATTTACAGAATGTATTTAGTTATATAGTCACTTTAAAAATAAATAATTAAATTAATATAAAACAAATATTTAAGGGTAATAAATTTTATTCCATACAACAAACGTGATTTTTTTTGCCGTTTTTATAGATAATGGTACGAAACCCTTTTTTACTTAGTAGATTCGAAGTTTTTTTATGATATTGTTAAAAAATAGTTCAGTTTTTAATTTTAAGTTACCCTATTACACAAATTAAAATTTTCAGCTGGTCAATTAAAGTCATTATTAAAGAAACTCTGAACTTTCTTTTATTTTTCTTCGAAACCATGTATTAGTCAAGCGGACGCACGGATATATATAACTGAACTGTATAATGTATATTAGTCAAGCGGACGCACGGACATATATAACTGAACTGTATAATGTATATTAGTCAAGCGGACGCACGGACATATATAACTGAACTGTATAATGTATATTAGTCAAGCGGACGCACGGACATATATAACTGAACTGTATAATGTATATTAGTCAAGCGGACGCACGGACATATATAACTGAACTGTATAATGACTAGATAACGTTTTCTACCCTAACATTTACAAATGGAAGAACGGATGGACATTAAGACATGACATTTTGAACCGAACCCTTGACAAACAGATGGACGCACAGATACATATGACGAAGATATAGATTAACTACATAACATTCAGTTTTGACTACGGAACCCTAATAATTAAAACGTCAAAATAAGTTTTTTCCTGCAACGTCGATGCTTAAAATGTCAAAATGGTCATCGAATTTGCTAGACCTACCATGCACTTCGATAATTCTGTGCGTTTTTTTTTTGTTAAACTGTGAATGACAAAAAAATTGCGCACATTGCGGGATAGAATCGCATGCGGATTTTTGTAGTCTGCTACAGATTTATTTCTGCACGGAATTTTTGCACACTTATGCACTTAAGGCACGTGACAGAAAACTTTAGTAAAAACAAGGATGACGCGATATGTAACAGAGCGTTCGTGAGTAGTGCAGCTTTATCTCAACTCATTGAAATTTTCATTAAAATACGTGAAAAAAATAAACGGTCTATTTTTACACATCATTGTTATCAAAAAATGCTTTTTGTCAGTGTCTCAAGCACTATCACGTCTCAAGCGCTATCACGTCTTAAGCACTATCACGTCTCAAGCGCTATCACGTCTCAAGCACTATCAGGTCTTAAACACTATCACTGCTTTAGCAAAGTTGTAAACTAATAGCACTTAGAACATTGAAGATTACTTTGCCATCACTTCAAAAAAACAGTGAAAACGGTTCATTCAGTTTAGGATTTTTTTCATCGAACAACAGTTTATTTATCGTGTTTTTAAGGTTTGGACCATATCCCGAAGAACCCGGTCAATAAATGTTAGTCGGGGATCTGTTCGGCGGATCTGGAGAAAAATTTGCCAAAAAAAAAGAAATTTAGGTAGTTTAGTCTCTTGAGCACTACGCACTACCCCACGCACTACGAAAAAACATCCGCAGATCGTTGCAGTAGTGGTTGAAACGCAGTGAATAAATGTTGTCACTACGCGTTTTACAGGTTAAGAGATTGTTGTTTTATTTTTACTGATTGCCTACAACTCTTATGGTTTTAGTGAATTTTAAGGGCAATAATCTCTATTAAATTCTGTACAGTTCAAATATAAAGCGTGCACCAAAACTGTTGCGTTACGATTTGGAATACGCACCGCAACGCGCCACACAACAGTTGACAGCTAGAATGCGCGTCTTATAAGTTTGCACGTATTGAAATGGGGAGTTATAATTCTATTGTATTTTTTTAATCTCATTCACAGTGGTGCCTCTGCTACCCAGCATCTTACATGGCCAGTCTAGACGCAGATACCGGTAGAAGCTCACCATACATACATACATAATATCACGCCTGTTTCCCAGAGGGGTAGGCAGAGACCAAAGACTGCCACTTGCTACGATCCTGGCATACCTCTCTTGCCTCATCTATACGCATCAATGCTTTCATACATTTCCTACGATTCCGAGTACTCCTGACCTGGCCTTTTCTGAGAACGTACTCAATTTGATCTACATACGTTTGCCGAGGTCTACCTCTACCGACCCTACCAATTGCTTCAGATTCATAAATCTGTTTCGTGCATCTATTTTCGTTCATTCTTTCAACATGTCCAAACCACCTTAACATACCTTTCTCAATCTTTGTCACCAAAGTTTCTTTCACACCGCAACGCTCTCCTATCACACTATTTTTTATCCTGTTATTTAGAGTCAAACCACACATACTTCTCAATGCTTTCATCTCCACGGCATTGATTCTACTTTCGTGCTTCTTTTGCCATACCAACATTCACTTCCATACATCAGTGTTGGAACCAACAGCCAAACGTGCCTTTTCCGACAATTTTTGACTGCTCATAAAGGTGTGCATCGCCCCAGTTACCTGATTGCCCGCGTTTACTCTTCTTTCAATGTCATTTTCACATTTTCCGTCTCTAGTAAAGAAGCTCATCAAACTCTGGTTTTCTTGGACCAATCCTTACCAAATTAAAATGGGACCAATTTGTGGGTTAATCCTTCCCTATACGTAAATATTTTCCAAATTTTAGCTTTATATGGACAATCTCATCTGCAATAAACGTTATTATTATTATTAAACAATTATTATTTGTGTTTGTCTTGAGACTGGTTGTTTTCTATGTACAATATGTATGTAAACCGGACTCAGAATCTGTTTGCAATTCGTGTAAACAAAAATGACCTTGACGCGCGTCTTTCGCTTTGTTAGTCTATGCAACATATACATAAATACGTATAATATTTATCATTGTAAATTTGAAATTTTGTAGATTTTAGGTTTAATCAGTGTCGTGATTTGAAAACCAGTTAAAGAATGTGACAAAAAGGTAATCATGTAAGTATTTTAACGATTTATGATTATATTACCAGAAAAAGTTAACATTAAGTAAAGTGAGGTTATGTTTACAAGATTTGCATAGAGATTTTGAGTTAGGTTTATGTATGTATTTAAAACAAAAGTATGAATTTGTACCCGTTGTCTGGTTACCATAGCACAAGCTTTGCTTAGTTTGGGGCCGAACGACGCGCGGCGCTGTGTGTAATGTCCAAAAATATTATTATTATTTTAACTTTGTAAATCCTGTTACTGTTTAAGAAAATTTTACTATTTTATTTTAAATTTTAATTGTTGGAATGAAACCTGCTATATGGTTTGTTTTCGTTTTAAATAAATGACTGTATATTTAATCTTACATTTATAACATTAGTTTGGAAAATATCCGTAAGTTACCTATGAATAATCCAACAATGGGTTACCCAATTGCAATTATAATAATTATCATTAATGTCATTGTATTCCCTAAAAAGCATTAGGACACTTACGATCGTTAGTAAATGTAAAAATTGTCAACCAAAATCTAGTGTGTTTATAATAATGTAGTTTTCTCAATTATCGCCAAAAGATAGCGATTTTTAAGAAAAAAATAAGGTTCATAGAATTAGTTTACGAATGCAAACTTGTTGGTACCAGCCTATGTGCGTTCGCACAATAAAAATCTAACACGATGAAAAATGTATTAAAAAGCAACTTAGTAATGCAAGTTATTTAATTTTAATCTTGCTTTTTTCTTCTGGACTTGTGAGTTTATGGTTGCGTTTGGAGTGTTGCACCGATTATGCAATAAATAATTGTATTGTATGTGTGTTAGACGGTAGTACGCAACGTGTCGGATGGAGAGACCCTGGTGAACGGTCGCGCCGTGAGCGTGGCGGCGCTGCAGCACGGGGACGTGGTCACGCTGGGGGACCGCTCGCTGCGCTGGGAGTATGCGGACCCGACTGTCAGGAGACCCGTGCAGGCGCAACCTGGTACACTCTTATAATAGACGAGCAAAAGTTTTATAAAAAACTCGCCTCCGGTTCAAAATACGTAAATTTTACCTATACGTATACTACAGATAAATATGTATTTAAGTGTAAACTGTTTATAGCGAGAGTATCTGATTGCGTTATCGACAGTTTTCTTTAAAAGTAGAAAAAAACAATAGAAGTTAGTTGTACGGTGTTGTTACTGAAAAGGTATAAAGTTACGTATTTTGTGTTTTGTAGCGCTGTTTGTGAGGGGACGCAAGGGACGTGGCGCGGGGGGCGGGGCGCGGCGAGGCAGTGCGGGGGTCGGGGGGACTCGGCGCGACCCCGCGCTGCAGCTCGCACTCGAGATGTCGCACCGCGCCTCGCTGCCAGGCACGTGGGGACGCACACGAACACACACACACACACGCACACACGCACACACACAAGCCTGACTTCACTTGGAGTTTTTTAATGATTAACCATTAAATTAATTGAGTTAAAAAGACAGGATGACTCTGACCTTAACATTTCGTTATACACAATAACGTCACTCATTCTTCTATATATGATATATTTCAAGTAGGTATTGTCTTTTTTATGTTCGTACTTAATTTATAGTTATGCAGATACTAATTGTGAGGTCCTACCTTGGCGTCCAATACTTATTTTTGTTTTGTTTTAATTAGCTTAAGCCTTTGGTCTTCCGAATAAATAAATAAATAAATAAATAAATAAATAAGCATGTACAAAAATCAAAACCCACTTTCTTATATGTGTATGTATGAAAACCTGAACCCCATTAACTCTCTTTTATGTGCATGTAAAAAAACCCGAACAATGGGGTTACTGTCTTATAAGAATCCGAACCCGAACCCCACTCACTCTCCTATATGTGCATGTATAAGAACCGAAACACACTTTCTTATATGTGTATGTATAAAAACCTGAACTCCATTAACTCTTATATGTGCATGTATAAGAACCTGAACCCCACTCATTCTGTTATATGTGCATGTATAAAAACCGAAACCCACTCTCTTATATGTGCATGTATAAAAACCTGAACCCCATTTACTCCCTTATAAGATTCCGAACCTGAACCCCACTCACTCTGTTATGTGTACATGTAAAAGAACCCGAACCCCACTCTGATATATGAGCATGTTTAAGAACGAGCCTCACTCACTCTGTTGTATGTACCCGAACCCCTCGTTTTGTTTGCCTTTTATTAGTAAAATATGAGAAACTGTTTACCAATTTTTGGTTAAAATAAAATCGTCGAGCGAATAAAATCCAGTTACCCACACTGCCTCAGTCCGCCGCACCGCGACCGATTTGTTGTCGCCATTATATGGAAGACTATCTTTCCATAATTATTGTTTTTCTGTTGTTTTGCACAATTAAAGATGATCGAATCATTTAATTGTAACAGGTGGAGGAAAACAAATAGCGATCGTGCAACCGCAGAGACGAGACACGAGCATACAGAATGGTACGGGTTTTAATGTCAAATGTAAAGTGATTACAATTTACTATTGTAAATAATCAAGTGATATGCCTTGTGTTTGTTCAGTTTCAGAGAGCAATCCCCGCTTGGTGGTGAAGCCGCACCGACCGTACGCGCCGACGAGCAGGCGGTCCCGATCTGTCGCGGACACCAGCGCGACTGTTGACGCAGAAACAGAAAGATCTAAGAGGAAATCAAACTCGGCTCACACGAGCCCCAAGAACTTGTTAGATACGTTGCAGAACACTACGAAAGCTACGCTTTGGATTGAATCAAGAAAATCTAGTCCGAGAATAAATGCTAAAGTCCAAACTCCGAGTAAAGTTCGTCCGACTCCTAAAAGGAAAAACACTCCACTACGGATGGCTGTGCTCAGAAAGGGTCTAAGTGTCAGTTTAAAAGGAACTCCTGATTTAGCACAGGATTTGACTCCAACTGTGAAAGCATCATCTCCTAGAAGGCTTACTCGCACTGAAAGAGAAACACCCAACCAAACTACTTCCGATGTAAAAGAATCGCCTAAAAGAATGAGACAGAAAGTAAAACTTATAAATGAGACACCAAACAATGTGACTCGCAGTGTAAAACAGACACCTAAAAATGGGACTTATGATCTAAAAGATACACCCAGAAGTGGGACCCGCAGTCTGAAACAAACACCCAAATGTGTGACTCAAAATATAAAAGAGACACCAAGAAGTGTAAGAGAGACTTCTAAAGAGATATTCGTTGGTAATCTGAGACAAACACCAAGAAAGTCAACATGTAACAAAACATCCCCCGCCTCAGTGAAGAAAGTGCGAACCACTCCGAAGCCGAAGATAACGAAAATTGAAGCACCGACAACAATTGGTAATTGTAATAAAATAATGCGTATCCTGTATTTGCCTGACTCTTCCCAGTTGCAGTGTGTCTAATTCTTGTGATGTTGGTATTTTGTTTTAGATTTGACCAAACAAGCGGCCCTCAGGTTGATGACCGGACACACACCGAAATCAAAACTACCCATTCCTAAGCGAGCTCCGAAGGTAACTCCGACTTTGCTGGTCAAAAAAACAAGTCCAGCGATAAAGACACCGCGGAGGCAGAAGTCTTTGGGTCGGCGGAGTTCTAACGGAACCACACTTGCACTGGTCCCCGGTTCTGCCACGAGGAGCAGCAAAAGAGGATCAAACAGTCAGTCGGTGAGTAAAGACTAGTTTTGCTTTGTTTTACTTCCCAAAGGCAATGATTGTACTAAAATAGTAACCGGATGTACTCTTACTGTCTATACATTTATTAGATTTAATTATGAGATAACTGAAAATAATACTTTCGGGTGACCACTTCACAAATGTGTAGCATCGTCAGAGTAGGTCGGAAGTGTGCTAGTCCACTGTAGAGCGGGACGGGATAGGGACTTAATACAGCGGTACGTGAGAGCGAGAGGAATAGCGAATCCAGTGGTGGCCCCGCCCTGTCAGCTCTTACTGACAGAGTGAAGTGTGTGCAGTATCGACGTTGTCTGCGATAGTGGATAGAAATTGTTATTTATAATTCAATTTGGCACATATTCGTATCAGTGTGTTCCGCAGTATTTTAAATTAACAATGCAAATTAAAAATTAAAGAAATGTAGGTAACTTTTCCAAAAACCATTTTTACACGAGCCGCAGCACTAGCTACTTTCCATAATTTTATTTTTGTAGTATGTATGGGAAAAATAAAAAAGTGTGGAAGCAACTTCTTAAATAATTAATGTAAAAAGAAAACCGAGGATTGAGGTGTTCCCTAAAGTTAGTTTCTAAACAACGTGTTGAAGTCAGTTTTTCAAATTACAACATCTACTTTGTATGAGAAACTACTTGTTTCATCCTACTTTTCAACTTTAGTTAGTTACGAGTCTACGCCACATATCACTTAGTTGGTCCTCGAATCTCGGGTTATTTTTACATACAAAAGTGCATTCCATACTAATATTTCATAAAGCCTATGATTTGACGTACGACACTGCTGCCAGGATCGACGTTTCAGCGTATCCTCTGAAGCACTGAGGGGCTCAGAAATTACAAATCGTCCGAATATTCCAAGGCCATGCGTTTGTTACGGTTTCTTGCCGTTTCCAAACCGCGCAATAAAGTAGCTAGTGTGCGGTGGCCCTAAGGAAAAATATGCTATATTCGACTTGAGATACCTCTTTGGTACTGCTGACAGATACCTCTTTGGTACTGCTGACAGATACCTCTTTGGTACTGCTGACAGATACCTCTTTGGTACTGCTGACAGATACCTCTTTGGTACTGCTGACAGATACCTCTTTGGTACTGCTGACAGATACCTCTTTGGTACTGCTGACAGATACCTCTTTGGTACTGCTGACAGATACCTCTTTGGTACTGCTGACAGATACCTCTTTGGTACTGCTGACAGACAGACAAAAGGTTCTTTTATAAATTCCAGCAAACTATAATATAAATAAAAAGCTCGATTAAATTTACGAGTATTCACAAAAAGTATAGAATTTGCAAACATTTTGTTATAACTTGTTAATTTTATTTCTTTGTTTTATACCAGTCGCGGTCGGTCCAAACAAACGTTGTTTCGCTTTATGGCCTCTGACCTACCGACTCGCACTTGATCGGTTAAATATATGCTATACTCGCTGATAATGTAGCTTTCTATAGATAAAAGAAGTTTTAAAATCGGTCGAATAGGTCGAAACCTTCAGTGAGCGAGTTCGACTTGCACTTGACCGTTTGAAAATAAAATATAGCTTATGTTACTCGCTCATTATGTAGCTTTGTGTAGATGGTGTGTGAGGTGAGAATTATTAAAATTGGTTTAGTAGTTTTTGTGTTTATAAACAAACATAGGAATCAAAAACCAAGTCTTTCCACTTTGTAATATTAGTATAGACAATAGATATATAAAAAGCAATAAAAGTAGAACCGAGACCTTCCGTCGCGACCTCACTGCGTTATCTCTTCGCTGCATTAATTTTGTTGAATTTTGTCGAGCGACGATGCACACAACACACAACACACATATACACACATACAAAAATACATTACAATAGAATGAACAAACGCTGCACTCTGTCTGCGCCGACGTCCTTTGTTAACTCTTTGCCAGTCGCTCACTCACTCACTGCTGGTATTCTTTTATTTACCGACTCTATTTGCTTCCATTTTCATCTAATACATTTCAAATAAGATCCATTTTTGTCTACTGTTGCGAAGTGAAAGTGAAACTGAAACGCGACGAAACTGTCATTAGGTATGGACTTGACCTTCATATTTTGTGTGCGATCTCATTGCTCATTGCTCATTACTTATTGACTAAGTTGAAATTCAGTCAAGGTTAAAGTAAATTATAATTTATCGAATTGCAAGAGTTTTTATGTTTACATACAAACTATTTTAGTATTTTATTCTGTACACATATACTCTTGCAGCATTATACTGTTTTAGCATTAGTTAAGTTTAGTGGTCACAATGCAGTTGTGTGTGTGCAACGTTGGTGACGTCACAACACGTCACAACCCTCCAGCCTCATTCAGTTTGTGATCATTGTTATCCTGCACTTGACTCCCATCACTTTTCTTATCGTTTACGTAAATTCTTATTTAAGTTGTTACTATTATAAACAATTGTATTTTAATGATTGTTTTCGCAAGTGTACCCACACTGGCGCTCAAAGTACCATAGTTTCAACCAGCTCAAACTTACCACATAAATGGAACTGAATTGTCTAAAATTGACGCCATATTTAATAAATAAATAATAACAATCTTCTAGTAGAATAATAATTTCATAGTTTCCTCACGTCCGTCCGTCCGTCCGTTAATCCTCATGTCACAAAACGGCACCGTTATAGTTTTGTCACTTCCTTTAATTATGTGTTCTTTTGATTATTTTTATCGATTCTGTTTATTAGATAATATTTTTCTTCCCCATATCTATAGGGTTCTTAAAACAAGGAGTGCTAAAATTTTGTAACACGCGAAATTATTTGTATTAATTTTACAAGCGTTCGTAGTTCGTACCATATATCGGGCGAGCCGTATGCTCGTTTGCCAGTTGTACTGCGTAATATTTTTTTTCTCGCGTTATCCCTATTGCCCGATTTACATTGGTTAAGTATTATTTAGTAAAGAACAAACTGGGTTAGTACTGTGGTTTAAACCAATTGGACAGTTTCTACTTTTTGGACAAGTGACATCCCACATACTCGAGTCGCCACTGCAGTGAGCTTTGTAAATACATATTAAACTTACGAATGTCTTTGCAACTATAAAAACTCATCTTATATAAAAAATTACTTGGATTTCTTTTATTCATTTAAAACTCGTTATTTAATTTGCTTCACGATAATTGCAAGTATTCTGCCAAGAATCGCCCCTATTTAGCGCCGTTGCTCCTTTATCTCGATAACGAAATGACACTTGGCCGACTGTAGTTTAATATACACTGGCCACTGTTCTTGCACACACTTTACAAAATACTTGACTAATGTAAATCGGCCTTTACCTTATGGGCGCTAAGCTCATGTCTCCGCTACATTGTGTTGCTGAAAGTGGTTTCGGCCAGCACGAGCCCGCTAAGTGCGGCCGCGAGTTCGAAGGAAATGTAACACATTTCTTGTAGATACTGAAACAACATGTTAGAAACGCAATTTATTGCAACTTCAGCAGACGACTCGTAGAGGTAAGTGTGTGCGGCGTGTGGTGAGGTCAGGTGAGATCGTGTCTCCTCCGCTCTGTGGTGTACGCGAGCGCTGTAGTACGGATATGACGCAGGGTTCATGTGTCATAGAAGATAAATTAAATTAATCAACCTTTTTAATAACTTTTAATTTTTTCGCGATTGTTATCATAATGTTTCGGGCTCCACACTGAAACACATAAACTTCACGTTTCTACGGATATTTAGTTTTCGACACTTACAGTACAGTTCTCACCATTGTAGGTTTTTCAGACAAAACATAAATTAAAATAGAGCCTGCCAAGAAATCTGTCAAAGGAGTCCTATCTCTAATCTCTGCTCGTGTTGCCACTTTTATGGTTGATACAAAGAAGCTTCAAGGGCAGTGTTGCCTTTTCTACATTTGACATAATTTTTTGTACACTAGTACGTTAGGTAGCAACACTGCTACACCGACCGTAATAAATTTGGTTATCGGCGTAGAAAGTTACTTAAAAAGTTTGCAGTAAGCACTCTCTAGCCGTGGCTTTAATTCGATTACAGATTCCTGCGGGAACTAGCGGGGATAAAAAGTACCCTATATCCTTCGTTCCCTTTGTGCCAAATTTCAGTTCAATTGCTAGTTCCGTAGCGACGCTAGACAAAAAACAGAAAAACAGACTTACAAATATAAGCTAATCTTTAAATATAGCTTTAACTTAGTTTTACAGATATCTAAAAACAAATACAGTAATTTTCTAGCAAAACAAAGTCTTATATGTTATTTTTTTAAACTTAAAATAAGACTGTGGTATTGATTATATAAATAAGCGGAAATCGCACGACATGTTTCGCAGTTGTATAATTTGCAAGGTATTTATTAGCTTTTAAAGTAGTTCTTCGCTGCTTTTCGACCGGGTGTTTTTATAAATTGCTTTTTATAAAAAATATTAACAGTTGAAACAGTGCTGTAGGAATTCTTGACAGGGATAAAAAGTATTTTTGTCCTTCGTCCCTCTAGCAATACCATGTACCAAAAAGCAGGTCGACTTTACTCCGTGGCGACACCTAAAGTAATAGTGCCCCGCGATGAGAATTACCAAAAAAAGGTCAATCGGATGTTCCGTTGGGACGTTAAGCTATAACAAACAGACTTAAACATATTCGTTAGGATTTGGATTAGGAATGTTTGCTCACTTTTGACCCTTATTTTGAACCTTTAAACTGCTAATTCGAGACCAAAATTATTATGAACTAGCTTATTCCCGCAACTTCGTCTGCGTAAACTTTAAAAAAAAACAGCTTGTGGTTTACTATTTTACATACAATAACATCGGAATTTTCATACACATTTTCATCCTCTATTTTGCCGTCTAGAGAATAATTTTTAAAAAACGGTGAATCACGTGAATCCTCATGTTTAACGCTTAAGCCAAGTTTTAGCCATTTCTATGCGAACTGCCAACCGATATTTTACCCCCTTAGGGGATTAATTTCCAACAATCCCTTCTTAGTGCACACTTACGTCATTTAAGGAACGTTTGTGCAAAATGTCATGCTTCTAGACACAGCGGTTTCAGCTGTTCATTTTTTTTTAAATCGATTAGTCAGTCAGCCAGTCAATTTCTTCTTTTATATAAATATATAGCTGAACCGGCGAACGTTGTTTCTTTTTTTTTAAAACAACCTAATAGGGTTGTACTTATTCAGAAACCTTCCCCGGCGTGTGCATGACAACTTACCCAAATTTCATTACAATCGGTTTACCCCTATTGCGCGAGTCCGACTCGCACTTGACCCTTTTTTCTCAGGAACCTTCCTCGGCGTGTGCATACAAACTTACCAAAATATCATTAACATCAGTTTACCCTTATTGCGCGTGTCCGACTCGCACTTGACTATTTTTTCTTTCTCGGAAACATTCCCTGGCGGTGCATAAGAACTTAATAAAATTACATTACAATCGGTTTACCCTTATTACGCGACTCCGACTCGCACTTGACCTTTTTTTTCTTTCTTAGAAACATTCCCCGGCGTGTGTATAACAACTTACCAAAATTTCATTACAATCGGTTTACCCTTATTGCGTGAATCCGACTCACATTTCACCCTTTCAGTAAAATCTTATATTATTTGATGCCTACGTCATACAAAAAACACACCCTCCAAGTTTCAGGTCTCTACAATCAGCGGTTTAGGCTGTGCGTTGATCCGTCAGTCAGTCATTTAGGACAAAGCATTTTATATGTATAAGATAGGTAGAAAAAGAAAACTTTAAGTAGTATTGTACACAAAATATTGAAGTTGTTTATGTTTTTAAGTAAGTTCAACCTTTTTTGAATAAAATCGGATTGAGTTTTCAAACATGTGTCAAAATAAAATGTAATTTAACTCAAAGTCACTAAGGAGTATTGATATCAACTTCGAAGCAAATAACCGCCAAATAACTTTCTACCCCTTTTTAACCCCGTTAGGGGATAAATTTCAATAAAATACGAAACACGTCTTCCATCAATTCTGTAACAAAAGGTTTGTGCAAAATTTGAAGAAGATTGGATCAAGGAATCACGTTGTCCTATAAAAACTTTGCCCCCCTTTAGCACCCCCTTAGGGGTAGAATTCCGGAAAATCCTTTCTTATCGGATGCCTACGTCATACAAAGAACACCACTCTCTACTCTCATCGGTTGAGGCTGTGCGTTGATCCGTCAGTCATTCAGGACAAAGCCTTTTATATGTATAGATAAAATGGTAAAATCTAAATAAATATTCTTTTACTTCGATCTTAAAGGCTCGGATACGTGACAACTGGTACTCTGAAAGTGTCACGTCTCTCTGTCACTCAGTAAGTCAATTAGACGACCGTTTTATATTATTTAATTGTGCTCCACGATTTTACCCGTTGTAGAATGAACTTAAAATCGTGAAACATTTTTTCTCTCTCTCTGTCCCTCCATCCATCTCAAAGCCAAATGTCAAGTCATTGCTTGCACCGTTACGTACGGAATAGTGCCCCGCAAAAAAAAACTCATCTGAGCTCTCAATCGGGATGCAAAGTCTACCATATCCATCCTGTTCCTTTACTATATCAACCCCGTTCCTTTACTATATCCACCCCGTTCCTTTCATCTGTCTCAGCTTCAACATCAGATTACTCCGATGCTGCGTTGCATTTAAATAACAAATATCGATATTTCTTACGAAACCTATTTTAATCAAAATAAAATATAGACTATGTTTTTTAGGAAAACTGTAGCTTCCTTTTTGTGATTAATATAAATTGGATAAGTAATTGCAGGGATAACCCCTACACTACACTTCATACAAAGAAACAAACAAATGTTGCCTGTTTGTAATTTTAGTATATTACTGAACAATGTCAGAAGTTCATTAAGTAAAGTCCAGCGCACACGGTACATATTGTGTAGACGCTCATCAAAATTGATATTAGAGATTGTAGGCTCCGTGGCTCAGTGGGTTTTCGATTTGTGCACAAGACAAACATTCATTATTTGAGTTTGTCTCGAACCTGGGTGTTTTCAATATACTTATAACATATTTATTATTTTCAAGAAAAGATATATTGTAGAAAAGGGACATATGTATTTGTATCCGTTGTCTGGTATCCATAGCACAAGTACGAACGTTCGAACACCTAACTTACCTTTTATATTTATAAAATATGATATTTTGCCATAAATACGCCTTTTTCATTGAAAACCATTTTTTGCAGGTGATATTAGAGATATCAGACGCTAGCCTTCGGAAGTCGATCGTCAGGAAAAGCGAAACGTTCGAAAATTCTACAGATTTAAGTCCTACATCACCCTTACCGCCAAGTCCAAAAAAATCTTCACTTAAAGATAAATCAAAAAGGAATTCAAAGAAATCGGAATCCATTAAATTTGATCTAAGTAATTTGGAAGAACAGACGCAGGACGTCATGGCGGACACTGATATGACCACAGGACTATTTCTTATAAGCGGAGATAACATATTCGAAGATGAAGTTACCGAAAGCGGCCACTCCAAGTCTGCAAACAGTTTGTCGTTGTACTACTCCGACTCACCAAGCGTTCAGTCGCCTTCCCCGCGAAAATCCATCCACTCAAGAAGCAGCAAAATACTGAAAAGGACTTTAGGAAATACTCTAACTGAATCTCCCGTCAACACAACCAGTTTGACTCTTACTTTGACTTCCGAATCGCCAAGAACGAGCAAATCCTCGCGAGGTAGTCTAATTGTACAAAAGGCTTTGGAAAAATCAAATTCTTCAAAATCTAGATTGACAAAATCGTTATCTACTAGCACAAATACGTCAGTCAGTGCTTCATTCAAGGCGCGCACGTCTCTTAGAGAGAAACAAAACGAAATGGAGACTTATTCGATAGTGGACTTGATCTCGGTCGATTCTAACCAATCTGGAAGATCCACCTCCGAGTACAGCTCAGCTAATACTAGTGTCGTAACTTACGGGACCCCAAATAGTAGTAAGAGAGCCACAAGATCTTCTACTGAACCTCCTATTTTTGCTTCTAGTACGCCTTATGTTGGCAGGATCTCTCCTAGATCACGGAATCCCAGTGGCGAGAAAGTTTCGCCAGTTAGAAATTTACCAGTTTTTAGTAATAAAACTACGTCACTTCGTAAGTCTAAATCTTACGATGATGGAATTGTAACTTCCGCTCGGCGGTCGGGATCTAGCGCTTATATTTCAATCCTCAAATCAGAAACTACCAAAAAAAGTTTTGTGTCATCTAGAAGATCGAAGTCGTTGACCGGCGTAAATGATTTGAAAGAACACATTTCAGTGAACAGTACAAGGCTCTCGGGGGCTTCGAGATCGAGGTCGCGATTGACTGACACGGACGTTTCTAGCTCCAGTTTGGCGCAAGGGGACTTTACCGATTTGTCTACAGCATCTGTGAAAGCAGCTGATAAATCGAGCCCGTACTTTAAATCTCAACGTACCAGTAGTCGTGTTAACATATCCCGCGACAGTTTCGTTCAATCTATAGGTAACACCACTTTAGAGAAATCTGGACCAACCGAAACTGATGCCACAAACATTAGCACTGAAAATAACAAAAGTCAAACGAGTTCTATTTTAAGAACCAAACGCAGCAGTGTTAGGGCTAGTGAATCAAACTCGGGTAGTACAGAGAGAACCTCCAGTAGTCCAGTGGTTAAGAATAAACGCAGCAGCACTAGAAGTAACAATTCCCAATCGAGTCCTTCTTTAGTAACACACAATAACCAAATTGTTTCGCAGTTAGAACGAGACCCAGTAAGCCGGACACGCAATAGTGTTGGATCTTATAAATATCAAACAAGTCCAGTCCACACGAAGCTACGGAGTTCTAGAGGTGACGCTTCACATTCGAGCCGTCGGACTTCAGCCAAAAGTGCTAGGCTCTCACAAGCGTCTCAGAGTCGGTCTTGTGTCAATGACAGCGACGTAACGCTAGCGTCTTCGACGTTAGACGGCGGAGATGCAACAGCAGATATGATGACATCGCAAGTCAATTCAGCCAAGAGTGCTAGAGTATCACGAGCGTTGAAGAGTAGATCTCGTGTTAATGACAGCGACGTAACGCTCTCTTCTTCGACGTTAGACGGCGGAGATACTACAGCAGATATGACAACATCGCACGCCAATAGAAAAAGTACCATTAATATTTCCTTTTCTAAACCAACAAGTAAAGCAAAAAGAGGTCATAAATCACTTCCGTCAACCACCAAGATTTTTAATAAAGTTGGAAATGTTAACAAAACCTACACTGCAACTTATAAATCGAAGCGTAATAGGGGCAGAGGTAGAAAGTCTAATACAGGTCGTGTATCTAAAAACAACACAGATTCTAAGTCATCAGAATCACGAGTTAATATCAATGCCTTGTCAATAGCTCCAGAGGATTTAACTGAGTTATCTTTGAAACGGAGAAGTAGAGCTAATGTGTTTAATTCAAGAGTTGATAAACTGACCAACGATATTATCACGACTCGTGATACATCTCAGTCTAGTCCTACTTCTAGACTTATTAGCCCCAGAAAATCTGACATCAGTCCAGTTGTTGAAAATAAACGTATTAGTCAAAAAAACAATTCTCTAAGTTCAAGTCAAGCGTCAACAGAAATATCATCAAGATCAACGCCAGCCCAAAACGAAGGTGTAGTTACTCCAGAAAATAGGAACAGTCCTGAAGATGCTGGAACTCCCGTTTTAAGCATTCGAAGCCTTTTGAATTCAAGCCGTAGATCTTTCCAAACATCACCTAAAAAGAGTAGAACGTCTAAAAACTTACAAAGAACTACTATTGGTGACCCAATAAAATTAAATCGCATTAGCAGAAGTAGTGCTAAGTCTAAATCTTTGAGCAACTCGATGAGAATACAAATGTCAAGAGCGAGCAAGGAGTCCTCATTAGGGTCTGAAAAAACCGACGAAGGCGCACTGCCGCCTGATAACGAAGAAAACATCACACCGAAGAGTTCAGTAAAGCCTATACAGGAAGCCGTTAAAAACAAACATTCTACTGCAAAGAAACCGCAGTCGAAACGATCTATAATTGATAATCTAAACGATTCCGACGTAATAAAGGATTTGTTCAATAGTCCTGTAAAACGGAAACTGTCGCAGAGTATGACAGAGTTTTCTAGAAAGCACATGTTCGATGACGATGAACTGGGACCAAAGAAGCGCACAAGAAACACGATCGCATTAACAGGAAGAACACTAGACGAGTCTTTATTAGATAATAGTGATTCATACACTCCTGAAGCATTTGTTAGTCCACTTGGTACTCCCACTAATAGTCCCAATTTAAGCGGCATAAAGCGTCTTTTTAGAAATTCCCCTAGAAATGACTTGACTAACGTCAGAGGTGTTAAAAGATTGTTAAAAACGCCGCGTGCAAGAAATGCACTTAAAGATGACTTAACTAACGTATCTGGGATTAAATCAGTCTTTGCAAATTCTCCTAAAAATCGTTTGAGTGATGTAAGAGGAATTAAAAACATGTTTGTCGCGTCCCCTAAAAATGACTTAAGGCGGGTGACTGGAGTTAAATCTCTTTTCCAATCGCAAAAGAAAAAAGCTAAGACACCGAAGAACGATTTAAGTGACGTCAGGGGGGTTCGGAGCCTATTCAGAGAAAAAAAAAGTCCTAAAAATGATTTAGGTAACGTATCCGGCGTCAAAAAAACGTTGCGAGTTCATTCTCCTAAAAATGATCTAAGTGATGTGCGAGGGGTGAGAAAAACGTTTAAGACAAACGTCCAGAAGGATAGTTTAAGCGACGTAAGTGGGGTGCAGGAGTTGTTCAATGAATCATTGGAAATGCGCAGGGACGTTTCAGACTCGGAGGCTATGTTCGATAAATTAATTGGTAAACCACCTGTAAAAGCTGCATATTCAAAATCTTTTGTAACTAAAACTGTAGCAAAAAAATTGCGTAATACTAAATCGTTGCAAGTCCCGATTGAGTTAATAACGGATCACGTGGAAGAATGGTTACAGGAGGAACTAAAACGACGTTTGCATAGCAAAGATAAAGAGACGCAAGTCTCAAATTCTACTCTGAAATTAGTTAGCAAATCAAACAATACATCTAAAATCTCTAGAGAGTTAAAGAAATTAGAAACAGACACGGTAGCTGGAAGCGCACCGGTTGTTAGTCCAAAAACAAGAAATTCGTCGGTTACCAAAATAAATCACATGTCACCTGGTCGGAAGAAATCCGTAGTTGAAGAGTACGGTATTCACAGAGTGCCTATTAAGAAACGATCTTTGGTTGAAGTATCTTCAGAAAGCTTGACTGTGGAAACTAAAACCAATCAGTTGCCTCTTAAGAAACGGGCTCTAGTACACTCGACTCCGCTGAAAGGTAAATTCAGTGTGACGGCGAACGCTTCTGAACTTGGCAGAGTGTCGCCGATCGCGCTCGACGACAGGACAAGTGAGGTAGACGCCGATATTTCACTCAGGTTCGTAGCATATTATTTGAAATTACGTTAATCTCAAATTATACTCATAATTTAATTTCTTTGTAACGTTTATTTTTCAAATTTTTGATTAAAACAGATGGTTTGTAATCCAATAGTTAAAATAATGTATTAAAATATTAAATTTCAGGTTAATTCAAACTAGAGAAATGTCGCATACAAAACCCGTAAGTGGTAAAAACACTAAGAAGACTGTAGGAGTCACTAAAAGTACAGGTGCAGTTGTTGCTGATGTTACAACACCAAAGGCAACGCGCGCAAAGAAAACGCTTGAGACATATCGAAATTCTCAGAGATCTGCGAGGCGATCTCCGATAAACAAAACTGTAAATAGAGACGATCGAATGGAAAAAAAACGCAGATCTTCTCTTGTTATTCCTAAAAAAGCACCTGTTTTGAGTCCAAAAGCCGTCGTTTCTCCAAAAAAAGATGCCAAAAATATCCAGCAGGACGAAACATCAAGTCATAGTGAAGTCAGTAACGTGCCACAACCGAGACCTAAAAGGGGTGTTAAAAATGGGCCAGTTGAATCACTGAAAAAATCGTCACGTAGAAAAGTAACGCAAGATGAAGGTAAACAGGAAGAAAAGTTGACGCCAAAAAAAACCCGATCAAACCCGAGCAAAGCGGTTATAATTAAACCGCAACCTAAAATAAAAGCTCAGACACAGACGCGAGGAAAAGTTGCCGTTTCTGATGTTCAATTAGAAGTTTCTGGCTCGAAAAAACGAAATCGTAGACCTACAAGATTGACCAAAGATGAAAATAAACGGACCGAAATAGAATCTCTAAAAAAAACTCCGCTGAATCCAGAGTTAAATACAAGAGGCAGAATGACAGTTCCAGTAGCAAATTTGGAAACAAAAGAACCACGTAGGGGCCGTAAACCACAAAATGCCGGACAGGAATTGAATATTGAAGAAAACTTAGAAAAAGTAGTAGAACAAGATAATATTAGAGACAAGAGATCTTATACTAAGTCGCAAGAAACACGGAGAGATACAAAAATTAAAACAAAGACGAAAATAAAAGATGCGACTCCAAGAGGCAAAAATAAAACAAATGAACTGCAAAAAATCGTACAAGAAACTTTCGTAAAGAAGTCAGACATAAAAGAAAACGCTAAAAAAACAAAGAAAAGAGAAAAGAAAGTTAGCGAAGATGCACAAGTAGTGCTGGACACAAGACGAACAGGAAAAGCTCCTGTAAAGAAATCTGAGGAAAGTACGCAACAGAATGTCAAGGATGTCAAAACAAGAAGCAGAAACGGTATAGTCGAAGTGAAAAATAGTAATAAAGATGATCATGTAGAAATCGTGCCAGCCACTCGCAGAGGTCGTAGAGCTGTTGAAAGTTTAGAAGTTGTGGCAGAAACTAAAAGAAGGGGAAAAAAACTAACTACTGAAATACAAAATAATGTTCCAGAAACAAAAGGAAGCAAGCAAAGGAAAGCCGAAAGAGAGTCCAATAGTAACAAATCTCCCACAAGTTTGTCGCCGCGAGCTAAGCGAATTAGGAAACAAGAAGATTCCCAACCGGTAGCGTCTATCGAACCTGTCAAACGAGGCCGTAAGACTCTTGCCAAAATACAACCGGTTGCAGAGACCATCACTAGAGGTCGTAAACGGAAACTAAATGCAGTTGAGCCGGAAACAACTGTGCCAGAACCGGCACAGAGAGGTCGTAAAAGAAAAACGACTGATGACGTATTAAACATACCAGACGTTGAAAACAAGTCGAAGCGAGGCAGAAAAACTGTCGTAGCTCCGGAAGTCAATACAGAGAGTAGACGAAATAAAGATGTAGTAGACAGGAAAAAGGAAAGCGAAACGCAAATTATTGCAGAGAAACGTGTTCGAGGAAAGAAAGTTGGCATTGAGGCCAAATCTATTGAAATAAAGGTAAAAAAGGATAATTTTAGTTTATTTTAATTCAACTTTGTTTTAGTACTCATATAACAGATTATTATATGATTACGGTATGGCGCTGCCGCAAATACATGGCGCACAAAACATAATACAAACATACGTCACTATTACGCACTCGTTTTACAAATATTTTGTAAAATACGAGGCCGAGGTACGCTTAGGTTGTACAATTGCTATAACTTTAGTTTTGCGAGCGTTGATTGTAAGTCCTGTAGTTTTTTTTAATTTTTATGTTCCTGTATTACCGATCAATGACCCATAGTCTCAAAAGTGTTCATGCGAAATTTCAGCTTTTTATGTCAATATCTTGAGGTGGCGCATCAGGTTTGCATATTTGAAAGAAAAATCAACTTTTAGTATACAAACAGAGCTTTATTTAAGACAATAATACAGTATCAGTACCTAAAATTACTAACACAATTATTAATATAAAAAAAAAATATATACAGTGAAAGACATGTTTTATGGTTTCAAATTAGAAGGCACCTTCTTTTTGTCGGAAATACTGATTTTGTCGGATATTTGGTGATAAAAAGTAGTATGTCTTGCCTGATTTTTATCCTTGTACGAATAAAAGTGTCTCTAGCTTCTGTTTCGCAAACAGATAACATAGCCTCGTTACGAGCTTGACGCGCCGTTCTACTGCCTGAGTGTGGTACGGATAATTTTCAGTTTCATACGCGTTAGCTAGATTTTGCAGCTCACCTCTCATCTGTTGAGTTGCTTTGCCAGATTCGTTTTCTTACCTCATTACGCTGTATAGATTCTATCATCACCTAATTCACAGAACCAATATACATTTCGCGATAATTTCTTTGGTCTTTTAAGAAGTTTTCGGCAGTTTCAATATTACGTTCAAGGTGCGCCACCTGAAGATGAAGTCGCAGACTTTTAATTTTTTATACCGGGGATGCTTTCCTATAGGGTCATCGATTAATGATACAGGAGATTAAAAAAGAAAGAAAATTTTTTTTTGCCAAATTCACTACCCTATTATGCAGGTCAGTTTCTTGTTGTGACTGGCCTTGTATTGCCAAAATACGGGTTGTACAGAACCGAATACAAATCTAGAATTGTCTCACATTTATTGAGCCGCCCGACAACACCAGACATAATCTTGGCATTGATTTTATCTTTATTTATTTGACAGATAACTTTAGTAACGGACAGATAGCTGTAGTGAAGGAGCCGCTAGTAAGGAACGGTACTTTGCCTGTGTTGTGGTTTACTTTAATATTGTATGTATGGTGTTTGTTTGCAGGTTGCGTCGCTGGAGAGCGCGTCGGTGCCGGCGAGGGGACGCAGGAAGGCGACCGTCATCGCGTCTCCCATAAAGTGTAAGTCATAAATGACTCACTGCTATATATTTTTTTACGAATATGATGTGTGTCGATTAAGGTGATTTGCCGGGCAGAGTTTTCATACAAAATTCTTTTGCCATAATCTCGGAAATTCATACAACTTTAAATTTGGTTTAAAGTTCATAAAAAGACAAATATAAAAAAAATATTTTTTAATCCTAACAAAAGCCTGACAGGCCGGACACCGTCTAATTTGGCCGGACACGCAACCAAAAAGCCTGAGTGTGTCCGGCTTTATCCGGACGCCTGGCTACCCTAGTTGTATGGGAGTCCCCTTAAATATTTGTTTTATTTTAATTTAATTATTTATTTTTAAAGTGACAATATAACTAAATATTTTGTGTATATTTCAAGCGTCTACCTGTTGCCGTTATCAATATAGAGACAAAAAAAAATCACGTTTCATGCACGGGAGCCCCCTTAAACATTTATTTTATTCTGTTTGCATTTGTTATGTAATGTAATGAATCTTTTCTTCACTGGCTTTTTGGTGAAGAAAAATATAGTGAGGAAACCTGCAATTGTCCAAAAACGCCTGCGTGTGGACTTTCGCTTAAATCGCTCTCGGTTTGAAAACTTGGAAGTGACCAATTTTTTTTTATTTCTAATCGACATAAATACGTGAGTCAAAATTGTCATATGAATACACAATTATAATATTGCCTTATGGATACGCTATAATGAAAATTTCAATCCCACTCTTATCAATTTCTTAACTGCAAGTCATTGTGTTTTATAACATGCTGTATATTGTGTCCGTCTGTGTGCGACAGCGCGGAGCCGACAGCGGCCGCGACGCAGGTAACATCGGCGTCGGGGAGATGTCTGTGTGCGTCGTCACCGCAAATAACTACTACAGTACAAATTATGTATTAAGGTGAGATATAATTGTCATATACCCTAGTGGAGGTGGCAGGTACAATCTATTATTAGATAATTGTATCTAACCGAAGTAGCAGTGATTGTACAGTAGAAAAATGTACAAACGCACAGAAAATGTTCAACTTACGTGCCGTAATTTATGCACTGTAACATTTTCAAGAGATCTAGTAATATTGAGAAAAATATACATTATTTTCCTTTAAATTTTGAACGTGGGTTTTTAAATACTAGTGGTACATTGTTCACTTAACGCACAATTTTTTTTGAAATTTTCAGTCAATGTTTGTGTTTATTGTTTCAGATAATGAAGAAGCCAATATTTTTGAGAATTTAATCGAATATTAAGATTTTTTCTACTCGCATAGCAAAGCGAGTTTAGTGAGTAATAATTTTATTAGTGACTTGTGTTCAGGTATTTGATTGATTGTGTCCGTTTAAATATTTGAGCCCATGTATAGTGTCGTGGTCAAATTATTCTGTTTTTAAATGTATAATTTAATTATTTTCAAAATGAATTAACATCATATGCAATATTATTTAATTTACTTAGTAAACTTGCATTATTGTTCGTTTTGTAATTTTAAAAAATATGTGGGTACTTTAAACAATCAAGGTTTTTGTAAAACATTATTACTGTGGATCCATATTTGGGGAACCCTAATAATATTTAACGATTGTATTAAATAAATAAAATTGCTGTTAAACGACGATTCAGTGACGCACAGCTCGATACAGTGACGCACAACACGTCGCCGACAGTTTTTGGTTCTGTACGTTAGTTTTGAAATACAATAGGGGCACGTTTATTTTTCTGCAGTGCAAAATGTTGGTTGCCAGGATTTGAGTTTTGAATGGAATATCCCGTAATTTTGTAGAAAATACGAAATATTTACACATCTTTGCCTTTACTGACTGATCTAATTAAATTAAGTGTTCACATCTCCAGCACGAAAAATCGTGAGAAAATGATTAAACGCTCTAACTTTAACTGTTAGTCTGCTCCGATACTGAAAAAAAAAATTATTTATTTTAATTGAAATAGTACCGACATTGCACTTTTTCATTTTGACGTGACAACGTCTTATAAATTGGTTTGCCGGGTGACACTTCAAGAAACTGCGTTACGCTCCGCTCACGTTATGCGCTCACAATGAGAGCGAGTGAGAGGCACGCGGCATGGTTAGCCCGCCTAAGAGCGAGAGAGACAGACATAAAAAGTGAAAGGCACAAGTTGTCACGTTACAATGTTAATAATATTACGATTAATAGCAATGGTTTTTTGACATAATTTCTTTCCTAATACTTATTATTATATTATATACTAGTTTTGTTTTCGATAACAATGACGTGAAAAATAGTATCTATATTTTTTAACAATATGTAATATTTTCTACAGCTGATTGTTATCTTAAATATATTTTTTCTTGCTGGTAATTTTTTTTAGGGTCTCTTGTGCCTTTAGATCCTTCACTGTGCTCACTAGTCTTATTAGAATTCAATATAAAAGATTACTTCGCTAGCTCAAGATTTAAAGTTTGCATTCACACCAAAAGTCAACTTTGCTAGCTTCTTGAAACTGTTTTGAGTTTAATTCAGTATTTCAAATCCGATCAATGTCAGTAGATCCATTGCCTAGACCCTCCATCGATCTGATGAGAATTTTTATTGCCAATAGATCTATTTCAGAAATAATGTTAAAATAAATTAGATCTAATGATAAATGAATTGTCTCACTAGATAGAATGTTATTACAATTAATTTAAAAACAAATTAGGTATGAAAAAATATGTAATTAAAGAAAATGATACCTAATTATTAACTAAAATGATACTTAATTACTAAATGGGGCGAAAATAATAATAATAATATAATTCTTTATTGCATTAGGGTTTCTACACAGGCTTAATGTCTAATGGCTTTTAATAAAGGGGGTTGTACACGTACAGTGTTTGGTCTAATATATGTGTTACTAGCTTAAATAATATAGAGATAACGGAAAAAGTAGACTGGTAACTTATCCATACAAATGATAGATCTCATCGAGATCTTTATTTCAGATGACGGCTATCATCTACAACTGAATCTACTAAGAAAGAAATTCCTTAGTAGACCGTCACTTTAAAATCTGGATCTGGTTAACGGATCTAGCGAGACAAATACTTCTCAGTAGATACACATTTTCGAAAATGGATCTATTGAGAAAATAATATCTCACTAGATCCATTATGGATCTGGACAATGGATCTAGTGAGATTGATCCTCCAAATCTATATCTTCGATCCCTAAAAAAACCACGATACAATTTCTTTTACCCCTAAGTTGGAAATCTCGAGCTGGCAACACTAACATGAACCCTATGTAATATGGAAATTTTCGAACGTGTTTTTCTAGTTTTATTAACAAAATGCGTATGAAACCAACTCAGTTCGGAATATGTCACGTGTGGTCTGTAGTAGGTATATAGTGCGTGGTCATTAATTAAGGTGAGCGCAGGTTTTGTTTTGAGAATAAATAGTTTTTTTGTAAGATTGTTCGCATTTTAAAAGATGACCTGCGGTAAAGTAATTCAAATTTTAGTTAAGATGATTTTGGCTGTAAGTTATTAGTTTTATTTTTGATACGTAAGAAAATGCTTGGATATAATTTAGATAAACGACTTTATAAAAAATCTAAAATATCTGTTTTAAATAAAGATTAGATCCATTTTGTCTTTTGTTTGTATGTGTGTTTAGGGTGTGATTTAAATACAATTATTAAAAAAAAAAATTCAATTGCAATATTTTTTGCTTTTTATATATTTTTTGTTGCAATGAGCTTGTAACACCTTGTAGTACACTCGGGCTCGTCCGGGTCCGCGTCGGTGCAAGTAGTAAACTGTATCGTATCTCCTTTATTCTTCGAGATTTCGAAATCATGAAATGGTATAAGACGAGCTGGTTGTCCAAAGTATTGCAGGTTAGTTCAAATGCAACTCGTACATGTGACTTATAAATTTGGGAGTGTATCTCCCTCTTAACTCGAGCGGTGCTCGCCTCAACGCAGTTTTATGATAAGGTTTTTGGGAACAAGAGACAAATTTGCTACAATTTTAATGACATTTTTTTTTGCATTGAAAAGTACATTTAACAAATTTTAAAATTAAAGATACAGCTATTATTGTATGTAAGGTATTTTAAATAAATAAATAAATAAATGTTTATTCTATCGTTTTATTGCGTTTTTCCGATCTTACATTTGAGCTCTCGTGACATTTTAATATTAGGTCCTTACATATGAAATTGATGTTTTATATGGTAAAAGCAAAACTAGTTTTTATTTTAGTAATCAAAGTAGGTACCGTTGTGATCTATGGACTTTTGCCATTTTATAGGGAGTTCATTGATTCCTTTGCTGAAAAAAATTGCGGGAGCGGGAATCAACAAAATCTTTGAAGGTGTTTTGGACTGCCTCATCTAAATTGATTTTTTTTCAATTAATAAATTATCCAAATTCCATGGTAATCGGTTGGAGCAAGGTCCGGGGAGTATGGTAGGTGACGGAGACATTCCAATCCTTTGGTTTCGCCACCGTCTGTTGTGCAGTGTGTGGTCTAGCGTTGTCCTGAAGTAGCAGTGGGCTAGAGCGGTTGACCAATCTCGGCTGTTTTCCATCATGGTTTCCAATTGTCGGCAATACAGATCTGCCGTTATCGTCTGTATCGATCGCTCTGGAGGTCAAAATTACCAGAACGAAAGCGTTGGAACCAAAAACGTACTGTGTTTTCTTTTACAGTGGCTTCTCTGTACACCTCAATCCTTCAAACCGTGTCTGCAGCGCTAGTGCCACGATGGAATTCGTATTCGAAAATAATGCGATATTTTATGTTTTCCATATTGAGCACAGAACGATGTCGAAGCAATATTGAATGACGCGAAAACAAATTACTCAATTAATAGACAAGAATTAGACAAGCTTAAAATTGAAATAAATTTAAATTTGGAATTCTAAACCAAACGCCGCCGGCTTTTTGAGATCAAAGTGTCCAGATCAATAAAACATCAATTTCATATTATTATGTAAGGACCTAATACTCAAGGTGAATTTGAATCTCTAAATATTTGTAACATTTTACTACTGGAAAATCAAAACGCTACTTACTATAGATCGTTTGTGAGACAAGCTCGCCCCGCACTACGTTACTACGTGCAGGCTGTAACGTACCTAATACTAAGCAAAAGTGTCGGACACCCATCGGTGTTGGTCTCGTGTGGCAAGTTCCGAGATAGTGAAACGACCGATTCCAAAAATAATTGACATATCCATTCATGGGATATGCTTTTTGCTACATATCATAATAATGCATTTTCAGTTGCGACATATTTATAATTTTAAATATTAGTGCAAATCAGTGTGAATGGGAAATAATGATTCGAAATAGCTAATTCTTTGGCAGCCATTGGAGGGCTTAGCACGAGTTCACTATCTGCATACAAGCAACAATTTTGTGCAGAAAATATAAGGTTGGATAAATAAATTGACGCTATTTGTTTGGGTTTTGCATAATATGTAAAATATATTTGATTTAATCGAGGCAATACGACTTACATCACTGCTAGATCGCCTAGACCCGCTAGGTCGCGCTTGTAGCTTTAAACTTGAGCGGGTTCGATATTCTGAATATAGTAGGTACTTGCTGCGCGAGAGCGGCGAAGAGCGCGGGCGGCGTGTGCGCGGGCGCCACCAGCCGCAGCTCGCGCAGCTCGGACCCGCCGCCGCCCGCGGACTCCAGCACGAAGCCCTTGACGCACTTGAGCACGAGCTCCGCGCGACGGAGACACCACGACGGGGTCATCTCCTGCGGCAACGAACAAATAACCAAACCAATAACTGATGTACTCATATCTATAACTAGAGCATCGACTAGAAACGTAGCTTGTGCTTTTCGTATTAGTATGGGTGAAACGCAAAACCGTTGCCGTTTCATTACTACAAGAACTATTGTATAACAGAAAAGTAATTAACTCATTCACTTTACGCCCACGTGACGGTAACGAAACGGCCAAGCCACATATTTTGATTAAGGTGTAGAGTTTGTGAAGTTAGACCTTGTAGAGCTTGGCTCTACATGAGATCTGATAACTTTTTTACCGCGCGAGCCATATGACCTCGTCTTGGCAACATTTTACATGAAAAAGTTTAAGGTGGGATTTCACTTCTTTTTGTAAGTTGCTTATGACAATATTTTTATATTGTTCATATTTTCTTTTTTTTAGGGTTACACTATAAAATATTATATATTTGCATTAGTCGCATTAATTTACTATGACATCAAATTTTGAAGTTCGACCTCTGATAAAGCTTATTACGATATACATATATTACAACAACCAGGGCCTACACCATTGTAATTTCCCATACCAATAGAAGTTTTCTTTTGTAAATACTTGTCACTACAAAAGTATCAATATCAAAATTATTCGTATAATATTGGAGTAATATTCTAAAACCTGTGGAAAGCCCCATGTACACTTTATTCCATAATTTAAGAGGTTAAAGAATGATTTCTCAGTACAAGGTCTCCCGCCCTGTAGACTTACGAACCGATGGCGTAGTGACATTCATAAGTGCTCAATTATTGTAGCCTAAACTGAATAAATTGAATTTGAATTTGAAATTGAATTGAATTTCTTTTAAAAACCCGAAACACTTTTATTTGTGATAAGAAGTCTGTGTACTTGTATAATTTTCAGATCTTTAGCATGAAATAATCTCATACAAACTTCTATCCCTATTACCCGATTTACTAAAAAGCCTGAAATATGTGGTTTATTATAACAAGGAGTCCCTATTTCAATTTTCAGACCTCTAGCATCAAAATTTGCGAAAGTCTAATTAATACAAACGTTTATCCCCTAGTTTAAGGGGGTTGGGTAAAAGTTCTAAGTTTAAGATTTTTATTATTGTTTGTGGACTTATACTGCTTTATGATCGTCAGTGAGTGAGTCACGAAATCGGGGTTTTTAAGATATCAATAAACGCGGAGACCTATAATTGAATTTTATATAATTCTGTACGTGTGTGAGTCGCTGAACTCCTAAATGAGTTTTTGGTGTGTGTTTGAGTCGGGCCATCGTTTGGGCGTTAGGCGTCAGGCTTCAGGCAGGACAACGTATGAAATAGGTAATTACTTTAGTGGTAAAGAATCTCTTTTATTCGATTCATATTTCGCTTTCACAGTTTCGATTAAAATCAATGACTTTTTTCAAAATAAATCCCTAGTAAAATGTAGTATCGGTGTTGTTACCTCGGAGAGGTCGTGTCGCAGCAGCAGCGGGAGCGCGATCGTGGTCACGTCGTTGGCGCACGCCGCCTTCAGGATGTTGCGCAGCCCCAGGATGACGGGGTGCCGAGACGTTATGTCTACACTCACACACACAAACAAGGTCTTTTAGAAAAAATGTGAGCAGCTCAAGATTAAAGTAGATACTTATTAAATGTTAGGTGTCGAAATTTCAAAATCATGGCGGACTTGTGTGCAGAAATCTAGAGAGGCGACGAACTTAAAACCGCACGAATGGACTCTTAAAGTGGTGACATTGTGTACATGATACTGTTAGTATGTCTACTGACCAGATCTGAGCGAGGAGTCGTCGACGAGCAGGTGGAACACGAGGTGCACGTCCGCGAGATTGCTGTGTCTCGTGAGGAACACGTCGCCGGTCTGCAGGTTGCGTGCGCGCGTCCGTCGCCGACCGACGCCGAGCGCAGACTGCGACTCCGACTGCTTCTCGAAACGCTGACAATTTCTCTTCTCCACCTGTACGTAGATACAACAAGTTTGATATGTGCTTCGATATGTAGGATATGTCCAGCATATTTATTTATTAATATTATATCTGGTAAGTGACCACTGAATATTTAAATTCCATCAAGTATTAAAGATAATGTACTTAATGGATTTACTACTTGTGTAATGTTTTGTAATTATTTTTAATTATGGAAATATGTCGTTATTGTAATAATTCAAAAGTGGTCATTATATTGACACATCAAGAGCTAAATAAGCAAAAGAGAAAGCCGATCTACTGGGCAGTCGCTTTGCCTCGAACTCGAACATGAACGATGAAGGCGTTGTACCACCTACTATACCGTGCGGTAAGACCATAACGCAGCGGGAGGTCCGGCGGGCGTTGCTTTCTCTAGACGTTCATAAGTCGAGTGGGCCAGACGGTACACCAGCAGTGGTGCTTAAGCAGTGTGCTCCTGAGTTATGTCCTGTACTCACGCGCCTCTTCACGCTTTCCTACCTTACTAGACAATTTCCGTCTTCATGGAAGGCTGCGAATGTGCACTCGGTGCCCAAAAAGGGCGATAGATCAGATCCATCGAATTACAGGCCTATCGCTATTACCTCTCTCCTCTCCAAAGTGATGGAGCGTGTGATCATCACACAGCTTCTAAGATACATAGAAGAACACGACCTAGTCAGTGACCGTCAATATGGCTTTCGCCACGGTCGCTCGACGTGTGACCTTCTAGTGTATCTCACACACCGATGGGCACTAGCCATTGAGAGTCAGGGGGAGGCATTGGCATGTACCCTGAACATAGCGAAGGCGTTCGATCGGGTCTGGCTCCGCGGTCTTCCATCGAAGTTGCCATCTTACGGAGTGCCCGAGGGTTAGTGCAAATGGGTGGCTAGCTTTTTGTCCGGCAGACGCATACGAACCGTAGTTAACGGTAGTTGCTCTGATAGCATGGACATTAATGCTGGTGTCCCGCAAGGCTCTGTGCTGACTCCTACGCTGTTTCTACTGCATATGAATGACATGTTGGAAATCAACAACATGCATTGCTATGCAGATGACAGTACTGGAGACGCTTATTACACGGGTCGTGCAAACATCCCTCGTTCCGTTGTGGAGGAAAACCGCGGAGAACTTGTGTCTCAAATCGAGACCACACTGTCCAAGGTCTGATTGGGGACGGGTAAACTTGGTCCGATTCAACCCTACAAAGACACAAGTATGCGCGTTCACCGCTAAGAAAATTCCATTCACTGTAGTCCCACAATTCCAGAACACTCCCCTCTCCATCTCCAAGAGCATTGGGATCCTTGGTGTCGACATCTCCAGCGATGTTCGGTTCCGAGATCATTTACAAGATAAGGTGAAGCTGGCGTCCAAATAACTTGGTGTACTCAACAGAGCGAAGCAGTACTTCACGTCGGGGCAAAGTTTGTTACTTTACAAGTCGCAAGATCGGCCCCAGATGGGTGCATCCCAATACCAGCTTGGCCCTTTTAACTCGGTTCAACGACGGGCTGTGAGAATTGTCGACGATTCCAAACTCACTTGCGGTATCGATCCCTTAGGTCTGAGAAGAGACTTTGCCTCCTTGTGTGTGTTCTACCGCTTGTACAATGGGTTGTGTTCTGAGGAATTGTTCGAAATGATGCCCACGGCTACTTTCTACCATCGCACCGCTCGCCATCGGCAGGGAATTCATTCTCACACTTTAGAACCTAAATGGTCGCGTACAGTGCGGTTTCAGAGAAACTTCCTCCCGCGAACGCTTAAGTTGTGGAATCAGCTCCCTGCCAAGGTTTTCTGCAAGATAACAGTATGGAGTTCTTCAAGAAAGAAGTTATTAGATTGAGAATATTTATTTTACCATCTGGTCCCGGCAGGTAAGTTCTTTAGGAGCATTGTTACCAAATTCAACTTTCCTACTCCTGCAAAGTTTAACGCTTACAGACCCATCGGTCAAGGTTTGTCGGTCAGTTTGTCGGTAAGTGTAGTTTTATGAAGCAGGAGATTAATAACAAAGTACTCATTACATTTTAAGACAAAATAGAACTAAAGACACTCAAATTACAAACTGAAAACCGATGATGTTTATTAGGGTTGTATTAATCTAAAATCTATACGGAACATAATTATTCAAATAAATAATTTATCAAACTTCAATTCCATTGACAACAGCTTCGATGATTGAATCTGATTCAGACCTTTGGGTTTTTTAATGTTTGGTGATTTAAAGCTACTCTATGGTTCACACTTCGAATTGGATATTTTTTAATTAACCAACTAAAAAAAGGAGGAGATTTTTAATTCTATATTTAATACATTGTTTTTATTTATTTATTTTATATCTGTTCGGGTACAACTTATCTAAAATCTAATATAAAACTAAATTGATATGTAGACGGATTTCAAATTTCCTTTTTTTTTTTCTTTGAAAGGGGTTTATTCGGAAATGGTCCCATTTAAATTTCAGATAATGAGTTTCGGAGACAGACAACAAAACTCTTCAAATCAAATCAACCGCTCTCACATAAATATGCATCGTTTACGCAATAACACAACATAACAGTACGCCTGTACACTCGAAAGTAATTCGTCAATCACAAAGTAAAAAATAAAAACTTTTTAACAAAAAAACAACCGGCTTCAAAAAGATGTACTAAAAAGGTAAAAATAATTTATTCTTTCCAAAGTTTGAAGTTGGTGTCTATATGTACCTTATAGTTTGTAACTCACTTAACTTGCATGAAACTGTAATTCAGATCTGATCTCTGAAATAGGTAATTATTTTTACCCTTTTAGTGCATCTTTTTGAAGGTGGTTGTTTTATTTTTGTTAATTTTTTCTAGTAGATGACATATGAAACATAATGGACTAAATCTTATTTTACCTACTCAGATATTGACAAATAAAACAATAATAAAATAAGCAACAACAAATATCTAATTGTGTTGATGACCTAATTATTTATGAAAAAAGTTTGGATTATATTCTGTAGTGTTACTTTATCTCAATGTAAAAGAACCGCTATTCTTTTCACGCGTTATGTGCAGATTGTAATAAGTAACAGACAAACAAATAGCAGCGGCGTATCTGTATATAGCTGAACTGATTGATGTGGTTTTCATACATAGCCTTGTATACCTAGCGCAGAAATCGTTTATAGGATTTTTAGGAGAGTCAATGGTACAATAGGGAACTGACCGGTTCCTTGACCTTCTCCACGATGTTCCTGAGCTGGTGGTCGACGTCGGGAAAGTGGTGCTCGGTGCAGGCCTTAGCGGCGGCGATGAGCAGCGTGGTGGGGGGCGCGGGCCGCGCTGGCGGGGAGTCGGCGAGCAGCACGCACGCGGAGAGGTCGTGCGAGTAGAGCGCGAGGCTCGTCTGCGGACGACGGGACGCGGCCGACGGACTGGACGGCCACGCACACACATACATTTAAAACTACACCAACAAACAAATGTATACTTATATAATAAAAAGTATCACCTGCAGAATATATTCTATCTCTATCAGAATAAAAGTATCTCATATCCTTCTCCGTCTCTCTAACTGTTCCTGAGCCAAAAATCAGGTGAATCAGGTTTTGTTACGACGACGAGTAATGACAAACAAACAAACAAACATACTCACTTTATATATTAGTTAGGATATAGAAAGGACGTAAAGCAATAGACTTCAACGACCGCCGGCCGCACCGGGCCCGACGCGCGGTCCGGAGTTGGAACTTTTGCACTAGCTGACTTGATTACTTCACAAATAAATAATTTGTAATAAAGTTAATAAAAATACTGCAAAAACATAAGAACTAAAAAGAAACAAATAAGTGCACCTAAAACATACCAAATATTAATCGGTTAGGGCGTGGAACTCCATAATTATATTAATGAAGTTTGCTATAGCTGCAGCTATAGTTCGTTTAAGCTCGGTTATAGTTATTCCAGCGGAAAATTTTGATTTTTTCGGGATAAAAAGTAGCCTTTTGTCTGATTGCAGGACCTAATCTACTTATATGTGTGCCAAGTTTCATATCGATCTGTCCAGTCTTTTGCAGCCAGATTTTTTTTTAGACTCGGGCTTCACTATTTTATGGTCCCTATTTGGATATATTTCGTTTCAGACCTTATTCATTAAAATCCGTCAAGCCGTGTAGGCTACAGGAGGTCACAAAGGAACAGACATACCCAAATACATATATGCGCGCGAAAAACCATTATTAGAGAATATAATCAATTGAATATAAATATCATCCTACTTTACAAATACAAACAACACGGATCAATTGACATATCCAATACTGTGCTCACTGTGCGTTCCTTTTTTTTTTAAATATACTTTTTTATATTTTTTTACCTATTTATTTTATTTTCTCGCACTCGAAGTGAAAAGCAGAGTGTTTACCTCGGGAGAAATCCCCATTCATACTCGATTCTACAGCATACCTTGCTGTCGCTCGGAAGGCTCAACATCTTATATGTAATGGCTCGTTTTATTCCCTCAGTGAACAATCTACTATTACTGCCAAAAACGCTTTTATTTGCCTTGAGTGTTAAATATATCAAATAACCTCTAAATTTAACATTAAAAATTATATAAATGGCAACACAACTGGCTAGTACATGGATGTTACAGCAAGATTGTCAAAAATCGTGTTAGTTTTAGAGTAAATACCTAAAAACGATTTAGAGCCAAGTCTTTTTTAGAAGTAGTTCAGTTTTACGTTATTATTCGGTAAAGATAAGCGATGACGTCTTGCACTTTCACTTCGTACGACTGACGGTGCGAAGGCTCGCTGCCCGGTGTGCAAAATTAGTTCTAGAACGGTCGGACACAGCGGCACACGTATCCGCGAACTCAGTTTATTATTATCGCGTTCGTTCGGAAAGAAGAAAGTTGTGGTCTCGACGCGAGTTCGGTGCACATAAACTGAGACTATACTCTATCCACCGAAACGAGTTAATAGAGCATTGTCTCTGTCGCACAATCCCTTACAAAAGATAAGGACACAAAAAGGTGAGTGGGCGTCAACTATACTGATAAAAAGTTAAGGTGTGTTCATATGCGATGATTTTGTGCGCTCAATAGTAAGCACTAAAACCACTTAAGTATTTTGTATTGAACTTAGAGAAAGAAAGAAAAATATTAAGACAATGTTTTAAAATAAAATTATGTATATTTAAATAGTTTAACATATACAATTAATTAAATTATTCCGACGTATCACTACTGTCGCTGTCACTTCCCACGTTTATTATGAATGTTTCGGTCATTGTTTCCACATTTCTGTCCATGGCATTCATTTTCGGTTCTACTATCTCTTCGACATGTTTTATGCATTTTTTCCATTTTGCAGCGTCAATATTTTGAATTGAGTTGTTTAATAACATTTTTAATTCTGCCATCTTGTATGTTTTGTTGCGGGATGCGACATGTCCTTTAACTTGAGCCCAGATCAACTCTATCGGATTTAATTCGCAGTGATACGGCGGAAGTCGTACCACAGTTTTATTTTTAGCTTTCGCCATTTCGTCTACGACACGCGCCTCGTACTGCTCCTTATGATTTTTTACGATATTCAGTAGCTCTCGTTTTAATAAATCATCCTGAAAGGGGATTTGTTTTTCTTTCAACCAATTAATTATCTCTTGTTTTTTATTTTTTTCAGTCGGAATTTGCTCTACTTTTCTTGAGTGGTACGAAGCGTTGTCCATTACAATAATACAATTATCATGTAACTTTTCAAGAATATTTTTGAACCAATTCTCAAACACTTCGGCATTCATATCTTGATGGTAATCTCCTTGCTTTTTTGACTCGAACACGTGTAAGCCCCCTTCTACAAATCCATCATCACTTCCAATATGAGTAATTATTAACCTTTTTCCTTTTCCTGGAACAATAAAAAATTGTATTGAATGATCTGATACAAAGTTAACGCTCACACAGTTTAAGATAACATAACAAACAATAAGTGCCGCCAATTAAGGATCGCTCAGGTACATTCAAACCTTTTCAAAGAATTGCATTAATGACAAAGACAGTTTTAACAATGGAATTATGTTAAAGAACTTACCGGAAGGATTTTTTAATCCAGTTGTCAGGCCATCAAGGAATGCGTCGCGTTTATTTTTCACATTTGTATCAGTCCATACGTTTGTAGTAGTATGGCCTTCATTGAGCCAAGTCTCATCCAAATAATATATTTTTTTCTTTTCTTCTCTTGCCATTTTCATTGTCCGCAAATAATTCCTCCGCCAAAAAAATATGTCGTCACGATCAATCAATAAGCTGTTCCTGCATCTTTTAATGTACCTAAATCCAATCATTTTAAGGATTTTATGAAGTGTTGATCTTTTGAATGTCCCCAAAGTACCATCTTCATTTATTGAATTCATTATTTTGTCCAATGTCGGTATCTCATTTCGGGAAAATAAATCGTGAACTTTTCTTCTTATAGCACATTTAGTTAAGTCGTCGATTGTGTCTACAATGAAAGTACGTTTTCTTGTTTTTTTGGGTGAATTTAAAACATTTTTAGTTTCTTTCTCTTTCAGAATTCTATAGATGGACATCCAATGAACACCCATAGATGATGCAACAGCTTTCATGACGTCATTGTTTGAAGGGGATTCCATGGAACTCCTCATAGATTGATACATGTTCCATATCATTGTTTTTTCAGTCGAGGAAAAGGCTCGTCGTCGCCTTTTTTCCACAGAGTTACCTCCATGTAAACTGTCGGCCATCTCACTTAGGCAAATCGACAGTAAACTCAAAAAGTCCGTTATACAAGCGCCAAGTCTTTAGGAATGCAATCAATCACAAAGCCGGGTCACACGTAACAAAATTATCCAGAGTCCAAATAACAAGCCGAGTCAAAAAATAAAATAATAGATTGCACTAGCACAGTGAGCACGTCTGAACAGTACGAGTCGCACGAACAAACTAAAAAAACTCGCGCTGTGAACACAGCCTTAACGTCATTGTTCGACCAATCACATGCCAGTTCATTTTTCCCCTATTAACTCGTTTCGGTGGATAGAGTATAGTAAAAGAAAAAACAGTTATCACATATAAAACTCGTACTTTTAGGAGCTGCTTTTCATATTACTACATACACGTGGGCTCGTGAATCCTGTCATTTTTAAGTCAGGGTACCGGGTCTTTATTTTTAGCTGGAGGGACGGAACATAACATAAAATACTTTTTATTCCGACTAATTGCGTAGGCTGGAGACCCGGTTGCCGGTTCTTGCCAGCCTTCATGAGTACCCACTGTAAGGGCACGGCCTACCCTCATAAGCGAGGGCGATTTCCCTGTGAGGGCCACACGCGGGTCCAGTGCGGATTGTGGACTTCACGTCTTTTTTTTCTTGACGTATGCAGGTTTTCCTCACGATGTTTTTCTTCACCGAAAAGCCAGTGGTGTGAATAAATAAATCAGTGTACTTAAGAAATTAGGAAAAGATTAATTGGTACACGCCGACCCCAGGGTTCGAACCTACGCCACTTAGAACGTGAAGTGAAATGTGAACTCCTCGTCCACCACCGACTACTTAAGCCCTCGGCCACCATCGGTTGCCGGAGAAAGTTCTAAGTATGAGTGAGAATGAAGCGCCTCATCTGGCAGGCGTTACGCGACTTTTTACTCTTTTCCATATACCTATAATCTATTTAGCATGCTGTGGCGACCACGGATTCAGTATTGGGTTTTTTGAAATCGATTCGGTAAAACAGTAAGTGGGTGGTTTGACTTACTCGTCATGGTCCACCGTACACAGATCCATGACGTCCATAGCGACAATACGGATGTTGTGGGTCTGCTTGAGCTGGCTGCCTAAGTGAATGGTGAAGCTCTCCTCGAGACGGTGCACGGTAGGCGGCGTAGGGGGCACGGGGGGCGGGCCCGTCGATACCTCGGGGAATGTTGCCAGTGGAGAGTTGCTACGTGTAAAAACAAGAGTTTCAAAACGAAATCAAATTCCAGTTCATTAAGGATTTCCTGCAAAATAGACAAATCTAAAAAAAAGACATGCTAGCCAAGGTAAATTCTTGTTATTTAGATAACACACAACAATTAACTTTACACTATACCGAAGATAAAGATAGAAAGGCGGAGGACCGGCTGTAGTGAAGTTATTGGGAAAGGCCATATCATTATGCCGAAGATATTCCAGATATCAGCCTGTTCGAAATTATAGTAGATTATAGAGGCCTCGAGTCAAGTCAGAGGTACTTAAAAACAGGCAAAAAACTGACTTCAGACTCTTAAGATAACAGAATTAAATAGCCTTTTAAGGTTCTTTAATTTAGATAGACTTCGTTTCTAATCAAAATTATTTATTATATTTTTATCAGATATGGTTAGGGTTCTTTTAGAAGACACCGGACGGCGAAGGAATCAAAACAAATATATACATACTGTTACGGACGGACAGCGACAGTAACGTTGCACCGCCGACATGCACGCAAAAAATGAACTTTCAAAAAACTACACAACTAGTTTTATCAAAACTCAAAGTTGGTAGTTCCTGAAAATGTCACGGCTTCTGTGGAGCTATTCGTGGGTGTCTTCTCTTTCACCCGATGGGTGTTGAGGTGCGGGTGTCGGGGGAGGGGAATTTACCTCCCACCGTGACCCGGGCAAAAGCTCAGGGGTGCCGAACACACCCGGTGAATTTTTTTAAGGGAGCCTCCTTTTCACGCCCCCGTGTGGACAATGCGTAAAATCGCCTGAGGCGATATGAAAATAAAAATGGAAATATAAAACGAAAAATAGGCGCCAAAAATAAATAAAAACAAAATAAAAAAAAGAAATTATAATAAAAATAAAAACGAAGCAGAAACAAAAACGAAATAAAAGCGTAATCAAAAATAAAAGCGAAAATAAAAACGAAACGAAATAAAAACGAAAATAAAATAAAAACGGAGATAAAATAAAAACGAAATAGGCAATAAAAGCGGAATGATATGAAGGGAGCAGGTGAGAAGGTAGGAGGGTGAATAACTAAAATTATTCACCTGCAGGGATAAGCTCTCGGGGTAGTGGCCTGCCTTCCGGCGGACGAGCGTGTAAGGGCGGTACTCGACCGGATGTACAATTTGTACAGGCGAATTTTAGTTGTGAGTGGCAAGTCAGAGGAAAGTACTGGCCTAAGGCACGCCCGTGATGCGACCGTGCCTGCTGACACATGGTCTAGCATTTTGCGCATGCACAAGGGGCGGTCTATAATACAACCGAGGTACTTTAAGCTGGGTTGCCACTCAATAACTTGACCTTGAAACACAAGTTTCGGTGGGAGAAACCTTTGCAGGCCGGTCAGTATTGCTGATGTTTTGCTGGCATTAACTACTATTCTCCACTTGTCCAGTCAGCTAGGCAAGATTTCCAATAGTCGCTGTATTTTATTGGCTGCTAACTTAGCTTTGCGGGAGGAGAAGATATAGGCACTATCGTCCGCGTAAAGGGCTTCAACACCTTCAGCTAAACCGAAGTCACTGAGAGTGCGAAAGTCGTTGGTGAATAACGCATTGAGCAGTGGCGATAGGCAGCTGCCGTGAGGTACCCCTGCTGTAATGGGTTTGCATGCTGACTGGTTGTTCTCGACCGAGACATAAAAGCTCCGTTTGTCCAGAAACGAGTCTACTACTCGCCCGAGCATCGGTGGGATGTCCGTCTCTAACAGCTTGTGTAGTAAGCCCTCGTGCCAAACTCGGTCGAAAGCCTTCTCCATGTCGAGAAAGACTCCGACTGTGCGCCTGCCCTTGTTTAGCTCGAAGGCCATGCGATGGAGCACTCGTACAAGCTGAAGAGTGGTACTGTGGCTGTCTCTGAAACCAAACTGTTCAGGCCTCAGCTGGATATGCCGGGATATCCTGAGTAATAGCAGGCGTTCAAACAGATTGGCTAGATTGGACAGCAGTATAATCGGTAATGTTCTGGGCGATGACGGCCTTTCCCTGGTTTCGGGAGAACAATGATTTTACCAATCTTCCATGAAGATGGGAAATGTCCAGTGCGCAGTATCCCATTAAAGATTCGGATGAGTGCCACCAGACCCTTCCTAAGTAGCATAATAATCGCTGTGTATGGTGTCTCGTCGGGGCCGGGTGATTTGCGCTTGTTAAGCTTTGAGGCCTCCTTCCTAACCTCTTTGGGCGAGATAAAATAATCACCTCTGAGTGGTGGGGCTGGGGCCGCGATAAACTGCTCTACGCGTTCTATAGCTCCTAATGTGTGGTGATGGTCTATAATGGGGTTCGGTTTGAATTGGTCCTCAAAGTGGTCCGCAAATAGTTCCGCACGTTCCGCTGCGTGGTAATGGTGGATGCCAGCGGGGTCAATGAGGGGACAAATTGGGGCGTGTGTTTTAGCTATTTGGCGGGTCAGGCGATAAAGAGCCGTGTCGTCCTCACTAGCTTTCAATATCACCTGGTCCCACGAGTGTTTTCTAAAAATGGCAATTTCTGAGCTTATCTTCGCGCTAATCTTGTTAAGGTCCCTCTTTACTACTGGGCAGCGAGAATGGCACCAGAGTTTTTGGAGGTCCCTCTTAGGATTTAAGTTCAGCGCGAAGGTGTGCCGGCAAAAGCTGCTTGCCAGAGGCTGTGGCTGAGACATTGGTTGACTCCCTTAGAGCCTGTGCAATGGCAGTTGTGAATGTATCATCTGCCTCTTCGACTTCTAAGGGAGTGGAAATACCCCCAGCCGGGAATTTGTATCTGAGCATGGCACTGTGAAAAATGGCCCAGTCGGTTATTTTGCGGGGATTAGGGAGCGGTTTGCGGATACTCCGAGGGCCAATAAGATTGGCAGATGCTGAGTGTCAGTATCATAGAGGACTTCTAAAGAGATTGGCCAGCCAATCTTGTGAGCCGGAGCTATGTCAAGTACGTCCGGTGAATGGTTAACTGTAGTGGGGTAATGCGTTGGAGAACCAGGACCGATGACTAAATAGTCTTTGTTCTCAGCATCTGCTTTTAGTTCACGACCCGATTTGGATTCATATAAATGTAGGGTATGAGGGGTTGTGTGTCCGGTAATACCGGAATGATTGCCGGAGCGGTTGCTGTGCTCTAAGGTGCAGGTTATTTGCGTCGTGGCCTCTTTCTTGTCCCGAGAGCTTGGGATCTAACGGTGGGGGGGTTGGTGGGGGGCATCAGGTTAGCACCTGCCGACAGGTCGTATTCCTGCGGCTGCAATTGTTAAAAGGGGGTGGGCGATGGTGGGAGCAAATTTGTTGCCTGTTGAGCGTTGTTACTGGGTGGTGGAGGAGCAACAGTCACCCCTCTTCGCTTCGCTTCGCGCCTGAAGGCCGGACAAGAGCGGCTGTTTGCAGTGTGCGCTTGCCTGCAGTTGGCACATTTAACTGCGACCTCTTGCCGGTCGCAGTCTGACGCCGGGTGGTCGCCGCCACAGCGCACACATTTTATTGGCTGGTGACAATTGGTGGAGGCGTGGCCAAATGCCTGGCACCTATGGCATTGCGCGGGGCTTGGGCGTGTACGCCAGGCCTTAATAGAGATGCCGGGCATGCTAAGCAGCTCACTAACTGCATATAGCTTTTGCAACTCGGCGACTGTATATCTACGCTGCAATTGAGCATAGTATATGCAGTTAGGGCGCCCCCTTACCGCTGGAATTTGGCGCACGTGCGTCACCGGGAAGCTGGCGTAAGCGAGGTCCTCAGCTATCTCATCGAGTGAGGTGTCCTGAGGGAGCCCCTTAATGGCGATTTTTTGCGGTCGATCGCTGTCTAAGCTGTAGCAGTACCACGATACTGCTAAGTTCAGCTTAGACAGCTACAGTGCGATATTCCACTGGCGATTTTGGGAAAAATCGTACACCCTTGCAGAACGGGCGGGCATTATGGGCGTGGCCTAATATAGCGTGCAACTTTTTTAAGTGCGTCGACCATTGAGGAAGGGACTCAACGACTATAGGGGGGTGATTGTTTTTGTTAACTGCTTTCACACTGGCACTGGCGCATTCTGGCGGAGCAGCTGATTGCAACGGCTGGGCTTTGTTCAAATTGACAAACGAACTTATTGCCTGCGCATAGGCATGCCTGTTAGGTGTTTCTGTGATAAAATACCTGGACAAGTACGAGTAGATACCTGGGAGTGTTGAGAGCATTTGTGCTCTGGTAGTCTTCGAGCGTAGCCATGAGCCAGGCGCGGTGTCTCGCGCGCTGCGTCTGGCTGAGCGCGTCTACCTGCGAGCCCCAACGCCCCGCCACGAGACTCTGCTCCTCGAAGTGTCGCGCCGCCACCTCGTTGATCTCCTCCTCTGTTGTTCCGGAATTTAGTAAGCGGACTTTCTCTTCCATTTCTTCTGTTTGCCTAATTTAAATTCATCACACAACTAATAAATAAAACATTATCTACAGCTAGTTGGAAAATCATACAAGAGGCTCTACAAAGTAACAGGCAATTTCTTAATTATGTGGTTTAACAGAATGCAATTGAGATACTTCAATGCATGCTGTAAATAAAGTTAAAATAAAGAAGATTTTTGGCGACATTTTCTATCAGGTCTGCCCCCCCCTAGACAAGTCTGCCCCTCCCTAATCCAAAACCTGGCTACGCCCATGCCTCCTGTAACCATTATTGCCACAAATTTCATTCAAACTTTTTGTTCAAAGTTTAAGTTTCAATTATTTTTTTCATAAAGTGTTTGTAACATTTGTTGTTAAAAGTTTGTTGTCTCTCTCGCCAGCCTTTATACGTCCCCACTGTTGGGGCTCGGCCTACTCTCATAAGCTAGGGTGATTTGGGCTATAGTCCACACATGGGCCCAGTGAGGATTGTGGACTTCACATTTTTTTCTTGAGGTATACAGGTTTCCTCACAATGTTTTTCTTCACCCAAAAGCCAGTGGTGTGAATAAATAAATCAGTGTTCTTAAAAATTTGGAAAAGATTAAATGGTACATGCCAACCCCGGGGTTCGAACCTCTGCCACTTGGGACGTGAAGTGAAATTTAAACCCCTTGTTTACCACCAACTCAAAAGTTTGGTGTAAAATCAAGATATTTGGACATTTTATTTACCATTTCACCTGCAAAAATAATTATTCCCATGGAAACTCTCAATTGGTATAAAAAGTATTCCATGTCTTTCTATTCAGTCCCTATAACTATCCAATTACAAATCAGGTCATTCCATTACATATACTATTATTCCAAACTAAAAACTGTTATACTGAACATTTTATGTATGTGATTTTTTTGGTCTTCAATATTGGGAGAACTAATATGCCAATTTTATTCTAAATGATTCACTTTATTATTTATATGTATCTAATTATCAGACTTCTTTTGCAACCCTGTTTTAAATCCGTACTTGATTTTCTGTAAAAGCAACAGAAATAATTCAATATATAGTGATAATCAAACATTTTGATGCACTGACACTTATCAATTTCACAAGCGATGTGGCCAATCTATTGCTACTTCAGCTTGTATACATCTTGAGCTATGTTTGGTGACTCTGGTAAATTCAGTCAGTAGTACCTTTCTATAAACCCAAAAGCCTGGCTTGCCAAACTAAAATGTGTGACAAAGAATAAATATCTACTGAAAAGAACCTTATCATCAATAAAACTATTTAACAAAAATTAAACTAGACTAAATTGTTTATTTCTAGACCCAAATATACTTATGTAAGCCACATCAACCACAATACAGGTTTTTCTTTATTTATTGTTAAAAAAAATAGGCCTTGCCTTTATTTTGTAACCCTCAGCATTCCACTGTATTCAGTGAAGTTCTTCATTTTATTAGATTTTATTGCATTAAGATACACCCAGCATAGCTAACTTTACACTAAGCTTAAGTAGCTGTAGAAAGCTCCAAACAATCAGTGGAAAATATGGCAATTTTGTTACTTTACTTCAACACAACTGCAGCTCATTGAGAAAAAATAAAAACTTAATTGACATGTATTCACCTCTGTGTTAGTTGCTTTATATCTTCATCTCTGCTTTTTAATGTATTCATGACCGTCAGAGCGTACGAGTTTTCAACCTGCAATATGGTCTCCAAGGCTGGGGAGTGAACTAGCTTGTGGTATGCTGCTGCAAATATCTCCTCATCTGATGTTCCTTTCTGTTCAGCAAACTCCACCACATTGTCTTTGAATAGCTTCTCCCAATTCTTAACAATACCTTCAACGTTGACTTCACCACTTTTCAACTGATTCAATAGTTTTATATCCCGTTCGTTGTTGAAAGTTTTAGTTTCTTCAGTGACAAAATTTGCTAGCTTTTCATTTAGTTCTGTAAAGCAAACTTAGAATTAGGTGCGTTTTTTTTTTCTCATGCGACCGTTTAGTTACTTTGACCATTAGATTTTATGAAAATTAGGATTTAACCAATCTTAAGCCAGACAATAAAAAATAGAAATTTTTTCATTGAAAATATTCATCTTATATTCATATTACATTTCGAAACTAAATAGTTTTGTAAGATGAGAATACGGGGGCGGAAAGGATAACAACACAATTAAAGATTCGGTTTTAGTCAACTAAGTGTATAATATTAATAGAAAATTCGTTGTAAAAAGCTAATATGTTTTAGGATATGAAAGGAAGGCCTTTCTTGAGTTAACATACAATATAAACTTAAATACCATCCTCTAAATACACTGGTATGTGGAACATATTTATAATTCTTTGTACAAGTTCTCTCGTAGAGCCTGTGTACGGAATCTCTACTGGTACTTCTAATTTGAATAAAACTTCTTCGTTTGTGCATGTTGGGAATGAATATTTAAATGTTTTTGTTGAGTTTTCAATACTTTCTGTCATTTTCAAAAGCGTAAATATGTTTATAACTTCTGATTTGTTATTGTTACTGTCAAAAAAAAAAAAATTTTTAAGACTTTTGTTGGCACTAGATACAAGTCTTTTCAGGTATTTCTTATCTGTAGGTCCATAGATTTTATGTTCCGTTATCTGTCCTATGGACTGCGTATTAGGCTCACGAAATGGCCACACTTTAGAAAGAGACGAAGTTAACCTGTAGTAGTTCTTTTCTCATAGATTCTTATCTCAGCACACGTTCGCTTTATCTCTGTACATCGTGGATATTACACCATAATACTTTTAGTTATACCCACGTCCACTCTTGGCCTACGCTTCTCGTGTGACTGACCCTTTTGGTATAATTACTATTCTCTGTGTGACTGACTGACGCTGTGCCTGCCGACTGCCTTGAGACAATGTTATGTACTGTATACTATTATGGTGTTTACAGGATCATAGTCCACATCTGCTGCAGTCTTTATGACACTTTTGCGACCATATTTTTTTACAGTTGGCTAGGAAATGGCAGATCTCTAAGTCTATGGTAGTGTCGACCGAAAAATATTTTTTGGGCGAAACCGATTGTTTAGCTCTTGTCATAACCTACAGCCGAAGTCGAAGCCGATTGGACTCTTATTTATTTTGAAATATTGAATAAAAGTACCTATGCAAAACAAAAAAATACAAATACGCACTTTTTAATCAAGTTCATATAAAGTAACTCGTGTTTTTAGGGTTCCGTAGCCAAATATTAAAAAAATTATATTTTTTTACAAAATTTCAAAGTTTTGCTATCATAGCTATCAAATACAAAATTTCATGCTATATTTATATAAAAATAAAAAACCCCATCAGAGGGAGAGGTTGTTAAATGGAACTTTCTAGATTTACTGCTTAAGACACCGTGCTTAGTGTGGTGATCGAAAATCTAGCCCGTAAAAAAACTTAGTTATAGATAGCACATTTTTTTTTCTGACCGACTATCCAGTTGGCCGTTGCCGCCATTATTGCTTCACCGGGCTTTTTTTTGGGCGAGACTCTGAAGGAGCCTCAGCCCGTATAGCGCCCAACTTTCAAGGGCTCCCCGCGGGGGGAGCCTCTGCTTGGGTCGTCGCTCTCGGAAGCGTCCCTTCGGCCGGCGTGAGTCTCGAACCCGAAGGTGAGACACCGTCAGGAGGGGAGTTCACCGTTACGCGGGTGTGGATGCGATTGAGTGGGGGCGAAAAGCACTCCGGCACTCTTTGATGCCTCGTGTATTCTTGCGGGCGCCGTCGAACACGGGGACGTCGGCGTCGTGTTTAGAGGGAGGCCCTATTAGGGGAGATCGTTGAGACTAGAAGCACAAAGTCATTGATACAAACATATAACAAAAGTGTAGGTATAACTACGTAGCTGTAAACCACCGATTACAGTTGAGGTTTCTATGGGATATTGTTACTACAGTCACACGATTCACGGCTTGATTATAAAATAATGTTGTTTTACGTTTACATATTTTATGTCTAAACGGTACGAGCTAGAATGATGATTTAGGTGATAGAGTTTTCGGAGAAGGTTCCAATAACGTACCTATAGTGGCATATACGGATGTCCGCGGTTAGGCCGTAGTGGCAGAAAATCCAGTTCTCAGGGTTTCCTACTTACACTGAAGGACTATAGGCTTTGTGCTGAATTTCATAAAATGGTTCTGAAATTCGTACATATTTTACACGTCTCCGTCTGTTAGTTCCGTCATATGAAAATGGGAGATACTAATTTTCAAGAGTTTTCTCACGCTCCTGTACTTCAGGGTTTGGAGTAACCTCTGTGCAACCTATGTTTTATTGCAAGGTGCTTGTGATACTTTTACCTTTTTCGTATGTCAACTGGTTCTTTAGTTATAAGCTTATTTACCAAGTTTACATGCGATTTGTCCCTCAAAATTATACTTACCATAATATTATATTTACGTAGGTACAAGTGTATGTATATGGGGAAAAGGTGTGCATTTGACCTGTGACTATTGTATGAGGTACATCGTAAGGACTTAGTGACCCTCGGCATTTAAAGTTTCAGTCAGTCTTTCTCTTTTTTACCTATAAACGCATCCCTTGTGTATCCCTATTGCAGTATATTATTATAGGAGTGAGGTACATAGAACTTACATTTCAACAGGTTAGGTACCTAGTTTTTCCTCTATCTTAGTTGCCGTTCATACGGTTTATATAGAACTTTATACATGAGTTCGGTATAATTTGCTCAACAAATGGTCTATATTTTAAATTAATACAATAAATGGTCTATATTTTAAATTTAAACGCTTTTTTGTGGATAGTCGTACGCACTAATTACACTAACACAATAATATTTTCTATTAAAACAAATAGAAAAGAGGGGAAATAAAACAAACCTACTCTACTTTTACCTAACTTATTACAATTTCACAACTTTTTATTATTTCTTTTTGTTAATTCTAAAGCTAGTCCCTATCAGAAAAAGAGTTTTATTGTGTTAATGTATAGCTTAATATTAACGAAGGTGCATTGTGAAAAATTAAAAAACAGTAAGTGCATGGATGGATGCAGATTGTTTTGCAGTCTCGTAGCGGTGATAACACATGTGTTTAGAAAATTTTAAAAAATGTTACAAAAATTTCTGCCAAAAAAAATTATATTGAATAAAAATTTATTCAAAATAATTCTTATGATTCGGAATCCTGAGTTGATGCAGGACATCACGGACTTAGCTGTTTTTATTTTTATTTTTGATTGTAACACTTGTAGTCTGGGAAACTAATAAGAATATGACTATGTTCGAACCGCGGCTCCTGACAATCACCCTGCCTGCCTGTGCTCATGATTGCTGCACGAAATTTTTCTGGTGTCAGGAACACTTTTACAAAATATGAAATTTTGCGAAAAACATTTGAAATATCGCACCCAAAAAAACTACATTTTTAGCTCGTAATAGCGTGAACTGACTCGTATTCGGTTCATAGGTTCGTTTCCTTTTTTTTTTTTTTTAAAGTAAGTACTTACCTGTATAATAAAAATTAACCAGAAATTACTAAATAAATAACGAAACGAATTGAATACGAATCAGCGAAAGGTCTATATTTTTTATCAAATTTCGTTCGTAATTTTTAAGTTAGTTTATATTTTTTTTTAATTTAGTTTTAAGTTGTGTTAGTAGTAAATAATCGGCCAAGTGCAAGTCGGACTCGCGCACGAAGGGTTCCGTACCATTATCTATAAAAACGGCAAAAAATCACGTTTGTTGTATGGGAGCTCTCCTTAAATATTTGTTTTATTTTAGTTTAATTATTTATTTTTAAAGTGAATATATTACTAAATATTCTTTGAGCGTCTACCTGTTGCCGTTATCAATATCGAGTAAAGACGAGCAAACCATCACAATCGTTGTATGGGAGTCCCCTTAAATATTTATTTTATTCTGTTTTTAAGTATTTGTTGTTATAGCGGCAACATCTGTGAAAATTTTAGCTGTTTAACAGTCACGGTTCATGAGATACACAGCCTGGTGACAGACGGACGGACAGACGGACAGCGGAGTCTTAGTAATAGCTGCGGTGCTGCTTGCACTCTTCAGCGAAAAGTTGGGGCGGTTTGCGCAAGGGTGTCCTAGACACGAACCTCGGCTTGGGCAACCGCTCTTAGAAACTATAATTTGTATCTAACTAAAATTTACCGCCGTTTCGGAAAATAGCAAAGGCGTTCTGAAGAGAAGAAACGGCAAGAAACTCTTCAGCCCTCGCCTATTATAATTTAAATCTAACTAGTCGAAGCTCCCTGGTATATTAGTGAACCTAGTATACCCGCGCGCTCGAGTGTGTGTGTGTGTGTGAAAACTAAACTGTCTAGTGTTCCGTCGCCGCCGGCGGCGACGTATTCTGTATATAATTGAGTAATCTGTGTTCGCGGACGCGGGCGCAGAAGGCGCTTGAGCTCTGAGCCTACTGGTGATCTCATCATCAGAATCTATGAGTACGTGCCTCGGATATCTAAAAGGTCCTAAGGCCCCTCTATTGGGGGCGTAGTTTATGGATTGCCTAATTAGGGGATTAGGGTGGAGGGCTGCCGACTGAAAGTAGCGTTTAGACGCATCTTTGATGAAGGCTTTTATTGTCGGTACCTCGAAATCGCTATGGAGATCGATGTTACGCATATAGTACGGGGCGCCGACTGCGCCTGACATAAAGCGATTTTGTATGACTTTCAAGGAAGTAGTAGTGTTGGTGTGACCAAACTCTACGCTCGCATATGTGAGTATGGGCCGAATACAAGTTTTGTAAAGCGTCACCTTATTTCTAAGAGACATTTTACTGTACTTGTTTAACATTGGCTTAAGGCGACCGAGAACGAAGGCTGCTCGATCTCTTACTCTTTTAATGTGGGCTCTGAAATTAAGACGAGAGTCTAAAGTGACCCCTAAGTATTTGACCTTTTTAACCCACGGAATGGGTTGGCCATATAGGTGGACTGGGGTGAGTTGCCTTGTGGCCTTTACCGATTTTCGGCCCCGGGCGAAGTGCACTGCTGCACTTTTCTCGGGGTTAACTTCAATTCTCCACTTCCGAAACCAATCGCCTAAGGCGTTGGCGGCAGACTGGAGGGCCAGGCTTATTCGACGGACGTGTCGGTGAGAACAGTAGAGTGCCGTATCGTCCGCGAAGAGCGCCACATTGACGTTAGAGGGACGAGGTATGTCGTTAGTGAACAGATAATAGAGTAAAGGGGAAAGCACGGAGCCCTGGGGGACACCTGCACCTATGGGGTGGGGAGACGAATGACTTCGTTCTACGCGATAGCGAAAACTACGTTCCCTAAGAAAGTCTCGTAAGATGAGCACGAGACGGTTTGGGACACCGAGATTGTACAGCTTGTAAATCAAGCCGTTATGCCAGACTTTATCGAAAGCCTTCGCTACATCGAAGAAGAGGGCTCCTGTGCTGAAGGGCTTAGGGGACCTATTAAGACCTTGGAGGATGTTCTACGTTACACACGAGTGATTAGCTCTAAAACCGAACTGTTCGTCAATAAGAATGCCTTTAGACTGAACGCAGTCTTTCAGGCGAGAAAAGAGGAGTCGTTCATATAGTTTTCCCAAAGTCTTTAAGAGACTAATGGGTCTATATGACGTGGCTACGTTACTTGGTTTTCCAGTTTAGGGATACCTATAACGTCAGCTTCTTTCCATGAATCGGGAAAGATGCAATTTGCCATGGCCGCCTTGAAGATGCTGACCAATAGAAGGAGGAGCTGAGTGGGGAGGATTTTTAAGAGCCTATTCGAGATCCCATCGGCACCCGGGGCTTTTTTGTGTTGTAAGTCTTTGATGATCTTTTCGATCTCAGAGACTGTTACGGGCGGAAGCGAGTCAAATGGGGGAAGGGCCGCTCTCCGCTCCACTTCCCTGTCCACTTCATCGACGTGAGCTTGGTCAGTGGGTTGTTCGCTGAGCGAACACTGACTTTCTATAGATTTGGCTAGGCATTCGGCCTTTTCGTCGTCGTCAAAAGCGATTGTCGCGTTTGCGTCGACTAACGGTGGCATAGTACTCACTACGTCGGATTTTAACGCTCTAGCCTGATCTGATAGTACGCTAAGTGGGAAGGTGATATCTCTTTCATGAGATGATCCCACTTTTCGTTCCTAACTTCGGCTATTTTTGTCTTTACGGCACGCTGTAAAGATCTGAGCGATGCCCTGTTTACCTCGGACGGAAAGTTGTCGTACCGCCGAGTAGCCGCGTTCTTAGCTCTCAATAGCGACCTCACGTCCTCCGGCAGATTCCAGCGGAGATTATTCTCTACTGTAATCCGGTTAGAGCAATCCGCTACAGCGGACTGGAGGTGGCTAGTAAGCGCTTCGACCGCCAAACTAACGTCGTCGGCTGTGACAATATTGTCCGGGATCCTATTTAGGTGGGGCGAGTTTATTTTACCTAAGTTTTCACCTAGTCTCCGCAAGTCGACCACGTCCTTAATGGACGGATGACCGTCGGTTGGGGACCCTAGTCGTAAGAGAACCGGCCTATGGTCAGATGTAAGCTCGTGTAACACCCCCTTAGAATGCAGCCTTAAGGTTACGTTCTTAAGAAGTGCTATGTCAAGTACAAGTAGGTCTATGTGTCATTACTTCGGGAAAGTGGGTCGGAGACATGGGCGCAATGATATCGAAACCTTACGGGTCGACTAGGGCCTCTAATCGTTTGCCGTTTAGCGATGTTGAATGCGAATTCCATCGCTTATATTTACAGTTTAGGTCGCCTGCTAATACAACAGCGTTACCTAAGTCAAACAGCGTTTTAAGATCGCTATTTTATATAACCTTTTTTGGTGATAAAGACACAGAGGCCAGTACTATGGGACTGTGTCCTGTCATCGCTAAACGGATAACCGACGCTTCTAAATTCTCTAACGGAGGAGTGTCGAGAGGTACGCAGTGCAGAGATCTCTTATAATAAATGAGCGTCCCTCCCATACGGGTGGGCCGATCATTTCTAACCATAGCGTAGTTTGCGATCTTAGGACCCCTACGCTTTGGTTTAAGAAAAGTCTCTTGCACTAAAAGTACATTAATTTCGTGCGTCTTTAGAAATTCTAAAATTTCATCGCGCTTAGCCTGAAGGCCGTTTGCGTTCTAGAACGCAATCGAAAAAGAGCGCGGTTTAATTCTACTTGGGGCCACTAAAGGCCCCATCAGTAAAAACAGTTTAGTGGGAAGGTGCAAAGTGCTCTAAAGCATTTAGCAGGGCTGCGTGCTCAAGCACGGCCGAAACTCGTTGCGTCGCCGATGACGCATTGCGAATTTTGTTCGCTAAAAGCGATATTTCCTCAATGTTTATAACATTGAGGAGTTTTAGCACCACATTCAGGTCGGCTAGAACATCAGCGGACGCTAGCGACGGGCTTGATACCGCTTTTTTCGTTTTTGGCGCGGGTGGAGGCAACGGGGCCAATTTCCGCCCCGGGGGACAGGAGTCGCAGGACAGGGGGGCTCCTGTCTGAGATACGGGGGGACGGGGGACTGCCTTTTGTGCTGGTGCAGCAGTCTGCGGCAGCAAAGGGGCAGAAATATTTTTGGAAGTCGGCAGTGAAGGATATTGCCGCTCTGAATATAGAGCGGGCGTTCTCGCCTTAAGAGGGGTAGGGGGGCCTTATTTGCCGCCGCTGCGTACAAGCGGGGAGCCTTAGGGCACCCGCGGTAGTTTGCGGTGCACTTAATTTGTACTTCGGTTTCTTAATATACTGAACTGTGAAGGAAACTTCGATAGCGCGATGTAGGACGCGTGACGTCAGCCTTGCTTGTAGCGGTACAATATGATTCGCTAAATAGGGTCCCGTTTTTTACCCTTTGGGTATGGAACTCTAACAACGTACATTTTTACGATATTTTTAATTTCTAGGGTTCCGTACCTCAAAAGGAAAATAGGAATCTATAGGATCACTTTGTTGTCTGTCTGTCTGTCAAGAGCCTTTTTCTCAGGAACGCGTGAAGGTATCAAGCATAAATAAATATCAAATACTAAGGTCTACGGTCCCTTAAAGCTGTAAATAATAAAGCTTAAGTCGACGCATTACAAAAATACGTCCGAAAGACGGACATATTTGTAGCATATTTTTGCATTCACAAATAAATCAAAACCTATGGGGTACTTCTCGTTGTCCTAGTATCATGAAATTTTACACGAAGCAAGGTCTTACATCACAAATATAGGAAAAAATCCGAAATTGTTTAATTTGTAGTTATAACTGATGAAAAAAATTATTGTATGTCTGTCTGACAAGACCCTTTTCTTCAAGAATGTTTGAAAGTATCAATTTAAAATAATAATAAATCTACGGTCACTTAAAGTTGTAAAACTAAATTAATGTAGAAAAAAAATGCCCAAAATACGGTTATTTTTGTCGCATAGTGTGACACAAATAAATGAAAACTTATGGGGTATTTCCCGTTGACCTAGATTCATGAAATTTGGCAAGAAGCAATGCCATGTTGTCAAACGGCAAAGTTAATTTTGTCTTTCAATAGGTACAGTTTATCTGTTACGGAACTCTCAAGTCTAAGTCCGACTGGCACTTGACCGGTGTTTTTCTCTATAGTACATTGACCTGGACAGCGCATTTCCTCGTAAACTGAAAGTTAAAACGGTTCCTATATAAAGTGTAAAATAGACGAAGCGAATTTGCTTCTAGTTGGTAGTTAGTTACAGAAAAGAGACCTGTAGATTTAGCGAATTAACTTTGTCTTTTTCTAAAGAGGTGCCAACATTGTAACGCCTTGGGCTTCTAATTGGCCTTTCAGTATACCTACCTACATTATGTGATTGAGCTCGAAAATATATTATGACATCTACGAAAAGACACTATCCATATTTATTCTTCATATGATAAAAAAAACCGGCCGGACAAAACGCTACGGCGGTCAATATAATTAAGGCCCCGTATACTCGCCACGACACATTTTTTATTTGTTCTTCGTACCAAACTTATTTTAACTTATAAACTATCTTTAATTACGTTTTGCGCGTACAGCGGCCGCCTCTGCCAATACCCGAATAAAAACTCACAGACATGTTCTACAAACAATAAAAAACGTTATTATTTATAATTAATGTTCCATTCCCGCTGCTAGTGTTTATAAGGGGCTGTAGAATAAAATGTTTATGGAATAATAGTTGGAGCTTGTGGCTTCGCGAATCCAAAATATACACAGCATTTAATTGTTTCCCACGGAAACTCATTAACGAGACTGCATGTCTTAATGCATATGTTCGGACTTCAAATTCCTTGTTAATATTGTAGGGTTCCGTACCCAAAAGGGTGCCAACGAAGCTCTATTACGAAGCCACCACTGTCTCACTGATTATCAAAGGGCTCTATCTGCTAGACCGAAGTACGAGAAGGTAGAAGGATAAAATTTTCATGGAATATGTGGTATTGTGACAGATTAACTAACAATTAATAAAAAGTGAAAATTAAGGAGCCCATTATTATCCTACAATAAATGCGTTTTCGTTGTTTTTGTTACATCGTTAAAATAGTAGAAAGTACGAATACGTATATTTTTTTTTTTTTTATTTATTTTTTCTGACTGACTATGCAGTTGGCTGTTGCAGCCATTACCGGGCTTTTTGGGGCGAGACTCTGAAGGAGCTTCAGCCCGTATAGCGCCCAAAGCTCAAGGGCTCCCCGCGGGGGGAGCCTCAGCTTGGGTTGTCGCTCTCAAGTGAGTTTGGAATCGTCGACAATTCTCACAACCCATCGTTGAACCGTGTCAAAAGGTAAATGATAAATGTTGGAGCAGAAGCACTGTGATTCACACCAAGCTAAAAAAATAGCGCCCAATCTATAAGCTGTTTTTGAGAGTTCTCCATCATGAATAGATCGGCAATATTCTTGCCTTACTAAAATTAATTCCAAACACCTGTATATGCTGGATTTTGGGGGGATAAAGGCACCGCAAGACATAGTGTGACAGATTGTATAAAAGACGCAAGTGGGCTGATGATATGGAGTGATCGCGCACCAACACGACCTAATAACACCATCAGACACTCACACACTATCTTTCTAAACGAAAAGTTGGACTATTGGACAGTAGGGGCCCCAAAACTGCCTCTCTAAAGGTGGAAGGTTTAACAAACAGTTTGGTTGGTGAACGATTGTTGGACCATGCGGAGCTTCTGTAGAAATACGAAACCCGGATAGGAAGAAAGGTGACCGCTTAAAATTAGACGGACCTTAGCTTATTTGCCACCTTAGTGGTATAAAAAAAAAGAAGATAATTTTACTACAGTTCTAAAGATGCACCTACCTAATAATATTCTGGCTCTGTCGAATACGGCAAAGGTCAGGAAGTTTGTGGTAATAATGTTATGAAGTATGAACTAGCAGAACCTAGTACGGTCAGTACTAAGATGGACCGCCTGCTCATTTGTGTTACCAAACAACGTGACGTACTGACGTGCACGCTGCCCGTTGCGCGCGCTATTTCGGTCCCGCTGACTCACCGCCAGCGAAGGAATTTCAGTATGATTCTCGTCTTGTTTTATTGGCGAGGTGTGTGTTGTGTGTTGTGTGTGACGTCGAAGCCAAAGTTTCCATTTTAGAATTATTAAGATTCCGTATCATCCACATTGAATCTACACTTTTACGACATTGAAGAATTGCCAAGAAAATCTCGTTAACCTAGCTAAAGGTACATCGGTAAAATAAAATTCTTTAAAATATTCGGTCAGCAAGAAAACTCAACTTCAAAGTTATTTTGACAACATATGTTTCTGTTGACCTTAATAAAAACACCAGAAATACCTACTTGGTTAGCAACTAAGTCAAGGATTATCAGAAATTTAACTAAATAATTGGCCAGCTTCGGTGAACACTAAATAATTACTTGATTTGGTCAATGGGATTATATAGTTTAGCGCGAGCGTATTACGAGTATCACTTGAGAGCGACTCAATCGATTTGGGTGATCTTTTTTATGTTGTGTAAGGTTTGTATATAAGAAAAAAACGGTCAAGTGCGAGTCGGACTTGCGTATAAAGTGATGACAAATCAAACGCGGCCCGCCGCTACGCAGAATTGTGCGGTGTGCAGTGCGCCGCACACACACAGCGTTATGACGTCGCACTTGGTAACAATCAATGCAGTTTGTTTCTAACACGCTAATAAACAACACGTGTCAAACAATAAATGATAATACACACATTCTAAAGAAGTCAATTTTTTGTTATCTATCCTTAATGCTTCGTTTTTTCGAGAAAAGTACTCCCCACTAAGATTACTAAATGGATAATATAGCCTTACTAAATGGATATATCCAGTATCTTCTCCGTCGTCTATTTAAATTGGTGTATTGTCTTCTTAATAACAAAAGTTTATTGCGATCCATGGCAGAAATACGTCCACTAACATTCTAAAATCGCAAGAAAATGGTTGCCCTACAGTATGGCAGTAGAACGCTTTGTTCTGCGACACAACGCAACGCTACGCTTATTGGCGTTTATGTGTTTCGGCCCAAAGAGCGCAACGTTCGGTGTGAAATGTTTTGAAACTCTTTATGTAACGTAAGCGGGTAGGGAGAGGGTTTGTCGCGCAAAGATATATTGTGCTTTCGATATGTTGAGTGAACCGAGTTTCTTATAAATGTCCAAAAAATTGGACTTAAGATTTTAATGATTTAACTTTGCAAATAATAAATAATCGTGGACCATCATAAAAGTTTCTAGAACTGGCCACTCATAATCTATACTAATATTATAAATGCAAAAGTAACTCTGTCTGTCTGTACGTTACCTCTTCACGCTTAAAACGCTGAACTGATTTAGATGAAATTTGATATGAAGATAGTTTGAGTCTAGGGGAAGGACCTAGGATTTGTTTTTATCCCGGAAAACTGAAAAGTTCCCGCGGTAACAGCAATAACGTTTGTTACTCAATCCTGCCGCAACGGAGTATCCAATTGAGGTGAAATTTTGCACACAGGTGGTTTTAGATATGAACAAGGACAAAAGCTATTTTTATCCCGGTGAAGTCAAAAGTTCCATATAAACTTTAACCGAAATCCACGAACGAACCATAGCTGCAGCTATAGCTTGCAATAACAAACTTCTTATATAATCATGGAGTTGCCGTAAGAATCCCACGTGTGGAACCGCGGTCAAAAGCTGGTATATATAATTGGATTTCAAGTTTTTAATTTTTTTTAAATTGGAACTCCTTAATAACGTTAATGGACATTTGTTTTTGTTATAGTAGTGTCGTTTTGAAAACTGTGTGCCGGCTTCGGTATAGTTTGTGGGGTTTTTTTTTTAAAAGAGTTACTATCGAGTTTCTTGCCGGATTCTTCTCGGTGGAAATCAACACAATTGTGAACTAGTTCTCAAAAAATATTATTTCTTAATAAATTATACGATTAAAAATCGTTTGTTAAATCCTAATTTATTTTAAAAAAATTGACTTTCACTTTGAACATCCAATTTGTCAACTGCTCGATCGATATACATAGACACATTGTGGTATTCAGGCGCGTAGCCAGGATTTGTATTCGGGGGGATGAACAGTGCCATCCCTAGGCTAGTTGCCATGTAGAATAGACACGTTTTAAATTGGGGTAAAATGGGTTGCGTTGCGACATTTCACGGCGCACGGTAATAGGACACCGGGCCATAACATTAACGCGAGCGCGAAATTTTTCGATTCTGATAGATCAATCAGTGCTTAAGTGTGTGCACAATAATTATCACTTACGCATCATGTTGTAATGGTTATCATTCATTTATACAATTTAAAAAATTCAAGAAAATGTTACCTTACTGCTAACATAATGATTATTTTATTGTACCTATTAACCTTTATGATTATTACGATGTTGCATGAGAACTTAGTAATTCTTGCAATAAAAGCCTTTATTACAGATTTAAAAATGTTTTTTTTTCTTACAATTACAATTCAATATACTATAATATTAACCTTCTGTTGTGTGAGACCGTAAATCTGCGCACAACTGCTGCAGGATTCACAGTCACATTCCTATGAATACTAAGTAGCGCCAACCCCGTAACACGTTGGTTCAACATTGTGATCATTAAATAACCAATATTAACCAAATGAATGACTGACTCGCTCGCCTTTTTTTTAAAATTAATTTCCAGCATTCTTTCGAAGCTCTGAAAGTCTGTTGGAAATCAGATCCATTTAGCCTTACATAAACATGCCATTATGCCAATAATGGCGCCAAAAAACTAATTTATCGGAGCGTTAATTAAAAATTTTCACAACTTTGGTGCCCTTACTTGCTCATTGTTTTCAATTCATTCTCTATGTCTTCGATGCATAAATTTTTCACAGGTCTTCATAACACTGCTGAAAGTCGTCTAATCCTACCAGACTTATTTTAGAAAATAAACAAGCAAAAACACGTCTCCATTGCCAGGTATTTGATATTGCGATGCACTGCCTCGTTCGGTGTTCGGTATGACAAAAATACCGAAATAGTAGTGGTTCTGTTTTTTTACCCACTTGTAAGTTAAAATCAATCTTATTTAATTCTTGCTATGTAAAAAACTGATAGTTCCTTGAGGTTTTTCTGCATTAAACTGTGCAAATTAGCCTAAAATGAAAAGGTATCATTAATATTTTGCTTCTAAGGTAAAAAAATAGTGTAAAAATAATATAAACAGTTTTATTGTTTGAACCTAGTGTTTTGATTCAATGTAGTTGAGGATCCATTATATAAGTAAGTATATGTATGTACTTACACCGTAGAAAATTAGTTTTTCCCTTGCTGGCAACCTTGCCGATAACGCGCGGCGTGCGTGCGGCACTTGTAGGTATCGGACGGAAACGTTCGGCGGTACGAGGTGATCGCGACACCCGCCGAAGTAAACCAAAAAGGGCCGACCGACCCAACGCGAGTGTTTCGGCATAAGCAAAGTAGTAGTTTAATACACAGATCCTTGTCAGTCCGGGGCGACGACGACGGTGGCGCGGCGGCAAGGTTCGAATGCGCCGAAGAAGTGCATCCGAATATTTGAAATTTCAAAGATTTCGGGGAGGGGATACGACACCCAAATCCCCCCCTCTGTATACGCGCATGGTGGTATTACTCTGCTCGATTGATACATAGATACATTGTGGTATTACTCTGTTCGATCGATACATAGATACATTGTGGAATTACTCTGTTCTATCGATATAAAGATACATTGCGGTAATACTCTGCTCGATCAATACATAGATACATTGTGGTAATACTTTGATCGATCGATACATAGATAAATTGTGGTATTACTCTGCTTGATCGATACAAAGATACATTGTGGTAATACTTTGATCGATCGATACATAGATAAATTGTGGTATTACTCTGCTTGATCGATGCATAGATACATTTTGGTATTACTCTGCTCGATCGATACATAGATACATTGTGGTATTAGCTGTTCGATCGATACATAGATACATTGTGGTATTATAACTCTGCTTGATCGATACATAGATAAATTGTGGTATTATTACTCTGCTCGATCGATACATAGATACATTGTGGTATTATTACTCTGCTCGATCGATACATAGATACATTGTGGTAGTACTCGGCTCGATCGATACATAGATACACTGTGGTATTACTCTGTTCGATCGTTACATAGATAAATTGTGGTATTATTACTCTGCTCGATCGATACATATGAAACTAGCTGGTTCCCCGTGGTGGGCGAGTGATTTAATTTTTCCGGGCTATACAAATTTTCTTCTCCTATAAGTTATACTTACCCCCTAAAATTTTTAACAAATGGTGAAATATGTATTTTCGAACTCGATTAGGAACAAAGGCTACCATCTTGGTTTTGCCAAAATTCATTTTTTCATAAAATGTTTATAAGTAACGTAGTAAGTACTTATGACAAAAGCAAAATTTCCAAAAATTTTTGTATTTATTTTTATTCCGTATGTGTTATAGGTAAAAAGTTAACTTTGAGTGTCTTAAACAAGATACGTTAGTAGACTGGACGATTAGCCCAGGTATAATAGCACTTTTTTTAGCCGCGAAACAGAAAAATTAGTTACAGGATAAGAGTAGGCGGAATGGACGGCAAAAGGGGTTTGAAAAATGGGAAAAATAAATCCAAGTGATTTTGATTGGCGAGGGTGGGTTTTAGGGATTGAAAATCGTTTTTTGCCGTATGTAATTAACATAAATTTTCAATTAATTAAAGAAGATTTTATTTTTGTATTTTAACGCAATACTTAATACTTTATGATTTGCAAGGAATTTAAACGATAGGTGGCATCGCAAATTTAAGATACTTTTTAAATGTTAAGGTATATTTTATAAATTAGATGAAACTGTACTTCACGACGAAAAAAATTAGCAGTCAAAAAAGTCAAAAATCTAAATTTTTCGTGAAAACTTAGGACCGAAAAAAAAAAATTTTTCGAAAATCGTTAATATCTCAGAAAATATTTAACTAACAGAGTTCGGGCAAGTTGGAAAAGTTGAAGCACTCAAAAGTGTACATTCAGTCCAAATTTTGAATATATTGAACATTTTTTTGGGGCAAAAACTCAAAAAATCAAATCAAAATCAAAAAATCGGTTTTTTGCCAATATCTCGTAAAATTTGAGGTTTGGTCGAAAAGTAACCTGAATCAAAATTGTAGATTTTAGATTATCTACAACTTTTCTTTAGACCATTTTGTGATCTGAGCAAATGCTCCGCCAAAATTGGCAAAAAACGATTTTCAACCCCTAAAACCTACCCCCACCACCCCTCGCCAATCAAAATCATTTGGATTTATTTTTCCCACTTCTCGAACCCCTTTTGCCGTCCATTCCACCTACTCTTATCCTGTAACTAATTTTTTTTCCCCTGAGCTATTATCTCCGGGCTAGATACCTACCAACATGTTTGCGGAAACTCTCTATGCGAATACCGTCGGGTGTAAATTATATAAATCCTAGAATATGGTGTGTGGGTATAGAGATTTCAAAACGTAATATAAAAAAAAATATCGAATGGACATAAATTACAAATGATTAAGTATATGGGTAATTGTTGACAGTGGGTCAACTCTAGAAACACCTGACATATAAGCTGCATTGCCTAGATACCTAAATATAAAAAAAGACTGATATAGTGAAACATTTTTAAATCGAAAATTGTATACAGATCCAGGTGAGCAGTCTAATTTTAAAAACAATCAACAACCGAGCGGCGCGCGATCTCGCGACTTGGCGAAACAGTTCTGCCGCCGAGTCAGTGGATATCGAGTTGTCGAACTAAATATGGAATCGTCGGGGCGGCGGCCGGGAACGGGAGGAGCAGGGAGGAGGGGGAAGTTCTGATTGTCCCGGAGGGAACGAAGACTCGGAGTCAGGGTGGGACTGCCGTGCGTTACAGTCTCTCCTCCACCGGTCCAGCGAACAACACAATGGTAAGTGGACACAATGGACACAGTGACGACACACGCGGTGATGAAGTGATTTGTGATCGAAGTGTTAAGATTGTTCATAAAGATACCAGTGCATAGTTTAATGAAGATTTTAGACTTTATATAGAATATACACTTGACAAAATGTGAAAAGATCCTCGTGGTTCACTAATCCGTGGTTGTGACGAAGGTTAAGGAAAATTCAGTGTCTTGGATTTTATAGCAAACTTAAAATTTAACTTCTTGAGTGATTTTAAAAAAAACATTCTGATATTTTTTAGAAAATTTTATTATGAAACAAAAACTAGTGTTATGGAGAATCTTACAATCTCTCGCTGTTAACAATTATAAAGTTCCGGTGACAGAAAGAAGTGAACCTGTTTCAACACTAAGTTAATACATGTACAAGCGTTAGCTATAACTAGAAACTTCACCTAATATACTGCGTTATCTGAAGCCAAAAAGTTTACCTAATATAAAAATTATGTGCCAAGGTAGAATGTAGCTGGTAACTTCAAATAAAACCAAGTAGATTTAGACTTTTTTTAATGAACATGCAAATGCCTGTTTGGACAAACCAACATTCCTCAGTTTGGAGCAGCAACTTTAGTATTTTCAAGTTTGTCTTTTTTATTTAAATTGTCACTTTATATCAAAGATATTTACTAATTTGGCATTTTATCTGCAAATACATAGTTTTTAATATTTTGAAGGTTCCTGTAGCTGTTGTTTATTAAATATAAAATAATAATAAAAGAATCTTCGGTCTTGAAGAAGAATTTTGACGTTAACAGTAGGAAAAGTCACAAAATAAGTTAAATGCATTTTGATATAGGTACCTTAATTTTTTGCCTTATAGTATTATTTGGGTACAATTGTATTCATACGTAAAGCTGTTACGATAAATTTATCGGAACTAACGGATTAGATAAAATTATAGATACGATATCATGAGACCGGGAATCGAATCTCACAATATTCGAAGCGATTTACGTAATTATTTTAAAATTTGAAATTCTCAAATCTAAAAAAAAACTGTAACTAGATCTTGTGGAGATCTATTTGTGTAAGTTTACGTAATCGAACGCAGAAGCACGCGCCGACGACTCCGCAAGCCCCGCGCCCTGCGCCCCCCGCGCCCTCCTCAAATCAGTGCATTCTAAATATAGAGTCGTCCAACATGAAACGGTCTCGACATAGAACGAAGAAAAATATTTTTAATACTCAGCTCACCTTAGTTCTAATTAAAAATAGAATGCCACAGTGGAAAGTAGATTTAATAAATTCAATATATCAATCAATTTCTTGACAATATTACTTAACATATTAAATAGTTCAGTAGGTATGTATTGTTAATCTGTGAAATCTACTAAATTAGGAAAAAAATGTTCGCGTGTGATATCAGAAATAGATACAGAAATCATTAAATCTCGTAAGCTTGCTACAATTTAATAACCACGGAATGAACATAAAGTAGGTAGTAGTTACCTTATTACAATATTCACAGTAGGTAGTCATTACCGAATGGACATCGAATTTAAACTAAGTGGTATTCGTTTAAACTTAAAAACAAAATTTATAGTAAGCTTGTAGATGGTGTTTTGGTAAATTGCCGGTTACTGATCGAAGATGAATAAAGAAGATTTCCATACCTACACTAGTAAATTATTTTAAAACTTTTTGCAAATATGTGCAACTTTTGCAACGGAGATACCGCTCTTCATAATCTAGAGACCAAACAAACAAATTTATTGTAAACTACCAGCCACACTGCTGGTAGTGCCGTTTACAAATGATTACACTATCATGGCACCTTTTAAATGTTTTTTTGGGACAATCATTAAAAATTTTGGTATTTGGCTGGTTCGGCAACAGCATTCGGCAACAGCATTCGGCAACAGCATTCGGCAACAGCATTCGGCAACAGCATTCGGCAACAGCATTCGGCAACAGCATTCGGCAACAGCATTAGCATTCCTGCATCACCTTTCAAATATTTTTTATCAAAGAACTAAAATTAGTAAAAAGCTCATTTACCTATTTTAAGTAAAAAGTGTGACTGAAAGAGTTAAAAAATAAAGTCATACAATTTTCGGTATCTATAATCTATGTACTAGTAGTAGTACCTATCTATAGGTAACATTAGTGGTTGCATCGCAGAAGGAATCAACGACGGTTGGTTTTGGAAATACTTGGGTCAAACGGTAGAATTAATGGTTGATAATGTTAAATCATATATTTTATTTCAGGCGGATAAAGATAAGAAAGTAAAGAAGAAGAAGGCAAAAGAAGATGCACCTGCAGAAGAAGCTGCGGCGCCCGCGGCGACCGGTGGCAGCGACAGACAATCATCGCGTGGAAGCCGCAAGGCCAAGCGCACCGGCTCCAACGTGTTCTCCATGTTCACACAGAAGCAGGTCGCCGAGTTCAAGGAGGTAACTGCAACTAAAACTGTACTATACTGTTATCTTCAGCACCTTGGCACTACGACTGATATGGTTTTTTAACAGTGATATGTAAAGTTAGAAGGCCAAAGATTCACCATAGATGATGAGCTAATTGAATATCCTCAGTTGATTAGACGTATTAGATCAAAATAAGATATTTAATGTCTTAGCTTATCATCTTCATTAACATGAGACTCATATCAGTCGCTAGACAACCACTGCTAGTCAGTAATGTGGAGTCTTCTCCGTAGATTTCCAACTTCCGCAACCCCAACTTAGTATTTAGTGTATCTAATGAGTGGGTTAAGGTGTTACTGTGACGTGGTTATAAGAAAACAATGGCATTGATAAAGTAGGTTGTCATCATAGTGATTACTGGAAGTTCGCGTAAAACGATGACGCACCTGCGCCGGACACCCACCGCGCGTGCCGCCCTCATGTTTATAAACACGACGTTACAAACAGGCGGCCCTCCTCCTCGCATCGCCGATGACGTCTTCAATAACCTACATCTTCCTGCACTATTAGTAGTAACACGATCATCAACATAACAATCTTGAAAATAAGATTAGCGTCTTTGTGTCACACACCATAAGAAATTCCTTTCAACTTCATTGTTGTAACACGTCAATTAATCCAACGCCACGTTAATAATTTCTTATGCAATAAAACCTGCATGGCTGAAAAGGCATGATAATAATTTAGTCGTGCCTGTGTGTTGTTCGGCCGCATTGTTCCGTTAAAGAGATTAACAGAGACTTGAAAAACTGTTATACGGATTTATGTAATTTCGAATTGACATGCATTAAAGAGACGCCTTTAGTAACTATTTATGTAAAGTACCAAAAGTATTACATTACGTATAATGCAATTAGCATTAGAATCCTATTTAATTACCACAAATATTGTGGTTTGACAACGGGTGGGCTTCGTTGGGTTACAGAAAGTTCTTTTCGAATATTACTGTTGCGTTTACTTTACTTTCAATATGTCTCTCTTCTGCAGGCCTTCTCGCTAATGGACCACGACAAAGATGGAATCATCGGCAAGAACGATCTCCGTGCCACCTTCGACTCCCTCGGCAGGCTCGCCGTCGAGAAGGAGCTGGACGAGATGGTGAACGAAGCTCCCGGACCCATCAACTTCACGCAGCTCCTGACTTTGTTCGCGAACCGTATGTCCGGCGGCTCCGACGAGGATGACGTCGTCATCAACGCCTTCAAAACCTTCGACGACGAGGGCAAGATCGACTCGGAACGTCTGAGGCACGCGCTCATGACCTGGGGCGACAAGTTCTCAGCGGACGAGGTCGACGAGGCGTACGACCAGATGGACATCGACGACAAGGGCTTCATCGACACCACAAAGCTGATCACCATGCTCACCGCCAGCGCCGAGGATGAGGAAGGCGGAGAAGCCGCGTAATTCCATCATAGATATTACCAGAGACACTCACCGAGGAGACGCAGTCACCTGATCGCGCACCGGCCGGTTCCCGCCAATTCAATAAACACCAAATGAACCGGCCAATTTTATATCTATTATAACTTCTGTAATTAATTTATTGTTTCCATTTTTTATTTATAAAATAATGAAAATATAGATCTACTATACCAACTTGTGTAGTGAGGATTTTATATTGTTCATCGAAAGACATGAAGTGATTTTTTAATGAAGAATACTGTGTATTCGTTTTGCTGATCCAATAACTTTATTCAAGTCTGATTAAAATGAAATAAATTAAGTCAGGATTTGTATTTCCCCGATTTTGACTCGACTTGGATTAAAGGTAAAACCGTGGGGTGTATAAAATCGATGTGTTTACCTCAGGTCAGTCGGGCTACCCTACTACCGGTAGATCGTGAACTCGATGGTTTTCAAAGAGGATGATTAGGGAATCACGAAACTGGGCAAAACCTGTGGGTCGTCTTCGTTCATTAGAAGCACATTCAAATCTGTTGGTCCGGTTGATGTATACGGATGCGAAGTTGAAATAGTCCATTTTCGCATTCGCCGATCGGCATTTTCACTAACCTACTTCGAACTGGTGTCAATTTTCTGCACTTCTTTCTTCTTAGCAATTTTCGTTGATCGCAAATGGAATCTAGTCTTCTAGCTTTAGTTTTATTTTTATCCTTTTGGGATTCGGTCGCGGCATTTTGGCGTTTTTACGAATATACCAATCTAGATTAGTCTGTCAAATACAGTTTATTTAGTGTGAATCGAACTCAAAGTTTTGATGGTAGCAAGAGTTGTACTAATCGGATAACTCTTGATGCTGCATTTTGAGAGCACAATTCCGCGGTCTATGACGTCATCGCGACCTTCACAATGATATAATTATTTTTGTAACTTTTGAAATCCCGGGTTTTAGATGAACATGTTTTTTACTTTTTTACGTCGCGGAAAACGTTCATCGAATTTACTTCAAAAGGAAAAGAACATTATCTCGGAATGTAAAGTAAACCGATGTTTGTCAGAATACTATTATCGTGATATTTATTAATAATTCGAAGGCCTAACGATGAGTGCTACTAAAAAAACTCGATAACCAGTTCTTGTAAAAAGCGTAAGAGTTTGACATTGGTCGCTCTTTACCCCAAAGTACACATAGTTGGATAAGATTCAATGAGAAAAGCCCATCGTCCGAATTATAAAAGACCATCTTAGTTTTCGGAAAACCTCTACAGCTGCGTAGATATGTGCTTGTGTCTTCGTCATACTACTTTCTTAGTATATCACTCTCTATATTAAGAATGCATCTTCATACGATGAAGGAGATCACAGTGTCAACGAAAAATTCAATATCTTACTTGTTGCCTCAGCCGTAATATATATTCCTCACCTTTGAGAAGGACGCTTAGGCCATAGTCCACCACCTAGTGCGGGCTGGTGGACGTTGACTGTCAGAATTTACAAGCCGCATACTTGCTTTGCTTTTATTGTTCAGTTTACTTGTTTTATGTCGTAACTTTAGAGGCAATGGCCTAAACCAAAAAAGACATTTCAAGTATCTATGTATTTGTTGACTTAATCAAATATTCTCTTTAAAGTACTAAATTCACTTTACCCTACAACACACTATACACCTATTGATTCATCTTACGTACTAACTTATATTTACTTAAAACCATACGTGTTGGGGGCAGCCAACAGAATTCTGGTTTCAGAAGCCCCTTTGTAATCTGATCTGAGCCCGATTCGTGTTTCTGCTTTATCAAAAATAGTTTTGGTCAATTGCCAAGATCGATTCTGTAAACATCAACTGTCTCGTAAAGCTTTGGATTGAGTGACTGGGGGCAGACTGCTTAAGAGTAGTTCACTGCTCGATACAAAAATTTTCTGTGTACTAAACAGTGTTGCACATCAACACTTTCCCCCTATGCCGCCTAAGTATAGGGCCTCGGGGATTTTGCGGACCTATATATGTGCCTAGTATATTTTCACCAAAGTAAAATAAGATTTTTTACCAGGACATGGACACAGTGTGTCATAACTAAAAAAGTTATTTGGTAATGTTAGGAATTGTCTAAAATTAAGAAAACTGCGATACGTGGGCTTTAGGGTTTAAGGTTTTCTTACCCAAAAGGTGTCTTAACGGAGCCCAATTACTAAGCCCTCGCATTTTGTCTGTCCGATCATTAAAGGGCTCTATTTTTTAGACCAAAGTAGGTACAAGCCTAAAATTTTCACAGAATATGTATATAATGGCGGATCACCTATACCAATTCCAATCATTTGACCAGCTAAATGGCGCTAGCGTCTTGTAAGTTCAAACCATTTTAATATGACGACTGTAGTTTCGGTCAGAAAACTTTGTTGCACTATGCTTGTGACATGGGCACGCGGGCACGCCTATAAAGTTACTTATTTATTGATAGGCAATAATAGAGGAAAGAAAACTTTACTTTTTCTTTCCTCTATGATTGGCTGGTATAAAAGTAGTAAACTAACAAAAGCTTTTATTGGCTAACGACTACATTCCTGGAACATGATCGACTTCTTATTGGCTAACGACTTCATTTCTGGTACATGATTGACTTCTTATTGGCTAGCGACTATATTCTTGGTACATGATCGACTTCTTATTGGCTAACGACTACATTCCTGGTACATGATCGATTTCCTATTTGCTAACGTCTACATTCCTGGTACATGATCGACTTCTTATTGGCTAAAGACTAGATTTCTGGGACATGATCGACTTCTTTAACTAACAAATTTAATGTTACTTTTTTAAAAATAAAACTATAGACTGTTAACGTAAACTTGCTTTCGCTATGTTTTGTAACCATTTGCCACTACAGGGCCTTTTCTTAAAGAAATGAGGCTTAAGCCATAGTAAACCGCTCTGACACAGTGCGAATTGGCAGACGCTGTCGATCTAGCGGCCTTACTTGTGAGATTGTTTAACCCTTATGGGTAGAACCTGACTTCGCTTAACAAGGTACCGCTGTCATATGACAACAGCGAGGACCTGTAGCTTTAAGTGCCCTCTGAAGCAAGAAGGAGCTTAGAAAAATGTTATGGTTATATTTAAATACTATAAATAAGTTGCCGTGTCATTTCCTTACTGTTCTTACTCTAAAGTTCTTGATGAAGAGATGTACCCACAGACCAATTAGAAGGAAAATGTTATAAATCGTCCCTTATCCCTTATCCCTTATCCTGCCCAATCAGCGATCAAATTTTGATCCATTCTAAACCAAACTTAGTTTTTTGTAAACCTGAAAATAGCTCAAAAGATTACAAAACACATTTAATATTTGCAGCAGCGAATGATTAAAAATGTTAACCAAATGTCTCATAGGTAGGTACTACTTCCTCTACGCTTAACCAAAAATATTATGTATGTTTTCAATGAAAAATTTAATTTGGGCTATGTTTTAATTTAAAAAAATGTCTTTTTATAGTGGTAATAACAATGGAAGTAAATAAAAGTAACCGATAAATAAATTCGCGGGTGAACTAGTAATAGAAACTATAATACTAACAGGGGCTCCCCCCTACGTTCTTAGGTATATACTAATGATTACATTAATTTGTTTATGAGTAAGCAGAAGGAGAGCATACGATTGAGTATCACAAATAGCGTTGCCGGCTGCAGTCAAACAACTAAAAGTACAAAACCATATTAGCACAATGTAATAACATATTACCAAAAATTACTAGTTCGGTGGAATTTTTTAGGGTATTATTAGGGTACCGTAGCCACACGGCAAAAATGGAAGCCCTAATTGTTCCTTCATGTCTGTCTTTCCGTATGTCACATCCTTATAATTTTTATTTTTTAATTTTCATTAATCCTAATTGTTACAGACCGAGTAGCGGACTGACTAGGCGCGTGCACACTAGCCCCGAAAAGGGCCGACGTTACGATTGAAAGAGCCCCGAGAAATGCCAGTGTGACGTGATGAGAAAGAAACAATAAAACGCCCGGTCATGTAACAATGCAACCACCTTTATTGTGGCTCCTAATTTTCACATACACTATTTTCTTACACTACTATTTACATATTTTACACTGCACTTTAAAGATAATACTTCTTTCTTCCAGTTTTCTTCTTCTTCTTCTGCTCCTGTTCAGGAGGCTTTCTTGATCCCCGAGGCGACAGGAATGCTTTCAGCGCGTCGCGTCGGGTTTTGTCTCACTTTTCCTGATATTTTTACAGGAACTGTGGGGAAAGAGTTTCTAGTCATTAGACTACTTCTCTAGCTTCTACTCTGCTTGTTACAACAAGTCAGGTCGTTGGGTTTGTTTATTATAGTGTCTAGTGTAATTCTTCCTTTTGGAAGGCGGTTCTGTATTAGTTTTTATTGTTGCTCCTTGTTGTGATGGACTCAATTGTCTTTTTCTCCATCTATCGGGCGGACGTGCGTGGAGAGGTGCCAAGTCCCTTATATGGGCGTGTTGGGACCCTTCAACTCGCTCAAACGTCTTTTCCCGTAGACGGTGAACAAATTCGTCTATGGTTTCAATCTGTAGGTCCCTTGAGATGGTTTGGTTCCTTAAGTAACATGGTGCTCTGACAACGCTACGGAGAGCTAAGTTTTGCTTAGCTCGGAGTCTATTTTTGATGTTGTCCGAAATCAAATAGTACCAGGCTGGTGCTGCGTATGTGATTCGGGATCTTATATAAGTTTTATAGATGCCAGTTTTGGTCCTTAGGGGAAGTTTTGAGACTAGCACTGGGTTCAGTAAGCATCTGGCTGTTTTTGCCTTGGTCACCGTCTCGTTTATATGTGCTGCCATTGTAAGGCCTCGATCTATGGTGATCCCCAAATATTTGCCATTTGGGGACCATCCTATAGGAAGACCTTGTAGCGTAAGGTAGGGGGGAATCCGTCTCTTGCCTATTCAGATAGCCTGCGTTTTGGCTACATTTACAGCCAGCCTCCATTTCGCTAGCCAGTCAGGTAAAGCGTTTAGTGTACGCTGCATCTTTTTAATTAGGTACTTAATATTTTTGCCACTTACATAAAGTGCTGCGTCATCAGCGAAAAGCGCTAGTTGCACATTTTCTGTTACTGGAATGTCATCCGTGAAGCGTGAGTAACATGCCGGAGAGAGGCAGCTGCCCTGCGGGACCCCTGCCAGGATCACTCGCTCTTTGGAACATGCGCCTTCAACCGACACGTGGAATCTGCGGTCCTTAAGGAAGGAGGCCACGACTTCGACAATACGTCTCGATGTGCTGGACGTTGACAGTTTGTATAGCAGCCCCTTATGCCATACCCTGTCGAACGCCTTCTCCATATTCAAAAGGACCGCGATTGTGGATTCTTTATTACTTTGTCTCAACTTTATTTTACCCAGAACTCTGGTGAGCTGTAAAGTCGTTGAGTGGTTTGGTCTGAAGCCGAATTGTTCTGGTCTCGGTGTGATGTGAGGTTTGAGCTTTTCAAGTAGCAGTTTCTCAAAGACCTTTGAAAGCGTGCTGAGAAGCGTAATAGGTCTGTAGCTCTCTGCTTTTTTATGATCCTTTCCTGGTTTGGGTTAGGTTAGGTTAGGTTAGGTTAGGACTATCACTTTCCCATTTTTCCAGTTTTTGGGGAAGTGTCCTATGCGCATGATCCCATTGTAAATGCGCGTTAACGCAACAATGGTTTTAAGTGGAATTTGTCGCAACGCAGTGTTGGTGATATTGTCTGCGCCCGGGGCCTTTTTTGGGTTTGTCCTCTGTATCTCCCTGCGCACTTGGCCGGGGATAAAGAAGACTGTTGTCTCATTTTTTGGTGTTGGTGCAGCAAAATAGTCTCGCAGGTGTTTTAAGACCATCTCCTCTTGGTCCTGGTCTATCACGGGATTACTCCGCTCCGCTAGGTACTTTAACTGGCCGTTTACGTCCAACAAGGGTCTGGCGGGTGTCTTGACATTTGCCAATTGGCGGCACAATCGGACTGACGGAATTTGGTCACCGATGGTTACTATATGTCTTTCCCATTCTTCAGCGGCGTAATTGTTTAGGCTTTTAGTGATTTTGGCATTCAGTTCTGTTTTAGTCGTGGGGTAACGGGACCACTGCCATTGTCTCCTTAGGCGCCTTTTCTTGTCTATGAGTTCTTGTAACCAGCGAGGCAAAGATTGTTTCCTTTCCTTCGCTGGTGTGTTTCTGGTTGCGGCTTTTAGTGCTGTTTGTATTTCTATTGTCAGGCGTTCTACTGCTTCTTCTACATCTGACGGAGTGGTAATGGGTTTTGTGGTAGTTATTTTGTTCAGAGTCTTTGAGAATTTTTTTTGTTCAGAGTCTTTGAGAAAATTAAGAATTGTTGTAGCGGTGGAGTGCGTAGACCACTATACACCACCACGTCCAGCACGTCACTGGTTCCATTTTGGACGTAGTGTGTTGGCTCCGAGGGACCCACGATGTTATAATCGTGGGTTACCGAGTCTTCAAATAGGCGTCGGCCTTGGTTGTTGATTTCTGCTGAGTTCCAAGCTGTGTGTTTGGAGTTCGAATCTTCGGCTATTACAGTCGTTTCACGCGACTTTAGTAGTTTGCGGAATTCTTGTCGGAATGCGGAAATCTGAGTAGTTATGCCGATGGCCTGGAATGTGTCGGAAACTATAGGGTCTAAAAGTTGGTGTATTATGGTTTTTCGTATTATTATAGCCAGTCTTCGAAGAGTTCTGCCTTTTTCGGTTTTTTCGTCTTTCCGATGCGTTATGTAGTTTGGAAAGTTGAAGTTTATCCGCTCATTCAGCATTGTTTCGCTGATAAGCATAACATCAACTTTCCAGTCTCGCAAGGTTCATTATTTGAAATGCTTTGGGCACTTGTGGTGGATTCAATGGCTGTCTGTGTTTGGGATTTTACAATACCAGATTGAGCGGTTTTTTCGGCAAACGTTACCCCTGAGGTAGAGGGTTGAGTTTGTGGGATTGGCAGGGCTTTACGGAGTCTCGGATCGCGCTGTGATAATGGCGCGCTTTGAGGACTGGGTAAGCTAGTCTCCGTTGGTAAGGAAAAAGCAACAGGCATAAGTGATAAGGGCACTTCACTTACTTGTGGTGTCTCCATTATTACTGGTAGCTGTGAGAGCGAGGAGGCGAGGTTCGGCCGCTTGTACTGCTCGATGGGCTCTCCTCGGGGCTGCGTGGGCGACGCTGCGCAGTTTGGGTGGTGGGCGGAAGCGTTAGAGGAGTTTCAGCGGGTTTCGCGCTCGCTTATATACCCAACCCGGCGGACCCGCTGACCAATCACAAACGTTTTTTTTTCGCGACCAATCACATTTAATTTTATTTTTGTCGTGATCGTATATGCATCCCTGTCACATTCCTATACCTATCTCTGTCTTACAATTTTATACGCTTGCCAGTGTTCATGTGTTCCCTACTTACCTACTGACACGTTTGTGCATGCTTAAGACAGACCTACTTGCTATCACATAGGTACATGAATATTAACAATTACTCAGACAAACCTACGGTGCAGTGTTTGTATCTACTTTTTACATTCAAAAATTAATTACTTAATTACGTAATTACTACATAACATAAGTTTTACAAAAATATCTACGCTAATCTATGCGGGCGAAGCCGCGGCATAAACATTTATATATTTTTCATGTAGTTTACTATACAAGAAAACCCACAGCATAAGTCTTACTTATAAAAAGGTAAACAATAGGTTATAAAAGCGAACCTAACTATTTTCACACTTGATAACCTTCCTAACACCTAACTATCATGAGGAAAGTCGGGGTATTAACTTTATTTAATTACAACAAACAAACATTCATGCTTAAAACTATTCGATATAGAGATCTTATCTCTATCTACCTACCTATCTATGCGGGAACAAAGGGTAAACTTTATTATCCTATTTACAATTCATTAGAGATATCTATACAAGTATGTATGTATAGCGCCGCGCCTAGCCGTCCGCAACACTAATAAACTGAAAGTGTCTCATGTGCACCGCCACCGCCAGCGTCAGCGTCAGCGCCGCGCCGCGCCTGTCAGCGCTGTAATACCATTAAGGAAAAATTTTTTAGGCTATTTCTCTATATATTGAACTGAGGGATAAATTTCGTGTGTCGTTAGATGGGTTTGCAACACCGCGAGTTATTAGCTTTCAAATTTGTAAATGTGTTTTACCATCTTTAACTTTACAACTGCGACTTTTAAATACTATCTATGAAAAAACAATCGAACAAATTCGGTTTACAAGTTTTACGGAACACTTAATACTAACTTGATGCGCGGATGACATTCAGTTATATAATTTCTAACTAAAACCACCCAAGGTCTCGATGGCATCGTAAGCTTTTTAACCGACTTCAAAATAGGAGGTTCCTTCTCAATTCGTTTGATTATATTTTTTTTATGTATGTTCGAGCATAGCTCCGTCATATAAAGACGAATTTGAAAAATTATTTTTTTATTTAAAAGGGTATAACTTCCGAGATGGTTCCATATTAATGTAGTGAATTTAAAATTTAAACTTTTGGTCAAAAAAATAATAATTGGTGGTTATTTAGAACTGGTCTTACGCCATTTATGTTGATGATTGTATAAAATTTTGTTACGAGTATGGATGTTTTTAGTGTACGAGAGAAAAGAAATTCCTCACTCAAAAGTAGAAATAAAATCTTTTTAACAAAAAACACTGGCTTGGCTGGCTGGCTTCAAAAACATGCACTAAAAAGGTAAAAATAATAACTTATTTCCGAAAATCTGATCTGAATTACAGTTTGACTTGCATTTCACTAACTGCAAAACGTAATTCAGATCAGATTTCTGGAAATAAGTTATTATTTTTACCTTTTTAGTGCATGTTTTTAAAGCCAGTTTTTTTTTTTTTGTTAAAAAGTTTTTATTTTCTACTTTTGAAAGAGGCCGATTATAAGCTATATAATTTACACTCCTCTGTCTTTAGTATAATCTGTCGGAGCGTATGTATGTGGTCCATGGTACTAAAGCCTTTTCGAAAACCGGCTTGTTCGGGAGGCTGGGATTCGTCAAATCTGCGTTCGAGACGATTCGTAATGACCCTGGAAACAGCTTATAGATATGGCTCAGAAGCGAAATAGGCCTATAGTTCTTCGGTAAGGTGAAGTCTCCTTTTTTGAAGAAAAGTATGACCGCGCTTTAGTCTTGCACCAAGCTTCTGGCGTGGTGACCTCGACCATAACAGACTTAAAGAGCCCCTCAAGGACTTTAAGTATCAATGTTTCACCCGCTTTCAGCACCTCTGATGTAATTCCATTATCACCCGCCGCCTTAATTGTTGTTCTTAAGCTGTTAAGTCCATTCTAATACCATACAAGCTGACGTCTGGGATATCTTCGGTATAGAGTCTAGTTGATTTGGCTCAGGGTTCTTTGCTTTTGCCTTGAAGTTGACAGGATCATGAGTTGAGGTGTTCAACTGTCTATTGAAATTCTCAATCTATCTTAGTGTACCAGATATACTTATAGTTATGCGGCACGTTACCGGTTGCAGCGCAAAAAGTGTCAATGAGCTTATCAAAGAATATGTGTTGTTTTTTCGGTGCACTAGGTATAATTTACCGTCTCAGTTTAGGCAGTAAGAATATACATACTTAGGTACAAAGGTACATAAAGAAGTAGGAAGCAGTCATAAAAAATAGTCCTAGGGCACTAGAATGTTCTCATAAGACCATCGTCAGAGTTTTCGACGACACACCTGAATGAACCAATAACCTAGGCCATGCACCACCACACCACAGTACCCACACACCGGTGCGTGGTGACGCAGCGCCCAGTGAAACTCGTCAAGGTCGTAATTATGCTTCCTTTAGGCGCATTAGGAATTCCTAAAACCATTGACATGTTATTAATTCTAGAAGTCAGTTTTCGACATACAAATTTCCTTTAGGCGCATTAGGAATTCCTAAAACCATTGACATGTTATTAATTCTAGAAGTCAGTTTTCGACATACAAATGTGACAGATGGTGTGACAGAGACACACCGATACCTGTATCGCTTCCTTCCGCCGGACTCTTGTTAAAACAAAAGCTAATTAATTTAACACAATTACGTAGTTATAGCAAATTATCTATAGGTAGGTACACTAACCGGACAACCAAGTTTTACTTGATGACGTCACATCTGTTGTCTCACTCTAACTTATAACCTGCGTCACTCCTCAGTCCCCAGTCGACATACAGTGTGCAGCCTTTCACTTTGCCCACAACGCGAGTGAGATCTCTCGTTCCTGGCCCCGCTGGCTCGCACTCACTCGCACACGCACTATGCTCAGCTACACTTGACTCGCTCGTTTTATTTATTTGTTATTTTGGTGAAAAATGTGAAATTAGGTTTTGAAAATGTTGAACACTTTTAGTGAAGTGATACTTAAGTGTTTATGTCTTGTTTACTTAGTTACCCTAACTCATTGTCAATATGGTAAGTTATTATGTTTTGTTTTTATTTTTATTTAAAGAAATGTGATTGACTTACTTATATGGACGTATTACTTATACATATATAGATATACTAGTCTATTTGGGCTTGAGTCATAAGTATAAAGCCTATGGAGCTACACATGGAGCTATAATATATTTTAATATAAATTATAGTAAGGATTATTACGATATATTTTCTATATTAATCAATATATATTTATTTTAGTTGTGTATGGATATATTTTGGGATATCAATTTATATATTACAGCTACGTGTGTGACGGGCTTAAGGAATAATACACATATGATTTTCTGTAGGACTCTACCGTCGACTCTACACAGAAATTCATAACTATATATGTAATACACATACCTCTCTTATTTATATATTATAGTTAGAGTACTAAAAATTATAAATACATTTAAAAGTTGTATACTATATTTTTTTACATCGGTGGTGGAAGAGGGGTTTAAATTTCACTGCACGTGAGTTTTTTCTTAATTTCCCAAGTATATGAAATAAATAATTAATCAATTTATTTTTTTACACAACTGGATTTTCATTCATAATACACATTCAGAGACCAAAGACTGCCACTTGCTACGATCCCGGCACACTTCTTTAGCTTCATCTTCACGCATTAATGCTTTTATACAAATTCGAGGGTTTAGAGTACTCTTGACCTCGCATTTTCTGAAAGCGGTATCAGTTTGACGTTCGCTGAGGTCTACCGACCCTCCCAATTACTTTCGCCTCATAAAGTTCCATGCATCTATTTTTATTTATGCTACAAACATGCCCAAACCACATTAACATACCTTCCTCAATCTTTGTCACCACAATTTTTCGCACCGTAACGCTCCCGTATTACACTATTTTTTAGTCATTCACGCCATGTCATTTAAGGTGAAGCCACACATACTTCTTAATGCTCTTATTTCCAAAGCATTAATTCTGTTTTCATGTTTCGTTTCCCGAACCCAACATTCACTTCCATACGTGAGTGTTCGACTTGGAATAAAAAAAAAATCGGCCAAGTGCGAGTTGGACTCGCGCACGATGGGTTCCGTACCATTATCTATAAAAATGGCAAAAAATTACGTATGTTGTATGGGAGCCCCCTTAAATATTTATTTTTATTCTGTTTTTTAGTACTTGTTGTCATAGCGGCAACAGAAATACATCTTCAGTGAAAATTTTAACTGTGTAACTATTACGGTTCATGAGACACAACCTGGTGACAGACGGACGGACGGACAGCGAAGTCTTAGTAACAAAGTTCCACTAATGACCCGTAATGAATGGTACGGAATCCTAAAAATGACTTTAACTTTGCCTATTTCCGTGTCGGGCACAAACTACAGCCGAGACAGCAATTTGAAAACATACAATTGTAACAATATTGGCTGCCCCTTCCCGGGAACCAAACCCGGCACCTATGGCATGGCAGCCAATCTACCACTGCGCTGCTCGCAGCTCGCTCCTTTATATATCCTGTCCTTATATGTATCTACTGAGGCTTATGAGCTAGTGCTATTCCATATGTTTAAAGTTAATCTTTAAAGAAATGATTGACAGAGGAAGATCCCAACAATACCACTCTGCGCGCCTTCATCTCACAGCACGGCCTGCGCGGAGAGATCGACTTTACCAACATCAACGACACGACCATCCAGATCCGCACCAAGCTGACACCCACCCTCCAGTTCCCCGACCAGGTGTGGCGCTGGACTATACACGCGTTCCCCGTCGACTATCGTGAGCTTTCTAACTCAAGGTGCTCTGACGAAAATTTGGGAGAAGAACTCATCGATCTCACTGAAGAACTCGGATATCTAATTATACCGGGAAAAGAAAATACCGAATACGAGAGCGTTAACAGACTAACGGGTGACCTTGGACTTTGGGGCAGGAGTATAGTTCTTGAAAATGCAGAAAGGGATAGAATAATATGCTCCTCTATAGTAGCCGTAAATAAACCACTCGAGACGTATGCTCAAGCTAAGTTTTCGTCTCCAATAGGAGGTCTGTTGAATTTTCGCTTCCTATCTCCTAACAAATATGATGACTCTGATGCTTTCATTTTGGCTGATCTGTACCACACTAGAACTGTTACCGAGAAGGTTCCGTACACTGAGCATAAATGGAAACTATACGTAACCGACATTTTCGATGCGGACAAGGGGAACCACGAAGATAACTGCAATGTCCTTCAGCTCGTGTTTGATCCTAAGAATAGCGAAGACGGTATGAGCGTCGGAGATTTAGACAACGCTTTAGGGCTCATTAAGGTTGCCACTGATCCCAACGCGAAGAGAACAAAGACGATGTTCAAAAAAGAGATTATATCATCCTTGAGAGAGGAAATGGCTACGACGAAAAGGAGCCTGTACGTTGTGATCTTCGACCACCGGCACCCCGACAGCTTCTTCGCTTGCGCCAAGCTCCGACTTATACAACCAAAAAGTGCCAAGTGAGTATACTTGCAAAATTGTACGACAAATTCAAAGCCATACTAAAAAGTAAAGAAATAACCTTAGGCAGATAAAATATTGAGTAAAGTGTTGTCTTCTCGTTGAAGTCGGATACAATAATAAATTGTCTCCTTTTTACTAAAGGTCTTTTGGCATTCCAAGCCTTCTTCTCTTAGCTTAATGCTTAAAGTTTATTATTCGCGTTTAGTGCCATTTTAAAATCGGTGTAATTTATTAAATTATTTTTTTATAAATACATTTAATCAGATATATTTTAAAATTTTATAATAATTGTACATACGTATCTTTTTTGGTAAATTTCGTAGGCACCTTTTTGTTGACCCATTGTATTTGTATCGCCACAGGACGAACTTACATGAACACTTCGTTTAGTCATAGAAATTTAGTTTTTTTTTCTCCTTAGATCAAATGGCTGAAAGCATTAAATATAAATATGATTTTCAGACTGTTGAGATAATATTTTTTAATGTTTATTATAATACTAATAATTTCTTATTACATTGATGCTGCTGTACTGCACAGGGGCATTGTCAAACCTATTATTATTACATTATATTATTTGACTATTGGGTGTGGTATACAGGATACGACCGGAAATGAGGAAACCGACATAGGTCACACGATAAGCAAGCTAAAGAGGCAGGGGGCAGGTAATCTCTGTCTAGCCCAAGGACTACAATATATACTAGGAAAGTCTAGCCTATATTTAGCAGTGGACTAATAGAGGCTAATTGATTGCATGATGCAGTAGAGGGGTCGCAGGAGATCATATTAAATTGGACGCAGGTAAAGGTAACTCCTCAAACAGAGCACCGAAAAAAGTTTTCAAGGTTTCATGTAAAAACTTTTTTCTCTTCGTCTTCGGTTTTGACTTATTGTTTTTGTTTTTTTCTTGAAATTTCAATTGGCTACCTGTTACTGTTAAAAAAATATAGTCCTGTGAGTTTTATTAAGAGCGGATAGAGGTTTATTAAGAGCCCTTTCGACTCTCTTTCGGTTGAAATCGGTAAAAACTAAATTTTAATACTATGTCTTAGGGTTTACATCAACATGAGTGGTATTCGAGGGTTCGTGCACATGGAGCAGCCGTCTCCGTTCGATCCTACTTGGATGCAGTTCTCTGTTACCTCTGCTCAATCGAAGGAGCAGACCAACGTGCAGTACGTGATGACGATGGAGCGGTACTCCATCCGGGAGCTGCCCTGGCGGCGACCAGAACACGGCACTGTAAAGAATATGTGTGCCACCGTCGGAGACATTTATAACCCCACAAAAATAATTGGGGAAACTATACCACCTGCAGGTGTGTAAGCGCAAGGCACTTATAGTAGAAAAAAAAATAAACATCAGTAGAACAAAAGTTGAAGCTAAAAAGAAAAGTATGCAATTGTTGATTTGACAAATATTTTTTTGTGAAGTTGCTATAAATACAACCCCATAGTTCATTTTCCCACGAAAAGACCCATAAAGTACTTGTAGCTTAGTGCAGGTAATTGCTTAAATAGTTAGTGAATATTAATGGTGTGATGTATGCGTGAATATAGGAACAGAAACACAATGGAGTAAAACTCGAATGCGGCAAAAGATAATCAATATTTTTTATCGGTTTGTATGTAAGTGCGTTAGTGACCATCTGAATGGTTACTGAGAACTTCGAGGATGTATCAGTTCATCCGAGTTTGTTTACGAATGTCCGTCACTCGTACTACATCTTAATCACTACCCGAGGCACGCGAACAATTGTAAACAGTTTACACTTCGCTATTGTCTAACATTCTATCAGTTTTCAAGAAGTCTCTTCAACTTTTTTATAAAATAACAATTAGACATTTAATATTTTTGAGATTTCAAATGGTCAATTTATTGTCATGTTGAGATAAGAGTTAACCATAAGACCTAATTTGCGAGATTGCCGTGGGTCTCCTAAACGTCATTATTGTATTTAGATGAGAATTCTGTCTGTTTGCAAGATGGCCATGGCCCTCCTTAACATTATTACTTACTATGTTTATTTAGATGAGACTTCTGTCTGTTTGCGAGATCCGTTGCCCTCCTAAACATTATTACTGTTTAGATGGGAGTTTTGTCTATTTGAGAAATGGTTGCGGCCCACCTAAACATCATTGTTGTGTGTATATGAGACTTTAGTCTGTTTTCGAGATGGTTGCGGCTCGTCTAAACGTCACTGTTGTGTTAAGATGAGACTAACGTCTGCATTTAAACTTTTCATTGCAACATGCGCTACATTTGCTAGATGACATTAGTATCGAGCGACTGTGCAGGACAAAGGAAAACCTACAACAAACAAACAAAATACATCGGTTACTTTCTTTAGGTATGGGCTCGCAGGATCAGTACCCGGTGGGAGACGTGCTGGGGAAGCACAAAGACAACCACCACAACGCGCTCACCGGCCTCTACTGGGACCTCTTCCTGCCGCTAAACGGTGTTCACAGCGTGATGCATCGCACTATGCTCTTCGAAAGGTCGTTTATTCTACAGCATCAGCTGATCGTTCTTTATTTAGTAGTACAGCTCATTTGATATGACTATGTTTGCAGTTGATTGGCTTGACAGAGTCAGACAAACATTAAATTTAAACTTATCGAGAGTTCCCAAGGAAACTGGTTTTCTGTTTGTGAAAGCACGGGGTAAATGATATAAAAAAATCTAGTGCGAGTCGAACGGACTTGCGCAGCGAGGGTTCCGGGAATCTCAAGAAAACTATTTGATGTTGAAATTATGTTTGCTGACCCAGAATTATATTCCAAAACCGGACCTTGGTATCCGAAAATGCTATGTTGTTTATATTTTCAATGTAAACACAAGGGTCGAACGTATTTGGATAGACATTGAGAAAATCGAACAGTTTTAGTTCTTGACACAACCCCGACTTACACTTTATTTCTTTATGCCAACATATATGATGATATAAAATTACGAGTTTTGAAAGTTACTGTATAACGTTGGTTATTGAACAGAATATTTACTAAAAAATGTGACTCTTCAGGCATCGTCCAGCACAGGACGCGTGTGGTATCATCCATTCTTACGAATACGGGACGCCCTATGAAACCCAAATGAGTTCTGCAGAAGTAGTGTTCCGGTACCCCATCGTTGGCAGAGTTATATTCCGGCAGCCGCTCGGCCGACACTGGGAAGATACCACCATCATTATTGAAACAATGGTTCGTATCACATATAAAGATTTGTTACCATAAAGCAGTTTTTTAGACTACCCAGATTCTTTCCTTAATTTCTCTGTTACTTTACGTATAACATTTACTGGTTTCTCTGTTAGTATACCCATTAACAGGTTTCTTTGTTCATATCCATAATAATAACTGGTCTCCATGTTTTATACTCATAACAATTATTGGTTTCCCTATTACTATGCCCATATAAATTACTGGTTTCTTTATTGCTATACCCATAACAATTACCGGTTTCTCTGTTACTATACCCATAACAATAACTGGTTTCTCTGTTACAATAGCCATAACAATTACAGGTTTCTTTGTAACTATATTCATAACAATTACTGGTTTCTCTTTTACTATACTTAAGACAATTACTGGTTTCCCTGTTACTATACCCATAACAATTAATGGGTTATCTGTAACTATACCCATAACAATTACGGGTTCCTTTGTTACTATACTCATTAAAATTACTGTTACTGTTACTTCTTATGAATATTACATTTGAGTAACCATTTTAAAAGCCTATAGTAAAATAATATTTTTTATTTATTTCATGTATACAATTAGGTCACTTACAACATATAAAACACAAAAATAGCAATGTACATAGGTCAAGCTTATCTCTAGTTGAGATCTCTTACAGCTGACCCAAGAAAGTGAGCGGGTAACACATGTGCACTGAGATTACAAAATAGTAGTCTTTCAGTTTCTTTTTAAAAATGCCAATAGATTGACTGTCTCTTATAGTATGAGGCAGTGAGTTCCAAAGGATAATAGCCTGGGCAGTAAAAGAGTTACCGTAAAAAGTGGTGTTTCATAACACTTCTCATGAAGGGATTTTTAATAAGAGTGATGTATGAGATCTGGCTGGTTTATCTTTTGAGAAAAGAAAATTAAAATGTTCACTTAAATAGCTTGGGGTTAAGGGATTGCAAAGAAGATTATAGAGTAAAGACAGGACATGAGTGTTCTGGCGAAGACGGATTGGGAGCCACTTGAGCTTTTTCTTTACTGTCTGTCTTCTTTTAAGTCGCTTAAGTTTGTTTAAAAGCTCCTCTGTGGCATCAATTTAACAAATGTCAGCATAATCCAGAAGAGGAAGAAGGAGAAATTGCGTTAAACTGATTTAAGTATGTATAGGTAAAAAATTCTGAAGGCACTTAAGACTGTGAAAAGTAATATGTGTGCGTTTGCTAACTTCATTGACCTGTGCATCCCAGGAAAGATTGTTATCTATTAGGATTTTACTAAATTTTTGGCACAATTTGTGTATGGCAGAGGTGTACTATTGTATATAATTGGTGGAGGAGATGACGTTACTAAGCTACGCATGTATCTGCTGCCTACATTTTTAAGGATTAACAAGAAGCCCAAATGATTTTGCCCAGTCACAGATATGACATAAATTCTCATTGAAATTATTAATCGCGTTAATTATGGTATTAGGTTCGAAGTGGCAGTACAATTGAAGGTCGTCAGCGTACAGATGAAAGGAAGAATTAATATGATTGGTTAGGGAGTTAATAAAAATAGAGAAAAGAAGAGGAGAAAGTACGCCACTTTGCGGGACTTCTGTTAGGACCTTACACCAATCAGATGTAGTATTATAGGAACGCATTGAGAACGACCTCAAAGATAGGAATCAAACCAATCTATGGCTGGGGCTGATATATTGAGAGACCTAAGAATACCAAGAAGAATGTCGTAATAAATTCTGGAAAGTCGCGTCGTCGTAACCAACCTCGCTGTGTTATAACTTTTCTGCAGTCACATCTTTATACACAAAATAAGTAATACTGACTTACAAACGAAATTCCGGCTGTGGCCTGATGCCGTCGCAAGTCTCTTACGTAGTAACTAATCTGTGTCCAAAAAAACTCAAAGGTAAAAAAACTATGCGAGTTTTGTATGAATAACCATTTGAGTTGTAACGTTTCAGGTTCATGCCGACGGTGCCAATGTGAACAGCACGTTCGAGCACCGTTGGGCGATTAATGAGCATGCTCCCGGTAAGGACTTCTACAACTGGACGGGCCGGTGCCTCAGCGCGGGGAAGATATACGAGCCGTACGCGCTCGATACGGACGCTAGGCATCCGGAGGCCTACTGCCGCCCTGGACTCGAAGCAATGTGCAAATTGGGGGATCTTAGTACTAGGTAAAATCAACTAGTTATTTTAACTTCTACATGATTTGACTTGATAACCGCTAAGAAAACCCCATTCACTGTAGTCCCACAATTCCAGAACACTCCCCTCTCCATCTCCAAGAGCATTGGGATTCTTGGTGTTGACATCTCCAGCGATGTCAACTTCCGAGATCATTTACAAGATAAGGTGAAGCTGGCGTCCAAAAAACTAGGTGCACTCAACAGACCGAGGCAGTACTTCACGTCGGGGCTTTACAAGTCGCAAGTTCGGCCCCATATGAAGTACTGCTGCCATCTCTGGGCAGGTGCACCCGGATACCAGCTTAGACCTTTTGACTCGGTTCAACGACGGGCTGTGAGATTGTCGACGATCCCAAACTCACTTGCCGTATCGAACCATTAAGTCTGAGGAGAGACTTTGCCTCCCTGTGTTTGTTCTACCGCTTGTACAATGGGATGTGTTCTGAGGAATTGTTTGAAATGATGCTCACGGCTACTTTCTACCATCGCACCGCTCGCTATTCGCAGGGAATTCATTCTCACACTTTAGAACCGAAATGGACGCGTACAGTGCGGTTTCATAGAAACTTCCTCCCGCGAACGCTTGGGTTGTGGAATGAGCCCCTGCCTAGGTTTTCTCCAAGTACTACAGTATGGGGTTCTTCAAGAAAGAAGTTATTGGATTTTTGAAGGGTCGGCATCGCGCGAGTGATACTTCTGGTGTTGCAAGCGTCCATAGGGCACAGTGACCGTTTACCATCAGGCGGTCCGTGTGCTTGTTTGCCACCTTAGTGGTATAAAAAAAAAAGATTTAACTAAACGGAAAAAAACTAAATTAACAAATATACACGGGTAGCACTTACCATCTAAACAATAAATGTTTTACACACACAAGTACATACGTTAATGCAATAGGAATTTGTAATTATAAAATATAATTTAATTAATTATTGATCAATGTATAAATGAAAATTAATTTTTCAAAATAATAAATAATGTTAGTTGAGTCAAAAATCAAATCTACAGTCGCCATATAGAAATGGTGTGAACTTACAACGACATTAAATGGTGTGAACTTACAACGACATTAAATGGTGTGAACTTACAACGACATTAAATGGTGTGAACTTACAACGACATTAGCGAACAAAAAGTTATAACTTTAGCCAAAACTTTTTCGTAATTTTTTTAATACCGCTAGATGGCTACACTTCTTTTCCCACCATTTGCAATTTGGTGATTTTTATTTTATTACAACAAGTAAGTTGTACTTACGAAAGAAACAAAAAAATGTCTTCGTCGTCAGATGAGTTTATAAATGCGATTCCGCCAGATATTGTTTAATGGGGCTCAAGAAATAAATTAAATCTGTTACCACCGAAGTCTAAAGACAAGTAGGCACTTGACCGCATGCGCCAGTTTTATTGCGGTAATTTAAAGAAGAAAACGAAAAAGTTTATTAATAGAGAATGCCTTAATCAGATTACTTTGGGGAAATTGCCAAAAAATACCATCTACCCTGTGGGCAATTCACTCTATGTTGAAGAGCACTCTGAAGTCCAAACATTCCATCAATATTAAACAATTAATATAAAAAAAAACCCGGTCAAGGCGTTTCGCATTATTTATAAAATGGCAAAAAAAATCACGATTGTTGCATGGGAGCACTAAATATTTTTTTTGTAACTAAATATTCTGTGAATACTTCAAGCGTCTACCTGTTTCCAGTATCAATATAGAGCAAAAACGAGCCAAAAGAATCACGTTCGTTGTATGGGAGCCCCCTTAAATATTTATTTTATTCTGTTATGACATTATACAAGATAAATACAGCCATACTAATATTATAAATGCGAAAGTAACTCTGTCTGTCTGTTACCTCTTCACGCTTACACCGCTGTACCGATTGAGATTAAATTTGGCATGGAGATAGTTAAAGTCCCGAGAAAAGACTTAGGCTACTTGAAAACGTCAAGTGTGAGTAATTTTTTTATATAATTGAAAAGTTACCGTTGAAATCCTACACCAATAACTGAATTTAGAGTGGGTGAAACCGGAGGCAAAAGCCAGTAGTTATATATGTTCAAATTGATGCTCCATTGCGTTCTTTATAGGATTCCGACTCCATCTTCACAAGAGATCCAAGAGATCAAAGTTGTCTCCATGTGCATCTTAATCTTATGGAGCCTGCCTTTGATCACAGATATTTGTACTTTCACTCTCAGCCAGTTAATTTTTTGAGAGTGTGCATTTCCTTTTTTTCCTTAAGAGAATATCATAATATTCTTCATTTGTCAGTTAAATGTTAAACCGAATATGTGTAACGTTACAGACACGGCACGCTGGGCATCGCTGGTAGGAAGTCCGAGAGCCCGCGGCTGACGCGGCGGCTGTTTACCGACACCATGGTGGCGCTGTCGGGCCGGTACTCCATCATGAGGCGGTCGCTCGTCATCTACGACGACCACGGGCCGGTGGCACGCGGCGAGCGGATGGCTTGCTCCATGTCAGTTTACATTACTTCATTTTTATTATTTAGTCAATCAAGCAGCATCCATCATTTAAGATAAGTCTTTGGACAAGCTAAAAAACATTCTTTAGGACTTACTGCATAAGGTTTCTATGACAATCTAGAGATCCCGTGCAAATTTTTTTATGAAGAAAAAACTTATAACAATATAGTTACCACAGTACTTACTCTTACGTTTCACAAACACATAAAACGCCACTCTCAATAAAAGTGTGACGACTGAATTGATCTTTCCTTCTTTTATTTTAACAACTTTTTGTTAATGTATTTTGTAATTTCTAGACGTACGTTTTTTTGAAGTGGCAAACAAGCTTGCAGTTCGCCTGATGGTAAGCGGTCACCGCAGCCTATGGACGATTGCAACACCTGGGGTATCACTCGCGTGTTGCCGACCCTTTAAAAATCTAAAAATCTCTTGAAGAACTACTACTGTAGTCCTGAGAGAAAACCTTGGCTGGAAGCTTATTTCACAACTTAAGCGTTCGCGGGAGGAAGTTTCTCTGAAACTGTATGCGACTACTTCGGTTCTAAAGTGTGGGAATGAATTCCCTGCCGTTGGCGAGCGGTGCGATGGCAGAAAGTAGCCGTGGGCATCCTTTCGAACGATTATTTGGAACACGGTCTTTTAATCCATAATTAGTCCAAACTTCACCAACGTACGGTCAAATTGTGCAGTATCTATTATATAACATGAAGTGTAGTTATGGACACTGTGACGCGCATTTTTCACCGAGGACCTTGATTTATTGACATACTAATTTTGGTTTTGGTGACATTGAAGCTTTTTATAAATGGAAATCACTCATCTCTAAGTCATTGATAGCTATACCTACTTAGTATATTCGTTACTGTAACAACAAGGCAGTTTATATTTTTCGCCAAAAACAGGGATATATATAGGATCATCTAGGTATACAATATTTTATCAGTTGTGAGTCAGAATTGTATGAGTTATAAGCAATGTGTGAAGCTAAGGATGGTGTGCAGAGTGAACGGGCTGAACCATCGCAAGGCTGTGGTGCGGGAGTGGTTCGGCAACGGCGAGCCGGTGTCGGTGGTAGGGCGGCTCGAGGTCACGCAGCAGTCGGAGTACGACCTCGCCAACCTCGAGTTCCGGCTCGAAGGTCTTGAGGACATCGGGGACTTCGCGATACACGTCGTGAGTACGATTTTTACGTTGACCGAGTAAGTGATACAATTTGTTCTTGAGGAAATGTTACAAGCATGTATTTTTGTATCAAAGCCTTGCAAGAAGAAATCCTAAGATGAAAAAAGGAACTTTAGAAAAATAACTCTTAGGGAGAGTAAAGCCTGTGTTAGTTATAAGTGTGTACAGGTTGTCTGGAGAAAGTATTACTGATCGTTATGCCACACATCATTTGTCCATCACAAAAACTCAGCAATATTAAAGTTCTTTTAAATGGGTTATGCATATGACCCATTAAAGTTTGGGAAACCAATTTCTTAAACGTAATTTCTTCTTTTTCTTGAAGTGCCTTTCCATTACTGAAAGTTAGCTGTAAGCTCCTGGTTTAAACCTTACTTTACGGGAAACAATTGAATTTAGGTTAATTGTTATTTGCGTCGAAAGCCAATGTTCAATATTGCACAATATCGTATTATTTTAGACTCCTGTGGAAAGAGACTTGGATTTTCCGTGTGAGAAGAGCAGTCTGCTTGATGTCTTTAATCCCTTCAACGTGTCGAAAAATGGTCTACAGCTTCCAGGACAAGGTAGGTGCTAGCTTGCTAGTTTTTTATGAAATTAAGTTTGGTAGCTTGATTGGCTTCTCAATCATTGCCGAATATATTGTTATAATTCAATTTCAATTTAATTCAATTCATTTTTATTTTGGGACAACATCGATCCAAATTTTTGTTAGTAACAATTTATCCTAAAAACTATGTTAGTACTTAGTAGCTTATACAAATTTAATACAAATACAAATTGAATATTTTATACAACTTACAAATTTAGTTTTTTGTATAAGTTCTCTCAGGTCATCAGGAACCCAATGTCCAAGATATTTAAATTGGTACACTCTACTAAGAGCAATACCATTGAGCTTGATTGGTGGGACTAGAGAGGGACCTTTGGTACCTGCCTTAAAAACCATATTTTCGGTTTTCTTAATATTATAAATTAGACTATGTGAAGTGGCATATGACTCACACACTGCAATTAGTTTGCGTAGAGCGCTGACAGAGGAGGGCAGCAGCACCATGTTGTCTGCATAAATAAAATTGTTCATGCAAACACCATTTATATAGCAACTGACATGCATAATGCGGAGCTCCTCTATCAGCTTATTTACATAAAGACTAAAAAGCAATGGTGAACTCAATCCCCCTTGCCTTACTCCACAATCCAGTCCACACGGTTCTGATAGGTTCTCCGCCTATTTTACACTGTTTTCTTGGTTAAGATACCAATACCTAAAAAGTGCATTAAGCTGGCGGCTTCAGCTCTTATTCAGCTCTTATAACTGATACCAGAATAACTTGAGGATTGTATTAATTCATGTCAGCAGTTATAACTGTGACTAGCTTCTTCATAAAAATAGCTTTGTCATCCCAGACAATGTTATTTACGAAACAAGGCTCTGGCTCTATCTGACATTCATTATTTTAGAATCAATAAAGGAATTATTCAATCTTAATCTTTAGTGTGGTAATTGGTGGTAATAATGAAACAGTTTTATTATTTTTGAATTCTTTGAAGGTACACCTGATCAATTTCCTGTGGGAGCGCTCGGACACCTCGTGGACCAGCCTAAGCCGATTAAACAAGTGTTTACCTTCTACAATGACACCCTGCTCTCTCTTTTCGGGCCCTACAGCATACTAGGACGCTCCATGATTTTGCACAGATTCGTAAATATCGTCTTTTGATGTTTCATTTTATGTTAAAAACTAATCAAGTACGATTCAGGTATGCATCATATTTCTAGAAAATCAAAATGTCACATATTCAGGTCAAGGTGCCAGGTGAACATTGGAAAAACAGTCTGTAGAACAGAAATCAGAACAGAAAATCGAATAATCTACGATGGTTTTTACCTTAATCTATTGCAAAAATCAAACCTATCTTCTTCATTTGTGGTATCCATACTAGATGACTGGAATGTTATTCCTGTGTACGTTTCAGAGTCGGGTTCGTCGTTGGGCGTGCTCCAGCATTGAGCGTGGGTACAGTCCGTCGGAGGGACGGGAGCTGCGCGCCATCGCCTCGTTCCACCATCCGAACGGGTTCGCGTACGGGTACATCCGCGTCACGCAACTCGTGCACAACGACGGCAGCTACAGCGACGCCGTCATTGAGGTCAAGTTGCGGCATCCCGGCGTCCGCGACCGCAACCATGTTAGTGAAACACTATCTACACTACTCGATACTAAGATCTTATATACCATGTTGAGATTACCTGTTTACTGTGGTTGGCATTAACTTATTGATGTGAACACATACACTAAGAATTTATTGAATTGCGAAACGCTCTTTCAAGTTTTATGTTTCTTAACTATGCAATTTGGTTAAAAAAAAATTACAAATAATTAAGAACCATGACAAAAGCAACTTTTTAAAGGTTGTATTCGTTGTTAGACCCATGCATATCATGGCTTTCTTAACAATAGCTGAATTCGAATAGAAAGAAATAGGTCCATGATTAAATTAACCAATCCGAGGTAATTTTGTTTAGCAGGACCCGTGACAATTTTATCTTATATTATTATGTACCTATCATTCCACAATAACAATGACGCATTCCAGACGCTCAACCACAAGTGGGAGATCTTTGTGAACCCGGTGGGAGTGGACGCGACTGTGAAGGTGACCAACACGCGCTGCGTCGCGGGCGGGTACCGGTGGAACCCCTACTTCAATCAACTGGCCGATCCACTCAATGTAACAAACTAACTTTATTCACAAACTAACAACGCTAAAAACTGTAAGGCACTATCTTTAATGGTTTTCAAATTTAATTATCAACATAGATCGTAAATCTTCAAGAGATTCCTCCTGACTCATTACCGGCTTTTGTGATTTATCACTGTTCTCTTGAAATATTATAGTAACTTGTCTCTTGAGTTCCGATTTGGTTTTTTGGACTGTTTGGTTCTTAATTTTGAATAGCTTTGCTTGGTTGCAGCACGAGTTGTACCGACAAGAGTGTGGCGCCGACAACCCGCTGCGGTGCGACGCCGGCGACCTCACCTCGAGACTCGGGCCCATCAGTCAGTCAATCATTTACATTACCCAATTATATTCCACTTTGATTTGTTTTTTGTTTTTTTCAATAATGCTATTTTACAATAATTAATGATTGACCACGTAAAAAGCCGTGAGTAATCGGTTTAAAGTGTTGGGTGTGCACAGGTCTGGGCGGTGAGCGGCAGATGTTCATGGACAGCAACCTACCGCTGGAGGGCCCGGTGTCGGCGATGGGCCGCGCCATCGTCATCTTCGGACCTAAAGGCAGCTCGGAGCGGTTCGCGTGCGCCAACCTCGAACCCGACAGTGATACCATCAAATATTTCAATATAATGAAGCCGCCTAGCTTTATACTGTTCGTACCTTATTACTCTATTACTTATAATATTACTTCTGATAGCAGTGTATATGGACTAAGGTAGTAGTGTATGTCCCGTACATTGTTAATTACAGCAATAAAATTTGAATGTTGTGTTGCCCAATGTTATTTTTTTTTTCATTAGACGGTCGTTCCTAGACGAAGTTCGTCAAGTGATGGGTGTGCCCGAGTGGATGCTTGGAGTGGACTCTCGGCGCTCCCGCGAGATGCACCACGGCTCGTGTCTGCAGATCCTGCTGCATTTCATGGGGCCGCACGCCAATAAGCTCGAATACGACTTCAGCAGGTGAGTCACTGGATGAAGACTGACGCAAGACGAGTGTCTCCAGTCCCCAGCAGAGTTGCGACACGCTCAAATTGTGTACAAAAAAGATCTGTCACATAGCTCCATACAGGGTCATCAGATAAATAATAAACAAAGAAGAGTTATGTAGAACCACAGTTGCATAGCGGTTACACCATGTGCCGAGGACCTGATGTTCAAATACCTTTTTTACCGCTAGACTATTTATTTTAGTAACCATTGTTTGTGCAACTTAGCTGGAGTGGTTAACGTTATTACTAGTAATATGAATAAGTTTAGGAAAAAATAATAATTCAATAACCAAGCTCGTTTCTGTTTTAGTCTGATGGCGTCAGGACAGTTGGACGCACCCAGTATCTACATCCCGGGGTACATCAACCCAAAACGGAAGCGCACTATCGGGTACCGGATGTGCGAGATCACCGACCCCGCCGTTAAGAAGAGTAAGACTTCATTGTCGCCAACATCCTTTTAGAATTAGAAACAAGCCATTTTCTTCTCTAATCTCTACTCTAGCAATTTTAACCTTTGACCGAAATTAAAGTACTGCCTTTTTTCACTCCTAATTAGGTACTAACACCCTTTATTCTGTTAATAGAATGAGTGAGACTAAAGAAGAAATTTTAATATCGGACAAAGGTTAAATTGTTAGAGTAGAGAATAGAGAAGGAAATTCTATTCGAAATAAGTTTATTTTTAACTTTTTAGTTCTGTTTTAACAATATAAAAAAGCTGTTTTAAAAAAAATGTTCATTATGTTATTTTTCTTCCGACTGATTTTGACGTGTACTATACGTACTATATATCTTTACATCTTATACATACCTATGAATATTTTATACTACTACAGTTAAGCCACGGATGCACGTCTAAAATTACTAAATTTTATTGTTTCAGAAAAATCTAGTTTCTTTTCCGGGAATGGTTCGTCTGGCGTCTGCTGTCGCGTCGTGTCGCTGCTGAGCTGGGTGCTCGCGGTTATTGTAATATTGTAATAATCACAAGCTCAACGCAATTATTGTAAAATGTTAATATTTTGTACATATTGTTGTTATTTTTTACCATAATTTTTTAATATTTTTCTTTGTGTTTGTTTTAATACCTATTTACTTGCGGTCGCGTAATATTTTATTGTTACCGTTACCATTACCGTTACGCCGATCATGTTTTGCTCTTAAAGATGGAGCTGCGAAAATATATTGGGTGAGGGATTTGAAAACCTTATTGATAATAAATTATTACAATATGTATAATTAGATATATTTTAACGAAGACGAAAGGTAGCAAACCTACAACGGAGTTGCATAATATTTGTCAAGATGGCGGAAAGTTGACGCATGCGCGCTCGCTCGGTGAAATCAATACTTAGGAACTACACACCTTTAACACAAGTACAACAATGTGTTAAAAACAACAAGATGATTTCTAAATTGACATTTATATTGTTCACTTCTTATATTTATTGTGTGATTGGTAACTTGGAGGGACCGTTCTTATTCTTTGGCCCAAAATCTTTGGAGAAATACAGGAGACCGGCTTTAAAATATATGAACCAGGATGAGTTGATGAGACTGTACGGAGAGCAGGATGCTATCGTTGTGTTCAACAACCAGGACTCCGTGCCCCTTTCAAGCGGGTGCTTCCCCCGACTCAGGAAGATGCTGGAGGGTCAGGGCACGCTGATGCTCCCGCAAGACTTCCTCGATGTACACCCGGATTATATAAGCAACGACACGCAGGTGGGCTTCTTGTTGATAATAGTTTGTTAGGGGCACCTATTAATGTCTATATATACTGGAGGCAGGGGGGAGGGGACTTAAAACTGTTGCTTAGATCTATTCATCATTAACATGTTGTTTAACATGTTGTTATATCATTTACTTGTTTAAACGTCGTGTTACAATACTGCAAAGATTTTGATAAAGTGAAGGGTTTTGACTCGACTTTGAAAATACTGGACACGTAAAACGTAGAAAAAAATTAGATAGTTTCTTTTTAAATGTTAATACGATTTAATTAATGCGCGTTGCTCATATATAGGTAGGTATACTCACTTATACATAGGTAGGTATACTCGCTTATATACAGGTAGGTATACTCACTTATATATAGGTAGGTATACTCGCTTATATATAGGTAAGTATATTCGCTTATATATAGGCACAGTTAACAAAACATTTTTTTTTAATTTTCTAATTTGCCCCCAATAGTCACACTTTCGGTTTTTGTTCACACACATTCATAACTTTACCAAATTCACAGACGAACAGACAGACATACGAGAGACCCTGCCGATAAATTCCGCAATTTTTCAAATCCTAAAAGGTTTCTTCCATCAGAAATGAAGGAAAAAACCTAGGTAAAACAGAAAGTTGCGATATTTGTATGAATATGAACACCTCTAATACAGAATATATTCTGTGCCTTTGATGAGATGAACAATTCCATTACAATCTCCGTAAGAGTAGCCGCTTTCAGTTTTTTAATGCTGATGCAACACATATACTCCAAAAATTAGACTTTACTTAGTTCAAGTTTTTCAGAAGTTGTAATATTGGGCAAAATCCCAAAGCGTATCATAGGTTGGCCGCCATTGGGTTATTCAGATATTCGTAATTTTGGAATCTATTGTTGGTGCGTCAGGAGCTGACGCTGCAGGGTCCGTGGTCGGAGCGCGATGCGCAGATGGCGGGGACCTTCGCGCGTCTCCAGGACATCTACGGGTGGGGCAACGTGCTGGGGATACTCGGTAACTGTCTAATCTTAACACCTACACATAAGCTCATAATACTCAATCCCAAACAATCTATTTCTATTTTAATGCTATTTTTTTGATAATAACTCGAAGAAGTCAATATGACTTAAAGATGTATTGGTCCTGATAAATGAGTTATATGTACTCGCATAGATCCTGATAAATGAGTTCTATGTACTCGTATAGATCCTGATAAATGACTTATATGTACTCGTTTAGATCCTGATAAATGACTTATATGTACTCGTACAGATCCTGATAAATAACTTATATGTACTCGTATAGATCCTGATAAATGACTTATATGTACTCGTATAGATCCTGATAAATGAGTTGTACTTACAGATATAGATCCTGATAAATAAGTTATATGTACTCGTATAGATCCTGATAAATGAGTTATATGTACTTGTATAGATTCTGATAAATGAGTTATATGTACTCGTATCGATCCTGATAAATGACTTATATGTACTCGAATAGATCCCGATAAATAACTTATATGTACTCGTTTATATCCTGATAAATAACTTATATGTACTCGTATAGATCCTGATAAATAACATATGTACTCGTATAGATGCTAAAAAAGGACTTATATATACTCGTATAGATTCCGATAAATGACTTATATATACTCGTATAGATCCTGATAAATAACTTATATGTATTCGTATAGATCCTGATAAATAACTTATATATACTCGTATAGATCCTGATAAGTATCTTATATGTACTCGTATAGATCCTGATAAATGACTTATATATACTCGTATAGATCCTGATAAATAACTTATATGTGCTCGTATAGATCCTGATAAATGAGTTACATGTACTCGTATAGATCCTAATAAATGACTTATATATACTCGTATAGATCCTGATAAATGACTTATATATACTCGTATAGATCCTGATAAATAACTTGTATGTACTCGTATAGATCCTGATAAATAACATATGTACTAGCATACATCCTGATAAATAACTAATATGTACTCGTATTGATCCTGATAAATTAACTTATATGTACTCGTTTATATCCTGATAAATAACTTATATGTACTAGCATAAATCCTGATAAATAACATATGTATTTGTATAGATCCTGATAAATGAGTAACATGTACTCGTATAGATCCTGATAAATGAGTTACATGTACTCGTATACATCCTGATAAGTGAATTGTATGTACTCGTATAGATCCTGATAAATGACTTATTGGTACTCGTATAGATCCTGATAAATAAGTTATATTTACTCGTATAGATCCTGATAAATGAGTTACATGTACTCGTATAGATCCTAATAAATGACTTATATATACTCGTATAGATCCTGATAAATAACTTATATATACTCGTATAGATCCTGATAAATGACTTATATATACTAGTATAGATCCTGATAAATAACTTATATGTACTCGTATAGATCCTGATAAATGACTTATATATACTCGTATAGATCCTGATAAATAACTTATATGTACTCGTATAGATCCTGATAAATGACATATATACTAGTATAGATCCTGATAAATAACTTATATGTACTCGTATAGATCCTGATAAATAACTTATATATACTCGTATAGATCCTGATAAATAACTTATATGTACTCGTATAAATCCTGATAAATGAGTTACATGTACTGGTATAGATCCTGATTAATGATAAATATTCTCGTTTAGATCCTGATAAATAACTTATATGTACTCGTATAGATCCTGATAAATGACTTATATATACTCAAATAGATCCTGATAAATAACTTAAATATACTCGTATAAATCCTGATTAATAACATATGTACTAGCATACATCCTGATAAATAACTTATATGTACTCGTATAGATCCTGATAAATAACTTATATGTACTCGTTTATATCCTGATAAATAACTTATATGTACTAGCATAAATCCTAATAAATAACATATGTATTCGTATAGATCCTGATAAATGAGTAACATGTACTCGTATAGATCCTGATAAATGAGTAACATGTACTCGTATAGATCCTGATAAATGAACAATAGTGAAACATAATTTGTTCCAACAGAAAGTCTAAGTATGTTCTGCAGTTTCATCACATCAGCCTGTTCTAATTTACTGTTGGACATAAACTTCTTCAATGGCGGGCCTCTTTTTCCGGTCCTCTGGCTTTCGCATACAGCCATCATCAACCACTCACAACCATCATCGTACCGTCGTCGGGCAGGAGTGGAGGTCATACTGCTCTCCTGTCTGCTCCACCGGCCATCGGTCCTCCGACAGACGAAACTGACCCATCGCCACTTCAATTTTCTAATAAAAATCGATCACTATGTAGGATCTCTATGCGAAAAAGTAGATTCTCAGGCTCATAAACTATATTAAAAAATAAGGTCAATCCCTTGTTGATTGAGGGCCGGATTAATAGTCGTTTCTAAGTAATGACTTAAGTTATACTTCTGAAAGTCTTACTTTGAGAATTCTAAGCAAAGCCCACTTTTATTTCTATAATAAACAGTACTTAATGCCTTACTTAGCTAAGCCAAGGCTTAGTGAAAGTAACAAGTATTACTTGAGTTTTTTTTTAAATAGAGTGGTGCTGTATATATGCTGATGTAAGTTACAAGTATTATCGATTTTTTTAATAAATGGTTTTATTCAATGGTTTCCATAAGAAGCTTTATTCAAACCTAGTTTTATGGTATTTAAAACAAGTTCTAAACTTTTGGGTGTCTGTAAATCATTTAAAACACGAGTTTTAATTAACTACAAGGCTGTATGGCTTATTACCTTTCACACATTTAAAAAACAAAAAAAAAAACATGTCGTTTGTGGTTATCTTTCAATAAATTTCAATATCTTATATCTAAATCTAAATAATACTTCTTGTGTATAGAATATAGAAATAAAAGTAATTTTGCTTAACGCAAAAGGATTTTCTACAATTTATCCGCTGGCGACAATTTCGCAGTAACCGAAATGGACGTGAGAAAAAAACCTTTCACGGATTTCGAGAAATCGTTAATTATTAATCTCGTAGCTAGCTAAAGCAGGTGTTATTGAAAATAAAAAAACGGATGGAGTAAGCATTCAAAAAAAAACTGCTGCATGGAAAGAAATTTGTGAGGAATTCATTGTTGTTCGAGGATCGCACAAAAGGTAAAATTTGCACTCATGTTTTGTTACCCTAACTTTCTAGCTTTAACATAGTCCTTTGTCATTTTAACGGTGTTCTAACGGAGACTGCCTTTGCAGTGATAGTTCAAACTATTGCAGTTTATGCCATCCCCATTGGCTATTTGTTGTTATTTCTATAATAATAATAAAGTTCTCTGAAAATTCTGTGACTATGCTGTTTGATAATGCCTCAATATTTAAAACAGTCAAAATTAGTCGTTTCACCTGCTGATTATTTGTTTTTCTTTTCAAGGCTGATGTAAAGCAACTGAAAAAATTTTGGTTCAATTTAAAGGCAAAGGCAAGGGAAGCAAAGACTCTAGAAAATCAAAGGAATTATTCTGGTGGTGGTCCAGCTGTTCCAGACATGGATCCCATTCATGAACAGGTGTTCGGCACTGTTTCAAAAATTTTACCTGTTATAAAGATGGCAGATAGTGATTTAATAGAAGGTAATAATTGTATATAGGTACTTGTGCCATAAATTTGAATACAGATTATTTCCAATTTAACATTTTCCTCATGCATGCAGTTGCAGCTTAATCCTCCATTCTTGACATTCAAATTCTTATTTTATTATACATATATTAATATACCATTTAAGCGGAAACATAGAAATTATAGTAATAATGCATATAGAAGTTTGAAAAATCCTTCACATATGAAGACAGCCAGAAACAAGTGCTCATAGATAGACATATACTTCAGTACATAGCCCTGCCCTGCCCTGCCCGGCTTGACTACAACATTTATGTTTCAGAAAAAAGCGATGATGATGATGACACCAATTCATGGATCCACCATAAGAATAGAATCCCTTCTAGTGATATAGGCAAAGCAAGTACCTCACTAATCTCCAGTGTAGTAGAAATTGTTAGTGTGGATAGCAATACTATGGATAGAGTCACGTCTCAGGCAGAATTTATTGAAGAAGCCATGCAGCCACCTGCGCCTATTATAATAAATGATGAAACTATTCAGCCGGCTGCTTCTATAACTTCTGCTGCATTGATTGAAACAGCTGTAATTGGTCCAATCTGCTGGAGGGATGCGCCGGCGTTATACAGAGCCTGCTTCAGTAGAAAATATTAAAAGAAAAATTTTAGAGCAAGATGTTTTGCAAAGGAAGGAAAAGTTTGAAGCAGAGTTCAACCATTTAAAAAATTACATGAAATGGAAATAAATCATAAAAAAAATGTACAAGTTGCTAGAAGATGAAATGATTTTAAAAATAGAAATATTAAAAAAAAATTAAGTGATGGTGAGTAGTACCTATCTCATCTTCGCTTAGTTTAGTTAGTTAGTTATTTCTTAGTCTAGTTTTCTCTAGTAACTTGTATATATTTTTTAAGATTTATATATTTCTATTGCATGTAATTTGTTTATGGTTTTACTCTATTTTAAACTTTTTTCTTCCCAACATCCATTTCTGCTATAAAATTAGCAAGTGTGTATGGGCAAAAACAACATTCTGAACCGCTAATAAAAAATTAACTTAAATAAAATTTTTTATTATATTTTAATAGTAGACTATCCCTGCAGTTTTATCCTCAAAAAACCCATTTTCTTTAGAACTCTTGATCAGAATAAAAAATATTCCAAATTCTTTTTGCCCTATAGCTATAACTGCACCAAAAATCAGATTATACCATTGCTTACAGGTAATGTTAGGAATTATTTTTTTTTGTCTTACAAATATGGATATTTTAAAATGAAAATTATGATTTTCAAAACAAAATATAGCCTATTTTAAACCTTAAAGTTTATTTTTAATATTGAAGGAAGAAATCGGATGACTAGCTAAACTTACAAACTTTACGCCTTTATAATATTACGAATTCATCACAAATTTCTTTTCATGCAGCAGTTTTTTTTGGCTGCTTTCTCTATTTCTTTTTTAATTCTCAATAACACCTGCTTTACCATCTACCAGAATAATAACTAATAATTTTTTTTTAATCTGAAAGGAATTAATTAAAACACATTGTTTTAAAATTTGTTTTTATTTATTTTTCTTAATGTTTCATTTGTGTTCTAATTTGTATATTATGTAAAAGTATACAAAGTGCTTATTATTTCACTTCTGAAAGTTAATCCTTCTGCAGCATGTCTAGTTGCATGAACGGTTGGCTGTATGGGTCTTATGTTAATCAGCTCCTCAAAATATTCATAATCACCCTGAGTTTCATATTTCAAGGCAATATTATGCAAAATACTACATGCTAAAATAATCTTACATGATGTGACTAATTTGTAAGCTAACCCTCTTTGTAAACATGGAAACCTTCTTTTTAACACACCAAAAGTTCTCTTTACCACATTCCTGGTTTTTATTTGCACCTTATTGTATTTTTCACCAGCTACCATTGATGGTGCTCTAAGGGGGGTAAGCATTACACTATTGCAAGCATATCCACCATCTCCAACAATAATACCATCCAACTCTCCATTTACAAGACGTGCATGTACTCGTGAATTCCGAAATATTCGGCTGTCATGTGAACTCCCTGGCCATCTAACCACAATGTCAAAAATGTTCATATCTGGACCGACTACAACCTGAATCAAAATTATTTTGGCATTAATATCGATATAAATATAGACATTACTGTGACTATGTTGAATAAATGTGGCTCAGGACTGCTTTTTTAGGAAATATAATTGTAGACTACATTCAGTAGTAAACATATTCCAGCTAAAATGATGATAATGATTATTGTTTTGCCTCTTTAAAAAGAACAGGTTCCTTTATGGAGGGGCATACAGAAGATAGAAAAGCAGTTGTAACAGCGAGACTACTTTATGGAGGCGTATACAGAAGATAGAAAAGCAGTTGTAACAGCGAGACTACTTTATGGAGGCGTATAAAGAAGATAGAAAAGCAGTTGTAACAGCGAGACTACTTTATGGAGGCGTATACAGAAGATAGAAAAGCAGTTGTAACAGCAAGACTACTTTAGCAAGAAGATTTTCCTGGTCCATTGCATTTCCACATTCAGACCATACTTATGTGCAAATAATATAATTTATTTAATCTATATAAATATTTGGAAATTATACCTGTACATTTATTGAAAACCATCCATGTCTGTTGCGATATGCCTCACTGTGATTAATACCTCGGGGTCGATTAATTTTTATGTGGGTACAGTCGATGGCACCAATAATATTAGGCAGCCCTGGTAGATTTCTATATGAACCCAGTCATTGAAAGTTGTGTTTTATATTATTAAGCTCTTCTCTTGGTGGAAAACATACATATTTAGACAATGATTTGGCTAATTCTGCTGAAACTCTTTTCACTATGAGGCAAACTGTAGGTTGGGATAGGTATGTGATGTCAGAACACACTTTCTGAAATAGACAGAAGTAAAATGGTATAGACGATATTCTAAATATTTACGTGGATCTGAGTAGGGATTTAAGTCAGATGTTATTCTATTTATTCTATTAGGTCATCAATTTCGTCTAAAAAATTAAATAAATTTTCAATATCTGAATTCATGGCTTGTTTATAATAACAGATTAGATGCTTAGACTGTTCTAAATAAAGGAAATCCATTACTCAGGCTTGGCTAAGAATTAGAGCACGCTTAGTCATTGTCTGTGTGTCTTAGTAATGTTTATTATTGCATTTAATAACATTACTCAATCAAAGCCTCTGTCTTAGCAACGATACTTTGGCTAAGCAACGACTATAAATCCGTGAGAGTTGAGATCCCCAGCTTGCTGGTAAAGAGTTGAGGTAGGTCCCCAGCTTGTTGCTGAGTTAAAAGTCTAATCAAAAACACACATTTAAGTATAATTTTATGTATAATTTACATAAACCGTTTAGTCGTTAATTCCTAAATGGTAAATCTACTAAGGCTATGTCGTAATATGCTATGTAACTTTTAAATATTTTTAACCAAAGTTTTATGATTTTATTTCCTAAATTACTTTGTAAACTTTGCTAAATTAATACATAATTTCAAATAACATATTAAACATATCAATGTAGCAAAATATACTAAGTGATTTAGAAAACAATAAAATAAAACTTAGTTCAACAATATTAAACGGTTACTTAGCATATAACAACATAATTTAGTAGATTTATATTGTACCATTTAGAAATTAACTATTAAACGGTTTGGTAACAACACAAGCACGACATATTTAATTGACATAGGTACGCACTGCTTATGAATAAAAATAAAAGATAGCAATATTAAAAAATTTATTTATTTAATCGTATTTTTTAATTATACATACATACGTACATACATACGTACAGAACATTCTAATGAAAACTTATAAAAACCACATTTTTATCATTAATTTTTAAACGTTATCCAACAAATCGAATCAAGATGTGTTTTCATTAAATCTTTTTATTTTTAAGAAGAAGCATCATCATTTGATGCATCCTTAGTTTACTTTGTTCTGCTGCCTCTTCTGTAGGGTCAGGTAAACGATATGTCACTTCCTGGACAAGAGTGGCAGAAACTGATGACCATGGATCGCTATAAGAGGAGGAGCTAGTCGAAGGTGCACGTTTCCGGGGCACAATCGGTCCCGATTTTGAAAACTCTACGGCGCTGCCTATATGTATCCGGCAGTTTTCCTTTCGCAGCAACTTTTTGTGCTGGGCTAAGACTCATAAATGGCGAAAAGTAAACAGGGGCACTTTCTTTTTTGAATACTTTTGTAATTTCATATGCCAACTGATATAATCGAGAACTACTTATTTTAGTATCTGAATCAGCTCGTATAGTTCCCTACTTATTATAATATTGCAGAGCCCCTGTCTTGCTGCATTATTTAAGAGTCCACAGTTTAAAAGCAGTGCTCTGCCTTCATTAGTTGAAGCAAGGTAATTACGGAGGCTCTGAAATTAAAAACAGTGATATAAGACACCAAAGCAACGCTCTTATTCATACATACTAACACACATAAGTCACTAAATAAGTAAATTTACACTAACCGTTTCTGTATCTTGAGTCTCCGTCGTCGTTGCCTCAGTTCCAAAGCAAATAGTTGATTCATTAAATAGATTTGTAAAAGAAACATCTGGACTCAAAATTGTGACATTATCCTGCAAAAGAAAAGTTAAATAAATACAGAAATTGTTATAAATTAAGAAAACTTATAACAACACGCTGTTACCAAATCAAATCAAATCAAATCAAATCAAAGCTTAAACAAAAGCAAAAGAACATTTTGCTTAAAGTAAAAAAAAATGGAAAAAAAGCTTTTGCAATTACTTTAAATCAGTAAAGAGCATAAAAATTGGTTTATAACACACATTGCTCTACCTATTTTAATAGAAAAATGTAAAAAAAATACGTACAGGTGGTACTGTGATGACTTTGAACAAGCGTTTCTTCAGCGTCTTCAACTGGCTGGTCAATGTAACTCGGTGTCCCACCGGCACCGGCGTTACTAGATCCTTCATGTCGTTATCCGATATTAACAATAGGATATCGAGAGTAATGGCATTTTCTAAAACAAAAAGAAAAAAAATATTGACCGCTTTAAGTAATAAAGCGCAGAACTGAATTTTAAAGATCTAAATAATTCAAAATCTTTACAACATTTTTACATTTAGAATTTGAAAAATTTAGGTACCTATAAATGATGACCAGCCAGTGAGACCTGGTTAAAAAATGAATAGGTACATAACGTTCATCGTCTCATCACAATCGAGTGTGACAGCAATTCAGCTTTGTCAACTTAATAGGTAAATATGGAGAAATGTAATCAACAGGTACAACTTACCATTAATTAAACAACCTACCTTTAAGCTTTTCGATGTACATCTCGAGGCCCCACGAACGTAAATAATCTTCGACGGATCTATCTGCCATTGTTGCACTTCTTTAATACTGCAGTTCACTGCACTTTTCACCATAAACTTACTATTCTGTCACGGTTATGTTTTCAAGGGTCTTAACTTGTTGATAGAATCTATTTTCTGTGCTAATACATGCTGGACGACTGAAACAATACAGTGTTCAGTAAATATTAACTAAATCATAAAAGACTTCACCTAAGCTGTTTGGGCTTTACTACCAAAATATATCATAAGTTTGGTAAGATACTACACAACTTTTAGACAATGCTACAATGTTACAAAACTTTGATAAATGCTAGGATACCTACATAACTTTAGTAAACTATTACATAACTTTGGTAAGATACTACACAACTTTTGGACAATGCTACTGTTAGCGACGGACCACACGAAACACATAAATAAGGATAGGATAGGATAGGATATAAGGATTAAAATGTAAACATGTTTAAATAAGGATTTTTTGATAAATAAAGTCGTATTGACACAATAGGGTAGCGCTAAAACGATACGTAAAATAATAAGTTAGTAAGTAAGTTTGTGAATTATATGATAAATAAATAATACTAAGTTGTAACGTTGCAAGTGACGAAAAATAAAGTCACAACAACTAGGATAGAAGTATGTCGTTGCAATGTGAGATAGAGTACATAAGGTTTGCTCAACTATGTACATTTTAAGTAAGAAGGTTAAATAAATAGTAAGATATATAAGAAATAACGTAGAAATAACTTAAGGAAGCGCATGTATTTCGTAAATAATATCTCGTGTAAACTTAGTAACTATAGGTAATGTCAGTAAGGATTTAATATGTAGGATTGTCAAAAATAAAATATACGATGTAAAATAATAGTTTAGGCGTAAATAACATGTAGTGTAAGATATGTACTCAAGCAGAGTTGAGTTAAATTCTTAATAATTCTAAATAATACGTAAATAGTTAAAATCTATCAGTGTAAAATTTGTATTTGTGTATTGTATGAAAAGTAAGAGCGTGAATTTTTACAAAATAAGCAATACGTTGTGGATTACGCTCTTAACCTTTTGCTTAGTTCAACAAACTCCCGCGCACTTTGCCGTGGAGCTACTAGGCCGGGCGTGAATTTTGAAATTATAAGCAATACGCTTGCGAGACGCCCTTTGCATTTTTTGGCTCTTAAAGCCACAGTTTGTGAGATATCTGTATGAATTCTATTTCATAATGTTTGTAAAATTAATAGCTATCTGTAGAAAGTAATTGTAATGTAGAGAAAATTCATTTTTATATTTTAAAATAACAAAAACATGTACCTCCATACAAACGAGTTGTAGACAAGGACGGCAAGAATTGTAAGAGTAGTCTAGCTATAGTTTACAACCGTAACGGTAATTTTATGGCCTGCCGCTTTGTTCGAAATTGTTTAAAACTCGAGCGATCCAGCGGTCATCGTCCATTCCCGATTCGACTCTTGTGTTGTGCGGTCGTGTTTTCGAGCGTCAAGTGCTCTTAGTGTGCTCCGTGCAGTGGTGACTCAGCTGGTGCGCATTCCTGTGTGGTGTTTTGCCTCAGCGCTGACGACCTCGAATTGTTGTTTGGTTTATTGCCCGCAATTCCTGGAAAATCGGCCTGAGTGTTGAAGCGCTGCTCGGCAGTGTGTATTGGCTGGGAAATTGCTTCTCGGCCCGCGCTGAGTGTGTTTGTGCGTTCTTCAACGCGCCCATAACCGAGTGTTTATCGAAGCGATACTGTGCGTTTTTGTGCGTGAGTGTGTGTTCTCGTAGTCGCGGAACTACTACGCATAGCGGTGACCCTCGCTTGCCTCTTTGACTGTTACCGGTTCGCCCGGTCTGAGTCCGGCTTTGTGTTAAATCGCTAGCGTAGTATTTCCGCTTCAGCGGTTCGCCGCTCCGTGCATTCTCGCGTTTTAAGTGTCGATTGCGTTTTAGTTTGTAGAAATCCAGTTCCGAGTGCTCAAGGGCTGGTGGGTGAGATCGTATAGCTCTTTTCAGAGTTGCGGTCTACCTAAAAGTTTCTCGTTTATAAACGTCTCGTTGCTGGGGGGAAACCTAACGGTGACAACGTAACCCCGGCCGTAGGAGTAGGAGTTAGGTACACACCAGGCAATCCGTAGCACTGCGGGGCGCCTGGCCACATTTAGGTATTCTTGCTCCTCGCCAGCAATGGTGGGGAGTCACTAGGCACACAAAAAATCTACACCTCGGTCACTCCCGCGATGGCCGAGCAACTCATCGGCTTGTCCCCGGACCAGCTAGGGGCAATCGTGCAAAATCTTGTTCGCGATCGCCCAGAGCTGGCCCACGCCATCTTCACGGCGTTGGGGCCTGCCCTCACTGCGTCCAGCACAATCGCGCCCTCCCCGTCCGTCTCATTGCGTTCGACTCCGCGCTCTCGCTCGCGCAATCGCTCGCGCTCTCTCTCCCGCGAACCCCGCAATCGCGACCCGCGTCTCGCTCGCCGCGCTCTTCGGGCCCCTGCGCCCATTCGCCCTCCCACTCCGGTAGCCGATGAGACCCCTTCTCGGTCTCTCGCTACCCCGCCCCCCGCAACCTCCGAAACCGCACCCCGGTCTCCAGCAGCCGTAATGTCCGCTGAGTCGGCGTTGTCTGAGGACGACGAAGGCTTCAAAGTGGTTGGCCTGGGAACCAAAAAGGGTAAAAAACGGAAGAAGTCCGCCAAGTCTAAAAAGGCTTCGGCGGCATCCGCTCAGGAGTCTTCTACTCCTCCTCCCTCCGACTCTGAGGCTAAACGCCTCAAAGCGCCTAGCGCTTCCGCGTCCCCGTCCCCGTCCACCTCGGCGGCCAGCCCTGAGCTAGCCGCCATGGACACAACCCCCCCCGCCGCCACCTCTTCGCAGTCCGACTGTCCCACTTCGGGACGGAAGGAAAAATCTCCGCCGCCCATCGTCATCAAAGACAAGGGGGCCTGGCCGAACATTGCTAACGCTATGAAGGCCAAGCGTATCAATTATACGCACGCCCGCAATGATGCCGAGCGCGGCATCAAAGTGCAGGTCCCGACACCGTCAGATTTCCGAAATCTGACGGCCTTCCTCACGGCTCAAAAATATGAGTACCACACGTACTCATTGGCCGAGGAACGCGTTTTAAGGGCAGTCGTAAGGGGAGTCCCTAGGGAATTCTCCACCACGACTGTCCAGGACGACTTAATCGTCCAAGGCCTCCCCGTACGGGAAGTACATCGTATGTACAATGGCCGAAATAAGTCCGAGTGCTACGACATGGTGCTCGTTGTACTAGACCTAACAAAAGAAGGCAAAGCCATCTTTAACATCAAAGATGTTTGCAGCCTCAAAGGCATCAGGGTCGAGACTCCGCACAAGCGGTCGAACCCGAGTCAATGCCACCGATGCCAGCTATATGGCCACGCGCAGCGCAACTGCAGACGCAGACCGCGCTGCGTCAAATGTTTACGCGATCACGCCACTCCGGACTGTGATCGCGATCGCTCAAACGCATCCGACCCGGTCGCTTGCGTACTCTGTGGGAGTGAAGGCCACCCAGCGAATTACCGCGGGTGCCCCAAAGCTCCCAAACAGAGCTCGCGTAAACCCCATCAGGGTAAATCGCGCCCATCCGCCCCCCGCCAACAGGCTCCGCTCGTGCCTGCCCCCCTCCCGGCTGTCAACGCCTGGAGCCGTCCTCCAGCGCTAGTAGCGTCCAAATCGAAGGAGACAGACAAACTTTTGTCTGCTCTCCCCGGGCCCGTCTCAGTTACGGGCATTCCCTACCCCGCCCCTCTGATGTCCCGGGACATCCCGCGTCCAGCGCCCATGAGAAGTGCACCCGCACCTCTCGCGCATACGCGCCTTGCCCCCCCGCGCCCCTCTTTCGCGCTGCCCTGCAATGCCGTTCATACGGCCGAGCAGCAGCAGCACCTCGGCATTCTCGCCGAGATTTCTTGGGCCTTCGACGCGGCCAATTTCGAGATCGTGTTCGCCGAATACGAACAGATCACCGATTTCTCTCAAATGCTCGGCTTCATGGCTAAGCATCGCGATTTCTTCGCCGCCCTCCGCAGGGTAGCTCCAAAACCGTAGAATCAAAATGGATTGCACAACCGCGCGCGAAAAACCCCGGTCCGTCTCCATAGGCTATTTTAACGCCAACGGTCTCCGCAACCAAAGAGAGGAATTATCGCAATTCCTCTCGTCCCAAAAACCGGACGTCTTCCTCATCCAGGAAACGTTCCTAAAGCCCGCTGTCCGTACCCCTTCAATCGCGAACTATCGTACCGTCCGTAATGATAGAACTGCCTCCAATCTCGGAGGCACTCTCATCTATTACAGGCGCTCCCTGCATTGCTCCCCTATCGATCCTCCACCGCTTACGAATTTAGAAGCATCCGTCTGCCGCTTAGCGATGACCGGCCATCAGCCGATCATCATTGCATCGGTTTATCTCTCTCCCCTAAAAGACTTGCTCGAGAGCGACCTTCAGTCGCTCTTAAGTTTAGGCGACGCCGTCATTCTTGCCGGCGACCTAAATTGCAAGCATCGCCGCTGGAACTCTTCTGTAACTTCACAAAGAGGCAGACTCCTCGACGATTTAGTTGACAGACTAAACTTTGACATCATCGCTCCCATGACGCCCACTTACTTTCCCCACAATACTCGGTTTAACCCCGACGTACTCGACATAGCACTTCTAAAGAATGTAAGGCTAAGCTTTCGCTCTATAGAGGTGCTTGACGAACTTGACTCGGACCACCGCCCTGTCGTCCTCCGATTAGGTTTCCCTTCGGACTCTCCTCCCGACACTAGAACCGTGACGGACTGGGATAAATTTGGGCAATTGCTCGAAAATCCCAGCTCGCCACATCTAGATCGCGTTCCCAACGTTATCTCATCCGCGACCGATCTTAACGTAGCTATCGACTCACTCACTAGCCACCTGACCGCCACCGTTGGCGAGTGCTCACGACAGGTGCCGGTTGGTGATTATCACCACCTAATCCTGCCTCAGCACATCAGGTCGCTAATGACTGAGCGTAACGCGGCCCGCCGCGTTCGCGACCGCGCTCCCACTATCGAAAATAAAGCTCGCTTCAACGACTTACACCGCCGTGTAAGAACCGCTGTAGCTGAGCTCCGCGCCCAACGTTTCGGTGATCTTATGGAGAACATTTCTCCTTCTCACCAAGCTTATTGGCACTTAGCCAGAGCTCTAAAATCCGAAACCGCAAACTCTCTCCCTCCGTTAACTCGTCCCAACAATAGCGTTCCCGCGTTCAATGACGACGAAAAAGCGGATTGCCTAGCATCCAGCCTCCAAGCCCAATGTGCCTTAAGCACACAGCCTTTCGATCCCGATCACGTGCGCGAGGTAGACGGCGAAGTGGAGCGCAGAACTTCTCTGCCTCCACAAGACCCCCTGCCCCCTGTCACTGTCGACGAAGTCATACAGGTCATCAAAGACCTACGCCCCCGTAAGTCCCCCGGCGCAGACGGTATCTCTAACGATATCCTAAAGCGCCTCACTCTTCCCCTTATCTGCCTCCTAGTAGCGATCTTTAACGCTGCTATGGAACATTGCATCTTTCCATCTCAATGGAAAGATGCAATCGTTATAGGCATCCATAAGCCCGGCAAAGCTCGTACCGAGCCGTCCTCCTATCGCCCTATAAGTTTACTAAAGGCCCTTGGTAAACTCTATGAACGCCTCCTTCTCGCCCGCCTACGGAACTCTATAGTCTCCAGAGGCATTTTAATAGACGAGCAGTTTGGCTTTCGTGCCAAACACTCATGCGTCCATCAAGTCCTCCGCATAACGGAACATATTCTTACTGGCTTCCAGCCAGCATTAGGTAAGACCCGTCACACGGGCGCTGTCTTCTTCGATGTAGCGAAAGCTTTCGACAAAGTCTGGCACAACGGTTTAATTTTTAAACTGTACAACTTTCAGTTGCCAGATCGTCTCGTGCTCATCATACGAGACTATTTGTCGAATCGTAGCTTTCGCTACAGAGTTGAAGGCACTCTCTCCTCCCCCCGCCCCATAGAAGCAGGAGTCCCGCAAGGGTCCGTGCTCGCCCCCGTCTTGTACCTTCTGTACACTAACGATATCCCAAAAACGATAGGTACCCAATTAGCCCTCTATGCGGACGATACCGCTCTCTATACTACCGATAGGCAAGTGAGTCGAATCACTGAGAGACTCCAATCCGCTATCACCGCCCTAGGCGAGTGGTTTCGGAAATGGAGAATCGAGGTAAATCCCGACAAAAGCTCTGCCGTCCTTTTCACCACAGGCAGCCCTCCGCGGCCAACTTCCCTCTCTCTCTTCGGTCGTGCCATTCCCTGGCAAAATAAGACCAAATATCTCGGTGTGACCATGGATAGACGTTTGAACTTCCACGCTCACACCAAAATAGTCAGAGACCGAGCCGCTTTTGTCCTCGGTCGTCTCTATCCCATGATAGGCAAGTATAGTAAGATGTCGCTTAGAAATAAGCTAAATCTATACACAACTTGCATCCGCCCCATACTAGCTTATGCTAGCGTAGTCTTTGCTCTGTCCAAGCGCAATCTCCACAAACTCCAGACCCTCCAAAACCGCTTTCTCAGAGCGGCCTCTGGAGCCTCTTGGTACGTTCGCAATGCGGACCTACACAGAGACTTCGAACTTCCCACGCATTGCTATCCGCCACTAAAAAGAAAAAGATCCAAGTTGTGCAAAACAAGTCGCTAAGGATAATAACGGGCGCTCCGCGTTACGTCCGCAACGACACAATTGCTAGGGACACTAAGGCAGAGCCGATAGGTGAGTTTATCGCCAGACTGGCCGCCCGGCTGTTTGACATGGCGGACAACAGTGCGCATCCTCACCTAAGGGGCATTGCGCCATTACATGCCCGTCCACCGGAGGGCCGACCTCTCCCTAGGGAGCTAATTCCACTAAAAAACTAAGCCTCTTGCTTAGTTTTTGTATTTCAAATTGCTCAAATTGTTTTTACTATTATCATTTTTGCTCTTTAGATTTTTCGTACTTTCTCGAAATTTTTTCACATTTCTTTTTATTTTTGTTTTATTTATTCCCTGGTTTTATTTTATTTTGGTCTTTTTGTTTATTTCTTTCTTCGCCGCTTTCTAAGTGGCCACTAAAATGCCGACAGAGGGCCTGAAAAGTAGGCCCTCTTTAAACAATCACCGAGGGTGCGCTCACCCTCGAGACTCGCCCGGGTCATGGGGTAAAACATTAGTTCTTACCCCGACACCCGTACCTCTTTTTACCCGACAGGGGTAAAAGAAGATGTCCACGTACGATTCCCCAGTACTTTAAAGACTTGGCAGTCCGCTTTTTCGAGCGTACGCAAAATCACCCGAATAGATTAGTTGTGCAATCCACGACGTACATTCCCCCCGATCGTCCCCGTCGCGGTCGTAAAACTATACTCAGGCGGCCTCGGCACGTACTAACGTCCCCAGATGACGATCTCGCTGTCCGGATAGCGAGATTAGTCTCTACTACGTCGACCCCGAATAGGGCCTCCCTCCAAACACGACGCCGACGTCCCCGGGTTCGTCGGCGCCCACAAGGATACACTAGGTATCAAAGAGTGCCGGGGCGCTTCTCGCCCCCACTCAATCGCAACCGCACCCGCGTAACGGGGAACTCCCCTCCTGGCGGTGACTCACCTTCGGGTTCGAGACTCACGCCGGTCGAAGGGACGCCCCCGAGAGCGACAACCCAAGCCGAGGCTTGAGCCTTGAGCGTTGGGCGCTATATGGGCTGAGGCTCCTTCAGAGTCTCGCCCCAAAAGTCCGGTGAAGCAGTAATGGCTGCAACAGCCAACTGCATAGTCAGCTCAGAAAAAAAAAAAAAAAAAAAAAAAAAGGTCATCGTCAGTTCGCAGTCGCAGTTCGCAGCAAGAAATCAAGAAAGGAAGAACCAACAATCAAGGAAGAAACTCTGCAAGAAAATAAGTGCTCAATTGAAGGTTCCAGAAAGAAACGCTGCTAGGAAAAAGGAAGAAACTCTGCTAGAAATTAAGTGTAAAATAAGTGCTCTAGTGTAAATAAATTCTTCACAAGAAGACTCAGCTTCACTTCGGCTATTTTATTTTGCGCTCAAGAAATCTTCGTGGTCAGCGGTTCACAAGTGCGACACCCGGCTTCACCCGTCCGGCCCGCAATACGGTCGCCCACAACATACAGTCCACTATAAACACGTCAGTGGCCTAGTCTAGTAGCTAGCTACCGTACGGTTGTCTAATTTCTACGGCGCTTCGTTGTCGTAGCTTCGTTTTAGCAACCGAGGAAGCTAGCCTACGCCCGTCGCCGCTGTGCGTGTTCGTAACAATTTTCTGGTCCTGTCGAGCCGGATTTGGGAAAAAAGAAGCCGTCAACATGCCGACCACAAGATCCGAGTCATCGCGTTCCAAGACGACCGAGTCAACCCAGACGAAGACTACTGGAGAGAGCAGCGGTACATCGAGAGATTGGAGCCAGTGCACGCCTACCGAAACTAGTACTGACGTTACCAGTCAGTCTACGAAGACAATAAGGACAGCCCCCCCCAGCACCAGTGCAGAAGAGTCCGGGGAGCTGAATATCGTAGCTGACACCAACAACGCAGTACCAGCCAGGCCTGCATTGCCACCGCCTGCACCGCTGCCCAAAGAAAAGGGTACAACGAATGGTCAAGTCCAAAGGAGGAACCGTGACATCGATACGCAGTCCGTCCGCTCAAACAAGAGAAGACAAGCGGAGGCTCGTGCTAGAATGGAGCTGGCTCGTAAAGAAGTTGAGCTGGCTCAAGCCAAACTAAAGCTAGCAGAAGTGGAAGCCGAGTCCGAAGAAGAAGAAGAAATAGAGATCTTCGAAAGGACCCATGAAGTGGAGGAATGGCTTGTCCAAACTGAAGAGAGGCAGGACAAGCGAAGACATCATCACGAAAGGCCAGCTCCAACCAAAGAAAAGAAGAGCGACATCCAAGAGCTGGCCCAAGCTATCGCTAAGCTCACCGAAAAGACTCCAGACACAGCAGCAGCATCCAGATTCACCGAACTTCCATACTTCAATGGCAATTGTGAAGAATGGCTGGCTTTTAGAAGGTCATTTGAGGATACAGCTCCATCCTTGTCCAACGTGCGGAATCTGGCACGTTTACGAAGGGCAGTCCAAGGAAAGGCAAGGGAAGCTGTACAAAGCCTGCTATTCACCGCCGAAGATCCGAAGGAAGTCATGACGGGACTGGAAGCAAGATTCGGAAGACCTGGAGCCCTGGCCTTAGCTGAGCTAGAGAAGATGAAGAGTCTACCAAGGGTCAATGAAAACCCAAGCGACATCTGCCAGTTTGCAAGCCGGGTCCGAAATGCAGTAGCAAGCATCAAAGCACTGAAGAAGAGTCAATACCTCAGCTCTCCTGAAACATTGAAGAGCCTAACTGAAAAGATGCCGTCTTCTATGAAGTTCCGTTGGTTTGCGTACCATCGAGAAAGAAGGGATGAAGAGATGCCTGAGCTCATCCTACTGGACGCATTCCTCGGACTAGAAGCCGACATCTGTGGGGACTTTGCTCCACCTGAAGAGCTGAGGAGGACTTACAAGGTGGTTCCACCACAACCAAGGAAGCCCTGGGAACCCACAAGCGTACCGAAGAGAAATTGGGAACCAGAGCACAAACCAATAAACAACGTACGGGAGCCGCCTCAAGAAAGAAAGAAAATTGCCTGTACGGGATGCGAAGGCGATCATTACTTGCTTGACTGCAAAACTTTTAAAGAGGCTGACCTGAATGGAAAATGGGACATAGCGAAGAAAACAAGGACATGCTTCAAATGCCTACGCTTCCGGCACTCAAGGTTGAATTGCAAGGCGCCGGTATGCAAGAAGTGCGGCAGATGGCATCACACGTCCCTCCATTCAGAGAAGCCGCCAAACAGAGCAGAAGCACCAGGCACCAGTCAGTGTTACCAACTGGGCCAGCAAGAAGGAGAAGAAGCTGAAGAAAAAATTGCTTCAATCCATACAACAATAAGTAACGAAAAGGTCTACTTAAAAATAATGCCAGTAGACGTATATGGACCGAAGGGGCATGCCAGGGTCTTGGCGCTTCTGGACGAGGGCTCAACGGTGTCACTATTGGACTCAAAGGTTGCTGAACAAATCGGAGTCAATGGGAAGAAAGAGACTCTGACAATAGAAACCGTTGGCGGAAAAATAATTAAGAAAAATAGCTCCGAACGTCTGAAAATTAAAATTAAAGGGGCCTACAGAAGAGACAAGAGGGCAATTGAACTTCGAACGATGGAGGACCTTAAGCTGTCGCAACAGAAGGTGGCAATAGAGGACATCCGTAACTGCCAGCATTTAAGCGCTATTAAGGATCAGCTGGTCTACGATAAAGAAGAGCCCAAACTGCTTATCGGGCAAGACAACTGGGGACTCATAGTAACAAGAAGGTTGAAGAAGGGGAAGAAGTCTGAGCCCGTAGCCTCACTCACCAGTCTCGGGTGGGTGCTACATGGCTGTGACGCTGCTTCAACAGTAGCCGTGCATTTTGTCAACCACTGTCGCATCTCGAACGAAGAGGAGATCAATGAGATCGTTCGAGACTTCTTTAAATTAGAGTCCCTGGAGATTGAAGCCAAGCTGCCGAGCCATGACAGCGACAGAAGAGCCCTGGAAGTCCTGGAGAAGACAACAAAGAAATTGCCTGATGGGCAATACGAAACTGGGCTTCTGTGGAAGAAAGAAGATGAAGTTCTTCCAAACAACTGCAAGCAAGCCTTCAGGAGATTGGAAATCGTTGAAAAGAAGCTGGATCAAAACAAAGAGTTGAAAAAGGAATATGAGATCCAAATGACCAATCTCCTCGCAAAGGGGTACGCAGAGAAGGCACCGTGTAACGGCACTGATGGAAGAACATTCTATCTTCCACACTTCGCTGTCGAACACCCAGTAAAAAAGAAGCCCAGAATCGTCTTCGATGCAGCAGCCAAGTTCCAGGGAAAGAGCTTAAATGATGCTCTTCTGCCCGGTCCAGATCTACTCCAATCACTGTTTGGAGTATTGCTGCGCTTCAGAGAGGGGCCAATTGCAATAATGGCCGACATACAAGACATGTTCCTCCGCATTAAAATTAGACAAGAAGACAGGGACAGTCTGAGGTTCCTTTGGCGCGGAAAAGGAAGAAAAGAGAAGCCAGAGGAATATAGAATGACTTCTGTAATTTTTGGTGCTGCCTCATCACCAGCCACGGCAATCTACGTAATGAACAAGAATGCTGAAGAGTACCAGGAGACCCGCCCAGCAGCAGTTAAGGCGATAAAAGAGAATCATTACATGGATGACTATCTTCAAAGCTTCCAGTCTGTTGAGGAAGCAAGAAGAGTATCAGCAGAAGTTAAGGATATCCATGAGCGGGCGAGTTTCCACTTGAAGGGATGGGCAAGCAATAACCCAGAAGTGCTCAAAGGTTACCGAGAGAAAAATGAAAGCGCCAACCTTGAGCTTACCAAAGAAGAAAAGACACTGGGCCTGAGGTGGCTCACAGAAGAAGATGCCTTAGCCTTTAACATTGGGCTACGTAATACGCCAACAGAAATATTAGATGGCAGAAGGGTTCCCACAAAAAGAGAAGTCACGAGCGCCGTGATGTCAACATTCGATCCCATGGGCTTCGCTACGCCAGTCCTGATCCAAGGGAAGAAGTTGATTCAAGAAATTTGGCGAACACAGATTGGCTGGGATGAGAAAATACAAGAAGGCCAACAAGAAGCCTGGCAAAGGTACATAAAGGAAGTCGCTACCTTGGACAAGTTGAGGATACCAAGGTGCATTTCGCCATGCCAGAGAGAAGAGCAGCTGCACACCTTCACAGACGCTAGCGAAGAGGCATACGCGGCGTCTGTATATTAGAGGACCAGAGGACCTGAGGGTGAAACACACGTCGTGCTCGGGCTGGAAAGGCAAGGGTCTCGCCGACAAAACCAGTCTCAATCCCGAGGCTGGAGCTACAGGCGGCTTTATTGGGAAGCAGACTAGCAGCCACCGTGGAGAAAGAGCTCAACCTCATGGTCACTCAAAAGACGTACTGGAGCGACTCAAGCACAGTACTTCAGTGGGTGCAAGCTGACCCAAGAAGATTCAAGACGTTCGTGGCTCATCGATTGGCAGAAATTGAAGAACTAACAAAGCCACAGGAGTGGAGATGGGTTCCAACGAAGATGAATCCGGCTGATGACGCTACACGGAATACGCCTAGCGACTTCAATCACACTGCTAGGTGGTTCCAGGGCCCAGAATTCCTAAGGCGAGGCGAAGAAGAGTGGCCCGCCAAAAAGTTTGGTTTGGCCAAGGGTGAAGACCTGGAAGAAAAGGCAAGTCACAAGGTCACCACCATTAAGGCAGTAGAAAAGGAAACACCAGACTTAGGAAGATTCTCGAACTGGAGGAAACTGGTCAACACCATGGCAAGGGTGTTTCAGTTTATCGATGTCCTGAAAAAGAAAGTCGAGAGGGTCAACACAGCGCGAGACAAGGACGTCACATGGAAGCCGCACAATAAAAATAAGAAGAAAGCACAAGCCAAGCCGGTGATTGAAAGAAAGAAGGAACACAATTTTATAAAAATTGAAGAGGCTTTCCAAAAAAAGGCAGAAGAATATTTAATTAAAAGAAGCCAAAGTGAAAGCTTTACAAAGGAAATGAAATGCTTAAAAGAAAACAAGCCATTGGAAAACGCAAGCCGCCTACGAAAAATCGACGTTTATCTAGGCAGCAACGAAAAGATAAAACTGCGCAGTCGAACAAGAAAGTTCACGTTTAAAAACGCAGTAAATAACCCACCCGTAATAGATGGGAAACATAAGATAGTACAACTGATAATTCAGTACTATCACAGAAGGTTTTTACACGGTAACACTGCAACCGTAATGAACGAGCTGCGGCAGAAGTATTGGATTTTGGGCCTAAGGACAGCGGTAAAAGCAGTCATTTACCAATGTCAATGGTGCAAAGTCAGGAAAGGTTCGCCGCAGATCCCGCCCACTGGAGACCTGCCCGGGGAAAGGCTACAACATCACGCGTATCCTTTCTCCAATGCAGCCGTGGACTACTTCGGGCCAATGCAGGTCACCATCGGCAGGAGAACAGAGAAGCGCTGGGGAGCGCTCTTCACCTGCCTAACGACAAGGGCAGTACATTTAGAGCTAGTGCCATCACTAAGCACTAGCTCCATGATCATGGCGCTGCGAAGAATGGCAGCGAGAAGAGGAATGCCAAAGGTCATCTTCAGCGACAACGGGACAAACTTCGTCGGAGCCAACCGAGAATTGGAAGAAGCAGCCCTAGAGAAAGGTATAAGGTGGAAGTTCATACCACCAGGAAGTCCAAATATGGGGGGCGCATGGGAAAGGATGGTACGCTCCGTGAAGACGTCGCTGGCCGCAGTACTGCACGAAAGAAGTCCGCCAGAAGAGGTACTGCACACACTGATGACAGAGGTGGAACACGTCGTCAACTCGCGTCCGCTCACCGAACTCAGCATGGAGCCGGACGATGAAGAAAGTTTGACGCCTAACCACTTTCTGATTGGAAGGTCCTGTGGAACGATGGCACCTGGCGAGTTCACCGATCACGAACTAGTCGGAAAAGCCAGCTGGAGGACTGCACAGCGACTCACCGATCACTTCTGGAGAAGGTGGATCAAGGAGTACCTGCCGACGCTGATGCCGAGAAAGATCAGCGGAAGGACTACGAGCGACCCAGAGGAAGGCGACGTGGTACTCATCGTGGATGCAAACCTGCCACGAAACTCATGGCCACGTGGCAAGGTGCTGAAGGCGTACCCAGGACCAGACGGAAGAGTGAGGATCCTGGACATCCAGACGAATGGAGGAGTGCTGCGCCGCCCGAGTCGCCGTGTCGTCGTGTTGGTTCCAGCTACATCGTCGCCGCAACAGGATGGAGTGCTTCGCACTGCGGGGGAGAATGTTAGCGACGGACCACACGAAACACATAAATAAGGATAGGATAGGATAGGATATAAGGATTAAAATGTAAACATGTTTAAATAAGGATTTTTGATAAATAAAGTCGTATTGACACAATAGGGTAGCTCTAAAACGATACGTAGAATAATAAGTTAGTAAGTTGTAAGGTTTGTGAATTATATGATAAATAAATAATACTAAGTTGTAACGTTGCAAGTGACGAAAAATAAAGTCACAACAACTAGGATAGAAGTATGTCGTTGCAATGTGAGATAGAGTACATAAGGTTTGCTCAACTATGTACATTTTAAGTAAGAAGGTTAAATAAATAGTAAGATATATAAGAAATAACGTAGAAATAACTTAAGGAAGCGCATGTATTTCGTAAATAATATCTCGTGTAAACTTAGTAACTATAGGTAATGTCAGTAAGGATTTAATATGTAGGATTGTCAAAAATAAAATATACGATGTAAAATAATAGTTTAGGCGTAAATAACATGTAGTGTAAGATATGTACTCAAGCAGAGTTGAGTTAAATTCTTAATAATTCTTAATAATACGTAAATAGTTAAAATCTATCAGTGTAAAATTTGTATTTGTGTAATTGTATGAAAAGTAAGAGCGTGAATTTTTAAATAATAAGCAATACGTTGAAGATTACGCCCTCAAACTTTGCTTAGTTCAACAAACTCCCGCGCACTTTGCCGTGGAGCTACTAGGCCGGGCGTGAATTTTGAAATTATAAGCAATACGCTTGCGAGACGCCCTTTGCATTTTTTGGCTCTTAAAGCCACAGTTTGTGAGATATCTGTATGAATTCTATTTCATAATGTTTGTAAAATTAATATCTATCTGTAGGAAGTAATTGTAATGTAGAGAAAATTCATTTTTATATTTTAAAATAACAAAAACATGTACCTCCATACAAACGAGTTGTAGACAAGGACAGCAAGAATTGTAAGAGTAGTCTAGCTATAGTTTACAACCGTAACGGTAATTTTATGGCCTGCCGCTTTGTTCGAAATTGTTTAAAAACTCGAGCGATCCAGCGGTCGTGGCCATTCCCGATTCGACTCTTGTGTTGTGCGGTCGTGTTTTCGAGCGTCAAGTGCTCTTAGTGTGCTCCGTGCAGTGGTGACTCAGCTGGTGCGCATTCCTGTGTGGTGTTTTGCCTCAGCGCTGACGACCTCGAATTGTTGTTTGGATTATTGCCCGCAATTCCTGGAAAATCGGCCTGAGTGTTGAAGCGCTGCTCGGCAGTGTGTATTGGCTGGGAAATTGCTTCTCGGCCCGCGCTGAGTGTGTTTGTGCGTTCTTCAACGCGCCCAAAACCGAGTGTTTATCGAAGCGATACTGTGCGTTTTTGTGCGTGAGTGTGTGTTCTCGTAGTCGCGGAACTACTACGCATAGCGGTGACCCTCGCTTGCCTCTTTGACTGTTACCGGTTCGCCCGGTCTGAGTCCGGCTTTGTGTTAAATCGCTAGCGTAGTATTTCCGCTTCAGCGGTTCGCCGCTCCGTGCATTCTCGCGTTTTAAGTGTCGATTGCGTTTTAGTTTGTAGAAATCCAGTTCCGAGTGCTCAAGGGCTGGTGGGTGAGATCGTATAGCTCTTTTCAGAGTTGCGGTCTACCTAAAAGTTTCTCGTTCATAAACGTCTCGTTGCTGGGGGGAAACCTAACGGTGACAACGTAACCCCGGCCGTAGGAGTAGGAGTTAGGTACACACCAGGCAATCCGTAGCACTGCGGGGCGCCTGGCCACATTTAGGTATTCTTGCTCCTCGCCAGCAATGGTGGGGAGTCACTAGGTATTCACAAGCTACACCTCGGCCACTCCCGCGATGGCCGAAGAACTACTCACTGGCATGTCCCGGGACCAGATAGGGGAGATCATAAGGTTATGCCTTCGTGATCACTCAGATCTGGTCCGAGCCTACGCTTTCCAGGCTGTGGCTGCCCACGAAACGTCCGACAATTCGGTACCCTCCCAATGTTCGCCGCCGCGTGCCCCGTCCCGTTCGCGTTCTCGCTCACGCACTCGCTCGCGCTCTCTCTCCCGCGAACCCCGCCATCGCGACCCGCGTGTCGCTCGCCGCGCTCTCCGGGCCCCTGAGCCCATTCGCCCTCCCACTCCGGTAGCCGATGAGACCCTTACTCGGTCTCTCGCTACCCCGCCCCCCGCAACCTCCGAAACCGCACCCCGGTCTCCAGCAGCCGTAATGTCCGCTGAGTCGGCGTTGTCTGAGGACGACGAAGGCTTCAAAGTGGTTGGCCTGGGAACCAAAAAGGGTAAAAAACGGAAGAAGTCCGCCAAGTCTAAAAAGGCTTCGGCGGCATCCGCTCAGGAGTCTTCTACTCCTCCTCCCTCCGACTCTGAGGCTAAACGCCTCAAAGCGCCTAGCGCTTCCGCGTCCCCGTCCCCGTCCACCTCGGCGGCCAGCCCTGAGCTAGCCGCCATGGACACAACCCCCCCCGCCGCCACCTCTTCGCAGTCCGACTGTCCCACTTCGGGACGGAAGGAAAAATCTCCGCCGCCCATCGTCATCAAAGACAAGGGGGCCTGGCCGAACATTGCTAACGCTATGAAGGCCAAGCGTATCAATTATACGCACGCCCGCAATGATGCCGAGCGCGGCATCAAAGTGCAGGTCCCGACACCGTCAGATTTCCGAAATCTGACGGCCTTCCTCACGGCTCAAAAATATGAGTACCACACGTACTCATTGGCCGAGGAACGCGTTTTAAGGGCAGTCGTAAGGGGAGTCCCTAGGGAATTCTCCACCACGACTGTCCAGGACGACTTAATCGTCCAAGGCCTCCCCGTACGGGAAGTACATCGTATGTACAATGGCCGAAATAAGTCCGAGTGCTACGACATGGTGCTCGTTGTACTAGACCTAACAAAAGAAGGCAAAGCCATCTTTAACATCAAAGATGTTTGCAGCCTCAAAGGCATCAGGGTCGAGACTCCGCACAAGCGGTCGAACCCGAGTCAATGCCACCGATGCCAGCTATATGGCCACGCGCAGCGCAACTGCAGACGCAGACCGCGCTGCGTCAAATGTTTACGCGATCACGCCACTCCGGACTGTGATCGCGATCGCTCAAACGCATCCGACCCGGTCGCTTGCGTACTCTGTGGGAGTGAAGGCCACCCAGCGAATTACCGCGGGTGCCCCAAAGCTCCCAAACAGAGCTCGCGTAAACCCCATCAGGGTAAATCGCGCCCATCCGCCCCCCGCCAACAGGCTCCGCTCGTGCCTGCCCCCCTCCCGGCTGTCAACGCCTGGAGCCGTCCTCCAGCGCTAGTAGCGTCCAAATCGAAGGAGACAGACAAACTTTTGTCTGCTCTCCCCGGGCCCGTCTCAGTTACGGGCATTCCCTACCCCGCCCCTCTGATGTCCCGGGACATCCCGCGTCCAGCGCCCATGAGAAGTGCACCCGCACCTCTCGCGCATACGCGCCTTGCCCCCCCGCGCCCCTCTTTCGCGCTGCCCTGCAATGCCGTTCATACGGCCGAGCAGCAGCAGCACCTCGGCATTCTCGCCGAGATTTCTTGGGCCTTCGACGCGGCCAATTTCGAGATCGTGTTCGCCGAATACGAACAGATCACCGATTTCTCTCAAATGCTCGGCTTCATGGCTAAGCATCGCGATTTCTTCGCCGCCCTCCGCAGGGTAGCTCCAAAACCGTAGAATCAAAATGGATTGCACAACCGCGCGCGAAAAACCCCGGTCCGTCTCCATAGGCTATTTTAACGCCAACGGTCTCCGCAACCAAAGAGAGGAATTATCGCAATTCCTCTCGTCCCAAAAACCGGACGTCTTCCTCATCCAGGAAACGTTCCTAAAGCCCGCTGTCCGTACCCCTTCAATCGCGAACTATCGTACCGTCCGTAATGATAGAACTGCCTCCAATCTCGGAGGCACTCTCATCTATTACAGGCGCTCCCTGCATTGCTCCCCTATCGATCCTCCACCGCTTACGAATTTAGAAGCATCCGTCTGCCGCTTAGCGATGACCGGCCATCAGCCGATCATCATTGCATCGGTTTATCTCTCTCCCCTAAAAGACTTGCTCGAGAGCGACCTTCAGTCGCTCTTAAGTTTAGGCGACGCCGTCATTCTTGCCGGCGACCTAAATTGCAAGCATCGCCGCTGGAACTCTTCTGTAACTTCACAAAGAGGCAGACTCCTCGACGATTTAGTTGACAGACTAAACTTTGACATCATCGCTCCCATGACGCCCACTTACTTTCCCCACAATACTCGGTTTAACCCCGACGTACTCGACATAGCACTTCTAAAGAATGTAAGGCTAAGCTTTCGCTCTATAGAGGTGCTTGACGAACTTGACTGGGACCACCGCCCTGTCGTCCTCCGATTAGGTTTCCCTTCGGACTCTCCTCCCGACACTAGAACCGTGACGGACTGGGATAAATTTGGGCAATTGCTCGAAAATCCCAGCTCGCCACATCTAGATCGCGTTCCCAACGTTATCTCATCCGCGACCGATCTTAACGTAGCTATCGACTCACTCACTAGCCACCTGACCGCCACCGTTGGCGAGTGCTCACGACAGGTGCCGGTTGGTGATTATCACCACCTAATCCTGCCTCAGCACATCAGGTCGCTAATGACTGAGCGTAACGCGGCCCGCCGCGTTCGCGACCGCGCTCCCACTATCGAAAATAAAGCTCGCTTCAACGACTTACACCGCCGTGTAAGAACCGCTGTAGCTGAGCTCCGCGCCCAACGTTTCGGTGATCTTATGGAGAACATTTCTCCTTCTCACCAAGCTTATTGGCACTTAGCCAGAGCTCTAAAATCCGAAACCGCAAACTCTCTCCCTCCGTTAACTCGTCCCAACAATAGCGTTCCCGCGTTCAATGACGACGAAAAAGCGGATTGCCTAGCATCCAGCCTCCAAGCCCAATGTGCCTTAAGCACACAGCCTTTCGATCCCGATCACGTGCGCGAGGTAGACGGCGAAGTGGAGCGCAGAACTTCTCTGCCTCCACAAGACCCCCTGCCCCCTGTCACTGTCGACGAAGTCATACAGGTCATCAAAGACCTACGCCCCCGTAAGTCCCCCGGCGCAGACGGTATCTCTAACGATATCCTAAAGCGCCTCACTCTTCCCCTTATCTGCCTCCTAGTAGCGATCTTTAACGCTGCTATGGAACATTGCATCTTTCCATCTCAATGGAAAGATGCAATCGTTATAGGCATCCATAAGCCCGGCAAAGCTCGTACCGAGCCGTCCTCCTATCGCCCTATAAGTTTACTAAAGGCCCTTGGTAAACTCTATGAACGCCTCCTTCTCGCCCGCCTACGGAACTCTATAGTCTCCAGAGGCATTTTAATAGACGAGCAGTTTGGCTTTCGTGCCAAACACTCATGCGTCCATCAAGTCCTCCGCATAACGGAACATATTCTTACTGGCTTCCAGCCAGCATTAGGTAAGACCCGTCACACGGGCGCTGTCTTCTTCGATGTAGCGAAAGCTTTCGACAAAGTCTGGCACAACGGTTTAATTTTTAAACTGTACAACTTTCAGTTGCCAGATCGTCTCGTGCTCATCATACGAGACTATTTGTCGAATCGTAGCTTTCGCTACAGAGTTGAAGGCACTCTCTCCTCCCCCCGCCCCATAGAAGCAGGAGTCCCGCAAGGGTCCGTGCTCGCCCCCGTCTTGTACCTTCTGTACACTAACGATATCCCAAAAACGATAGGTACCCAATTAGCCCTCTATGCGGACGATACCGCTCTCTATACTACCGATAGGCAAGTGAGTCGAATCACTGAGAGACTCCAATCCGCTATCACCGCCCTAGGCGAGTGGTTTCGGAAATGGAGAATCGAGGTAAATCCCGACAAAAGCTCTGCCGTCCTTTTCACCACAGGCAGCCCTCCGCGGCCAACTTCCCTCTCTCTCTTCGGTCGTGCCATTCCCTGGCAAAATAAGACCAAATATCTCGGTGTGACCATGGATAGACGTTTGAACTTCCACGCTCACACCAAAATAGTCAGAGACCGAGCCGCTTTTGTCCTCGGTCGTCTCTATCCCATGATAGGCAAGTATAGTAAGATGTCGCTTAGAAATAAGCTAAATCTTTACACAACTTGCATCCGCCCCATACTAGCTTATGCTAGCGTAGTCTTTGCTCTGTCCAAGCGCAATCTCCACAAACTCCAGACCCTCCAAAACCGCTTTCTCAGAGCGGCCTCTGGAGCCTCTTGGTACGTTCGCAATGCGGACCTACACAGAGACTTCGAACTTCCCACGATTCCCCAGTACTTTAAAGACTTGGCAGTCCGCTTTTTCGAGCGTACGCAAAATCACCCGAATAGATTAGTTGTGCAATCCACGACGTACATTCCCCCCGATCGTCCCCGTCGCGGTCGTAAAACTATACTCAGGCGGCCTCGGCACGTACTAACGTCCCCAGATGACGATCTCGCTGTCCGGATAGCGAGATTAGTCTCTACTACGTCGACCCCGAATAGGGCCTCCCTCCAAACACGACGCCGACGTCCCCGGGTTCGTCGGCGCCCACAAGGATACACTAGGTATCAAAGAGTGCCGGGGCGCTTCTCGCCCCCACTCAATCGCAACCGCACCCGCGTAACGGGGAACTCCCCTCCTGGCGGTGACTCACCTTCGGGTTCGAGACTCACGCCGGTCGAAGGGACGCCCCCGAGAGCGACAACCCAAGCCGAGGCTTCCCCCGCGGGAAGCCCTTGAGCGTTGGGCGCTATATGGGCTGAGGCTCCTTCAGAGTCTCGCCCCAAAAGTCCGGTGAAGCAGTAATGGCTGCAACAGCCAACTGCATAGTCAGCTCAGAAAAAAAAAAAAAAAAAAAAACGGTCGTGGTCAGTTCGCAGTCGCAGTTCGCAGCAAGAAATCAAGAAAGGAAGAACCAACAATCAAGGAAGAAACTCTGCAAGAAAATAAGTGCTCAATTGAAGGTTCCAGAAAGAAACGCTGCTAGGAAAAAGGAAGAAACTCTGCTAGAAATTAAGTGTAAAATAAGTGCTCTAGTGTAAATAAATTCTTCACAAGAAGACTCAGCTTCACTTCGGCTATTTTATTTTGCGCTCAAGAAATCTTCGTGGTCAGCGGTTCACAAGTGCGACACCCGGCTTCACCCGTCCGGCCCGCAATACGGTCGCCCACAACATACAGTCCACTATAAACACGTCAGTGGCCTAGTCTAGTAGCTAGCTACCGTACGGTTGTCTAATTTCTACGGCGCTTCGTTGTCGTAGCTTCGTTTTAGCAACCGAGGAAGCTAGCCTACGCCCGTCGCCGCTGTGCGTGTTCGTAACACTAGGATAGCTGCATAACTTTAGTAAACTATTAGATAACTTTGGTAAGATACTACACAACTTTCGGACAATGCTACAAAACTTTAATAAATGCTAGGATACCTACATAACTTTGATAAACTATTACATAATTTTCGTAAGATACTACACAACTTTTGGACAATGCTACAAAACTTTGATAATGCTAGGACAACCTGTTAAGGTACCTAGACAATGTCAATAGGTACAAAAAATTCAAAAAATAATTTCAGCCTCACTGTTGTCGCTTTTGATATCTACATAAGGTATATAACTGTCAATCTATATTTCCCATCAACCAACACTACTTCAAAGTGTTTGTATGGTTGTTATAAAAATACCGCATAAAAACTGGAAAAAATAATGTGAAAATACTCAATATTTATATTTTACTAGCTTTGTACCGCCGTTATAACCGCGAAAAATCGATAACCGTGGGAAGTATCAATCAAAATTAAAAAAAACCCACATCTAATATACCTAGGTAGTAAAGCTGTGCTCGCGAATCTCTCCGCGTTAATAGGAATAGGTGAAAAATCATTTTTTTATTTTTGGTCCTTATACCGTTCCCGCCCCGTTCCGTTCCTCAAAATTTAAGGTAGTTTGTCCACGTGAAATTCAGTGAGGTATTTATTTCTGCAAGTACTTGTAGTTAGGAACCCTCTACGTGCTTATCCGACGCACACTTGACGTTTTTTGGATGTAATGTACAAAACTTAAGTAGAATGTTATTCAACAAAACATTGCACAAGTTTAGGCACAACAACTGAACAGATTTTTTTTTATTGATAACAGCTGAAATACTTTTTAGTTAATTGGTTAAGCTATTAATAGACAAACATTTGGATATAGTTAACCAAAACTAGTTTTGCCAAACGCAATTAGCTATGCTAAACCATTTTTTTCAGTGTATCGAAATGCTTTTATTTCAGGAAACTCGGTCTCCCAAAGCCAGTCTTTGGAGTATGTGGACAGCGAAGGGTGGGCGCGGGTGCGGCGGGGAGCAGCGGACAATATCAGCACTACATCCACAACATCTGCTCCTGAAGAGGAGAAACTGACGAGAGCGCACCCCAAATTTGCGCTTTACAATGCCACTGGTACCAAATACCAATATAAATTATTAAGTCCATGATAAAATTGATAAGCAGTCTTTGTTATTCTAAATATAGATATGCAGGAATAATTGTTACCCGACTGCGGCGAACCCGGAAGGAAGAAGGTATGTGGTTTAAACAAATATGTATGTACGAGTTTGTTCATCTTTTTCCGCATATCTTCTTTAGTACCTACCGTTCCTCATTTGACAAATGTGACATCGTTTTTGCTGGTTACAGGCTGTGCGGCGTTACAATAACTTTAATCTGGCTCCTTCAAGACAATTTAAAGACTCGCATATTTTTTTTTTTTAAATGGGCTTTGTTAGTTGTCGAATGGAAAGGCATAATTAGCAAATTAAATCTGTGAAACTATCTGTTGCTTTCTGCTTTGTTTGCATTATCTCGACATATAAATTAACTTGCACCTAGAAATGAATCCATATTAATATTTTAAACTACGAAAGTAACTCTGGCTGTCTGTCTGTTACCTCATGACGTAAACCACCGAAACCGATTGAGATGAATTTTGGCATGGAGATAGGCTACTTGAAAAAATCAAGTGTCAGTGGTTTTTTTTCTATAAAATTGAAGAGTTGCCGTTAAAATCTTACACCGATGACCAAATTTGGGGCAGGCTATCTATTTACATATGTGCCTTTATACCTATTACCTATATAACAAGTTAACGCTCTCACTCTCTGCTTTAATAGGATGTCCAAGAAGCTCATGGAGTGTCAGTTGTGTCAGTAAGCTACAAGGTGGGATTTGCCTAACAGGTCCAGCCGGGCGGAGTGCGCTGCTGTACTCCTCAGGCTGGCCCGAGCTGCGCTGGCCGGACGGCGTCACTACGGTTCTGCACACACCCGTCGGGGAGCCCACGGTGAAGCCCACCAGGCTCTACACCATCCTGGTCGTCAGGTTCGCCGACGAAGACAACACCAGGGATAAGGTAATTAGACCGATGCAGCCAAATCTACTATTTGTGGATACCTGGGTTTGATGATTCATCTAACTTTACTATTGAGTGGTGTGGCGCTTTATCAATACGTTAATTTCCATCTACGTTTTTAAAACATAGATGTGTATTGCCATTGCCGCCTGCCGGGTACGTCAAGTGGTGTTGCTGGGAGGGGCACTTTAATTGGTGTTGCTAGGCGGGGCACATTAACTGGTGTTGCTGGGCGGGGCACATTAACTGGTATTGCTAGGTGGGGCACATTAACTGGTGGCAAACTTCATTTACACAAGGATAATTTTGTATTTTGTTTTAGATCACTCTGGAGTTCAGTTTCAAGCAGTCTGCGGGGTGGTGGAGCGCCGTCGGCGTGGAGGTGAAGCGCGGCCTGGAGGCATCGGGGCTGAACCTTATGGCTCCAGCACCCCCCGACGCACCCGCCGCGGTGTTGGGACGAGCGTACCACTGCTCGCAGCCCCTGGTCTACACTTCAGAGAACGCCACTCTAACTTTACCTGACGTCCAGGTATTCTTTTTTATTAATTTTACATATACATTCTATGCTGTAACCAAAACTTAAATTACAAAACACTTTTTTTATGAATTTTATTTACGAAATACAAAATCGTGTATTTCAAATATAACAATTTTTAATTGAAATATAAAATACAAATTACAAAATAAATTGAGAGCTTTTGATTGAAAAATAAAGTACAAAATAAATAAATGACGATCGCTAAATGTATTGATGTAAAATGTATTTTAAAGCAATAAGTATTTGATATACTAATTACAGAATACCTCGAGCTAACGTATTCGAAATACGAATATTTTAAGGTAGTTATTCAAATACAAAATATGCATGTGTTTCAATTTCAATTATTTCAATTACAAGTAATTCAAATACTGCCAAGCCCTGCTTATTCGTAATACAAGCGGCGGCCACCAATTTTTGAAAGAATGAAAGCTGGAATTCATCGAGACGATGAAGAAGAACCACGGTTGCCTATTCAGAACTTGAAACAAGGTGGTTAGGATCTTTTGTGATGGGGAATTAAAATGTAAAAGTACAAGTATGGTTGTCAGGACCATGAGTATAAAAAATAAAAAGCAGCACTTTCTTGTCTCCATTCTTGTATAGTGTAAACGGGCTTCGTTTGCATTTATGTTATCTAGTTTTTAACTTATTACCAGAAGCGTACTAAATATTGCTGACCCCCTTTATCTTCGAAGATTGTGTGAGCCAAAACAGAGAGGTAGGGCACTGCAAGTACTCGCTCGATTAAGTCACCCGAACAACTCAAGCAGCGCTCATAGCGAGTACTTGCTCGAATGAGCGGCCTGAACTGGTGAAGTACCTCCACCTTACAGAAAACCGCGGCCATAATAACGCTAACATTGAGTAGTGTTGTGTTCCTGGCGGTGAGTAAGGTTGCCAGAGCTCTTTGAGGATTCGCTGCGCGGACAGCGGAGGACAGGCGGTGCTTGTTGCTGTCATGCTCGGCGTAGACGCGGCGTGCTGGTTCGGCGGTCAGGGAGATCTGATGAAACGGCTGACCGCTGGCCGCCCGCAGGTTGAACGGAAACCCGAACCCAGGGATCACTTAATCTCCGCCCTGGGAGGCTGATCCGCCAGCCTGTGTAAAGTATCTGAAGTGGTAGTTGTGCCGGAGAAGGAGACCTGAGTGGACCCGGCTACTACAACAGAGGGGGATCAGGGGCCCTTCCGCCCACCGTGCCAACAACCGTATCATCTGAGGCGAGCTTCGGCAGTCTTAGAACCGCACCTTTTGTCCTCTCAGCTGTCTGTGCCGTGAATCGTCCTCCTTAGTCTTAGTAACTTTTTTTATATATTAAGGCCATGAGAACGAAAAAGAAAAGAGTTTGTACAGCGGCTACTCCATCCACATATAATGTGGATTTTTGCAACATCAGGGGTATTCACGCAAATCTTAACGCAGTTAACCCAAAATTCAAAAACAGTTTTTCTATTCCCCGATAATCCCCATTTTCCATCTGTCCTTCGCCCCTTTTTAGGTTTTGATTAGCCGACCCTAACGGGTCTCCATTTTCGTGATGTACCCTAGCTTTTTTGAAAATATCATCCTTTCAAATATAAAGTTGTCAGGCACCACCACTTGTCTTATTTTGTAGGTGAATTTTTATCCCGATACACTCGTTTCATTAATTGCGTTGAAAAGCACGTATACCGAGGATGTTTCCTTCCCACTTCATTCCCTAGGGTTGAATTTTCAGAATTCGGGTGTTCCCATGGTTTGTTGAGTATGTTGAGAAGCATATTGAGTTACCCAGTTTTTTTTATTGCACTAAGGTGGCAAACCAGCTTATGGTCTGCCTGGTGATAAGTTGGCATGTAGACGCTGTTTTTAATTTTGAAGGTTTCTCAGCGAAAACTTTTCTGCCGACTTCGGCTATCTGTGAAACCCAAGACATGTTGCGTCTTCATACGTTCAACGGGCTTGATCTGCCGCCCTCTTATCCTGGTGATGGCTTATGTTCGCGTGGCTGACGCGTCTTTAGGCGTCTCGGCTGCGTCCTGTTGGCTCCTCATAATTGGCATCTTTCTCGGCTTTTTCGGTTGCAATGGATCAGACTTCTTCAGAAACCGAAATTGCTGGTTCTTCCAAAATTCGACTCGAAGCTGACCAAATTATGCGGACAGACCCTTTAAAATCTGTGGCACAAGGTTTTGCCCGTGACAAGGAGTTTCTTCTTAGGCGCTTGAGATATTAAAACGCGTATATGCACACAACAGACCGATTTTATTTTGCTTATGCTTCTAAGTTAAATTCTAACACATATTTACAAATATTTCACTTTAAACAATATATATTAGTATCTGATGGATACTTCTTGAAGCTTCTTAATTGACTGAATACAAATACAAAATTTGTTGTATATTTATAATAAAAATAAAAACCCTATCAGGGGGAGAGGTTGTTCCATAGAACCTTCTAGATTTAGTACTTAACTTATTGTACTAACTGTGGTGACTGAATATCTAGCCCACACAAAAACTTAGTGAAAGACAAAACATTTTTTTTTTTTTTTTCCTGAACTGTCTATGCAGTTGGCTGTTGCAGCCATTACTGCTTCACCGGGCTTTTTGGGGCGAGACTCTGAAGGAGCCTCAGCCCATATAGCGCCCAACGCTCAAGGGCTCCCCGCGGGGGAAGCCTCGGCTTGGGTTGTCGCTCTCGGGGGCGTCCCTTCGACCAGCGTGAGTCTCGAACCCGAAGGTGAGTCACCGCCAGGAGGGAAGTTCCCCGTTACGCGAGTACGGTTGCGATTGAGTGGGGGCGAGAAGCGCCCCGGCACTCTTTGATACCTCGTGTATCCTTGTGGGCGCCGACGAACCCGGGGACGTCGGCGTCGTGTTTGGAGGGAGGCCCTATTCGGGGAGGTCGTAGAGACTAATCTCGCTATCCGGACAGCGAGATCGTCATCTGGGGCCGTTAGTACGTGCCGAGGCCTAACTATAGTTTTACGACCGTGCCCGGGTCGATCGGGGGGATGATACGTCGTGGATTGCACAATTAATCGATTCGGGTGATTTTGCGTACGCTCGAAAAAGCGGACTGCCAAGTCTTTGAAATTGTTACGAACACGCACAGCGGCGACGGGCGTAGGCTAGCTTCCTCGGTTGCTAAAACGAAGCTACGACAACGAAGCGCCGTAGAAATTAGACAACCGTACGGTAGCTAGCTACTAGACTAGGCCACTGACGTGTTTATAGTGGACTGTATGTTGTGGGCGACCGTATTGCGGGCCGGACGGGTGAAGCCGGGTGTCGCACTTGTGAACCGCTGACCACGAAGATTTCTTGAGCGCAAAATAAAGTAGCCGAAGTGAAGCTGAGTCTTCTTGTGAAGAATTTATTTACACTAGAGCACTTATTTTACACTTAATTTCTAGCAGAGTTTCTTCCTTTTTCCTAGCAGCGTTTCTTTCTTGAACCTTCAATTGAGCACTTATTTTCTTGCAGAGTTTCTTCCTTGATTGTTGGTTCTTCCTTTCTTGATTTCTTGCTGCGAACTGCGACTGCGAACTGACCACGACCGCTGGATCGCTCGAGTTTTTAAACAATTTCGAACAAAGCGGCAGGCCATAAAATTACCGTTACGGTTATAAACTATAGCTAGACTACTCTTACAATTCTTGCTGTCCTTGTCTACAACTCGTTTGTATGGAGGTACATGTTTTTGTTATTTTAAAATATAAAAATGAATTTTCTCTACATTACAATTACTTCCTACAGATAGATATTAATTTTACAAACATTATGAAATAGAATTCATACAGATATCTCACAAACTGTGGCTTTAAGAGCCAAAAAATGCAAAGGGCGTCTCGCAAGCGTATTGCTTATAATTTCAAAATTCACGCCCGGCCTAGTAGCTCCTCCCCGCGACGCCTCATTGATGTCACCATCGACGCCATTCAATCCGCCACCGCGTGCCCACCCGCCGTCGATCGCCATTAAATCATCAACAAGCGACCCACGTAGGACAACGGGTCGTGAGGTACGTCCCTTCTCACTAAGCCCAACTAAAAACCCCGCTGAGCAAGCCCGCGCGGCAGCCAGAGAGATGATAACCGCCCCCAACAGCCTTAGCCAAGACACGATTGTACCCGCCGCAGCACCGACACCGCCGCAAGCAGCAGCGACCGATGTTGTCGCTCAAATGGATATGGACACTAATTCACCGCAAACTACCGGCCAGTCCTACGCGCAAGTGTCGGCCACTCCGGCCCAGCCTACACCTGCCCAGCCCGAAAAGCCTAAGGAGAAAGCCAGGTACCCACCGATCATTGTTGAGAATTTGCCGCAATGGTCGGTTCATTTAAAAAAGCTGCGCTCCCTCTTAAAGCACGCGCCGCACGCACGCCCGTTTGGCAAAGGCGTGCGATTTATACCACAATCGCCGGACGAATATAGGGTGGTGGCGGCCTATATCGACGAGCTCTCCAAGACAGACAGTACAGTGTCATGGTACTGTTACAGCCTTGACAACGAGAGGCCACAGAAAATAGCCATAAAAGGCCTCCCCATAGACGCACCGTTGGGGGAATTAACTGAAGAAATGGCAGCACTTGGCTTCCCTCTGTCGCACATACGACAAATCCCGGGGGCGAGAGGCCGCCCCGTCTGCATTTACTTCGGTCAACTACTAGAAAGGTATGACCCAAAAGAGCTCCAAAATATTTATAACATAACGGAGCTCCTATGTATGTCCGGTGTAACAATCACTGCGTGGAAAGCGAAGCCCGGGCCGGCGCAGTGCCACAGGTGCCAAGCCTTCGGCCACTCATCGGCCAATTGTCATCGTCCGATCCGATGCGTGCGCTGCGGAGAGGGCCACCCCACGGCGGACTGCAAGCGCGACAGAGAAGCCACCCCAACGTGTGCTAACTGCAAAAGAGAGCATGCGGCAAATGACAAGTCGTGCCCAATATATAAGAGGGAGGCGCGTAAGATGGGGGTGAAAAGTGCCCCCGCCGCCCCGAAACAACCACCCCCACGGAAAGAAGCACCGTTACCCCTGCCAGTACTGGGGACACAAGAGTACGATCGTAATCAGGGTCCAACCCTTATGCCCCCCGCCAACCCCCCGTCGGACAGAACACAACCCCCTCGCAAAAAACGAACGAAGAGAGGTCGCAAAGGTAGAGGGAAGTCGCTAACGCAACAACAAGAAGGTACGCCTGCTTTAGTTCCCTCAGTCGAGGCACAGTTGGCGCCACCGCCGTTTGTTGCCCCCCCCATCGTTGCTGCCGCCCCTCCCGACCAAACGCAAGCCCCGCCCATCCAATTTAAACCCCCCCCACCCCCTCAACCCCTCATCCCCGCACGTTCGCTAGCCCCGTCCACAGTTTTTCAGCGTAAGGTAAGCTTTCCTTCAGCTGCTACCACCCCCGCACTACCCCCCAGGGGTCGCGCACCTTATGTTGCGCCAGCTCACTGTGTCTCGCCATTGTCTCTTAACATTGCCAGAGCGTCCATCGCCGCACTTAATGCAGCTATCGAGGCCATCGCGGACGGTCAAAATCCGCTGCCCGCACTACTGCGCGGCCTTCAGCAGCTTACCCACCTCCTGGTCCAGGAATTCTCTTCAATCTAAGGATTGTATACTGGAATCCAGGGGGGGTAAGAGGTAAGACCGATGATCTCAGGTTGCTAGTCCAACAGCATGATATACATATTGTGCTGCTGGGCGAAACCAAGTTGCGACCTGAGCAACATTTTTGTCTACCTAACTATTTCGTCTACAGGCGGGACGAAATAAATATCATAAATAACATCGCTTACAGGGGCACAGCAGTGCTGATTCGTAGAGACATTGTCCACGAAAGTTTACCCCTGCCTAGCTTTGTTTCAACCAGAGCGATAGGCATTAAACTTAAAGTCGGTAACACCGAACTTAAGGTTTTTGCCGCCTACAAACCACCTAAGGTGCCTTTCATTTCCGGCGATATAAAAAATATTATGTCCGATGACACGCCCACACTTATACTCGGCGATCTCAACGCCAAACACCGACAATGGGGGTCAAGAATTTCATCCAATGAAGGTAGAGATTTGAAAATCGATGCTGCGGCGCACAATTACGTTGTAATTGGTCCCGGCTCCCCCACTCATTATCCCTCTCAGGACTTATTTCAACCAGACGTACTAGACATAGCACTAGCCCGTAATATCAATTGGCCCATCTCTTTAGAAACACTCCATGATATCGATTCGCAACACCTTCCCATCTTACTGGTCCTCGGAGTTTCTATTAGGGATAAACCTTTACCACCAATGAAAAACTTCACGGACTGGACAAAATATCAAGAATTACTGAACTCATTCAAACTCCCTCCCGGTGGCCTGTCTACCCCACAGGAAGTGGAAACAGCCACTCAGGCACTTACTTTTGCTATCTCCTCCGCACTTGCTCAGTGCACCACGTCTGCCAAGTCAACCTCGGGGAAAAGTTTATTACCGGCACATCTCCGTAGTAAACTTAGCCAAAAGCGAGAGCTTCGTAGACTGTGGTGCCGAACTCGTTGCCCAACAATTAAAAAAGAGTTAAATAAGTTAGGTACTGAGCTATCGAACCAAATTTCAACTTATCGGAAATGGTCTTGGGATAACACAATCTCAAAGGCCAGCGACAACGATACCGCTCTATATCGTTTAGCTCGCTGTATGACCAACACCCCTGCACCCATACACCCCCTTGTAGACACGCTAGGTAACCGTCTGTACTCAGCTGAGGAACGCGCGGGCTTACTGGCGGACCATTTCGAGGACCAATTTAGGCCCAATCCCATTGTCGACCACGCCCACACAACATTGGTTGAGGAGCGTATACAACAGATCCTTACCAGTCATATTGACCCACTTAGAGGCGATGATTTTATCTCCCCTAAGGAGGTCAAAAAATTCATATCTTTTTTAAATAAAAAGAAATCCCCCGGCCCTGACGGAATTCCGAACACGGCCCTATTAATGTTGCCCAGGAAAGGTCTTGTGGCCTTAACCCGTATTTTCAACGGAATCCTGCGCACAGGTTTCTTTCCCACGGCCTGGAGGACAGGCAAAATTATTGTCATACCGAAGCCTGGCAAGAGCCGCCTGAAACCAGAGCATTATCGCCCGATCACTTTACTTTCTAACATAGCCAAACTGTTCGAACGTCTTTTATTGAAAAGGATATCACCTTTTATCAGTCTAAGGCCAGAACAGTTTGGCTTTAGAAGTAATCATAGCACCACTCTTCAGCTTACTCGCGTCTTACACCATTTGGCCTTTGAAATGAACAAGGGCAGGTACACGGTTGGGGTCTTTCTCGATATAGAGAAGGCCTTTGATCGTGTATGGCACGCCGGCTTATTGTTCAAACTCTCTGAGACCAATTTACCCCCCATGTTCGGGCGTATAATAGCCTCCTTTCTGGAGGGGCGGAGTTTCTATGTTTCGGTTGACAATAAAAACTCCCCTATTAAGACCATTACAGCGGGGGTCCCACAAGGCAGTTGCCTTTCCCCTCTGTTGTATGCACTTTTCACCAATGACATTCCTACGCTTAGCGATAGCGGTCTATCGCCAGGCACACAGGACGTCACCTTAGCATTGTATGCTGACGACAGCGCGTACATGAGCTCATCCCGTAAGTCCCACTTAGCCGCCGCTAAAATGCAGCGATTATTGGATATCCTCCCGTGCTGGCTCGACAAGTGGAGGATAGCAGTAAACGCCTCAAAAACGGCAGCCATCTTAACCGGCCAACAGAGACTATTACCTAAAGAGCTTGTATTCCGCGGACAGGTAATTGAGTGGCAGAGCAGTGTGAAATACCTTGGCTGCTTTATCGACCGCAGGTTGCGCATGACCAAAATGGTCGAGCATGCGACAGCCAGAGCGGTCGGCGCCAGGGCGGCCTTAAGGCCACTATTTTCATCTGACCTGCCGCTTAAAACCAAAGTCCGGCTATACAAGCTCTATGTTAGGTCCCGTTTGACGTACGCCGCGCCGGCTTGGTACGCATTGCTATCCGCCACTAAAAAGAAAAAGATCCAAGTTGTGCAAAACAAGTCGCTAAGGATAGTAACGGGCGCTCCGCGTTACGTCCGCAACGACACAATTGCTAGGGACACTAAGGCAGAGCCGATAGGTGTGTTTATCGCCAGACTGGCCGCCCGGCTGTTTGACATGGCGGACAACAGTGCGCATCCTCACCTAAGGGGCATTGCGCCATTACATGCCCGTCCACCGGAGGGCCGACCTCTCCCTAGGGAGCTAATTCCACTAAAAAACTAAGCCTCTTGCTTAGTTTTTTGTATTGTCAAATTGCTCAAATTGTTTTTACTATTATCATTTTGCTCTTTAGATTTTTCGTACTTTCTCGAAATTTTTTCACATTTCTTTTTATTTTTGTTTTATTTATTCCCTGGTCTTATTTTATTTTGGTCTTTTTGTTTATTTCTCTCTTCGCCGCTTTCTAAGTGGCCACTATAATGCCGAAAGAGGGCCTGAAAAGTAGGCCCTCTTTAAACAATCACCGAGGGTGCGCTCACCCTCGAGACTCGCCCGGGTCATGGGGTAAAACATTAGTTCTTACCCCGACACCCGTACCTCTTTTTACCCGACAGGGGTAAAAGAAGATGTCCACGTAGCTCCACGGCAAAGTGCGCGGGAGTTTGTTGAACTAAGCAAAAGGTTAAGAGCGTAATCCACAACGTATTGCTTATTTTGTAAAAATTCACGCTATTACTTTTCATACAAATAGATTTTTAACTAAATTTTAACTAACTAAACATTATTGATTTCTTTATACAATTATCGAGAATTATTAAGAATTTAACTCAACTCTGCTTGAGTACACGACTTACATAAAATCATAACATTTTATTTTACAAATTATTTACCTAAGCTATTTTATGAAATCTTACACATTAAATCTTAACAGAAATTACCTATAGTTGCTTAGTCACAATATTATATACGATCCTAGAACACTATGCGCTAACATTAACTTATTTCTACGTAATTCCTTATACATTTTACTATTTACTTATTTTACTTAACCTTTACACTTGTAGTTGAGCAAACCTTTAATACTCTGTCTTACATTGCAACGACATACTTCTAACCTAGTTGTTGTGACTTTATTTTTCGTCACTTGCAACGTTACAACTTATTATTATTTATTTATCATATAATTCACGAACCTTACAACTTACTAACTTATTATTTTACGTATCGTTTTAGAGCTACCCTATTGTGTCAATACGACTTTATTTATCAAAAAATCCTTATTTAAAAATGTTTACATTTTAATCCTTATATCCTATCCTATCCTTATTTATGTGTTTCGTGTGGTCCGTCGCTAACAGAAATATTGGGGAATCGTGGGGAGTTCGAAGTCTCTGTGTAGGTCCAGGTCCGGACGTACCAAGAGGCCCCAGAGGCCGCTCTGAGAAAGCGGTTTTGGAGGGTCTGGAGTTTATGAAGATTGCGCTTGGATAACGCAAAGACTACGCTAGCATAAGCTAGTATGGGGCGGATGCAAGTTGTGTAAAGATTTAGCTTATTTCTAAGCGATATCTTACTATACTTGCCTATCATGGAATAAAGACGACCGAGGACAAAAGCGGCTCGGTCTCTGACTATTTTGGTGTGAGCGTGGAAGTTCAAACGACTATCCATGGTCACACCGAGATATTTGGTCTTATTTTGCCAGGGAATGGCACGACCGAAGAGAGAAAGGGGAGGTGGCCGCGGAGGGCAGCCTACGGTAAAGAGGACGGCAGAGCTCTAGTCGCGATTCACCTCGATTCTTCATTTTCGAAACCATTCGCCTAGGGCGGTGATAGCGGGTTGGAGTCTCTTAGTGATTCGACTCACTTGCCTATCGGTGGTATAGAGAGCGGTATCGTCCGAAAAGAGGGCTAGATGGGTGTCTATCGTTTTAGGGATGTCGTTAATGTACAGAAGGTACAAGATGGGGGCGAGCACGGACCCTTGCGGGACTCCTGCTTCTATGGGAAGGGGGAAGAGAGAGTGCCTTCAACTTTGTAGCGAAAGCTACGATTCGACAAATAGTCTCGTATGATCAGCACGAGACGATCTGGCAACTGAAAGTTGTACAGTTTAAAAATTAAACCGTTGTGCCAGACTTTCTCGAAAGCTTTCGCTACATCGAAGAAGACAGCGCCCGTGTGGCGGGTCTTACATAACGCTGGTTGGAAGCCAGTAAGAATATGTTCCGTTATGCGGAGGACTTGATGGACGCATGAGTGTTTGGCTCGGAAGCCGAACTGCTCGTCTATTATTGCCTCTGGAGACTATAGCGTTCCGTAGGCGAGCGAGGAGGAGGCGTTCATAGAGTTTACCAAGGGCCTTTAGTAAACTTATAGGGCGATAGGAGGACGGCTCGGTACGAGCTTTGCCTGGCTTATGGATGCCTATAACAATTGCATCCTTCCATTGAGAAGGAAAGATGCGGGCCGCGTTACGCTCAGTCATTAGCGACCTGATGTGCTGAGGCAGGATTAGGTGGTGATAATCACCAACCGGCACCTGTCTTGAGCACTCGCCAACAGTGGCGGTCAGGTGGCTAGTGAGTGAGTCGATAGCTACGTTTAGGTCGGTCGCGGATGAGATTACGTTAGAAACGCGGTCTAGATGTGGCGAGCAGGGATTTTCGAGCAATTGCCCAAATTTATCCCAGTCCGTCACGGTTCTAGTGTCGGGAGGAGAGTTCGAAGGGGAACCTAATCGGAGGACGACGGGGCGGTGGTCCGAGTCAAGTTCGTCAAGCACTTCTATAGAGCGAAAGCTTAGCCTTACATTCTTTAGAAGTGCTAAGTCGAGTACGTCAGGGTTATTCCGAGTATTGTGGGGAAAGTAAGTGGGCGTCATGGGAGCGATAATGTCAAAGTTTAGTCTGTCATCTAAATCGTCGAGGAGTCTGCCTCTCCGTGAAGTTACTGAAGAGTTCCAGCGGCGATGCTTGCAATTTAGGTCGCCGGCAAGAATGGTGGAAAATTTAAGAGCGACTGAAGGTCGCTCTCGAGCAAGTCTTTAAAGGGAGACAGATAAACCGATGCAATGATGATCGGCTGATGGCCGGTCATCGCTAAGCGGCAGACGGATGCTTCTAAGTTCGTAAGTGGTGGAGGACCGATAGGGGAGCAATGCAGGGAGCGCCTGTAATAAATGAGAGTGCCTCCGAGATTGGAGGCAGTTCTATCATTACGGACGGTGCGATAGTTCGCGATCGAAGGGGTGCGGACAGCGGGCTTTAGGAACGTTTCCTGGATGAGGAAGACGTCCGGTTTTTGGGACGAGAGGAATTGCGATAATTCCTCTTTGGTTACGAAGACCGTTGGCGTTAAAATAGCCTAAGGAGACGGACCGGGGTTTTTCGCGCGCGGTTGTGCAATCCATTTTGGTTTTTAAGGTTTTGGGGCCACCCTGCGGAGGGCGGCGAAGAAGTCGCGATGCTTAGCCATGAAGCTGAGCATTTGATTGAGATCGGTGATCTGGACGTATTCGGCGTACACGATCTCAAAATAGGCTGGGTCGCAGGCCCAAGAAATCACGGCGAGAATGCCGAAGTGCTGCTGCTCGGCCGTCTGAGCGGCTTTGCGGGGCAGTGCAAGGCGCGTTTGCGCGAGAGGCGCTGGACGCGGGATGTCCCGGGACACGAGAGGCGCGGGGTAGGGAATACCCGTGACTGAGACGGGCCCAGGGAGAGCAGACAGAAGTTTGTCTGTCTCCTTTGATTTGGTTGCGTCAATTAGCGCTGGAGGACGGCTCCAGGCGTTGCCATTTGGTCAGTTCAGTCTTCGGCCAGCGAGTACGTATGGTACTCGTATTTCTGAGCCGTAAGAAAAGCCGTCAGATTTCGGAAATCTGTCGGTGTCGGGACCTGCACTTTGATGCCGCGCTCGGCATCATTGCGGGCGTGCATATAGTTTATACGCTTGGCCTTCATAGCGTTAGCTATGTTTGGCCAGGCCCCTTTGTCTTTGATGACAACAGGGGGCGGAGTTTTTTCCTTCCGTCCCGAAGTGGGCGTTTAGCCTCAGAATCGGAGGGAGGAGGAGAAGACTCCTGAGCGGATGCCGCCGAAGCCTTTTTTGACTTGGTGGTCTTCTTCCGTTTTTTTCCCTTTTTTGTCCCCAGGCCAACCACTTTGAAGCCTTCGTCGTCCTCGTTTGAGGACAACGCCGATTCAGCGGACATTACGGCTACCGGGGACAGGGGTGCGGTTTCGGAGGTTGCGGGGGACGGGGTAGCGAGTGACCGAGAAAGGGTCACATCAGCTACCGGAGTGGGGGGACGATTTGGCACAGAGGCCCGAAGAGCGCGGCGAGCGACACGCGGGTCGCGATAGCGGGGGTCGCGGCAGAGAGAGCGCGTGCGGGGAGAGCGAGAGCGCGAGCGAGTGCGCGAGCGAGACGGGGAACGCGGCGGCGAACACAGAGAGGGCACCGACTTGTCGTACGCTGTGAGGGCAGCCACAGCCTGGGAAGAGCAGGCTTGGACCAGATCTGAGTGATCAAGAAACAACATATAGTAGTCGATATAGACATATATCGAAAGTGTAGGTATATCTACCTAGCTATAAATCGCTACTGACAGTTGGGGTCTCTATCGGCTATTGCCATCACAGTCACACGTTTCGTGGCTTAACTATAAAATAACGTTGTTTTACATTTTTAGGTTTTATAGCCAAACGGTAGAAACTATAATGACGATTTAGGTGTCCTAAGATAGAGCTTTCGGAGGCGGTTCCAATGACGTATAGTGGTATGTTCCATTGTCTACGGTTAGGCCGGAGTGAGAGAACAGCTGGAATTCTAGCTCTCAGGGCTTTCTGCCTATACTAGATGACTACAGACTTTGTGCTTTATGTCAAAAAATAGACCTAAAATTCGGACATACATTTCAGTATTTTTGGTGTCCGTCAGTATGTTAAACCATGAAAAAATGTGTGATACAGGTTTTCAGGATTTTCCTTGTGCTCCTGTACTTCAGGGCTTACCTGTATGAAACCTATTTATCTTGATAGATGCCTATGAGAGGTATCTAGTGATATATTTATCTTTATCTTATGTAACCCGGTTGCTGAGTTATAAGCTATTGTGTTTCATAAGTTTACAAGTGTTTTGCGGCCTAACCATACTACTTACCGTTACGGTGTAGATACCTATGTATAGGGGCAAAGGTGTGCATTCAACCTGTGATACTTATTTTAGGCATAGCCTAAGGACTTCATGACCCTAGCCAGATAAAGTTTCAGACAGTCTTTCCCTTTTTTACCCATAAACCCATCTCTTTTGTATCCCTGTTTCAGTTTATTGTTGTAGGAGTGAGGGAGAAAGAATGTACAATACTCAACACGCTTACTATTTTCTGTAACATAGTAACCGTACATACGGTCTATATAGAACTTTACATAGTAGTTCTGTACATTTTTGCGCAATAAATGGCATATGTTTTACATACATATATTAAACTAAATTTCCCGCTTTTTTGGGGATAGTCGTGCGTACAAAGTCGACAACATGTCGGTTCTCACACAATATTATTTTTGATATCAACAAATAGTAAAGAGGGGAAATGAAACAAACCTACTCTACTTTTACCTAACTTAATACAATTTTATACTTATTGTTATAACATTTTCTTAAATCTTAACTAGTCCCTATAAGGAAAATAGTTTTTATTATGTAAATATTAACGTGTTATATTGCGAAATATTATGAATTATTGAAATGCATTTATAGATGCTATTTGTGTTACATTCTTGTAGCGGTGATAACATGATGTAGCGTGCGGTGTTAACAATCGGCCAAAAACGAAGTCTAAACTTTCTTAAACATATTTCACACATTCATTTGAACATGTATAGATAGTTAAAGGAGTTAAAGCTAAAGAAGATTAAAAAAACATTATATTTATACATGTATATGATATATTTGTTACAGAATTTAATTATTAATGCTGTTAAAAAGAGACTGTTAAGAATTATTCTAACTGTAAAAATGCACACCAACTAATTAAAAAATGTTTTTTATTTGATGAAATGTTTTTATTATTTAATTTCGTAGTACCTGGTATACTAATTGTTATGACTTGATTTGAGGTTTTTATCTGTTATACTGTTAAACGTGTACTTCGTGCATTAATTTTTACAGAGAATCTATTTTTGGTTCGATTTATTTCTACTGTACGTGTGTATGTCACTGTACTCCACCTAAACGGCTACACCGATTGGAATGATTTTTTTTGTATGTGTTTGGGTGGCGCCCTGGTTGGTTTAGATTCACAAATCAGCACGGCAGATGGCGCTGTAGTCGGTACCATGCAGGACAACGTCTGCCCGGTCAGCTAGTTAATTATAAATTTAATTTCAAATAGAAATTTGAGTTCGAAACAATAAGAATGCTAATAAAAAATAAATATTTATGTTTAATCCTATCTGGAACAATATTTTTTAATAATCTTAACTTAGATTTATTATGAGAAGAGTGTATTTGTAAAACTTTAGTTTTCTTCTCGTTTATTATTAAGCCAACATCATGAGCCCATTTGCAAAGCTGATTAAAGTCATATTGTAATAGCTTTTGGGCTTCCTCAATACTTTGATGAGCTACCAAAAGGCAGGTGTCGTCTGCAAATTGGTATACAGTGCTAAACTATAAAAGTGTTAGGCATATCGTTAACATATATTAAGTATTCCGTAGGACCGATTATAGATCCTTGTGCTGTACCTCTCTCTGTATATTTATGTTTACTAAAATCGTTTCCTATTTTTATTGTTGGGTACCGATTGTGGTGATAATTTTTTAGCAATTTTAGTAAAGGGCCTTGTATACCATTTTGTTCTAATTTTTCAAAAAGAGTCGAATATTCCAAAGTATCGAAAGCTTTGCTTAAATCTATAAAGACAACAAGGACATGTTTTTTATCATTTAGGTACTCGTTAACTTCATTTGAAAATTGATACAACAGCTGTGTAGTACTTTTATTTTTTTGAAATCCAAATTGTTTTTTATTTATAATATTATTTTTGGTAAGGTATGCATTGATTTCATTACCCAAAATCCTTTCAATAATTTTATCTAAAGAAGATAATATATTTATGAGTCGATAATTATATTGTAGTCCTTGTGATCCCCATTTTTATATATCGGTCGGACGATGCCAATCTTTAATTTATCAGGGTAAATTGAAGTGGCAATACATCGGTTAATTAAATGGGTTATTACAGATACCAACTCTGTGTATTTTTTTAAATATCAGACGCTCTGATGCAATCAAAACGCGGACTTTTTTTATCATAAATTTGTTTTATAATTTTTTCAATATATGATGGTTTTGCTTTTTGTAGTCTCATATATACTTATCATATTTTGAACAATGAATGAAATAATAAAATTAATTACTAGGGACTTGCGTTGACTCTCTTTCTCCGCTCAGATGCAGCCCTACATGGACAGCACGGAGAAGTTCGCAGAGGCGTTTGACTGTATCGGGTTCACCACCGTTCCTATTTGGTAAGTCACTTTGATGTTGCTCACGTCAATCATATCGGGTTCATCACTGTGCCTTTTTGGTAGCAAGTCACTTTGATGTTGCTCACATCACTTACATCGGGTTCACTAGCGTTCCTGCTTGGTAAGTCACTTTGATGCTGCTCACGTCAATCATATCCGGTTCATTATACAAAATAGGGTGCAAAAAGAAATAAGTTAAAAAAAATAAGTTGAGTTGCCTGGGTTGGTGTCACATTACAATAGCCGCGGAGATTTGAGTAGTGACAGTCCATCATCTTCAGAAATTGAACACTCACTATTGATTTAATCCATGATTGATTATAACCATAGAGTAAATGAATGTGGTGCAATTAAGGATATTTGCCGTAAATGCCAAAAGAAGGGACATCTAGCCAGAGTTTGCCTAAAGCAGAACATAAATACTAATTTTATGGAAGGCTCTTCAAACAATTCAAGTAACGAAAGCATTTTACATAGAATTAGCTGATATACATGTTACAGATAACATAACGTACCCAAAATTAGACCAACTTTTACAAGAATATTCTACTTCCATCTTTCAGACCGATCTTGGTAAAATACCCAACTTTCAAGCACACCTAAACCTGAAAGAAAATTCGCAACCTATATTTATAAAACCAAGAAGAATTCCGTATGTACTAAAGCAAAAAGTTGATAATGAAATTGAAAGATTGTGCAAAGACAATATTCTAACCAAAGTAGATCATGCTGATTGGGGAACACCCATTATACCTGTAATAAATGAATGAAACTATACGCTTATGCGCGGATTACAAAGTTACACTAAACAAAGTCATCAAAGAAGACATATTCTCAGAGATAAATGGAGGAGCATTATTTTGTACACTTGACAGACAAGCATATCTAAATATGGAAATGGATGATGAAAGTGCTCTTTTACAAACACTTAGTACTCATAAAGGTACATACAAAGTAAACAGATTAATGTATGGTGTCACAGTTACACCAAATCTTTGGCAGAAATTTATGAATAAGGTATTACAAAGATTAGAAGGTACGCAATGTTTTTTTGATGATATTTTAATTCAGGGTACATCTGAAGAACAGTTACTTAATCGACTTAAGCTAGTACTACAAAAACTAAAAGAAAGTAACCTTCGTGTAAATAAAGATAAATGTCTTTTCTTCAAACAGAACATCAACTACTTAGGGCACACAATAGATAAAGATGGTCTACACAAAAATAGTGACAAAGTGAAGGCAATTTTGAAAACAAAACGGCCTTCAAATATTAATGAGTTGCGAACCTTTTTAGGCATGGCAAATTATTACAATAAATTCATACCTAATCTAGCCGCCATTACAAACCCTTTAAACACCTTACTCAGAAAAGGAATCAATTTTAAATGGTCTATAGAATGCGAAATAAGCTTTGATAAAATAAAACAAGAAATCCTTAGCGAAAGAATACTCATACATTTTGACCCATGTAAACCATTGATACTAGCAACTGACGCATCACCAACAGGATTGGGAGCTATATTATCACATAGATTACAAAACGGGTCAGAAAGACCAATTGCATTTGCGTCAAGGACACTAACATGTGCTGAACAGAAATACAGTCAAATCGACAAGGAAGCTACTGGTATTTACTGGGGATTAAAAAATTCTTCCACTATTGTTATGGCCGAAAATTTACTTCAATTACAGATCACAAACCACTAACAGCAATTTTCATCTATCCAAAACCTTTCGAGCAATGAAGTAGTATGCGATTATTTCATTTTGCACGTTTTTTATCAGGTTTTGATTACAACATTGAATATAAGACGTCTTTAAATAACTCGAATGCAGATTACCTTTCAAGATTTCCAATTGAAACTCCGAATAGTAAAACAAAAGATCAACATACCATATATCAATTACACCAACTAAATACTTTAGAAATTTCTCCTAAAAAAATAGCGCAAGAAACTAAAAACGATCCTGAACTTAATAATATCATACATGCTCTTAGAAATGGCCAATCTTTACAGAGAACTGGATATGGAGACAATGAAATTACTATTCAGGATGAATGTTTATTAAAAGGTACCCGTGTAATGATTCCACAAAACCTACGTACTCGAATTCTAGATGGATTACATGCTGGTCATTTACAAACTTTCTTGCTAAGCTAGGTATTAGTCACAGAACCATTGCACCGTATCACCCTGCTACAAATGGAAAAGCTGAAAGTTTTGTTCAGGACCAATTAATGTTCTTGAAAGGTGTTGGAGTTTGTTATATAAATTTAAAGATGAGAAATTTTGTAAAATAGTTAATTGGTGTTTTGACATTAAACAGATTGACAAGTAAAAATATATATTGTTTTTTGTATCAGTTAGAATACCGAACATTCTGCCCGGAATTTAAGTAAATTAAATTAAAATTTGTCACTTTGTTAATTTATACTTCACTTTTTATTTTGTAAAAACTTTTTTTTTTTAACAATGGGAGGTAAAAAGAAACGTCACTTAAAATTCGATTTTTGAGAAAATTTACTGGCGGAGTGTGTGAAGCAGCACAACTTTAATGAGTATGGAGTAGCCTTCGTACCAATTGATGCTGATAACGCTACTTCCGATGACTTTCCACAAATTCTTATAAAGATTTGATTCTGTTTACTTTGGGGACGTATCATTTACAGATATGTCGATCGTATTCTTATGAACACATGCAACTAAACGGTCTCTTTAATCTGGAACTATATCGAGACCAAGAACTGATTAACAACAAAATATCAATAAGAGGAAGGATGCAATCACGACACGTGAGGAGCGAACAGTTCTACACACATGTATTACTGAGTCCAACGGAACATGGTAGACAGAGTATCGAAGGTCACTACTGCTCTTCCATCCACGGCCCCCGCATCATTGTTAGCTGTATGCATATAGCCAACGTTCTATATTTTTTTTTTATCTTGGACCAGAAGTCAGGATCAAACAGATGCACCGGCAGCCTTTTTATGTGATGAAATTGTATCGCTAGAGATTGAATATGTTGAAGAAAACTGAAAACAATATTTATTTAAAAAAAAGTTATGTAAAATACAATAATGTTAAGTTAACTGTATTAATTTAATGTCGCAAAATACTTTAGAGTCAATAATAATATGTGATTAAGGAGTTAATTCTTATTAAAACAATATTTAAACAATACACTTGAAAAAATACACTACCATTTTTTTTCTCCTGACAGACAATACCTACATTAATGAAACCCATATCATAGTTAACTAGTCAATCTTATTTTATTTCTGTATTATGGTGCCTAATCTTTATTTAATTTTTACTTATATTTAGTCGAACGTGTTCCAGGTCAGGGCTCATGGTGACGTTTATCATGGTGATAATGCTGGCCATCTCCGTGTCCATGATGCTGGACATCCGCACTATGGACCGGTTTGAAACCTGCCGCAGCAAGCAGCTCACCATCACCGTCAGCGAGTAGACTACTCCGCCAACCAAAGGTGGACTAGCCTCTCGAAACTGGGGACGGCTTGAACTTTTAAAACCAATCAAAGCCCAGCTGGTAACAAAGATCTCCCATCCAAAAGCACACCTGTGAGCTTTTATAAATTTCTGAGTAAAAATAAACTAGATGCCCTTAAAAAACATACCTACCTATATTCTTTTTATTTAATTTTTCTACATAAATAAGATTTTTCTTTGTTTTTCTTTTTTTTTAGATTAAAGAAATATCGCTCTTCAGAGAATCAAATGCATTATCACAGCGTTTTTCCTTCAGTGTTGTAATCAGATCCTTTACATATTTTTTACGGCAGTTGATGCCGATGATCCTAATGAGGAATTTTCTTTTGGCTTATAACATGAGGTAAAGCTAATATTTCATGAAATATTAATAGATTTAGCGTTTCTGGGGTTGGTACTGTTACTCTCCGTTTTTCGGCACCTACTAATTTATGACTGTTTTTATTAATCCTAACACTGGATTCCACGTAACCGACAATTTAAACCCATCTCCCTTATTGAAATTACTATATTTATTAATTTCAATTGTCTCTTTAACTAGTCTAGGTGCATACTTAGTGACGTTCTGTCGTCAGTATTTGTGTATTGTGAAATTCGATCCAATGGTTAGTGCCCGACTCCAGTAAATGTTCAACAATGGCCGACTTTTGTGTGTCATTGTTCTTAACACCCTTTATATGTTCGTTCATGCGGCACGCGATGAATCTTTTTGTTTGTCCAATGTATGCACTGCCGCAACTGCAGTCTATTTTGTATAGGTACACCCGGATTTTCCAGCGGTAAGCTGTCCTTAGGGAAACACAGGTTTTGTGCTATTTTCTTTAAGATAAATAAGGTCTTTATTGAGTATCTGCTCAATATCTTTCCGATCTTATCTGTTACTCCTTTAATATAGGGCAAAAATGTGGGCAGACGTTCTACCATATTAGCTAGAGACTGGCTTTTCTTGGATCTGCGGTGCGTACCTTTCACGTGGTATCCGTTATTCTTGGTCTCACCAGGAGTTGCTCATCATTACACAAGTCGAACGCTCGATTGGTAAGGGAGCTTTCTACTGCATTAAGATGGTGGTGATGTGAAGTCGCATGAAGGTACCGATCAGTGTGAGTTGACTTTCTGTAAAATGTACCTATGGCTGAGAGTCCCATCTACTTTCATCGTTATTTTTAGATCCAGGAACGCCAACGATCTTTCTTGTTTTCTTTCTACTGTAAACCGCATGTTACTGTGGATGTTATTGAGATAATCTAAACACTTCTTTATCCCTTGTGGTGGAGACCCTTCAATATGCAAAATACACCATCCACCTACCTCTTCCAAATTTTAAGTGGGACTGGCGGTATGCAGATGACTCTTTCTTCAAAGTGCTCTATCCACAAATTTGCTACTACGGGAGCTACAGCTACAGAGGAAGCCACCCAAGGCAACTTCGTCAATCTGTCGGTAGAAGTCACCGCTAAGTAACTGGAGGATAGACAGTGTTGGAGAGGTTTTACGACTATTATTTCAGAGACTTTACATAGGTTGGCGGTTCAGCCTCCCAGGGCAGAGATTAAGTAATCCCTGGGTTCGGGAACCCTTTCAACCTGCTGGCGCCCGGCAGGTCTCCCTGCCGTACTAGCACTCCGTGTCTACGCCGAGCAATGACAGCAACAAGCACCGCCCGTGCTCCGCTGTCCGCGCAGCGAATCCTCAAAGAGCTCTGGCATCCTTACTCACCGCCAGGAACACAATACTACTCAATGGTAGTATTATTATGGCCGCGGTTTTCTGTAAGGTGGTGGTTCTTCCCCAGTTCAGGTTGCTCATTCGAGCAAGTACTCGCTATGCCTCGCTTTAATTGTTTAGGCGGCTTTCGAGCGAGTACTCGCTGTGCCCCGCCTTTCTTATCTGATGTAACATACTAGTGAAATGGCGAGAATCCTTGACATATGACGATGTGTGACCACTCAGCTGCTACGTGCTTTGCCAACTCATAAGTAGGTGAGTCTATTTGGCTCACTATTGGTCGTAGAGCAGCATCTCCTAATGAACTTTTGGTAATTCACGTGACACAAACGTGGTTAATTTAGTCGAGTTGAAAAGTTATTTTATTTTAAACATATCGTAACATATCTAGGCATTATAAAATATGATTAAATTATTTTATTATTCAAAGTTGGTAAACATATGTGATATTCTTTGAGATGTTCTATTAATTAGATATTATAAGTAACTTGTAGCTTGTTGTTCAAAAAATTGAAAATAAATATCTTAAATAATAAAAATTGCTTTATTTATTTTAGCCTAAGTAACAAGAAATATAAAATATATAGTTTTCCTTGATATTACAGGTTGTTAGGTAACTAGATTTTAAAATATTTACTATTAGATAAATTACCTGTTTGAGCCAGGAGGCTTACCACGAACTCTAATAGCAATCTTTTTTAACCCTTAAACAACATTGCACTATTCGTACCATGAGCGTACATAAGAACTGCCCTGTTTAAGCCTTGTTTAATTGGCCGCTGACTGGCGTTGCCCTCCGGTTGCCTTAATTAATTCAATATAATCTGTGCGAAATGATCAAATGGTGTCAACAAACCTTAAACTGGATACTTAGCTTTATCTGTCAGATTTAGCGATACATAAAAAGTAACTCTTGACCAACTTAAAAAGAATTGTTATGAGGTAGTGTCGGCTTAAAACCGTGATTATATTTAATTTTAGTTTGTATTTTTAAACTTTAAATTGAACTGCATTGAAAAGCGATTTTTTTTTTAAAGTTTATAGTAGGCCTCCATGAATCGACCCTGTAAAGTACCTATTAAAAAAAATTAGCCAACTTGAATTTTAATAAAAACTAAGTAATGAAAGATTGTTAATATGTTTTGGGTTACGCACGATTATAGATTTGTTGTACGCCTCATGAACACTGTCCTGTCAAGTTTGCAAAGTCTTCATTGCTATATTTACCTAGACAGCTGTTTGATTTTTTTCTAAAATCACCAAGTTACTAATTTTTCTACTCAAGAAAGATGCCACATTTCTCTGATCCCAAGTGCAGGACCTTGGTCCAATTAAGTTTTCTCAAAGAAAAACTTACAACAGCACCACTTTTCCAATGCCTTGATTTTAAACAACTCTTCATATCAACGAACCAACACGGAAGTTATTTAACAACAGAAAAGGAACTTTCAGCAATTTTATGTGATGTCAAAATATCCCGCACATGTAAGGTTAGAGATCAAAATGGTGCCAGATCATAGGCCACTTGTTTGGTTTTTTTAATATTAAGAACCCCGGCAGCCGACATATCGACATATCGACATATCTACATATCGACATATCGACATATCGACATATCGACATATCGACATATCGACATATCGACATATCGACAAGCGGTGACGTCCAACAGGAGAGGAATATGATTATGAAATTGTCTATAAACAAGGAAAATTAAATTGAATTGAAAATCCTTGACGGATGCTTTCAATAAAACTCGATGAGCGTAAACTCGTAAAGTAAGCGATATATTGATAATTTAATGCTGGATGAATTTTCGCCACGCTTCGCCTATAAAATCCTATACGTGAATAACGTGAAAAATACGAATACGAACCGAAACAAGTCGGTGCACAAGCAACCATACATTTGCTAAGGAGGCTATTACGGAACGTTTACTCAGAGAACACGGAACGCACAAGCGCACTTAGGGGATGAATTTCGTAAAATCCCTTCTCAGCCCTGGCTTACGATGTAACAAAAACCTCTAAACAAAATTTCACAAATCTATTGGAATCGTCGTACAAATTTTGTGCCCTATTTTGCGCTCTAGATGATTTTCAAACTCTTGCGTGGGCTTATGAGAAAAAAAAAGGTTTTTACTGAGTACCTATGGCTTTCCCGTTAAAAATGTCGGAATGCTCATAAAAAACCCTTTTTCTCACCCCATGATTTACCTGATAACGAAAACACGTCAATCTTAATTTTGTAATTTAAAGGCTAAATACCAATTTTTATCCATATAGCTTCAAAAATTATGTATTTCCATACAAAATACAATTCCTATTTTAGCCCCTTAGGGAATAATTTTGCAAAATCTTTTCTCGCCTACGTCAAAACTGGATCCTCGTTGCAAAATTTTAGGTCTCAGACACAAAAAAATCGAAATTGTTATATAAATTTTCATACCTTATTTTACCCTCTTGAGGATGATTATTTTCGAACGAAGAAATATGCCATTCTTAATGTTTAATCTTAAGGCGAAACACCAAAAAACGGCGAAAAACCGTCAATATTCAAGTTTTATCGCGGCGTCGCGCGTTCTCGTTTTCGTGTCCCAAGATAGGGCGGGAGATTTGGTGTGCACCCTTCAGAAATTGCGCGTCCTACTTATTTTTTCATAATTCGCTATCTATGAGCCTTCGCTGCACAATTCTTAACACGTTTTCGTAAACACTACTAAAATATACAGATCGAAACACTAAATGAATATAGAAAAATTAAACAGAAAAAAACACCACTCCATCTTAAGATGTGCCCCACATTGACTTAGAAGTTAATTTTTATCACAACATTAAGTGCCTATAGTCTTTATTATTTGATATTCATTTCAACTTGGTACCTCTACGCGTTCTTAAGTAAAAGGGTCTTGACAGATAGACGGACAATCTTTTTTTTAATGTGTTATAACTACAAATTAACGAATTTTGGATTATTTCCTATATCTATGATGTATGTATAATGCTGCCTCTTGCAGCAGTAGTCCGGTTGTTAGTCCGGTTGTTAGTCCGGTTGTTAGTCCGGTTGACCGAACTACTGAAACTTTTAAGTTGCAATAGTTCGGTTATGACAAAGAACCGAACTATTGATACCTTTTTAGTAGCAACAGTCTGGTTAGTTAGTAATTTAAACAAAATATATTTACAAACTATTTTATATTAAAAAAAAGATACAGTGATAATATAAATTTTTTTTTAGCAAAATTAACGTTATCTTAAAAAACACAAATGAGTGTCGAAAAACAAATGAATAACTTTTTTGGAAACTTTTATTTAAATTTATTTTTAATTATCAATTTTTAATCATAAGTAAAAAAATTTTTTTTTCTTGCGGTAAAGTTAGCCTTAATCGTTAAAACCATATTTTTTTTATCTCACTTGCTTGTAAACAGCGTCGTTACGGGCAGGCAAAACCTTAATTGCTCACACGGGCTCTTTCTTTGTAAATTTTACTTTACATTAGTGATAGATTTCATCAAGCTCTTCATTTCGTATGACAGCTGTCAAACTAGTAAGGCTCATATCTGCGAAGCTGTTGATCACACACCAGTTGTTTGTTCACAGAAGTAATAGATCTCATGAAGAGCTTTAATTCGGATGATAGCTGTCAAACTAAAAGCGGCTATATCTCTGTAACTATCGATCATTTCTTTACTAACATTTTTATACTTCTGATTGATGATTACTAAAAATTGATGATAAAAAAAAAAAAAGAAAAGTTTCCAAAAAAGTGTTTTTATGATAAAAATAATTGTTATTCATTTGTTTTTTTAAGATAACGTTAATTTTGCTTAAAAATGTTATATTATCACTGGATCGGTTTTTTTATTATAAAATAGTTTGTAAATATATTTTGTTTAAATTATTAATTAGCCGGACTATTGTTACTAAAAAGGTATCAATAGTTCGGTTCTTTGTCATAACCGAACTATTGCAACTTAAAAGTTTCAGTAGTTGGGTCAACCGGACTAACAACCGGCCTAACAACCGGACTACTGCTACAAGAGGACATTTCGTGATTCTAGAACAACAGGAAGTACCCCATAGGTTTTAATTTATTTATGAATGCCAAAATATGCGACAAAAATGTCCGTAGTTTAGCTGTATTTTTCACTTTATTGTTGACTTAGAAGCTTGATTGTTTTACAGCTTAAAGGGACCTTAAACCGTAGAATAGGTATTTGATATTACTTTCAACGTGATACCTTTGCGCGTTCCTGAGAAACAGGGTATTGATAGACAGACAGACGGCCAACAAAGTGATCCTATGAGGGTTCCTTTTTTCCTTTTGAGGTACGGAACCCTATAATTATGTGGTTAAAATTATTATCTGTCCGAGTGCTCTGTTAGAAAAAAATTGCATATCCACTTCTGTTCGAACTTTTAATTTTATGACATGTTTAACCATAATTATTTAAACGAATATTTATTAGGTTTTCGGCAGACACTATAGGTACAATATACTTTATATTCTATCTTCGATTAATTCGACAACTATTTATGAAAATATTTAGAGTTAATGGCGGAAATGAAGTTGCGCTGAGTCTGTGGCTGAGGGCCGGTTGCAGTAACGCACGAACTTTCCTCGACAACCAGTTTTCTGAGGACGGGTTACGACTACGTGGTTGGAGTGAGAAACTTTCGACTTCTATGTAAAAAAAAATCTTGTCTGTCACAGAATGTAGGAACACGATAGAAACCAAGTTATCGGTGTTTAGTAGATAGGTGACTTAAATTTATCTGGAGATATCTTTAGAAACTAATATGTTGTAGGTAGTAGTAGTAGTAGTAATACCTGTGTCTATTTTTATCTTAGTGAAAATTATTTTCTGATCTTAGAAAGAAGAAGCCGAGAGGATTGGTGAATCCACAATGGTGAGTGGTGCAGGACAGTCTTACTTGATTATAGTCTTTTTGTACTTTATTGCCGCTTTAGGAATCATTTTGAGAACACTACTGGCTTTTCGGAAGTGAGGAAACCTGCAAAAACACGTAGATATGGGAAGAGAAGCGCACAATCAGCATTAGGCCTGTGTGTGGACTATAGCTCATTCATATTGTACATCGAATTGATGATATTTTAATCAACCGTTTTTTGAAATTTGTATATCAGTAATGGCAAACAAGTTTACGCCTAATCTTATCTTATAGAGCTTACCGCAACTGTAATAGTTGTAACTTTGAAGCTTCCATGTATAACGTTTTGACGATAGAGCAAAAATAAATTGTATAGTATTTCCTCCTTAAATTAAAAAAGTGGGTAGAAGTCAGAAAAGTGTACCACGGCTAGTTGTTTAAACCGCGTACTGGTCCATATAGAAGGCCCTATGTTGTCTCTACACTATTAGAAGACCGCGCACTGATCGACATAGAAGGCCCTATGTTGTTTCTATACTTTTAGGAGACCGCGCACTGGTCGACATAGAAGGCCCTATAATGTCTTTATGCTATTAGAAGACCGCACACTGGTCGACATAGAAGGCCCTATGTTGTCTCTATACTTTTAGGAGACCGCGCACAGGTCGACATAGAAGGCCCTACAATGTCTCTATACTATTAGAAGACCGCGCACTGATCGACATAGAAGGCCCTATGTTGTCTCTATAGTATTAGAAGACCGCGCACTGATCGACATAGAAGGCCCTATGTTGTCTCTATACTATTAGAAGACCGCGCATTGGTCAACATAGAAGGCCCTATGTTGTCTATATACTATTAGGAGACCGCGCACTGGTCGACATAGAAGGCCCTATGTTGTCTCTATACTATTAGGCGACCGCGCACTGGTCGACATAGAAGGCCCTATGTTGTCTTAATACTTTTAAGAGACCGCGCACTGGTCGACATAGAAGGCCCTATGTTGTCTTAATACTTTTAAGAGACCGCGCACTGGTCGACATAGAAGGCCCTATGTTGTCTTAATACTTTTAAGAGACCGCGCACTGGTCGACATAGAAGGCCCTATGTTGTCTTAATACTTTTAAGAGACCGCGCACTGGTCGACATAGAAGGCCCTATGTTGTCTTAATACTTTTAAGAGACCGCGCACTGGTCGACATTGAAGGCCCTATGTTGTTGGTCAGTTTTATGCGCTTTTTCTAGTAAAGCAAGACGCCTTTCTGCATTGGTTTTCAATTTTTGTTCATCAAAAATGGGATTTACTCATTCAGTTTTCACTATCTTTGTGTTTTTGAGTTTCGGCATTTCGGCCTACTTCTTTGTTATAAATATATTAATCTAGATCTTTAGAGTTGTACTAAGCGGATCTCGTGTGACGGTGCCTCATTTTCAGTGCACGCTGCCGCGGTCAATGAAGTTTTGTATTGTTATATATTATTTTTATATATTCTGGGTCGGTATTTACAACGATATAACAATCAATTTTATAACTTTTAAACTTTCAGAGTATAAAACTTTTAAAAGTACAGTCTACATGTCTTCTCTTAAACAAAAACAACTCAGAGGTGATTTTTTCAATTGGTATTCCATTATTTGAAAGAAATACTAAAACAACAATTAAGTAAACGTGGAAAGCTAAACATTCTACAAATTTAAATTTATTGTCATTTCATTTTGCGTCTCGAAAGTTTTTGCATTTCTCGTCTGCCGCTTTAATCATTACCGCTTTTGAATTCCGGCAACATTAGGAGAATAAGATTAAGTATTGATAGTTACAGTTATTCATTATTTATTAACAAAAAATACAAATCAGAAATTAAAATACTTTCCACAAATCATCATTCTCATTCATTCTATATATTTCAGTCAAACACTACTAAAAACTCTTCCGACAAATACGATTTCGATATTTAATATTTCATTCAATATGTATAATTCACAGATGTTACATTATATTACTGGTTAGATGTTAGAGCATAACAACCTTGACGCGCGACGTCGGCTGTCAGTTCCCACAGACATATCACATGTCTTAAATGAAGTGAAGAAAAGATTAATAAGAAACTGGCATCTGGAATTCGAACCGAAGAGGACAAAAGCGAAAGTCACGTGGATGTCTCCGACACGTCTGCGACTCTGAGCTCTGTGCGGGTCCCACAAGGTCCAAACCGAACAAGCGTGCAAGTAGCGACATGGGCGTCAGAGACTGATGCGAGATGTAAAAGGTAGCGGGAAAAGTGTAAAAGTTTAACAGGATATAAAAATTAGAGAGAGAGAGAGCGAGAGGGAGAGAATTAATGCGACGAACTCGACGATGGTTATCACTTTGCCTCACGAGTACGACACAGTTTACCTATAAAGTACGGTTGCCATAAATATTGGGAACTGATACGGGACATTAAAGGTCATCTGTTGAGATTAGCAATAAGTTAAAATAAAATTCGGTGCCATTTAATACAAATTTCATTAAATTCACCATTTACGACAGTCGTATTGCTGCATACACATATTTTAACGAAATGGTGACAGTCCCGTATATACGGGACGTATGGCAACCCTACCTATGAGTTATATTTGACATCGTATAATAGTGAAACAGTAATGGCTGCATCAGCCAATTGCACAGTCAGTACAGAAAAATCGTATAATACAGTTTATTATAAATATTTAAATAATAATTCTAATTAGTAGCCGTAAAATAAAGACGGTTCATTACAATTGATATTGAATCTTTTAAAAGGTTCAGGCATATTTTCACTAGGGCTGATATATTGAATTTTGTAAAAGTTTACTAAGAATGTACTGGCTGTACCGCGAGTATTTGGTATGTACTGTATTGTTTTGGTAAAACATTTGCAGTGTGCTACAACAATAAAGAAGAATCTACGGCAGCATCCTCCTGCTGGAAATATTAGTCATCACGCATCTACAAACAAATGTAAACCAGGAACTAAATATTATTGGTAAAATATAAATAACTGTTTATCGAATTCAATATGATAAATACGTAATATCGGATCATGTTTCAAGTGACCGATATATAGCAGTGGTATGGGAAGAGAGGTATGGCACAGTGAGTACTCGCTCGAACAAGCCAACCGAACAATAAGAGCAGGGCATAGCGAGTACTCGCCCGAAGAAGCAGCCCGAACTGGGGAAGTACCTCCACCTTACAGAAAACCGCGGTCACAATAACGCTATCATTGAGCAATGTTGTGTTCTTGGTGGTGAGTAAGGTTGCCAGAGCTATTTGAGGATTCGCTGCCGGTGATGCTTGTCGCTGTCATTGTTCGGCAGGTCAGGGAGACCTGATGCAACTGCTGACAGCTGGCAGCCCGCAGGTTGAAAGGGTTTCCGAACCCAGGGATTACTTAATTTCCACCCTGGGAGACTGAACCGCCAACCTGTGTAAAGTCTCTAAAGTAGTAGTCGTACTGAAGAAGAAGACCAGGGTGGATCCGGCTTCTGCAACAGAGGGGGATCAGGGGTTCTTCCGCCCGACGTGACAGCAACCGTATCATCTGTGCCGAGCTTTGGCAGTTTTAGTTCCTCCCCTTTTGTCCTCTCAGCTATCAGTGCAGTGCTCACCTTTATTCTAAGTAACTTTTTTTAAACATGGCAAGAAGTAAAAGGAAAAGAGTTTTTTTCAGCGGCCACTCCATCCATATTCAATGTAGACTTCTATAATGTCAGGGGTATTCAAGCCACCCTTAAAGTTCATCATCACCTAAAAACTGCGCAGCCTACCATTCTCTTTTTAACGGAGACGCAGATATCCTGCCCGGCCCATACATCATACCTTCAATATCCGGCTATAAATTCGAGCACAATTTTGTGTGTCGTGGCGGTTTGTCCGGGAGGATATCTGCTGACGCCGCCTTCATAGTCTTGAAGACAGGGACCTGTCGATATTATGGGTGTGCGCAGATCACGGCGTCCACACTCTTATCTATGCCTGCTTTTACAGGTCTCATAGCGGTGACACGGACGTTGCTCGAGTTTGACGACAGAAAAAGTTCTAAAGCAATATCCCACAGTAGAACTAGTTATTTCGGAAGACTTTAACGCCCACCGTCGTGAGTAGCTTAGTTCTCGAATCAATAACTATGCAGGGATATCTGCTCATGAATTTTCTCTGACCTATAGATTCTCTCAGCTGGTATTTCTCTAAGAATACCAGATATAGAGGACCATACGAGCTCCTTACTGGACCTCCTTTTAACTACACGTACGGACCGATATTCCGTCTCAGTGGATGCTCCTCTTGGCTCCTCGGACCACTGGCTCGTTCGGACTCAAATGTCATGCACACAACCCGATCTATCTGGGCCAACTATTGGCGTCGTGAGTGGCATTATCTGTCGGCTGACTGGGATGGATTGCGTGAATTTTATGCATCGTACCCGTGGAGGCAGCTGAAGCTCAGAAGATGCTAACGTCTGCGTAGCCGCAGTCACTGAGACAATCGTCGCTGGTATGGAATGTTATATTACTAATCCGCGAGTAGCTGCCAGTGTCAAAAAACGGCCGTGGTTTAATCGGTCTTGCAGAGAAGCAAAATTTCGAAAGAAAACTGCGTATGAGGCTTGGATCACGGCTCGTAATAATAAGGATCCAAATTTTCTGAGGTAAAACGCAAATTAAATGCTGCTTCGAGGTTTAGTAAGAAAGTAACTGCCAGAGCTAAATTCCAATTCATCGGCAAAATAGGTGGGCGACTTGCGAGCTATCCGTCTGAAAGTCATACATTCTGGTCGCTTGCTACAGCTGCCGGAGGGAACTTTTGCCAGTCGTCGTTACTACCACTGCGAAAGACCGATGGTGACTTGGCCCATAGTCTCTTTGCCTCAAACTCGAATATGAACGACAAAGGCGCTGTACCACCTACTATACCGAGGTACGGTAAGACCATGCCGGAAATCTCCATAACACAGCGCTCCTTTCTTTAGACATTCATAAGTCATGGGTCAGACGGTATACCAGCAGTAGTGCTTAAGCAGTGTGCTCCTGAAACATGTCCTGTACTTACGCGCCTTTTCGCGCTTTCCTACCATACTAGTCAATTCCTGTCTTCATGGAACACTGCGAATGTGCATCCGGTGTCCAAAAAGGCCGATAGATCAGATCCATCGAATTACAGGCCTATCGCTATTACCTCTCTCCTCTCCAAAGTGATGGAGCGTGAGTCAGAGAGTTTCTAAGATACCTATAAAAAAAGCATGATGTCAATATAGCTTTCGCCACGGTCGTGCGACTGGTGACTGTGATATCTGAGGTAGTAAAACAACACTTACTCGTACGACGTATACTAATACCTACTCGTATATCTACATTACAGTGACCTTCAAGTGTATCTCACACACCGATGGGCACTAACCATTGAGAGTCAGGGGGAGGCATTGGTATGTAGCCTGGACATAGCGAAGGCGTTCGAGCAGGTTTGGCACCGGGTTTTTTCCAAATTCTATCGAAGTTGCCATCTTACGGAGTGCTTAAGAGATTGAGCCGTAGTTCACGGTAGTTGCTATGGTAGCATGGAAGAATTAATGCAAGGCTCTGTGCTGTCTCTGACGCTGTTTCTACTGCATATCAATGACATGTTGTACATCAAAGTTTGGACTACAAAGACACAAGTCTGCGCGTTCACTGCTATTTGCCGTATCGAGCTCTTAAGTCTGAGATAAGACTTTGCCTCCCTGTGTGTGTTCTATCACTTGTACAACGAGATGTGTTCTGAGGAATTGTTCGAAATAATGCCTACTAAGAATCAATAATTGTTTACGGCAAGAAATTGAAAATTGAAATCGCTCAGCGCCTGTGCTTGTACCAATCGGCATCACTCTATCGTATATCCATTAGTTTTGATAGACTTTCACTTATTAGCAGTGACGGCGGATGAGGCCAGTTCAGCTTATCTACATTTTACTGACCAGCTCAGCTCAGCTCAGCTTCGAACGGCACAATTCGCCCAAGCAGGTGGTTTCTCACGGTAAACCTTTAAATGTCACCCATAAGGGCACGAGAAGAAAGTTTTATTAATGGTTGAAAATATAATGTTATTATTACCATTTGTTTAAATTTTAAACTTAGGAATACTTCAGCATTGTTTTAATAGATCTTTTTTCTCTCTATGAGACTCACTTACGTGCAAAGGTAAGGATTAATTATATTTATAATATTCAATGACGAGGTCAAGGCTTGTGAAGGTTACTTTTTGCACATGAGGAGGCAACGTTGTTGTAACTTATATAGTAAAGCAATTTAGTCTATTTAAAGGAAGAATCCAAGAAATCCAAGAAAGAATCCAAGAAACGAATATTTTACCGCCGCTGCTGTGGAAGTGGATACTGTCTTGTCAGTTCATTAAATGTAATGTAAGTTTTTTCGAGTTTTAAGTACCGATCGAGTCGCGATGATAGAACGCAAATAGGTGTGAAGTGTAACAAACAGGTGATGTCCATAATTGCCGCCTACTTTCCTCATAATTGGACAGCGATTGGATCTTACTTTAGAGAGTGACGAGTAGGTGTGGGTCTGATGTAGTAGTAGGGCAGCGAGGTGACCTCAAACTGTCACGTTTAGGGACAGTGACGAGATAATAGAGATTAGTTTCTAATATCACAAAGGGATCATCGCAATATGATTGCACTGATTGTACTGTAAGAAACAGACACAAACTAAAGAAAATTTCATTAAAAAATTCATGTATTTTTCGCTTCCTGGCTCAACGCATCAATCTTGCAATACCAGAAAGGGGAACTCTGCCAGCAAGTTAGAAACAATGCAAAAACTTTAGGATTTCGGATTTCCATTTTAACCTAAACAACACATAGTTAGGAAAATAAACTCACAATTTAATAGAATCGCTTTAAAATTACCGAATGAAATCAATTATTACTACAATTAATTTGCAAAAGAATCATTTTAGTTTCAGATAACGTGGCGATGGGAAAGTACACATCGTGCGGGAAGATGGCAATTAATTACGTTAATAAATCGCGGCGGAGACTTCGGGTGAAAGGGCTACGTGTGCGATCGGTTTGCGATCGATCTCACGTTGTACCGTAAAGGTATTATGAGACTTTTTACATAAATAATTACTGGTACAGGTCTTTCATTGTATTGAGACCACGAGACCACGGCAAAGGAACACACTAACAATTGTATTTCACCATCGATATTGGTAGTTGTTATAAAATATTATACTCTTAGGATATAATTATGAGCTTTCAAATGTCGTCGATACTTTATTGTCACACGAAGATTTGGACATACTTGCTAAGTACTAATGGTTCAGTTTAAGTGTACTGTCACGCAGGGCGCAAGGTCGTGTCGACCCTCAGCAGCGCCTGTCTGCGAAACCCATTAAGGTTTTTTTTGATGCATTCTTTCAAATAGTTGCGAACCTGATCAGGGTCCTTTATCAAAGGTGTGTACGCAACGAGATCACGGAATACATTGCGGACACGGGACACATTGCGGACACGGTACACATTGCGCGCATGGGACATACGAAACCGAACTTAATAAAATTTTTAATTGTACTTCCGATAGTTATTTTTCAAAAACCTAGTAGGCGTCCATTTTTTTGATATTAGACACTTTCCTACTTATCCTATTATCATACTTAGACATAATTTTTACCTCAGATACAACTGATCCTAATAATTTATGACCTATTTTAATATTAACCATACTCAGTATAGTTTTTGAAAAAATTCTGTATTAATGACTTACTTAGTAGTAAACAGTTTGGCTTTATGAAAGGCCGTTCCACAACCGATGTGGGAGTGGCACTATTGAAAATATATTTATAGCCTGGGAGGATTCAAATGATGCTTTTGGAGTGTTTTGTGATTTAACTAAGGCATTTACAATGTATCCATCATGAAAATCTCATCAGAAAGCTACATCACTATGGTCTAAGAAGCAAGCTCTCGACCTTTTGAGCAGGAGTACAGAAAATAGATGTCAAGGGTAAAAGATCTCCGGGATCAGCAGTCACTATGGGAATCCCACAGGGCTCAATTTAAGGTCCTTTTATATTTCTTATTGTATGTTCTCCCATATCGTGTAAAAAGCCATGACATTGTCTTATTTGCTGATGACACCTCTTTACTTTTTAGAGTAAGATGTTAGGATCAATAAGTAATACTTTTTCTAAGATTGTGAATTGGTTTAGCGCTAATAATTGTGTTAAATTTACACTTTTTTTAATATTACTAATGTGACAAACAAACTTACGGTCCGCCTGATGGTAAGCGGTCACCGTAGCCTATAGACGCTTGCAACACCAGGTATATCACTCGCGTGTTTCCGACCCTTCAAAAATCTAATAACTTCTTTCTTGAAGAATCCCATACTGTAGTCCTTGGAGAAAACCTTGGCAGGGAGATCAGTCTACAATCAAAGCGTTCGCGGCAAGAAGTTTCTCTGAAACCGCACTGTACGCGACCATTTCGGTTCTGAAGTGTGAGAATGAATTTCCTGCAGATGCCGAGCGGTGCGGTGGTACAAATTAGCCGTCATCGTTTCGAACAATTTCTCAGAACACATTTTAAGCGGTAGACACACGGGGAGGCAAAGTCTCTCTTGAGATTTAAGGGTCCGATACGGCAAGTGAGTTTAGGATCGTCGACAATTCTCACAGCTCAATGTTGAATCGAGTCAAAAGCGCCAAACTGGTGCATCCGGGTACATCCGCCCAGAAATGGCAGCAGTACTTCATATAAGGCCGAACTTGCTACTTGTAAAGCAGAAACCTTTGCCCCGGCGAAAAGTACAGCTTTGCTATGTTGTGTACACCAAGTTTTTTGGACCACAGCTTCACCTTGTCTTGCAAAAGATCTCGGAACTAAGCATCGCTTGAGATCCCAATGCTCTTGGAGATGGAGAGGGAAATTCTGGAATTGTGGGACCACAGTGAATGGCGTTTTCTTAGCGGTGAAGCTCTTAGACTTGTGTCTTTGTAGGGTTGAATCTGACTAAGTTTTCCCGTCACCAGTCAGAGACCTTAAACGGTCTTGATTTGAGGCACAAGTTCTACGCGCTTTTCCTCCACATGGAACGAGAGATGTTAGTAATAAGCGTCCAGTACTGTCATCTGCATAGCAATGTAATTTGTTGATGTCCAACATTCCATTAATGTTCAATAGAAACAGCGTCGGAGGCAACACAGAGCCTTTGTTTAATGCATTTTAACTCGCGCCTGCATGGTGTGCCATAAACTTATGTTTTAACTCGCGCCTGCATGGTGTGCCATAAACTTATGTTTTAAAATTGTCAATTATGCATTCGTTTATAATAACTTCCACTTCCGTTTAAAACAATCAATCACAAGTATCACCACCTTCTTGTTTATCAGCATCATCGTTTACCCGATAGTTCCATGCTGTCATAGTCACAAGGCGCAACGCCGCAAGTTTACTAAGGTATGTTCTTAATAAATAAAAATGTGTTGGCTGTTGTTTACAGAAAAGACAAAGTAATTATTAATACTTTTTATATATAATATCTGTGGAAGTTGCAACACTTGGGGCGACGCTCGCGCGTTGCCGACCCTTCAAAAATCTAATCACTGCTTTTTTGAAGAACCCCATGTTATAATCCTTAGCAATCCTGAAAGGCGCATCCCATTATACAGCGGTGGAGTACACACTGGGCGCCAAACTCTCTCTCGCTTGTAAAAACATGAGTATATGGTTTAAAAAGAAAGCGGTATCATCAATTTGAAATTTTAATTTTAACATTTAACATAATTTTAGCAGATTTCCATTTATATAGAAATTATCATTCAATGTTTGCTTTTCGGAATGTTGTATAATGTTAGGTCTAAAATCGATATATCCATAAGTGCATCGAGCCTATTTCGTACATCAGAGAAAGTTCCAAAGGCAAGGTCGACTCGTGAAGGTGAGTTTGGACGTGATCGCATCACCATATTGGTCGCGCCATCTTGTATTTACTGTTCTTACTTTTCAAATGGTGTTGCGTAATCTGTTAGAGTGTTTGCATCCAGCCAGTTTTACTTCTATTTGTTTTTTAAAGAAACTTTTATATTTTGAGATTTGCGAAAACGAAATTTATTTACAGTACAAAAAATACAGTTATTTTATTTAGTTCTAAAAAGCCACAGTCATTTTACCATACTGAAAGTTATATTTACTCTAAAACGTTAGGAAAAGTTTAGATTCGTTTCGGAATAAGAACGGAACACGGATATGGATTCCAGACTGCTTATAAATTAAAAGATAACTTTTTTTGGCAGAGAAGGCTCGAGTGAATTCCTATACTATTTTCCTTTGACCTGTTATTGTTTAAAAAAAAAAATAATTGCAATAAACAATGATCAAAATTTTCATTCACCTAATTGCAGAAAACAAAGAAAAATTCTGTATATTTCAAATATCGAAATAAACTGGCCTATGGACTGCGCAATAGGCAAACAAATTTTGGCCACACTTTAGAAAGAGACAAAGTTAACCTGTGGTATCTTTTCTCATAGACAGACACCACACGTTCCCTTCGTCTATTTCACACTTTTGCGACCATTTTTTCCCCATCTGGCTAGGAAATGCTGTGCCAACCACGTCACGACGCTGGAATAAAAAAAGTAATAAAGGCGGAATATCATAAGTTTTATGTCGTTTTATTTTTAATGATTCTGTGAATAAAGACTGTAAAGATTTTAGCCTGAATATAACATTAGCCGCTAGTTTGATTTTATTTTTTAAAATATCGGTCGTCAAGGAAAGTTATATATTTGCAGGAGACGAACGAATAATACATATAAAATATTGTCCTAAAAAGTAAAGTCTAAAAAGGTTTCTGAGATATTCATAACTGAATTTAATTTTTGCTCTAATTTTATCACTTTATCTTAGAAACTAGACGCTTTAAAACAACCTACTTTTTAGCCTTGCCTTAACTGTCAATATGCACCGTATTTTTAAAAAATACAATGAAAGTTAGAGTCACCAACCATACAAAATTTTCAAAGCCCTTACTGTTTATAGCTACTTGTATTCTATTAAAAGCCTGTTTCTTTTTTGTTTCAGCTGCGTTTTTGAGTAAAGCTCTGTAAAAGTTTCGGCCGTGAGATCATAGCTAGATTCGTATAATTGAAGGCCTTACGGTTCGGCCTTTGAGCTCTACTCATCCAGCAACGGCTTATTTTTACAAGGTCTGAACGTGACAAAGGTCTAAGACGTAGGTCAAGCTCAAAACTTGATCCTGTTTTGTTATTCGAACTTTTCTGTAACAATATGCGGTTCGTTGTTACCGACATGTCTGTGGGAAGAGCACTGCTCTCCCTTGTGACAAGCGAAGTACGTTCACTTGCGTTATCTATTAAGATTTATGTCTGTGGTCAGAGAAGAATGTCACATTGGGTTTGTGAGTAAGCAAGTGTAAAAAAATTAAGTTTATTTCTTCCTCAACTGAAGCAAAGCGGTGCCGTGTGGGTAAGTACTTTAACTGAATCAAGTTAAGTTAAGCAACGAAAATAAGATCAATTTACAGTCGTTTCTGTTTATTTTAATGTTTATCAAATGTTAAATATTACAAAAGACTCTGTAACCTGCGGAGGGAGTGACTGTAAATGCCTCTGTTGTGATTTCCTCGATTTAGAATAAGAATTATTTATTGCATATGGATTTTGAGTGTGTGGCCTTTGACGGACGTGGATCAGAGGACTCGAGGGAGACATTTCGCACAAAGTCTGACTTACTACTTATATACTCGTCGAGTTCTGCAAATTAGGTATATGGTGAAGAAGAGGTGAAGAGAAGTTGTTTTCCGCATTATGACGTACGTGTCCAGCTCCTCGTGTCCCTTTTTTAGGGACAAAACCTGTTATATATTAAACATACATCAACACAATTTCTAGTTCTGAACCCACATATCACAGAGTAACAAGAACGCTAATAACTTCTTAGTTTTTAAAGCTATAAACAAATATTATCTACTTATAATTAAGTAGCGCCCTAAATAAATTTAAGGACGCTCCAACTGTCAGTCACCTGCGGACAGACTCGATGGTTTTTGTTAGTATTTTAAGGATGTAATACATCTAAATGTTAGGTTATCAATGTAAATAAATATGTTCATAGCAAAGGTGCAGTTAAAAGATTATTTCTTAAGCTAGGACTTGAACCTGTAACAATCCTTACACACGTGTATGTGCTCTACCAATTGAGCTCTCCAGGCACAAATCTAGCTTGTGAAATTCGCAACAATTTTTGGAAATTTTTTACCTACTTTCATGATGTATTAAAATCGGTAATAATGGATCAAGCAGCGCCCCCTTGTACCCAAATGAAATGCAGAAATCGGCGGTATATTTTTTGTTTGGGTTTCTTCAATAAATTCTTTTTTGTTTTCTTTTTATTTACTGGTATGTATTAAACACACCCCTCTGTGTGCTGCTTTGGCTCCACTTTGCTCCGTTCGGAAAAAAATAACCCTAACCTTACTAGTATTTCAGTATTAACTTTTAGGTATTTTTAATATAATTATTTAGAAAATAATTCTCTTCCCCCGACTTTTTTATTCCATTTGTGTATTAATGTTAAATAAATCTCGTCTCTACCTAGAGAGCTTCACAGCATTAGAGAGCTTCGTGACATTAAAGAACTTTTCTACATTGGAGAGCTTCTCTACATTAGAATGATTCTCAACATTGAAGATCTTCACTACATGGAAAATCTTAATTACATTGAAGAGCAACTTTATATTGATCTGATTCTGCTACACTGAAAAACTTCTCTATATTTAAGAGCTTCTCTAGATTGGAGAACTTTTTTATATTGGAGAGTTTTACTAAATTTAAGAGCTTCACTACATTGAAGAGCTTCTGTACATTAGAGAGCTTCTCTATATTGGACTGCTTTACTACATTGGAGAGCCTGACCACTTTAGAGAGCTTCTCTACATAAAATAACGTCACTAAATTGGAAAACTTTACTAAATTTGAGATCTTCATAAGATTGGGAAGCTTCACTACATTGGAGAAATTCTCAACCCTGAAGAACTTCTCCACATTGGAGAGTTTCTCTACATTGGATAGCTTCACTAAACTGGAGAGCTTCTCCACATAAGAAGACATCATCATATTGAAGAGCCTTACTACACTAGTGAGCTTTACTACATTGGATAGCTTCTCTATATTGGAGTGATTCTCTATACTGGAGATCTTCACTACGTTAGAAGCTACACTACATTAGAGAGCTTAACTACATTGGAGAGCTGCCTAACATTAGAGAGTTGCTCTACATTGGAGAAATTCTCTACATTTGAGACCTTTACTACATTGGAGAGCTTCTCTACATTGGAGAGTTTAACTACATTCGAGAGTTTCTCTACATTATTTTTTTCTGAGCTGTCAATGCAGTTGGCTGTTGCAGCTATTACTGCTTCACCGGGCTTTTTGGGGCGAGACTCTTAATAAGTCTCAGCCCATATAGCGCCCAACGCTCAAGGGCTACCCGCGGGGGGATCTTCGGCTTGGGTTGTCGCTCTCGGGGGCGCCCCTTCGACCGGCATGAGTCTCGAACCCGAAGGTGGGTCAGCGCCAGGAGGGGAGTTCCCCGTTACGCGGGTAACATTGGAGAGCTTCTCTATATTGGACTGCTTTACTACATTGGAGAGCCTCACCACTTTAGAGAGCTTCTCTACAGTCGTAAGCTTCACTACATTGGAAGGTTTCTCTACATAAGAGAGCGTCACTACATTGGAACATCTTGTGATATGTCTAAAAAATATTGTTATTATTATTTTTTGAGTTTTAAGTTTCTATGTTTTAATTCTACCATTGTTTTGGAACAAATGCTATCAAAATTTATTTAAAATGTCGATCACCTTATACTCCCTTGCAGTAGTCGCAGTGCACTTGATCGGATACAGAATACAGAATACGCAGCTCTTTGTCGACGATAAAATAACATTGTTATTTGATAAACGTTGATATAAACGAATGCACTAAAATTAATAGCGTGGAATCCTAACTTCCATCAAAATCGGAATTATATTTTGTCGATTTGAACACATTGGCACATTACAAAGATCTGTTAAAACAGATAAAATACGGTTTCCGTCAAAAAATGCGTAAGAAATTGTGTAAAGATAAATATTCAGAGGAGAAAATTAAGTTTACCCAAAAGCGCTATGAAATGTTCTAATTAGATAAAAATAAACAAAAACCTGTCAAGTGCAAATCGGACTTGCGTATCGAGGGTTCCGTAAAAGGAAAACTGTATTGAGCGACTAATTTAACTTTTTCGTTGGACACTGTTACCAACTGCAAATAAGTTTATAATCGCATAAAAAATATCTTTTTGGGATGTAACAACAAAGTTACGGTTTTTTAATTTTTTATTTTATACGAGTATGTGGTACATGGTTACTTTTTGCCAAATTTCATGTTTCTTACATCAATTCAAAGGGAACTTTAGGTTTTGATTTATTTGTGTCATAATGTGCGACAAAACTAACCTTATTTTAGGCATTTTTTTTTATTGCATTGACTAATTAGGTTAGTTTTTTTACGATATCAAGGAACCGTATACTTAGTAGTAGTATTTGATATTAATTTCAACTTGATACCTTCACGCGTTCTTGAGAAAAAGGGCCTCAGATAGACAGACAGACGGACAGACATACGGACAGACAGACGGACAGACAGACGGACAGACATACGGACAGACATACGGACAGACATACGGACAACAAAGTTATCCTATAAGGATTTCTTTTTTCCTTTTGAGGTACGGAACCGTAAAAATAAGTATTTTCGTACATTACACACAGCATCATCTGCTCCCAAACTAGTAAAGCTTGTACTCTGGATACCAGACAAAGGATATAAATACATATATGTAGATATATTTTTTTGTATATACGTACGTAGAAAAATCCCAGTCTGTGTGCAGCTGTGAAGGGCACGAACCAGAGTCGAGGCAACTTTGCAATTAACGAATTGTAACGATTTGGTTGCTCCTTACTGGAAATCAAACCCAGGACCTTCGACATGGCAGCCGCACGCTCTAATTCTGCGCCACTGCGTCCTCTTATACAAAATAATATCTGAGAGACAGTTGTGGGTAAAAAGGGTTAAAGCAATATTTGCTGTTGGACAATAGTTAGTTAGATAATGCGACCTAGGAGAAGGAGGTGTAATGTTTGGTTTAACTGGAGCGGATGGAGGAAGCGGCGCGCGGCGATGCCAACACTTTGACTTTGGTCCGATAATTAATAGTTTACAATTGTGTTGCAACGACGCTAACTGATGACCTTGTCTGAAGGTTACTTTGTTTATCTATCTATATCTATATCTACTATGTTTTATAATTATTTGCTACGATTTTTTAATCAGTTACAAAAGGATGAATTGTTTCTCGGTTCAAATATTTCTCATTAAATTTTTTTTTGTACCACTTAGGTGGCAAACAACCTAGCGGTCAGCCTGGTGGTATGCGGTCACCCTCCTGCGTTGCCGACCCTTTAAAAATAATATACCTTCTTTCGTGAAGAACCCCATTTTGTAGTCCTTAGTAGTCCTGAACGTAGCCGTAGGCATAATTTTGAACAATTCCCCAGAACATAGTGGGAGGCAAAGTCTCTCTTCAGACTTATACTAAATCAAGTGAATTTTTATTGCGAATCGTCGATTTTAAAAATATCAATGCTGACATGAATTCGTGCATAGTAATTGAAGTTTTAATTCTATATTCGGTTTTGGGTCAAGCAAAATTCTACACTAAATATCCAAATTTCATCTCTGCAACTCTTTCCATTTACGTCCTAGAGACTTGTGACATTCCTAGTCGAACAGACAAACCGACGCGACGGACTGCAGACTGTCAGCAGTTGCACTCTATTTTGTGTTTTAAAAACGAAAATCGTAGGAATGTTGTAGATGATTAGAAAATATACTTAGCTTACACAAGCCTATACTTTGGTAAGTATAGAGGCGGCACAATATACTATGGTAAGTACTAGAGGCAGCACGATATACTATGGTATGTACTAGAGGCGGCACAATATACTATGGTAAGTACTAGAGGCGGCACAATATACTATGGTAAGTACTAGAAGCGCGCACAATATACTATGGAAAGTACTATGGTAAGTACTAGAGGCGGCACAATATACTATGGTTAGTACTATGGTAAGTACTAGAGCCGCGACTGCGTGTGACGTCACTGTGACTGAATATACAGAGCGCGCTCGAGTTATTTATGGGCTAGATCGCGTAAATACGCCGTTTTTCTGGTGATGATTTGTTATTGCAGATTCGTTTTCCTAAAAGTGATAAAGAATATGAGATTGATTTTTTTTTACGTAAAGGATGGCAGCTATTGTAATGTAGGTATTTTAATTTGTTGGTTTGTTTTAAATGAACTGAAGTGTTGAGGTGATTTTCTGAGGAAATGGTCGAAACGAATTGCACTAAAACACTTAAAAAGTGATTAAAATATTATGATTTTACCTGCTGATGAGGGTTCCGCAAACGTTATTATGAATACATCAGATTAAGAAACTGAAGCTTACAAACAAATAAACGACAAAGAATTTTATGAACCAATCAATTATGATCCATGTTGTCTGATCCATCCATTATGTCCATCTCATGTCTGTACAAAAACTAGTCAACTACTTAACAATACAGGGGGAAATGAAAAACTTTTCAGCTTGTAGTAAAGGCAAAGAGTCACAAAAATATGGCGCGAAAACATACACGAACAGCGCGCGCTTGTAAATCTATGTAAATAAACGAATAGATTTAGTTATAATAGAATAATAAAAGGTTAGAATTTAAGCAATTCCTCTTTGTTTTAGTCTATCTTTAGTCTTATCTAAGCCAAATTTTTGCTCTTAGATATTTCATAATTTCATTTATTTTATAAAGATCGGCATGTGAAAGCTAAGGAGATGGTGCTGTACGTACATCAAAATATTGACATGATGATCTTCACAGCAATGTCTTGTAGCTTGGGACGAGAGTGGGGTTTTATCATCTCTTTTTACAACCTAACACCATTTTGTTACGAAGTTAAAAAATAGTTTCTGTGGCATTTTAATATACATGTTTGTACATTTTGGTACTAAACAATAATTAAACGTAGTTAAAAAACTGAACTGGAAACAAATCGTAAATTTCATTGGTTTCAAAAAACTCGATTAATCAAACAGTGACGTCATGCAGTCTACGCCGCGGCAACCCGGCGCATTCATTTGGTAAAGGATTAACTAACATTTGGTCATAAGACAAGAATAATTACACCAATGTTACGGATTTTCCATGGACCCTAATATTACATTCAAAAGTAAAATCCGCGTTGATCCTCATTGAGGAATCAAATTGTCGCTTCATGTATTAGTCAGAATTAGGAAAAAAGAATAATTAATGTTATGATCTTTTTGATTGATGGTTCTTTTTTTTGTTTTATGTAACATAAGCCACAACTGGAGTCAATTTTTTTATTTACTTTCTTTTTTATTTTTATTAACACCGGGCTTTTCAAAAAGACATGATCTTTTGGCGAACGCAAATACTGTGCAATGTTTCTGAAAGGAGTGAACACGGTTTTTATCGAATATTTATTCAAAATGTTACTAATTTTGTCGGTCACTTCTTTGATGTTCGGTTAAATTGCCTATGTAATTCTACTGTATGTAATCGACGGTCCTTTTTTTGTCGAGGCTTCACAGATGTTATGTGTACGTATTTTTACTCAAGAAACCCAATTGTGGTAAGTCCGAAACATTTAAACACAAAAAATTAAACAAAAAGTAGTTAACAACTTCGAAATTTTATAAAGTTAGTTACAATGAATACCGAAATAAAGATTATTTTTAGATGCACAAGTGGAAAGTTGTTGAGCGAGCTTTAGGGAGAACTAGATAAAACTTAATTTAAGGCTAGGGTATAGGCTAGACCGCGAAAATACGCCGTTTTTGTGCAAATTTTTTGGCTAAACTATAGCTTCAAAAGCATTGAAAAAAATATATGTTATAAAACTGGCTTTTGTCTAGTGCATTACCTTACTGAATGATTTTCATCTATTGTATTTAATGCAATAAAAAATCTGGAAGTGACCGTTGTTTCAACACTTGTGCAAATTTTTAAAGCGTGTTTTGCATTTGCTTGTAATGAAAGTTGGTTAAATAATTAGAACAGCTTGCTATCTAGTGCATAGACTCTAAGTTGTAGCAAAAAGTCAAAAAATGTGACTACAAAACGGTAATAACGTTAAATTCCATACAAAAAATTTAAAGTTTCAAGGCGTCATTACGGTATAAATTACTTAAGAAGTATATAACATATATCTCATAGTAATGTATATTACATTATTTAATGATTTATAGTACATTTACATACACAACGTTAGAATTAAAGAAATTAGCTTTCTGGCCTATATCGCCCTTTTAAAGCTTAAGGTTAAAAAAAAATATGTCTACACGTGGAAGAAAAGAAATTCTATTACGTGCCACACATGTAGGCTAAGCTGATATATGTACGTCCGTACCGTAGGGGCAACAGGCCTATTCTTGGAGTAAGGAGGCTTAAATAAAGCCACAGTCAAACAAGCTGACCTAGTGCGTATTGGCGGACGTTACGTTTAGTAGGGACTGGGGTTGACCATGCGTGGAGCAGGATTATCAGATCCAATCAAGTATCATCGATTTAGGCAATGCACAGAAGAGTGTTGTTAAAATCACCTTAGAATGCAGAATTATGTTCTTTTTTTTATTAACTAACTAAGTTTAAATAAAGTAACACAAATTCTTTGTAAAGGCCAATGTTCTTATGAAATTTTTATAACTAGATAGGAACTTTAAGATCCATCCAATACGGAACCGTCTTCGTCGTCAGAAAGTTTGTAAAAGAGCCAAGAGTCAAGAGAGAACACATTGAACTCAATGAGCGGGTGGTGAATTTTCAGTCTTTGTTTTATCCCTAAAATACTTTTTTTTTTTACAAATATTAGTTTTACAAGTAGTTTTGACTAATAACTGACAAATAAACTTACGGTCCGCCTGGTGCTAAGCGGTCGCCGTAGCATATGAACTCTTGCAAACCAGGGGCTTACTACTCTCTATTCTCTTTAAGAAAGTAATCACTTGTTTTTTGAAGAATCCCATATTGTAGTCCCTAAAGAAAATATAGACAGAGACCACGACTTCAGCATTCAGGGGACGAAGTTACTCTGAAACTGCACTGTGCGTGACCATTTAGGCACTATATAAGCGGCAGAATATACACAGGGAGACATTATCTCCTTAGAATTCAAGTACTTGTATGCACGCACACATGTACATACATATATGTGTTGTTAACAACTGCTTTTGATGGTCCGATATCAGGTTCTCGTCATACTTATAGAGACAAAGTTCAAAAAAAAAAAATAATGCTTTATTTCTTGATGCACTCTTGCATGGCGCGTCCGGAAGCTTTCACGGACGGGTTGAGCTTGCTCGTCGAAGCTGGCGTCTTCTCTTTTCATTTCTCGTTATCCGCGCGGCTCTCGAACGCGCCGACACTTTCCACTTCGCCGCAGTTCGACGAGATACCAAATAAATATTAAATAAAATCAAAGTGTTATTCTCTATCGGTTGCGGTTGTGGAACACAGTGTTTGTTGTGGATATTGTGACGAGTGCGGAACTATTAGTTTTCTTTGGATTGAATTTCCTAATTGTATTCGGTGAGTAATGCGATGTCTTAACTATATTAAAAACTACTTTTTTTCAACTCTGAACTTGAAAGTATTAAAATATGAGAGTTAAATAATATCATATAATGCCTTGTTCTTACATAAACAAAAATATGTCCTAAATCTCTGACGAAGATCTTAAAATCTCATAAAAAGAAATATTTTGTATTAGAGGTTTTGTTTTAATTCTCGTTGCAGTCAGATGCCAATGAACCAATTGTACATACCAATTTTTCTTATCCATGCTGAAGTTATAAAACGATGAAAAATACTTGTTTGTTTGTAAGTAGAAGGTAATCTGTGCGAGTGCTAGTGTTTTTAATTGAAATGTGCTTGAAATTCTTGAACTCAAGTAGACGGTGTAGGTCAGAAAGCTAATTACGAGAATTCTATCGATGTACATATAAATGTCCTAAAACCCATTACATTATCACATCACAAATCATTGCTTAGTGATAGTTTTTAAGTAATGTATAAAATACCACAATGACGCTTGTAATATTTTCTTATTTTTTGCGGAATTTTACGTGTTTGTCGCTTTATAGTGATTTTTTTTTACTTTTTGCTAGTCAACTAGATGACAACAAATCATTTTGATTTAACCAACTTTTGTAACAACCACAACGTTATCCTCATTGAGAGTTCCCACGTTAACATATTTTCTCGCAGGTGATTCCGGGCGGTCCTATTTCTGCAAGTAGTAACGGGGCAACCTTTTTCAGGCACAGGGATAGTTGCAAGGATGGAGATATTCCAGTTAGTTTAAAATTAGTATGGGTAGGAAAGGAACTTCATAGCGTTGGCCAAGTACAGCGCGAGCGAAGTCGGCAAAAAAACTTATAAGTAAACTCGGAATCGAACTTGCAATTAGAAACAAAGTTATCTCAGACTCTCACGAAATTTCAGTTGCTTAAGAAATAGCTTTACTGCTTTTATATATTATAAAACCTCATGAAGTGTAGACATGTTGTTGAAAGTCAAAATACACGTAAAGTAGATGCACTTACAAAAAGTCTAAATATGAAACCAATCCCGTAGTAGTTTAGCCGACTTTAGTGGACTCAAAAAATGGTCGAGTCAGTCGACGAGGGTCGCACCGTATGAGTTACAGTAAAGCAAACAAACCGGCGCACTTCGAGACAAACATCGCACTAGTTTCGAAGTTAGCAAATAAAACTAGTTTGGTAATGTAAGTCCAAGTCATCACATTCTATATGAGGTTATAGAGAAATTGAGACATGTCTAGCAAAATGTTGAGATAGTTAAAGTTAAGATTGTATATAATGTAGTTGTTGGTCTTCTGTCGCTAGGAACGAGTTTCAACAACCATGCACTTGTATTGAACACGCAGATTGTGTATCTAGGTTAGCTAATTAACCTAAAAAATGTATTAGCTTCGATGATAACGACGCACAAGGAAAAACAGATATGCCCAAGCCGAGATCAGAAACCAAAACCCCTCGCTGCGACTTGAGCGCGGTGCAGCGACGGACTTGACTAACAGCTTTCAAACTGATAGCGGAAATGTACGAATATGATAACTAAGAGCGCTCAGATGAGTAACTGTGAGGTCTTCCTTCATACATTTAAATTCCATCGGTGATGGCTTGCTAATAAAAAATGGTTCTGGGACTTTTGGGTGATATTCTGTCTTTCGTGCCGTCATCTAATATATTATATTTAATTATGGACTACAACCAGCCCCCTTACTGTCTATTTCATCCGTAATCGAAATTAGTTTCAAATGCTACAATATTGGGTTTTCATTGCCTCGTGCTTCTGTATTAGGCAGCAACCAATGCCTACGCGCGCGGTAAGGGATTTGCTGGCAATCGACTTACAAATTTAATCTACTGATACCTTCGAAAAAGTGGCTGTAGTTTAAAACGGAAACCTCATTAACATTCACACTCCCCTGCAGTGCTGGTCCGACCACATAAATACCGGCTTTCCGGTAAATATCACTCTCAAGATAGTCAAGGACATATGCTTATTACCTTTTTTTTATAAACAAATAAACTTGTGGTCCGCCTGAGGGTAAGCAGTCACCGCAGCCTAATCTTGCTATCCGGACAGCGAAATCGTCATCTGCAGCCGTTAGCACGTGCCTAGGCCGCCTAACGATAGTTTTACGATCATGCCGAGGTCGGTCGGGGGGATGAACTGCCAAAAGCTATAAACATTGCTTAGCAACGTGCGCATGTTGCTCTACTGCCACAGGCTACAAACATTGTTTAGCAACGTGCGCATGTTGCTCTACTGCCATAAGTTACAAACATTGTTTACCAACGTGCGCATGTTGCTCTACTGCCACAGGCTACAAACATTGTTTAGCAACGTGCGCATGTTGCTCTACTGCCATAAGTTACAAACATTGTTTACCAACGTGCGCATGTTGCTCTACTGCCACAGGCTACAAACATTGTTTAGCAACGTGCGCATGTTGCTCTACTGCCATAAGTTACAAACATTGTTTACCAACGTGCGCATGTTGCTCTACTGCCATAAGTTACAAACATTGTTTAGCAACGTGCGCATGTTGCTCTACTGCCATAAGTTACAAACATTGTTTACCAACGTGCGCATGTTGCTCTACTGCCATAAGTTACAAACATTGTTTAGCAACGTGCGCATGTTGCTCTACTGCCATAAGTTACAAACATTGTTTAGCAACGTGCGCATGTTGCTCTACTGCCATAAGTTACAAACATTGTTTAGCAACGTGCGCATGTTGCTCTACTGCCATAAGTTACAAACATTGTTTAGCAACGTGCGCATGTTGCTCTACTGCCATAAGTTACAAACATTGTTTACCAACGTGCGCATGTTGCACTACTGCCACAGGCTACAAACATTGTTTAGCAACGTGCGCATGTTGCTCTACTGCCATAAGTTACAAACATTGTTTACCAACGTGCGCATGTTGCACTACTGCCACAGGCTACAAACATTGTTTAGCAACGTGCGCATGTTGCTCTACTGCCATAAGTTACAAACATTGTTTACCAACGTGCGCATGTTGCTCTACTGCCATAAGTTACAAACATTGTTTAGCAACGTGCGCATGTTGCTCTACTGCCATAAGTTACAAACATTGTTTAGCAACGTGCGCATGTTGCTCTACTGCCATAAGTTACAAACATTGTTTACCAACGTGCGCATGTTGCTCTACTGCCATAAGTTACAAACATTGTTTACCAACGTGCGCATGTTGCACTACTGCCATAAGTTACAAACATTGTTTACCAACGTGCGCATGTTGCTCTACTGCCATAAGTTACAAACATTGTTTAGCAACGTGCGCATGTTGCTCTACTGCCATAAGTTACAAACATTGTTTACCAACGTGCGCATGTTGCTCTACTGCCATAAGTTACAAACATTGTTTAGCAACGTGCGCATGTTGCTCTACTGCCATAAGTTACAAACATTGTTTAGCAACGTGCGCATGTTGCTCTACTGCCATAAGTTACAAACATTGTTTAGCAACGTGCGCATGTTGCTCTACTGCCATAAGTTACAAACATTGTTTACCAACGTGCGCATGTTGCACTACTGCCATAAGTTACAAACATTGTTTACCAACGTGCGCATGTTGCTCTACTGCCATAAGTTACAAACATTGTTTAGCAACGTGCGCATGTTGCTCTACTGCCATAAGTTACAAACATTGTTTACCAACGTGCGCATGTTGCTCTACTGCCATAAGTTACAAACATTGTTTAGCAACGTGCGCATGTTGCTCTACTGCCATAAGTTACAAACATTGTTTAGCAACGTGCGCATGTTGCTCTACTGCCATAAGTTACAAACATTGTTTACCAACGTGCGCATGTTGCACTACTGCCATAAGTTACAAACATTGTTTACCAACGTGCGCATGTTGCTCTACTGCCATAAGTTACAAACATTGTTTAGCAACGTGCGCATGTTGCTCTACTGCCATAAGTTACAAACATTGTTTAGCAACGTGCGCATGTTGCTCTACTGCCATAAGTTACAAACATTGTTTACCAACGTGCGCATGTTGCACTACTGCCATAAGTTACAAACATTGTTTACCAACGTGCGCATGTTGCACTACTGCCATAAGTTACAAACATTGTTTAGCAACGTGCGCATGTTGCTCTACTGCCATAAGTTACAAACATTGTTTACCAACGTGCGCATGTTGCTCTACTGCCATAAGTTACAAACATTGTTTAGCAACGTGCGCATGTTGCTCTACTGCCATAAGTTACAAACATTGTTTAGCAACGTGCGCATGTTGCTCTACTGCCATAAGTTACAAACATTGTTTACCAACGTGCGCATGTTGCACTACTGCCATAAGTTACAAACATTGTTTACCAACGTGCGCATGTTGCTCTACTGCCATAAGTTACAAACATTGTTTAGCAACGTGCGCATGTTGCTCTACTGCCATAAGTTACAAACATTGTTTACCAACGTGCGCATGTTGCACTACTGCCATAAGTTACAAACATTGTTTACCAACGTGCGCATGTTGCTCTACTGCCATAAGTTACAAACATTGTTTAGCAACGTGCGCATGTTGCTCTACTGCCATAAGTTACAAACATTGTTTACCAACGTGCGCATGTTGCTCTACTGCCATAAGTTACAAACATTGTTTAGCAACGTGCGCATGTTGCTCTACTGCCATAAGTTACAAACATTGTTTAGCAACGTGCGCATGTTGCTCTACTGCCATAAGTTACAAACATTGTTTACCAACGTGCGCATGTTGCACTACTGCCATAAGTTACAAACATTGTTTACCAACGTGCGCATGTTGCTCTACTGCCATAAGTTACAAACATTGTTTAGCAACGTGCGCATGTTGCTCTACTGCCATAAGTTACAAACATTGTTTAGCAACGTGCGCATGTTGCTCTACTGCCATAAGTTACAAACATTGTTTACCAACGTGCGCATGTTGCACTACTGCCATAAGTTACAAACATTGTTTACCAACGTGCGCATGTTGCACTACTGCCATAAGTTACAAACATTGTTTAGCAACGTGCGCATGTTGCTCTACTGCCATAAGTTACAAACATTGTTTACCAACGTGCGCATGTTGCTCTACTGCCATAAGTTACAAACATTGTTTAGCAACGTGTGCATGTTGCTCTACTGCCATAAGTTACAAACATTGTTTAGCAACGTGCGCATGTTGCTCTACTGCCATAAGTTACAAACATTGTTTACCAACGTGCGCATGTTGCACTACTGCCATAAGTTACAAACATTGTTTACCAACGTGCGCATGTTGCTCTACTGCCATAAGTTACAAACATTGTTTAGCAACGTGCGCATGTTGCTCTACTGCCATAAGTTACAAACATTGTTTAGCAACGTGCGCATGTTGCTCTACTGCCATAAGTTACAAACATTGTTTAGCAACGTGCGCATGTTGCTCTACTGCCATAAGTTACAAACATTGTTTACCAACGTGCGCATGTTGCACTACTGCCATAAGTTACAAACATTGTTTACCAACGTGCGCATGTTGCTCTACTGCCATAAGTTACAAACATTGTTTAGCAACGTGCGCATGTTGCTCTACTGCCATAAGTTACAAACATTGTTTACCAACGTGCGCATGTTGCTCTACTGCCATAAGTTACAAACATTGTTTAGCAACGTGCGCATGTTGCTCTACTGCCATAAGTTACAAACATTGTTTAGCAACGTGCGCATGTTGCTCTACTGCCATAAGTTACAAACATTGTTTAGCAACGTGCGCATGTTGCTCTACTGCCATAAGTTACAAACATTGTTTAGCAACGTGCGCATGTTGCTCTACTGCCATAAGTTACAAACATTGTTTACCAACGTGCGCATGTTGCACTACTGCCATAAGTTACAAACATTGTTTACCAACGTGCGCATGTTGCTCTACTGCCATAAGTTACAAACATTGTTTACCAACGTGCGCATGTTGCTCTACTGCCATAAGTTACAAACATTGTTTAGCAACGTGCGCATGTTGCTCTACTGCCATAAGTTACAAACATTGTTTAGCAACGTGCGCATGTTGCTCTACTGCCATAAGTTACAAACATTGTTTACCAACGTGCGCATGTTGCACTACTGCCATAAGTTACAAACATTGTTTACCAACGTGCGCATGTTGCTCTACTGCCATAAGTTACAAACATTGTTTAGCAACGTGCGCATGTTGCTCTACTGCCATAAGTTACAAACATTGTTTAGCAACGTGCGCATGTTGCTCTACTGCCATAAGTTACAAACATTGTTTACCAACGTGCGCATGTTGCACTACTGCCATAAGTTACAAACATTGTTTACCAACGTGCGCATGTTGCACTACTGCCATAAGTTACAAACATTGTTTAGCAACGTGCGCATGTTGCTCTACTGCCATAAGTTACAAACATTGTTTACCAACGTGCGCATGTTGCTCTACTGCCATAAGTTACAAACATTGTTTAGCAACGTGCGCATGTTGCTCTACTGCCATAAGTTACAAACATTGTTTAGCAACGTGCGCATGTTGCTCTACTGCCATAAGTTACAAACATTGTTTACCAACGTGCGCATGTTGCACTACTGCCATAAGTTACAAACATTGTTTACCAACGTGCGCATGTTGCTCTACTGCCATAAGTTACAAACATTGTTTAGCAACGTGCGCATGTTGCTCTACTGCCATAAGTTACAAACATTGTTTAGCAACGTGCGCATGTTGCTCTACTGCCATAAGTTACAAACATTGTTTACCAACGTGCGCATGTTGCACTACTGCCATAAGTTACAAACATTGTTTACCAACGTGCGCATGTTGCACTACTGCCACAGGCTACAAACATTGTTTAGCAACGTGCGCATGTTGCTCTACTGCCATAAGTTACAAACATTGTTTACCAACGTGCGCATGTTGCACTACTGCCACAGGCTTCAAACATTGTTTAGCAACGTGCGCACGTTGCAGTACTACAAACATTGCGCGTCTCTAAGATCATCCGTCGGTTCTTTGTGGTTGCGGTAGTCGTATTCAGAATGATGGATACAGTTATGGTTCGCTGGAACTAAAAGTGATAAGCGCCCAGCGGTATTAATTTATGTCCTGTGTAGTTAAATATATTTTCTTATCTACTGAACTGATTTGTGTGATAACCTCGTTTTTATGTATTATTTTTAAAGGGCGCAATTTAACATTACAATATTTTCTTAAAATTAGATTTTTTTACTTCCATTTTCTTATTTTCATTTATGTCCAACAAAGTTAAAAACTACTCTTATGTTTAGTGTTCTAGTTCTAGTGAGATATGATTTTGTAAACCGCGATAGCTTGTGTCTTGTGGTCGGTAATAATGAGTCGGTCTGGTCAGCGGCTTCGGCACCTGCCGCGGCCGCGGGTTCTTGACATTTGGCCTGCGCTGTTTGCGACGAGTCACAGAAATACGGTTAATCTGCTGTGAGCGACGTCGCGCGACAAATGTTTATGGTTATTGTTATGAGTTAAGGTAGCGGGAATGAAATGAAATTAGTTTTGTACGTGTTTTTAACAACATTAGCGGTTTGGGGTTCCGTTGGAGGCTGATCAATTTAGTAATTTCGGTGAAAAAACTGGTCTTAGGGAAAACGAGGTTGAGCAATTGGAGTTCCGTACATGACGTGATATATCGCTGCACACTTCATCAAGTGAACTATATAATAAAAGTTTTAACTTAAGGCTATGGCATACCCTAGCAGAAGCGTGCCGCTTCGACTTCGACACGTGTGTACAAATGACATATCACACTAGTGTGAAGCATACAAAGAGACACGGTGCCACGTGCTACCCCGTGACCGCACGTTGAAAATTTCTATATTCTCTGTTTTTTGTTGGTATAAAATTCAAATATTTATTAAGAACTATGAAATTAGCAAATTCGCTTAGCCATATTTATATATTAATATATATTGCGGTGTAGTTTTCTTGTACATTTGTTGTTTATATAATACCATTTATATAAACATATTTAGTAACACCTAACTTAAAAAAAATGGCGTCAGTCAATTACATATTACCACAGACTAAGTACGTACGTAATAATACTATATCTATGCATATTACATTAATTGACGTTTTACCTAGCAATGTCATTCATTTGACAACCGGTGTGGCCGAGTGGTTAGTGCACCTGACTACGGAGCCGAGGGTCGCGGGTTCAAATCCCGCTAGGGGCAGATATTTTTGTGACGAAACATTTGTTACCAAGTCATGTTATTTGAATCGTTGTTGTTCTAATAATTGTATAGACAGCTGGTAAAATCCGAGCCTATGGCCTTCTGGTGTTACTTTCAGCAAATGGTTTTTTCGACGACCACAAGCAGCTCCCGCAGTCACTCATTCCAAAAAGTGAGTATCTGTCCATATGCCACCAGAATATAAGAAGTTTGCAACATAAAACCGACCTATTAGAAGTTTTATTCCATGAAGTCTTATCCTGCGTCGTTTTTGCAGTCACCGAAATCTGTCTACGACAAAACGAAATAACATCGGTATATCTACCACGGTATGAACTAGCGTCGGCCGGAAGATGGACCGGCTATCTACTGTCGTGAACACATCACGTTCACCGACAGACAGGACATATGGAGCATGTCAGAAGACCATGTTTGTGAAGTGTTTGTGTCAGCGATAGAGTTGACAACTTTATCCCTAATTATTGTATGTATCTATAGGCCTCCTTCATGTTTAGATACTAATTTCATGGACTAATTCAATAAAATTTTGGAACATATTTCTAGCCAAAATAAATCAATCTTTATTTGTGGTGTTTTCAATCTAAATATTTTGGAACATAATAGTGATACTAGATTTTTGTTTGACACACTTAATGTACATAATTTCTATTCTGTTATCACCGCTGCAAGAATGCAACACAAATTGCATCCAAAAACATTTATATAAAAATGCATAATTTTTGTCATGTAATGTTTCGTAATAATAAGTTAATATTAAGTATATATTTACACAATTAAAACTATTTTCCTTATAGGGACTAGTTTAGATTTAAGAAAATGTTATAACAATCAGTGTAAAATTGTATTAAGTTAGGTAAAAGTAGAGTAGGTTTGTTTCATATCCCCCTTTACTATTTGTTGATATCAAAAATGTTATTGTGTGAGTACCGACATGTTGTCGACTTAGTACGCACGACTATCCCCAAAAAAGCGGGAAATTTAGTTTAATATATGTATCTAAAACATATGTCATTTGTTGTGCAAAAATATACAGAACTACTACGTTAAGTTCTATATAGACCGTATGTACGGTTATTAAGTTACAGGTGAAAATAGTTATCGTGTTGAGTATTGTACATTCTTTCTCCCTCACTCCTCTGATAATAGACTGCGATAGAGATACATCAGGGATGGGTCTATGGGTAAAAAAGAGAAAGACTGTCTAAAATTTTACCTGGATAGGGTCATTAAATCCTTAGGCTATGCATTTAAGTATTGCATTAAAGGTTAAAAGCACACCTTTGCCCCTACACGTAGGTATCTATACCGTTACGATAAGTAGTATGGTTAGGGCGCAAATTACGTGTAAACTTATGAAATACAATAGCTTATAACTCAGCAACCGGGTTACATAAATGCATCACTAGATACCCTTCATAGGCATCTACCGAAATAAATAGGTTTCATACAGGTAACTTTAAGCCTTGAAGTACAGGAGCACAAGAAAAATCCTGAAAACTTGTATCACACATTTTTTCATGAATTAACATACTGACAGACACAAAAAACACGGAAAGGTATGTCCGAATTTTAGGTCCATTTTTTGACATATAGCACAAAGTCTGTAGTCATCTAGTGTAGGCAGAAAGCCCTGAGAGCTAGAATTCCAGCTCTTCTCTCACTACGGCCTAACCGTAGACGATGGAACATACCACTATACGTCATTGGAACCGCCTCCGAAAGCTCTATCTTAGGACACCTAAATCGTCATTATAGCTCCTACCGTTTGGCTATAAAACCTAAAAATGTAAAACAGCGTTATTTTATAGTCAAGCCGCAAATCGTGTGACTGTGATGGCAATATCCGATAGAGACCCCAACTGTCTGTAGCGATTTATAGCTAGGTAGATATACCTACACTTTCGATATATATCTATATCGACTACTATATGTTGTCTTTCACTGTTTTTGTGTGGGCTAGATTTTCAGTCACCACAGTAAGTACAATAAGTTAAGTACTAAATCTAGAAGGTTCTATGGAACACCCTCTCCCTCTGATGGGGTTTTTCATTTTTATTATAAATATAGAACGAAATTTGTATTTTCATTCAGTCAATCAAGAAGCTTCAAAAGGTATCCATCAAATACTAATATATAATGTTTAAAGTGAAATAATGTAAATATGTGTTAGAATTTAAGCCTAGAATGTAAGAATTAGAAGCATAAGTTAAATATAATCGGTCTGTTGTGAGCATATACGCGTTTTAATATCTCAAGCGCCTAAGAAGAAACTCCTTGTCACGGGCAAAACCTTGTGCCACAGATATCGAAGGGTCTGTCCGCACATATTCTTTAATTAATTTTCGAAACGAGTTCCACCGCTATAGATTTAATGTTTTGTAACTGTCCTGATAACGTAATTAGTGTAAGTCCCATAATAACAAATATCAGGGACCATGATGCACAAAGCTGCATATTAAACTTTAGAAATGAACCTTAAAAATGATATGATCGATTATAAATCCTTTAGTGATATGAATCGATTGAACTATTGCCAGTTCAATGCTACTTTGCAACAGTGCACTCTATTCTGGAGTACGGGGTGGAGCTGTGGGGCAGATCGGCGCAGGTCGACCGAGTATTCAGAACGCAAAAACGTGCTGTACGCATTGTAGCCGGAGCCCTGTGGTGTTCACCTGCGAGGGAACTTTTTAAAAACTGTCAAATTTTGACAGTTACCTGTCAATACATATTTAATGAAGCTACTTTTATGAGGAGCAACATTGATGAATTCCAAACCCATTCAGAGATCCACCACTATAATACTCGCACTGCCCAGAACTTAGTGACTCCTTTACACACACTATCCAAGTCTGTTAAATGTGTATATATAGGCGGTCCGACTATATATAACAAATTACCTGAGGCCATAAAAAATTCTAGCAGTTTGACATTGATCAAGGCTAAGCTCAAGAAATGGTTATTGACCAAATATTATATTATATTATAATATGAAATTGTTGACATAGTATAGCAACTCATAATAATTTTAGATTGTCTGACATTATGTTTATATTCTTCGTAATTATTATCAATAAATTTCGTATTCTTATTCTTATTCTTCTTATTCCTGGTCACCATATAATAAGTTTATTACTTAGTCTGTGGCCAGAACTATCTCAGATCTGTTCTGTTAAAGTATGAAATTAGTAAATATATATATATATATATACTAGCGGTCCCGGCGAACGCTGTTCCGCTGCAGTCCCTCTGTAGCCCGGCGAAAGTTGGTTTTTACCTAAAGTGCCCGAGTCCGGCTCGCACTTAACAGATCGAGATAAAAACTATCCTTTCTTTTAAGTTGGATCTAATAACAAATAGTTACGAAGTTTGATCAAAATCGGTTCAGTAGTTTAGGAGTCCATCGCGGACAAACAACGTGACACGTAATTTTTATATATATAGAAGATAGATATATAGGATAGGAAGGAATGTCGGGCTTGTGAAATAAAAAAACAGCTTACATACATTTTTAAATATTTAATTTAATTAATGTTTTTATATTGAGATATAACCACAGAATCGCTGAATCGTAGACTTTAGCAGAGATTCCAAACAGGTGGGTCATTTAAAATTTTTAAAAATAATGGCTCAGCAGACTGCCATAAAACCAAAATAGCTAAACGCTTAATTTTTTCTTCCGTAACCAAAGGGTAAAAGCGGGACCCTTTTATTAAGACTCCTCTGTTCGTCCGCCCGTCAATCCGTCTATCACCAGGCTGTGAACCGTGATAGAATCGTTAGACAGTTGATATTTTCACAGAAGATGTATTTCTGTTGCCGCTATAACAACAAATACTAAATAAAAACAGAACAAACCCTTCGTGCGCGAATCCGACTCGCAGTTGGCCGATTTTTTATACAAAGTAAGATCAAGGGGACTTCGAATGGCAAATCAATTTTGTATGAAAAAATCTGCCAATTTATTACCTTATTATTATATGTATGTGTCCATCTTTACGGTTTTGATATCTGATACTTAGCAGGGGGGTGATAAGCGGCTGGATACGTACTCGTACCCACACCATAATGTGGTGGACACCAACTACTTTACTACTTTAGAGTAACATGCCAGGGGGGGATCTGGGACGGAAAAATATACTCGTACATGTCCAGTTTCAGACGAGCTATAAGAAGTAACTCAAGATTGGGGCAGCAACGGGGGGGGGGGGGATATCAAATCACATGCGTTTTCACTTTTATTTTTAACTGGTGCTCCTAACTCAAACCTACATATTTCTTGATACCGCAACATAAGAAAAATGTCTGTTTTTTTTTTATTTGAACGTGAGTTACCTTTTAAATCTATACTCTATATATAATATATAAAGCTGAAGAGTTTGTTTGTTTGAACCCGCTAATCTCAGGAACTGCTGGTCCGACTTGAAAAATTCTTTCAGTGTTAGATAGCTCATTTATAGGTGATAGGTGATGATAATCACGCTAAGACTAATAGGAGCGGAGCACCAATGAAGTATGTTTTAAAATCAGTTTTTTTTTCCTTTTAAGAGCTTCCGCTGCGTGCGGTCCGTAAACGGTTAAAGTTTCGCAAAAAATGTGTGTGACAGAATTGTTCTCCTTTAAAAGTTCAAAAAAAAGTCCGTCGCATCATATGTCTATCTCGTAAGGTTGGCTCACTATAACCTTTTTTATGCTAACCAAATTTGTTCTAAAATAATTCATTATTTGCGAAGGTGTTTTTATAAATGATATTAATCCTTATCCAAAAAAATACGTTACTTGTCACAAGTATTTAATTTAAAACAAAATTGCCCTTTACATCATTCGATTTCAATGAATATCTTAGGAGATATCGCAGTTTCAAAATAACATAGCAACAAGATAATGATCAAGTACTGCGCGCGCAATTATGATGTGCAAGGCCGGAATTATTAAGGGAAACGGCGGTATGTATTATTTAAAAATATTTTCACCTTCTACGTAAATAAAGTCGCAGGTTAAAGTTAGCGTTAGCCCAAAGTAACTATTACTGATTGACTGACTGAGTGATCTATCAACGAATAGCTCAAACCACTAGACTGATCGAGCTGAAATTTAGTACACATATAGCTATTATGATGTAGGCGTGCGCTAAGAAAGGATTTTCCACAACTCACCCCCTAACGGGGCTTTAAAGTTTGTATGGAGCACCAAGAACGCAAGGTTAATCCAGAAAGAGAAAGAGAGAGAGAACGTCAAGTTTGAGTAGGTTTTTTTTCTATAATTGAGGAGTTGTCGTAAGAATTCTAAGCCGATAACCAAATTTAGGGCGGGCGAAGCAGCTGGCAAAAGCTAGTTATAAATCAAATTGAAAAACTTCAAGTTTGAAATTAGGTAACTCTTACTGTGCAACAAACTCTTCTGACCCGGTGTTCAAAATCAAAACCACAGTAGCCTTTGTTCGGGAAAGAAACAATGACTCACCCGTTTCGGACTGGTGCAGGGTTAGCTATGATTCATCGCGCCTACTCTGTATGCAACGCCAGTCGCACAAACCTGTATGCGTGGAACGGTAGTTGCTACAGTTTTAATCCGATGGAGTGCGGTGCGATGGTAGAAAGTAGCCAATAGTGGTTTACAGGACATTTTTAAGTTAACTTATTGTAGGTACTTACAGTGTGAGGGATCTTAGAGGAAATGTAATGTATGTGTATGTAAATACGATAAGACAGCAAAACTGGAAAAATTAGGAAAATGAGTAGGTACTAGATCAGTTGAAACTTAGTTAAAATTTGTTTTGTTCGTAAGCAACACACCGGGAAAAGTATCGCTTAGTAAATTATAAATGTCCGGGATTAGTAAAAATTGAGCTAAATGCACTGGGCTCTTCAAGTGTTAAGGTGCAGGCTACAGTTTGTACCTTGAAGAAGCATAAGAAATAGTTAACAATCAATTTATTTCTTTGCAGAATAACAACGACGGACCCATACCTCGAGACACCCTCAGGCTTTTTGCAATGGGCTAGGACAAATACCAGATATCGATTGCAAAATGAACGAGTGTCGAGAAAGAATTCGGCGCGAGAGGGATAGAGAGAAGAATACTTACACATCTCCCCGTCTCGCTCTGCGTCGCGTGCTTCTATTGTCTGAAGGCAGGCAGTTTCGAGAAGCAGCAGCCATCTTGTCGAGGCTCGGTCCAGGAGTCCTGCAGACCGTGGCGTCAGAGCTACCCATAGACCTGCTGGTGGAAGCGCTTCCACACTCAGCACATCTTATTGAGACTCTTTTAAACAGGTCAGTTAAATAGTTTACTTCACAATTGCTTCGTATCCTAATTGAGGATTTAACGATAGAGTTCCGTAACCAAATGGTCAAAACAGAACCCTTCTAATTTCCTCGTCCCTCGTACCTATGTCACAGCTCTATGATTCCGCACTCTTTGCAGTGATTTTGATAAAATTTTACGCGAAGTAGTCTAATTTAAACCGTTATACAGGTGTCGTAGGATAGGTCTTCAAAAATACATTGAGGGTTTATTAGTTTTTTTTTTCTCTCAGGCATATTTTGCAAATTTTTAGCTTTTGTGTCCTTCTGCCTCTAATTTTTTAAATCACAATAATAGAACTTTAAATTGTTCTAGACAAAATCGATTTATAAGTTTTTCAGAAGCCGCAATAACTTAATGCATGTTGTGAGCTCTCAAAACATTTTGTATGACATTTAATATTTAAAATATTTATCAAACTAACAAAATCCTTTTTTTGAGAAGCGGAAAAACAGTTATAGATTGAAAAAAAGCCCGAGTCTATAGCAAAGTTTTAGGGCCAACCTCAAGGTATCATTAACTTGAGCGAGTATTATCTAAAAGTATAGAAGTCGCTCAAAATGTAATTTTAAAAAGAGTTCTATGGAATTTTACAGTGGCATGCATATTTATAAATATAAACATAACTTTCCAAACCGATTAAAAACAATCAGGGTTGGTAAAATCAATCAATTTAATCAAAAATTGTGAAGAATTAAATATACAATCGTCGAGTAATTACTTTTCCAATAGAAATGTAGATACTAAGAGTTACTAACATCGAATTTCACTTTTATAGTAAATAAAATTCAGTAACAAACATGGCAGAAAAAAACATGTTTGGTCTGACATAATGATGACAATTTTTAAATATTGTAGTGCGCAACTCACGTTCGGTAAACTGCGCTTTTGACATTAAAGCATCCGTATAAAGGTTATGTCAATGATAATTTAAATTTTTTTTAAGTTACATGACGTCTAATTGATCATTATACGAATGAAAGTTTTATAATTTCTGCCTATTTCGCGTTACATACACGTTAACATGATTGTTATAGAACCTTATATTGCAACTAAAGCGTTGTCTCAATTATTATTGTCTGTATTTTGTTAGTTGGGAAAGCAGCAACCTTTGCCCCGAGGTTAAGTACTGCTTCAAGTTATTTGGACTTTACCTTCACCCTGTTATGCTCTTGAAGTAGGGATGTGTTCTGGAATTGTGGGACCTCAGTTAATGGGGTTTATTTAGCGGTGAACGCGCAGACTTGTGCATTTGTAGGGTTGAGTCGGACCAAATTTTCCCGTCTCCAGTCAGTGACCTTAGACAAAGCTGTCTCGATTTTAGACGGAAGTTCTCCGCACTTTTCCTCCGCATAGGAACGAAGGATCTTTGCACGGCCCGTTAGTTCTTTTGTTGGACTTATGTTTTCCGCACTTAGCCTCATAACAGGGCCATTGTCTTATGGCATTTTGCTTTGGGGTAAGGCAGCTGATATTGATACAGTCTTTATTTTGCAAAAGAGAACAGTACGGTCAATCTATAAATTAGGACCTCGAATTTCTCTTAGGGAACTATTTAGGGAAATTGATATTTTAACTGTTCCTTGCCAATATATTCGCTTGTATAATGAATGTACGCAAAAATTGTCACTTATTTGCTAAAAATAGTGACCTCAACAGTGTAAATACAAGGAATAAGGATAAATTGGTAGTTCCAAAATGTCGTCTTCAGAAGGTACATAGCTCTTTCGCAATATAAAGTATATTTTTCTACAATAAAATTCCAGAACATGTGGTTTATTTACCCTTAAATAAATTTAAAATTTATGTCAAAGATAGTTTAATGAAAAAAAGCTATTACAAAGTTGATGAATTCATAAATGATAAAAATGCTTGGAAAAATTAGAACTTAATTGATTTGTATTGGGGCATTTGAAATATTTTTTAAATTAAAACATTGTATATTATGTTATTACCAAGTTTAAGGCTATATTGTATTTTTATATGATGTATAAAAGATTAACTGCTGAGCTTATTGCCGGTTCTTCTCGGTAGTAAGGCATTACGAACCTTCCAATCTTCTCCTCTTATATTTTGTTCCTTTACTACACACATTGTTACTAGTACAATCGAAGTTTTATTGGAGTTGCTTGAGTGTGTCATGCTCTCTCAAAGTGTCTCTGCGGTGGTGGCGTGTGCGTCGGGTCGTTACGTTCCCTAAAACATGGTTGAGCGAAGCGATGGCTGATTCATGTGTCATACTCGTGAACGGATGCCGCCTGTGGAGGCTGGTCTGCTCTTTAAAACTTCTTTGTATTCTTAGTATTTAGTCTTACTTTTTTGTTTTGTTTATCAATACTGTAAGACATTGATTATTTCTTAGTGATGAATACATAAACTCTCTTTTTTTTATATATTGCAATTAGATACCTTTTTTATGTTGTGTTTGTGCTTTATATTTCATGTTTTTTATGTTTGTAATGGAAAGTGTCCTTTTATGATAGGGAGGGAATTTTCCAATATTTTAATTGGACGCTGTAAAAGAAAAGGAGAAAAGAAATGCCCTTGCTGAGTTTCTTGCCGGTTCTTCTCAGTACAAGGTCTCCCGCCCTATAGACTTACGAACCGATGGCGTAGTGACATTCATAAGTGCTCAATTATTGTAGCCTAAACTGAATAAATTATATTGAATTTGAATTTGAATTGTGCGTAGGTGACCGATTTACAAGTCATTCAGATATTATCTATTATTGTTCAGTACCCCTCTCATGTTGGTCGCTCACGCTCTTGCAGTATAGGATCACGTGAGACGGTGTCACCTCGGCCTCCGCAGTAACGCAGATATTGAAAAAATGTTTGTTTAGCGGACAGTGACCTGTTATTATGCCAATTATGTAGCGTAGGTTTTTCCTACTGAGTTGCATTAGCTTGTGCGATAGGTTTACGTCCAGGGATGCAAAAGTAGTTTTAGTTTGTCTGCAGTACATTTGTTCTGCCCATTGTTTGTTTTGTAGTTGTAAGGTTCTTTCGCGTAACTATGTTTTGAGTTGGATTTGTTTCGAGTCTTGTTATTTTAGTGTCCACTTGATCTACCGATTCATCGTCTTAGAGATCCACTATGACTACGTATCCATTGAAAAGTAATCCTATTCTTGAATGCAATTTTTTTGCAGTTCATAGTGACACTCCAGGATTAGTCCACTGTTGATGCTGTTGTTATTAAGAGCTCATAGAGCACCACGGTGCTGTCGGAGATAAAGCGTATCGATTGATCGTTTATGTCTCTAGACAAGACCGCTGTTGCAGGTGGTCCCATTTCTGCCTAGCAGATGGTGTTGAGTGCACCCAGGCTCGTTGATATGGTGATGTTCAAGTTATGGAAGAATACTCCTGCTCCCGTTTTAGACTTTGTATGAGAGCCATCAGTGTAGAACCTAACTACATGCCAGAGCTATAGTTTTCTTCCTAATATGGTATTTTTTGTCGAAAATAAAGGTTTTTTGGATGATGTCACATGTCACCTCTATCATTGAAGCTCGTTGCCTACTGCCTCCTTGAGACGTGCATGAGTGATTCTGTTGTCCCGTTTCCAGAGCCCTACTTTCTCAAGTCGTATGGCTGCAGTAGCAACTTCTAATTGAATAACAAAGTGGAGGGGTCTGAGATTAAGTATCACCTCTAGTCCTGTGGTAGAGGTCGTTTTCATACACATGCCTAAAATAACACAAAAATTACACTTTATTGCACTCACTTCACACTAGTTCACTGTGATAAACGGAAACGATGTTGATCAAAAACTTCGTCTGAGTTGTTTACTGAAACGGAGAAATCTAATTATGTCGCAAATAAACACAATTATGCAAATATTCCTTCAATAACCTAAATGTTAAATGCTTATACGATACCCCTCATTATCAATCACTAGGATACTAGCATTTTTATTTCACCAACGATTTTTTTTGAATACTTACCATATTTTCCCTGACCATACCATGAGCTTCCCTGACTTTCCCTGACTCTCCCTGACCACTTTAAGCTTCCCTGACTTTTCCCGATTTCCCAAAAAAGGGGAAAACCAGTTCTTGCCAAATTTCATGATTCTAGGTGTACGGGAAGTACTTTGATTTATTTGTGTCACAATATACAACAAAAATTACCGTTTTTAAAACATATTTATTTATTCCATTGACTTAGAAGCTTTATGTCTTTACATCTTTAAATGACCGTAAACTTTAGTATTTGATATTAATTTTAACTTGATACTTCCACGAGTTCTTTGATATGATCCATTTATCCTACCAACATATCGTTAGGAATATAAGGATTACACGTCATCACCATTTTATCCATGTATACAGTATTTTGTTAGCTCATGTCTTTAAAAATGCGTTAAAGGTTTACTTTTTGAGTAATTTCTTCTCTAAGTTTATATTTTGCAAGTTATTGCCTTCCTAAGTCAAAAAAAAAATGGGCACTCCCTCAACCCCTAGGCACCCCCTATAACTTATAACAATTATTTAAAAAATAACGTAAATAGAGTTCTTTTAAAAAGTACGCTTCCAAGTTCTTCAGATATCCGCAACAATTCTCATTCTACGGAACCCTAAGTTGTACCACAAGCAATGACGTACTTGGCCAATGTTTTAATGTTATAGCTGCTACTCCGTCTGCTGTCCGGCGTCGTTGTCGTCGTGTAGTCGCGAATTCACGTCAAATTTCGCACTCACGTAAAACGAAACGTGCAGCGATCAAAACAAACATATCGGGGCTCTCACAACGGAATACGGTACCGTAGGTAAACTAAACACTTGTGAAGTTAGCAACATTTTTTAAGCATTAAAGCCGGCACAAAGCACATACTTACTCACAAATTGAGCATTAGTTTCTATTTTGGCAACTATTTGCTGTCAGATACTGTGCTAAACTTTTTATATTATACAGTTGTTAATATAATTAGTTTTTTTACACGCATGTTTGAGAAAAGCACTGTACAAGCCTTGGCCACAACTGAGCATAACCGGACTCTGTGATGCGTGCCTCGGCTATGCTTCGTCCTGCATACTCACGATCGCCCAGTTATGCTGCGTTTGCGGGCCGCGGCAGTAATGTACTATTTAGTAAGCGCAATCTGATTCGGCGTCTGCTTTGGTTGGACAATACGACATTTTTTTATCTTATTTATTAAATTGATTAATTTAAAATTCAAGTATAATGCCTTTATAGATATTTAACGCGCGACCTCTTCAGATTTCTAAGTGGTTAACGTAAAAAGAGTTTATCGTGTAGTTAACACACAATCGTCTCGTCGACGAATGATTTAGTATTAGAAAGCGGCGGTTATCGGCACATGTTAATTCGATCTCCACGGTTGGACGGACACACGAACAGACCGCAGTTATTAATAGATGCCGTCACATCACACACTTATATCTTAGCATCGGCTCTAGGCTCTCCGCGAAAGCTACTTCTAGGAACTTGGACTGGATTGTGACAGGTCATCCATGTTAACACATAGTTAATTTGCCGCCGCCGCCGATAGAAGGCAACACCGTGCTCAGTTTCACGAAATTTTCAAATTAAAAGCCCTTAACGCTAAGATATAAGGTAGATAAACGTAAATACTCCATTTTTATGCAAATTTTGTGGTTAGTTAGTTAGTTAGTTAGTTTGACTTATGTTTTCCGCACTTAGCCTCATGATAGGGCCATTGTACGTAGGTAACCGGTTCGTTCCATTGGTTACTCATACCATCCCAGCTCCGTCCAGAAATCAAGCAGGCATCTGATGTTATTCAGCGCCTCTCTCATGGTTTGTGGATTCTTAAGGAGCCTAGTCCGTTGGTCGCTCACGCTATTGCAATGTAGAACCACGTGAGAAGGCGTCTCCTCGGCTTCCAAGCAGCCCCTGCATAGAGGACTGTCGGTAACGCCGATATTGAAAAGTGTTTGTTCAGCGGGCAGTGACCTGTTATTATGCCAACTATGTAGCGTAGATTTTTCCTACTTAGTTGTAACAGCTTGTGCGAGGACGTCCGAGGATGTGAGAACATTCTTGTTTTGTCTGCAGTCCGTTTGTTCTGCCTACTGTTTGTTGTGTAGTTGTAAGGTTCTGTCACATAACCACGTTTTGAGTTGTGTAAAAGGTATCGGTACGATCGGTTCGGGTCCCAATACTTTAGAGCTCGATTCTCTCTTTGCCAACTGATCTGCCGCATCATTGCCTAGAGACCCACTATGACCATTGAAGAGTAACCCGGTTCTTCAAAGTAAATTAACTACAACTAGCTTTACAAACTAATTACAATACTGTTTTATTGCGTGCGTCCAAAGTACAATGCTTTGTAAAATCACAAACAAAACATAAAATTATAGTGTATCAACTAATAAATACATGTTTTGTATTGAAACACTAAATTAACCAGATTTACAATGTAAATAGTTGGATTGAAAAAAAAACAATCAATATTTAGGTAATATTTCAATTACCTATTGTTTTTCAGTTTGCTAGGGGGTAAGGTTTTGGCAATACGTTAAAAATCCTCAATTATTCTGTGAGGGTATTTAAAGTAACTCCCGAGGAAAATATATTCGTATAACATATATAATATTACACAGCAGACGTACATATACATATATATATACACATACATACATATTTACATTTTACAAATATGTAAATAAATAAATAGGTATTCATAGACATATAATAATACATATATATAAATACACAAATACGTATAATATAAAACTATATGTAAATTAACTTATAGGTCCTATCTGATGCAATCCTCTTTCGGCTGCCCGATAGCGGCAGGGCTCCGAACACGAGCGGGTGCTTCACACAAACACACATATATAGATATATGCATACACAGATTCAAACAGACGTCGCACACCCAAAAGTGGCCCAGCCCCTACACAACAGCCCGGCAACAAATGCACATCATTTAAACTACCATCACTTCGGAAACTAGCCTAAGGTGAGAAGAAGGGACAAGAAACTCCCGGATGTACACCTGTTACATGTGATAGATATATTGACACGGTACCGTTAGAATATTTATTTCTTTAAAAACATCCTTGAGAGAATCTCGGCTACCTAGCTCATAAATGCTTCCTACTGCCCTTTTTTGTAATTTAAATATGGTTTGAATATCAGCAGCAGAACCCATAGTAAAATACCATATGACATGATACTGTGAAAATAAGCAAAGTAAACCAGTCTTGCTGAGGTTATGTCATTGAATTGGCTGATTTTCCTCACCGCAAAAGCAGCAGAACTAAGTTTACCTGCTAGTACTGTAATTTGTGGACCCCACTGCAATTTTGAGACAATAGTTATACCTAAGAAGACAGTTTTATCAATTAATTCTAATTTTTCATTATTTAATACCAGATTTCTATTAATTTGGATTACATTAGGTAGTGAAAACTTAATGCATTTTGTTTTATTAGCATTAAGTACAAGATTATTAACAGTAAACCAGTTTGAAATTTTTATACGGTGTCTTTTTATGTCGTTCGAATTGTCGTGTTTCCCGTTCACTTTAAACAATAATGAAGTGTCATCCGCAAATAATACTATCTCTGTAAACATTTGTACCGTAAAGGGTAAGTCATTTATATATACTAAAAACAAGAAAGGCCCTAATATTGACCCTTGTGGTACACCTAGTTTCACTAGAGATCCCTGAGATCCCTGAGATTGAGCATCATTTATAACCACTTTTTGAATCCTATTGCTTAAGTATGATTCTACAAGTTCAAGGAATTTATTTCTAACAGCATAATATTTTAGTTTAGCTAACAACGTATGATGGTCGACACAATCAAACGCCTTCGATCAGTCGCATAAAAACGCCAACTACATCCTGGGAACTCTCCCATGCCGCGAGAATGTGCTTCATAAGCAAGGCTCCAGCATCAGTAGTTGAGCGTCCCCTGGTAAAACCGAATTGTCGATCACGTAAAAGTCCCTGTATACAAAAATGTGAAAGCAATTGATTTGGCAAGATTTTTTCAAATATCTTACTAAACACAGGTAGAACAGATATTGGTCTTAAATTTGAGGGATCATCATTACTGCATTTCATAAGGTCTGGAAATACACCATTACACTGCATACATTAAATATATCAGCAAGATAGGGAACAACAACTGAAATGATTGAGCTAATTAACTTAACAGACATCCCCCATAAATCTTCAGTATTTTTCAGATTAAGTTTTATAATTTTTTTTTAAAAATATTTAAATGTTTTGATAATTATTTGGGGATCCACGTGTTTAAATTTAAAGTTAACATAACACTCAGTAACACTGTCCTTTAGAATAGATTCAGCAGCTTGGCAAGATTAAGTTAAGGATTCAGTTGTTTTTGTTGGTATTTCACCAAAGAAATTTTCAAATATTTAGGCAACTTTTTCGTCATTATCAATTAAACCAGAGTCTGTTTTGATATTAAAGTTCTGTTCACGAGCCTTTGATTTACCAGTTTCATTATTGATCACATTCCAAACAGTTTTAATCACATTATCAGATGATTTAATTTTATTGCTTATGTGATTAGATTTTGCAACATGACAAACTGATTTAAAAAAAATTTAATACTTTTTGACATGTTCATTAAGGCTTGGATCGCGCATAAGCGATTTTAGTGAATATAATTCATAAAGTCTATCTCTGCTTATTTAAATTCCTTTTATAGCCCATTCGTTAAATTGAGGCCTGTAACTGCATCTTATTGTTTTTGTTTTAAAAATTTTATTGAAAGTTTTATTATGATAAAATATTATTATCTTGCAAATCCGCTAAAAACAATTCAGTAGCACTCACGTGCTATCCACATGTAGGAGTGCACCTCCCTCCCTCCCTCCTTATGTGGACGATGCAAACTTCACCACAACGCTACACCACCAAATTGATAACAAAACCGGACACGTGTTTCGCCTCAGCACGAGGCATCTTCAGGAGACGCAAGTTAGTCGTGCACTACCTTCACCAAATGACGTAAAACAGCTGTTGTTGCCCTTATATACACAACCCCCACTACTCCCCCCAACCGGCCTAATCACCTGATGGGATGATGCAATTATTTGAAAAAATACGTAATAACGGTGAATTGGAAACATTTAGTTATTCGTTAATTATTATAGCTTTATCCCTGTGCCAAACTACCTCGAAAGTTTTATGCACTGACTGCAAAAAGTTTTTATATAAATTGTGAACACCTTTTTTGGGCTCAGGAGCGGGCAAGATAGTTTTTAATTTTTCTAAATAACTATTGATCCGAGGAACAGTGATTGGCCTACATATAATCTCCTTGTCTAATTAGGAACCAGTTATGGCAAAGCTAGCACTTTGACCACAATGATCTGATTTCAGACAACTTATAATGTTTTTTTCTAAATATTCACAGTTACAGAATATGTTATATTTGATTTTCCAAGTTAAATGACTTAAATAGACTAATTAAGCGAGTACTTAATGAGGAGTTTATAAGTAAATCTACGTTAAAATAACCACAAATTATAACCTTTTTTTGCTTCTAGTGACTAGCTTTACAACATTCTCCATTACTTTTTCAAACTCAAAGTAATTAGTAGAAGGTGGCGTATAGACAATTATATATTTTTCAAGTTCAACACCAGATAATTCAATTAATTTTTCAACTGAAAGTGCAACAACATCTCTACGTTCTTTTATTTTGAATTTACTATTTACTAGAATTAATGAACCTAATATGGTTTGTTACAACAACAACTTGAAACTTGAACATTTTTAATATTTAACAACATCTCATGTGATTTTAACCAGTGTTCTGTTTGTTATACATAAGATGTCTATATTGAAATTTTTAATAAATAATTCAAATTTTAAATCTTTTCCAAGGAAGCTTTGAATACTTTGATGAAATAATGTAAGTACATTGTGCTTCCTCTTTGTCACTGAAGTCAGTTTAAAGCATTAAGAGCCTTAGTAACACTACTAACAGTATCAGTGGTGTCCAAGTAGATATCTACAGAAGAGGAAAAATATATTATATGCTAACAAAGTAGCCAGCCGTTGCTTACAATACTTAGATAGATACAATGTACCTCTAGTCACTATAAAACTAGAAATAAACTTATTTATGTCAAACAATTGAAAATTATCATTTTTACATGTCAAATTATACAAGACATTATTTAATTTATGTATTTGTTGGTTTTGTTTATGTGACAGTCTTTTTGAAAAAGGAAACGTGCAAATAACAGTTTTCTCCAAATAGACTCCAAAATTTAAAAGTAAATCATAAGTAATTAAGTCCCGCTTTGTTACTCCAAAACTATTGCCTAAAAAAAATATAATAGTACAGTCTTTATCATATTTTCTGCCAGCTATTGAGATCACAATTCGCTTGTATGTAGTATCGGGGGTACATATTATGTTAAGAACAGTATGGTTCAATTTATTATTCAAAATATGACCTAACCCTATTCCTACTCTATCGGAGAACATTATAGTTTTTTCACTTTCATTGTAACACTGATCCTGATCCTCAAAAACACTTCCCCGAAGTTGAGAGGGATGTACAGGAGTTATACTAGTACGCACAATACTAGCTTGACTCTGCTCTTTATTTGGTAACAAGGGTTGCAATGCACATGATTGATTGCCTACTGTCAAACTGGGTTTCTGTAGTTCTATGTTCCATGTTGATTCACGTGTTAAGGATTCAAATCGTTCATAGTTATAATTACTCACTACAATTAATTTATTCATGGCCGAAATACGCTCATTTATTTCTAATTTAGCAGAATTATAACTTTTACTAACTGTTTCTAAAGATTTTTGTAGCTGTTTTATTTGTACTTGAAGTAAAGTGTTGTCGGTTTCATATTTCAATTTGCTTCGCAATACTTCTTTTCTAAGCGGTAAAGATTTGAAACACGCTTTGTTTTTTTATCATGAGTTTTGTTCTACGTATAATCCGTTTTGTTTTTATGTATTTTTTTATCTTATTTGCTCCTTTTATAATACATGGAGACAACAAACTGTCACTGTCACTTAAAGATAGTGACAGAATAGAAGAAATAGAATAGTGTCCATTGGCTTAATTACTGATTTGGCACATATTAGCTCGTCATATAAATTAAGAGTTTTATTTTTTTCACTATCCAGCTGTATGGAAAAATATATGTTATAAAGCCTTTATTTAGTGCATTCAAGTACCTTACTGAATGATTTTTATTTAGTGTGTTTAATGCTAAAAAAAATCTGGAAACGACCGTTGTGTTTCAACACTTGTGCACATTTTTAAAGCGTGTATTGCATTTGGTTGTTATGAAAGTCGATTAAATAATAATAATAATTGGTTATTATCTAGTACATTGACTATAAGTTGTAGCGAAAAGTCAACTAATGTGACTACAAAACGATAAATACGTTAAATTCCATACAAAAATTTAAAAGATTCAATTTATCATTATGGTAAGAAAATACTTAAAAAGTATAGGCGTCGTTAGTATTACAGAAATAAGCTTAATGGCCTATAGCGCCCTCTTAAGTAAAATAAGAATAAGTTTGTGACGTGAATAATTATCATTTATCTAATTTTAAATAAGAATACTTCGTAACACTATCTTGTTACCGCTTCTTCGAGTCGCAGTGAGACATCACTTAAATCGTAAAAACAAGTACCTATTTGCTTAAAAATGTAAGTGGGTTTTACGCAGAACTCAAGTTACTCAAGCGAAGAATAAACATTACATGAAAGTGTATGTTCCAAACTTGCAAGCAACGGACGCGATTTCAACTTCAAACGTAGCTTCTCCACACACGAAACTTATATCTAAACATAAAGTAAAGTCTCTCGTCTAAAAGTGAATGTGACGTTTAGCCAGTAGAAAGAACTTATAATAATAGTAGCCAAGTATCGAACTAAGCGATAACGTGAACACGAATGGTTAGTTAGTCGGACCCCGCTGTGTCGATGACCTCGCTTACAGCAGGTTGAATGTTGACTCAGAAGTTCGAGTATTAATTACTCTCATCGTTGGTTCGAGCTCGGTTCATTCAAATCTAAAGCTTCGATTAACAAACTTATATGTGTAACTCGAAGTTACTTGTTGCAAATAGCTAAGGTCTAAAATATTATAGAAAAAAAGCTATTTTAAATTAGTGGTAGGTAGGAAAGTGAGTGTATTCAACAATATCGTATATGTTTATCACACATGCACAATTTAAGCTAATTATGGATATAATGTTTTTTTCGCAATTCTTTTTATTTGGGGTGTTTCAGTAAGAGTACACTATTTAAATTTTGTGTATTTTTTTTGAGGCAAGTGGCAGCTTTAATAAAATAATGTCACCTATGATTTTTCTGATTATTGAAAATGGAGAAAAGCTACACAAGAGGAGAACGCGTTATCATTATGATAACCCATTATAAAAATGGGGAAAGTCACGCAGAGACCATTCGCAAAGTTCGTGGAATTTAAGTTAAAGGAACATGATAACAGAGTTCTTGTGGTCTCAACTGGATGTGGTTTCAGCAGAACGGCACGCGGCGACACCTGCCACATTGCGCATCAAAGAATCCATTTATTGCAGCAACTTTTTCCAAAGAAAATAATCTCATGAAATTCTGATGTCAACTGGCCACCAAGATCGCCGTGCGAGGTTTTATGAAGGCTCTGGTTTATACGATTAAACCAGAAACAATTCCTTAACTAAAGGCCGAGATCCGACGCGTCATCAGACATAACTGAGCTACAGCTTCATCATTGTCTTAATTTCATAAAGAAGAACAACTGCGAAGGTTTGCCTGACATTTTATTGCATAATGAATTGGAACATGTGTTTATTAGAATGCAATACAATATTGACGTGGCGCTAGGATCGCTTAAGCATAACATGTCTGTAACGTAACAAAAATATAAAAAAATATATATACAGTGATTTTTAATATAAAAAGTGCGTAAAGTTGTTAATAATTATAAAAATAAACAGTGTGATTGTTTGTGACAATTTATTATTAGTGTAAATATTAATAAACAATCTTAAATAAGTGATATTCTAACAAGCCGCACATCTTAAATGAATCATTATTTAAAAAAAATCCTACTGTAGATAAACATTTTGTTTATTCTATAAAAAAAAAAATTATTCAAAATGAGTACGGGAATATTAACACGCAAGGCAGCAATGTCTCAGATGGATGACAAACTAAAACAAACTTTAGTGGAACTTAAAAATGTTAAAACGGTCTGCGATACATTAATAAAAGAAAGAGATGATCACGAAGAAGAAATAAAAAAAAACATAATTCGAAACACTGAACTTAAAAAAACAGCTCGCAGACTTACACTCGCGGCATTTGCTTTTAACTGAGGACCGTAACCAGCTAAAACAACAAATTGATAGTTTTGATGCATGCACGAAGTACGAGCAAGCGCTCAGGCGGACCTCCGAACTTGAAACTGAGCTAGATGAGGCCTACCAATTGATCTCTCAACTTCAACACGAACAAGATAAACAAAAAAATGTCACTACGCTTAGCTTGTTCAACGAATTAATGGATAGTAACCTCGAAAACAAATAAACCGGCGGGAACTAATTTTCGACACTTGAATTAAAATGCGAGGCTTTTATTCAAGATTCCCATAGTAGCAAGCGGTTTCGTATATAAAAAAGTTTAAAAATTCGTAGATTAATAAGAAAATCACAAAAGTTACTACATAAGCGAGTTTACTGTCGCCAAAATAATATTTTGAAAGAAGAACGATTTTCTCTGTTAAATAAATTACAACTACATGAATCTGAATAAGTGAAAAGGAATGAAATGTATTACACTAAAACACACTCACTAAACTTAAAAATTGAGATTTTAGAAAATTCTTTTAAAGAAATTTCTAACAAATATTCTTTAGTCCAAAAGGAGATTTGTGAACATATTCAGGCTACAGAAAAACTTTTAAATTTGTGCAAAGAAAGTGAACAACGATAACAGTGTTTTGCAAATAACCATTCCTGCGACTGTCCACTCTTAGCTTCATCTACACTTACGGGGACACAAATACAAGAATCTGCAAATACGATTGACACTTGTAAGACGAGAAATAATTTTCCTGTTGAACTTCAGCGCTCTGATCTATTATTATCTCCGGAACAACAATCTAATGTAAAAAAGAGGTCTCTTAAGCCTTCTATTGTCAAAAAACTATTTGACTGCTCGTCTTCAGAGGACAGCAATATCTCTACAAAATACACTAGTTTTGTCTGATGAAATAGGCGTAGGTCTCGGAAACCTGCTTAATATGAATGTTAATAACAATATAATCAATTACTTTATGCCAAATTGTACGATTTCACAGATTATCAAGAAAATCGCAACTTCTGAACTTAGTGAATTGACTAATGTAGTTATCCTTATAGGGGATTCATTAAAGATAAAAAAACAAGATATCAGATATTCCTTTTCTAAATTATTAGACTTCAAATTAAATAAAATAATATTTTGTTCGCTACCATTTTCAAACTATTTGACAAAATACCGAAATAATTACATCTTTGAACTGAATAAATTGATTCATAATCTAACTTGTCGTCATGGTGACAATTTTATGTTTTTTGATACAAATAAGTTTGTAAAAAATTTTAGGTTGACGTGGAATAAACAATATATTTCTTCACATTATAAAAAAACATAGCGACTTCATTAGCATATAACATTAATAGACTAAAGACTAATGCACGTAAATGTAAGGATATTATTGAAATTGACGACGCATCTAATAGTAGTAGTTCTATATTAGTTGCTAATCAATCTTTAAACTAAACTTTAAGACAACAGAAAAGCGGCTTAATGCCTGCCTTACTTTGGCATACCAAAATATAAATCGCTTTTCTGGCAAAATTTTAGATGTAGAATTATTAATTGAGCAATTTAAGATTGATATTGTTTGTTTAGCCGAGACATGGTTAAGGTCAGATAGAATGTTAGAATGTAAATAATTTTGATGTTGCTTGTGCGTTTAATAGAGAGTCTGCTAAAGGTGGAGGCACTATAATTCTTGTTCGGCGTAGCATTAAGTATAAGGAAAGTAAAGACATAGCTAAACTATCAGTTGAACGTATCTGTGAGATTGCGTGTGTTGAGCTGGAAGAACATGTAATATTATGTATATACAAACCACCATCAGCTAATTTCTTGTCATTTTTATTAGTTCTAGAGGATGCTCTAAGTAAACTCAAGCACAGTAAATCAGTGATTGTCTGCGGTGATTTTAATATTGACCAACTTGCAGACTCTTCCGAGAAACGAAGGCTTAATTCGCTTTTTGAATCGTTTCATTTAAAATATTTATTTCATGAAACCACAAGAATTACACCCACTAGCGCTACCTGTATTGATAATATAATTCTAAACTGTGAAGTTATAGATAAACTTTTAATAAACGCAGTACGTTCAGATCACAAATGTCTTATAATTAAATTTAATTCTAACAGGCCATTTGAACAATCATATATCAAATGTAGACAACTGACTAAAAGTAAAATAAAGCAATTCGAAAATAAAGTAAATAATAATATATCAAAAATCAATTTTGAATCTCTCGATCCTAATGTAAGTTATCAGACATTTTTTAACTCTATTCATAAGAAATATTTCCTAACAAAAAAGTCAAAATTAAAAAGCAATTGTTTTTTAATCAGTGGGCTCAGCTGGCCTAAGGAAAAGTAGGAAGAATTTATTCGATTTATATGAAAGAAAATCATATACAACAGATAGAAATTTTATTGCTTACGTTCGGAAATATTCAAAAATTTTCAAACATGTGTGTATTGAAGCAAAAGCTCGGTATATAAGAAATAAGATTGAATGTTCAGAAAATAAAATAAAATGGAAAAAACAAACAACATAAAAACCATGTCGAGCTGAAAATCAACAACGATATTTTAACCGACAATAAAACAGTAGCAAAAGCCTTTGAAACATTTTTTGCTAACATAGCACTAGAAATATCAAATTCTATTGTGTCTGTTTCCGGGTCATCCAAATTCCTTTTAGAGAGAAATATGAAAAGTATCGATTCTACCAACTTCATATTTAGACAAGTTTCACAAGATGGCATAATAAAAACGTACAAATCTTTGAAAAAAAAGAAAACCGAGGATGTATGGGGGATTTTTGTAAAATTAATTGGGTCAATTATCGAAGACATAGCTCCTATCTTAGCATTTATATTTAATCACTGCATAGACGAAGGTATTTATCCCGATCTCCTAAAACTAAGTAAAACGATTCCCATATTTAAATCTGGATGTGCAAATAATCCTACAAATTATCGTCCAGTTTCCATCCCCCCGCTATTGGCCAAATTTTTGAAAAAATTACATTTTAATAGGTATAATATCATGCATTAACAGCAATATGTTTTAATTATAGCTTAGCTATTTTTAGTTTTATTGACAAATATTTTGTTATGTTATATTTATTAATTCACACTTGTTTATTATAAACTGACGTTCAAAAGTGTCCAAAGGTGACCTACTTGAATAAGAACTTTAAATAAAAAAGAAAAAAAAAATAATAAAAATATCACTATTTGAAATATAGCAATCTTATTAAAAAAGTTATATCTAACAAAAATAATGGCCAAAATTAAAATTGAAGTATAATATAATCTTAGATTAAGATGTAGTGTTAATGTCGAGCTGTCACATAAATCGCGACCCATTTTGAAATAGCAATCGTGTAGAGAGTTATCTATGTAGGTGTAAGTCGGGTTACTAGCTTTTAAGTTTCTGCAACTTTTAATAGCAGAAAGTGTCATTTTGAAAATGTTTTAAAATAATCATTTGCGTTAATACGCCCCGCTGTTCGATACGTGACTGCGCGACCGTAACGTGAAATAGTCCATTACTAGTTTGTACCTTAATTTTTTTTTGTAATATTCCTTGCGCCTACTAGCCATCTAGACAGGCTAATAATAAAAAAATATAATATTAAATAGCTGCACTAAAATGTATCAAAAATTTATAAAAATATTAAATCCTAAAGAAGTAAAGAACCAATAAGAGTGGCCCAAATCAGTAACTGGTAAGCGTAAAATTTTCCCGGTAATACCTGAGAACCTGACGGAAAAAAGTAGGGGGAGGGCTCGAACCACTGGACCTAGAATTTTCAAATTGAGAATGTAAGTTCATTACGTCATGTAACGATCCATAAAGAATAAAAATAGCAAAATTTCAGAAAGGATAAAGAGAGTGTAATACAAACTATGTACTAGAGCCGTTATTCACTGACAAGAAATAAATTTAGATCAAGTAATGTGAAAATGTAGTTATATTTTAATTCATTCATTTAGTTATTAAATGAATCATACTACACATTTTTAATATTAATGTATACCAACGGTAATACCGTAGAAAACAGCCGAGCGAGGTCGCTTGTCTGAACACAGACAGTGTATGGTCGAGTCGAGACACCACGCTCCATCTGGGGCCGGAGAGAGTGACGGGACCGGTCGACCTGTCCGGTGCCACTCCCCCCGGCCGCTTCTCACGTATAAGACCTCCGAAAACTTTTTAATGAACTTTCAATTTTATATTTTAGTTATAAAATAGTCAGAATAACATCATTTTTGTATTCAAGATATCTAGTAAATGATAGGTAAGTTCAAGGCCTTATTTTTATTCATATTTCTATTATATATTATCTTTTCTATATGATGCCCCCCCCCCCCCTAGTGCACTGCCACTGTAGTATGTGTAGTCTTTGAATCTAGGAAATATAATCCCGGAGCATTTTTAAGGTTCCGTAGCCAAATGGCAAAAAACGGAACCCTTATAGATTGTCTGTCTGTCTGTCCGTCCGTATGTCACGGCCACTTTTTTCCGAAACTATAAGAACTATACTGTTGAAATTTGGTAGGTAGTTGTATTCTGTGAACCGCATTAAGATTTTCATATAAAAATAGAAAAAAAAAACAATAAATTTTTGAAGTTCCCCATACTTAGAAGTGAAACTCAAAATTTTTTTTTTTCATCAAACCCATAAGTGTGGTTTCTAATATCATTTTTTTCTAAACTCAATAGTTTGCGCGTCAGAATCTTCCAAAGTGGTAAAATGAGTGTCCCCCCCCCCTGTAAATTCTAAAATAAGAGAATGATAAAACTAAAAAAATATATGATGTACATTACCATGCAAACTTCCACCGAAAATTGTTTTGAACGAGATCTAGTTAGTAGTTTTTTTTTTAATATGTCATAAATCGTAAACCGCAATTTACCTTTCATTCAATCAACTCAAATATAAAATAATTTTTGTTTGTGTTTGTAGATTACATAAATGGTGGTAGGTATGGATCCCTCGGTGCGCGAGTCCAACTTGCACTTGGCCGGTTTTTTCATTCCCGTATTTCCAATACTAAATTCGGAGTAAGGCCAATCCCGAAATGCCAGGCCGGTCCTGGGTTTTGTCATCAGCTCAGCTGACTAAAATTATAAATATGTTCTTGAAAATCTGCAGTTTTTAGGAGTTTTACTTCAATCTTAAGTAAGGTCATTATCATCGGCGCAGTACTTTTTGTCTAACGTTTACGTTAAATTTGGGCTGCAAAGGGTTTATTTATATTGTACAAAGTTAAATTTTTCCGTATCTTATAATTATAACCAAAATTTAACAGAAATGTTTTCACTGTTTAAGGTTTTGTTAACAAAAATATATTGGACTTTCCATACAATTGTATGAACTAAGCTTCAAAAGGGGACTACTTCGCTCGAACCTGCTACTACTCCTAGTACATACTTCCAACCCCTATTTCCTATGCCTATTAATTTTGAACACCATTTTTTTTGTGGAACCCTACATCTAGCAAGGAACCCAACATGCCAAATGACAAGCTTTTGGCTGTGCGTTAATATGTCGTTGATATGTCGTTGATATGTCGTTGAATCAGTCAGTTTTTTCTTTTATAATCTCTAGATCCCGGGAATATATTTTCTTTTTCTGACTAACTCATCGTTTAGTCAACGCATCGTCAATGACGACAAAGTGTATAGAGTAGTATCGAACGAAGTGAACGCAAACACCAATCACAAACGTCCTTGAACTTTCGATTACGATTTGTACGCTTTTCCAAGTTCAATAACATTCGAATGAAAGCTCGTGAAAGGACGTAAGTGTAGCTACTCAATACGTAAGTGTAGCTACTCAATACGTAAGTGTAGCTACTCAATACGTAAGTGTAGCTACTCAATACTACTAACTTCATCACAAAATGTTACCTATGTAGCTCTAATTATATAGTCAGGGCAATTCAATATGGACGCCTGAATGGTAAGTTGTGAGCGAACGAGTAAAATATTTATTTTTTTATGAAACAGATCATCAACATAATGTGAGTGCAGTCAATCTATGTAACAAATTTAGTGTCACTAAGTTCGAAGCTGATGACACTGACGACCGCACACACACACACACACACACACACACACACACACACACACACACACACACACACACACACACACACACACACACACACACACACACACACACACATCACTTCTCCTTAAAATATAAGCATATTATGAACACAAACTCAAACTTTTTTATTTAAATAGGTTTTAAACAGCACTTTTGAATCGTCAGCTAAATTACTAATACTATAAAGCTTACTACCGGTACCGGTACCGGTACGGAATGATTTATTCTCATCGACTCTGGACTTAGTCAACCAAAATGTTGTATAAACTAAGTCTTGAAACAAACATCCACCCACTATCCAGACTCACTTTCTTTTTAAGCAAATCTTGGTAGATAATAGTTTAGTACCTTTTACTTAATTCGTCAAGATACAACTAATTTTATAAATTAATTACATTTAATTTTGTTTAACACAGTAAACTGATAATAATTATGTGCTTCATTATCAGAATCGGTAATTATATTAGTGGGAAAGAGGGTATGGGAATCGGGTGTGACTGTGTGACTGTCTGCCTGCAGATATGTGCAGTGTCTCACCCGTTACGACAACTGTTATTTCTTATATGCTCATTGAGTAAATGTCTCGCTTCGTGAGTGTTGCAAACGGAAACTGTTAACGCGTAAATGTGCTTTTTGTATTTTTATCTATGAACATTTAGCACATATTGTAAGTGCGTTTTAGTTTGGTGTTTTGAAATAGCAACGTCTTTGTAATCACTTAGACAACGATCTATTTAATAAATTGAATTGAAGGTTAAATGTTATAGTTTTATTAAAGTTCTGGTGGAAATAATTTGAACTGCAATTTAGGTCGCGGTTGTATTATAAACTAGGCGAGGCTCTGAATCAACTTGCGTGGCTGAACCACCCAAATCCGTTTGCGTGAATGTACCACTCAAATCCGCCTGATTGAATTTACCTTTCGGATCCACTTGCGTGACTATACCACCCAAATCCACGTGCGTGTCTGTACCACCGAAAACCACTTTCGTGTTTGTACCACCCAAATCCACATGCGTGCCATACCAACAAGGCTATATACCACACCAAGGATTTTTTAAGAAATTTTCGTATAAACATTCTTAAATATAATACGTCACACCCTAAAGCTAATTGACCTTGAAGAGAAATGTCGTGTAATTAAATCACGGATATCACAGTGATTGAGATCAAGATATTGAAAAATCTTATTTATATATTGAAACGAGCAATTCTTGGTGTATCTTAGAAACGGCTCTGACGATTTCAAAAATATTTTGTGTTTAGATAGGGTTTTGCTTTTTGAGTTGACCTATATTTTGTATTTTTAATATAAACGCAATTTAAAAAAAAAACGGCCAAGTGCGAGTCGGACTCGCGCACGAAGGATTCCGTACCAATATCTATAAAAACGAGCAAAAAAATCCCGTTGTATGGGAGCCCCCTTAAATATTTATTTTATTCTGCTTTTTAGTATTTGTTGTTATAGCGGTAACAGAAATACATCTTCTGTGAAAATTTCAACTGTCTAACTATCACGGTTCATGAGATACAGCCTAGTGACAGACGGACGGACAGTGGAGTCTAAGTAATAGGTTCCCGTTGTTTACCCATTGGGTACGGAACCCTAAAAAAAAGGTTGCCCAGGTACTGTTATTTGTTGTCTAAGCCAAGTTACCTTCGATCATAAAGTGTGGTATTCACTTAGTTACTTAGCTAACTGACTCATGGTTTAGTAACTTCTAAAGCAAATAGAGAAGTGGTAGTTATCTGACGTCGGTTTTCGTGTTTTGGTTTTTAAGTATGTTTGGGGCAGCAGATTCTTCTTTGAATGAAATTATTAAAAAAAATTGTGTTTAAATTTTAAGTTAAAAATATTATATTTTTGCAACGTCTACACAAAAAAAAATATTTTGTAGAATTTAGAGCAGAGCGCTTCTATTGTGGTTATCTTGCATTTCTGTCGAACAATGCAGGGGTTGTTTGCGCGCGGGGGTGACGCTGCGGTGACCGCTTACCACCAGGCAGACCGTTAGCTTGTTTGCCAAGTTAGTAGTATAAAAATAAAATAATATTCACAGCTCTAGGTATGGAGTGAGCGGTCTGTACGTAATTCTTTTACTGTGTAGTAACAGTGGTTTTATGTTGTTGGACGCAGGTTGATATCGCTGGAGATATCCCCGCGGCCGGAGGTGCAGTGCGAGGCTGCGGCATGGCGGCTGGTCGCGCTGCTGGGCGGCGAGGCGGGGGGAGCCCTGCGCGCACGCACTGCACGCCTCGCGCCCGCGCTCGCGCAGTACGCGCCCACCGTGCGCGACGCCATCGACGCAAGACGGAGACAGCTCGACGCCGCCGTGCAGGGTCAGAACCGAAATACACTATAAATGATCCTATATATACGCTTACTTCATAGACATTATCTTACACATCCGTTTCCTGTACACGTACTGGTTCATCCACTCGTAGACTTTCATAAAGGTCCGTCGGTTTAAGTGTTAACATTACTCTGGGCCTCAACTTTCCTGAGAAAGGACTAAGTTTGATCGAGACGTTCGCCGAGGTCTACCTGTACTTGTACCTTTATTGACCATTCCACTTACGTTTGCCTCATAACTCTGTTTCATACATCTTTTTTCATTTATTCTCCCACCATGTCAAACCACCTCCTTTACATACGTTTCCTAATCTTCATGACATTATTAGAGTAATAAGTCATATTAATAGTTATTTAGAAGTCAATAAAAATAGACTAATAGATTAATGTTAAAAATTTTTGAAGTGAAAACTTCTTTAGCGGCGTTGTGCACTTTTTTTGGTATGGGTAAAAAATGATAAACTCGCGTCAGGTCACGTGGAAATCGTGGAAATTCGTAAGACGGAAACCGTAATGCCACGCCTATTATAATTTTTTTTTTTCTCGTGGGGTTGCCTTACCGCTTACATATTTCGATGGCTTAACGTCCCCCCCCCTTTTTTTTTTTTTTTTTTCTTTTCTTTGATTCTTTTGTGGTTGAGTAAGTTTGTAAGTGATTTACTTTTTTTTATGTATATGTGTATTTAATGGTCTGTCCGTCCGTTTGTCCGTAAAGAAAATTGAAAACAAACATGTGTGTACATTTAATACTCGTATTTATCTATTTACACGTTTAGCTCCCGCCAGGGGCTTTGTCCTCGTAAACTTTTTTACAAATAAAAAACGTTATAATACGTAGATAGCTCTTTCATCATGAGATCGAGTCTCCTATGTGAAAGGTTTTGATTTATTTGTGTCACAATATGCGATGAAAATGACCATATTTTGTGTATATTTTTATTTTTAGTATTCGCGATTATGAGTAGTACAGGGAGGTTGGATATGGAATTTTAATACTATGACAGATTGCGATGTCAAATATACTACGTCAAAAAAGTAAATAAACAAACATTATTATTTCTTGACAATGTCAAAGACATGTCTTGTGACATATTTGAGTGTTAAGCGCGAATCGTGTGTAAAGGTTTTCACTTCTGCCGGCACTCCCGGAGTGCAACTCGTTTTTTTTTCTTGTTTAGTTTATCGTATACATATAAAGACTTGTCCCGTATCACTAACTGATTGGTCGTTGCACAGACTAAGTCGCGGATTGTCATTACCAGCTTACATACTTACATTCTGACTGTTGTAGCACCGACCTTTTCTCACTTAGGGCGAGGGCTATTTGGACTATAAGGCACGTCTAGACAAAATGGTGGTCACAAGTCTTATGATGATATATTCCTTTATCGAAAAGCCATTTGTGTAAACGAACACTATAGTTACTCCAGAATTTCTAAAAAGACTTATAGGTACCTTGGATGAGAAGTTAATTATAAGAGTCCAAAAATCGTTTTTGCTAAATTTGTGTTTTCCTTACGTCCTGAGACCTGGAGAATTTTTATCGGCTTTTTTGGAGTGATGTATGTGTTCGTGCCTGTGAACGTGGGTGTGTATGTGTGGGTACCTATGTTTGTAAATATATGCCAGGGGTCAGCAACCTTTAAAGACTGAAAAGCTGAAAGTTACAACTAACACAATTATACAATAAATATCCAAGTATTTTAGCCAGAATAATAAAGTAATTAACCTAATAAATAACTACATTAATTGAATAATAGATACTCATAGTTACATCACATTTCAAGGAGCATTGGCTTCGCATACCTTTTAAAAGTTTGGTTAAAGCTGGCTCATAACTTGTAGTTATCTCCATTAGACGTCCCTCTTGCCCAATGCACATATAAATTTGCTTAATGCGCATTTTGCTGAAATCGACGATGTAGACATAAAGTTAATTTTTCTGTGACAAGAATATGTTGTAAACAATTATATCGCGTAAGATATAGAAAATCTATTACAGTAAGTTTTTAGCTTTGTGGTTACTTAATGGACATTCCTTGTAATAAAATACGTTACTTACAGCTTGTCTGAACGGTAGATAGGTTTTAACCAAATCTTATGAATTTTATGCACATGACTAACGATATTGCATAAATATAAAAAGGGTCATATTATAACAATATGAACTTGGCTCCGAGGTCGAATCCGTCACAACTTCACAAGTGATTGCAAACAAACCGTAAACAGAAATTACAATTATAATGGAAGCGCGCGTAATGTTAGATTTCCTCGATAAGCCGACGAAATGGCTCGAGGAGGCGGCGAGTGGCGGCGAGTGGCGAGTTGCGAGCGGCGAGGTTGCGCAACCGACGTACCTAATAATTGTGAGGAAGTAATGTAACATGGCGCCCTCTGTCTCTGGCCCCGAGGTGATGTTGCATGTTTCGTAGATCTTCAATGTCATGACTTCGTTTCGTAACAGGTGAACGAGTGTAACTTTCTCATAAGAAATCAATTGATAACTTGGATTTTATCTTTTAGTTAACTTGGATTGAATCTTTATAATCGTATATATAGTCTTGTTCACAAGTTTTAAAACGCATTAATTGGTGGTAAAGCTCATAAAAAGATAGCTCGTTCGATTCGTAATGATGTCTAGAAAAATGTATTCGAAGGATTTTCTAGCACGTAAAAGATTTCGAAAATTATTAAAAAAATAATAAATCTCTAAAAGTAGACTTCAGGACATCAAACACCTGAGAGGGGAAATCAAATCTAGTCAAATCAAATTAAACAATATTTATTCAAATAGGTTTATGAGAATACTTTTGAATCGTCAATACAATGTAAACAATGTTAATTTCTGCCAAAAATACCTGGAAAGAAGTTCTATTTAAAGTAATAATACAATACTTTAATAATCAGCTAACAAGTACACAATATGTTCTAAAACACTTAGTAGGTAGGTAATAAAAATAAGTTAGTAAGCTACTGAAAACAAGGTCAGTCATGTCAATTATTATATTTTTTTTTATGTAGCATAGGGGGCGCACCATGTGAAGCGTCAAATATCGTCAATCGAGTGAAGGAATTCAGATATTTAAGAGTATTCCGATATTTAATAGTACTAGTAGCATTAGCTACATTTTAATTATATTCTTGCACAATCATATGTACATCACATCACTCATTCAATTCATTCATTGAAGAGTTGCAGTTAAAATCCAACACCGATGACCGAATTTAGGGCGGGTGGAACCGTGGGCCAAAGCTAGTATATTATAAATGCGATAGTATGTCTGTTCGTATGTCCCTGCATCACGTCAGGCTATATCATCTTCCTTACTACTATTCGGGAGTGGTCGATTCTAAACATCTAAGCATCACATCAAAATACTAGTAAGATATCTTTTGAATGATTTCTCAATCATCACGTACATGTTTTGTCTTTCACCTGGCAAATCATTTATAAACTTTCTGTTTCTTAAATTTTTTGGAAGTTTACGTTTTATTAGATATGTTTGATCTTTGTTCTCATTAAGTATTACAAAGTTAAATTTGTTGTACACGTTCATAACATAACATAACAATATTTGAATATACCCTTATCATCCTTATATTTATTTTTAATCCTATCTGGAACAATATTTTTTAATAATCTTAACTAACTCATAACTAATGACAGAGTCTGCAAGCGACAAGTATATTATTTGTACGGTAGTTTATGCTTGAGATTTCTTATTTTGCTAATAATCGATCTTAGACTACTAGAAAAAATATACATATATGTATAAATTTACACCAGTTTAATAATGTAATAAATATAGTATTTATAACCCGCTGCAATCCAGCATCACACAAACGTGCACAGATATTGTATATCATGAAGTAGCATAGCTCCTACACGACAGTTCGGCAACAAATGCACACCATTTAACGTACTGTCACTTTGGAAACAAGCCAAGAAGACAAGTTACCAACAATCACGCAGGAACCAGGCCACCAAATACACATAATCTATACAAATATGTGTAAACACACATACATGTACGCGTCTATTCGCGACACATCTCCCCATCCAAAATCCAAAATATGAATAAATGTATTATTGTAAGTGCATAAACTGTGAAACAATTTTGTTTGTTTGTGTATACACTTTATTGTATAAAATAAAAAATACAGAAGTTCTTGGGTGGTGGCAGGAAGTTCTGCAGTCGCTTCAGTGAGTGCATGGAAGCAAAGAGTTTGCGGCTCCACTTATTCACATGCAGAGCCCAGGATAATGTTTGATCTATAGTAATACATAGGTTTCGAACGGTTTTCGAATAAGGTATTATGTCGTGATTGTAATTAATATTTGGTAAAACAATACATTAAAGCCTGGATATGAAATGCTGGCTACCGATTATAATGGTTTATGACTTATATGCATTGACCTTCAGACCAAAACGATAAGTCCAATTATGTATTGATTGCATATCAATGTTTATTTTATCTAAGGCATCTGTTGCATATATTGTTAAACGGAGCTTCTGCATATATTTGTAAGTCATCATCATCAGTAGGAAGAACAAACAGTTAGTTATATACTGATAAAGATACAGAAAAGAATAGGTGAAAGCACTCCACCCTGCGGAACTCTAATGGATAGAGAAATCCATCTAGATTGAAATCTATTGAGTTTCGTAAGTTGTTGATGGTTTTTCAGTACGATTTAAACCAAGATAGAGCTAGAAGAGAAAATTTAGATTTTTCAAGAACCGCTTCGCTAGTATACACTACTGAAATCCAACTGTACGACTACACTTCGTTTTTTTAAGTTAAATATTATGACGAATGTCATCAGTAATCTAAAGTAGAGTTGTACCTGTGCCGTGGCCTGAACGAAAACCAGATTGCGTAGGGCTAAGTAGATTATATTTTTGAATGTATTTTACTAATAATTGATTTACGTGGTGTTCCAAAACTTTAGAAAGAATGGGGAAGATAGAAATAGGCCGAAACTGCGAAGAGGAGGACTGAGATTTTTAGGTAGTGCTATAATGAGTGCGAATTTCGAAGATATCGGGAAATTTTCAGAGATTATAGAAAGTAGAATATAAGTTAATAGCGGGACAGTTATGTCCTGTCAAACAATCAATCATTACCGAAAGCTTTGGTCTTAATTGATTTGATTATTTTAAGGACATCGTCTTCAGATAGTAGTTTCAACTGAAATGGTGGATAATTTGGACACGTTAGGTTATCTTAATTATTTTGTTTTGACAGAGGATCCAAAATAAATGGTAGGTTAAGAAAATGAGAGTTAAGAGCTTTAGTGTCTGTATTCTCAATATTTTTAGGGTGTGGCAGTCTGTAATCTCTCTGGACATAGCCGTGCTGTTATGTTTGTACATAATAAAGAAATTAATAGTAATACTCAACTATGATTATAGCTATTTTATTGTAGGTCTCGGTACACACGGTCTGACGGCGGACTCTTCAGGGTCGCTGATATCGCTGCACGTGGCGATGAAGAACGAGCTGCAGAGACACCTCGAAGTCTACAAGCAGGCCCTGCACAAACTAGACGAAATGGTGATAATTCATTGAATATTTTCCACATTGAATCGAATCTTGGAGTATAAAAGCTCTCAACGACTTTAATGGTTTACAAATCTAAGTGATAGTGATATGTTACAGCTTTGTGAGTTTTCAATCAAGCTTCGTTTTATAGCTACTAAAAACGATCATCAATGAGAATATCGAAAAATATATAAATAAAGGGAAAACAAAGGCTGTTAGGCCAGAACAAGTGCAAAAGTTATAGCAAAACTGTAGCATCTGAAGAAAATATACACATGTCATAAAACGTTATTTTATCAACTGCACTTAGTTATCTTTACTGATATTATGAAGAGGAAAGGTTTGTATGTAAGTATGTTTGTATTGAATAGTCTACGAAACTACGGGACCGATTTGAAAAATTCTTTTACTATTAGAAGCCGACATTATCCCTGATGAACATAGGCTACTTTTTACCGCGGGAAAATGCTTCATTCCTACGGGAAAACGGGTAATAGGACAACGGGTAGTGAGAATTGTCCTTCCGTACTTATATTTTTCACATAACTTCTAAACGGCTTGACAGATTGGGTTGGGTATTTCGATTGTTTCACAGACACGAATGTTTATGCCATTAAGGAGGAAATATTTGATAGTTTGTATTTTTTCTATAATTGAGGAGCTGCCGTAAGAAGCTACGCCGATACCTAAATTTAGTGCGGGCGAAGCCGCCGGCAGAAGCTTGTTGAGTAATAAGTCCTAAAAAACAGTACTAACGAGGAGTAACGACTGTTCCAACACTTGTCCAAATTCTTAATATGATTCTTGAATTGATATGAATATCAATTGTTAATTGCATTTGGTCGTTATAAAAGTTAGTAAAACCATTCGGATTTGTTTCATTAAGTACAATTTGTAGCAAACAAATAAAAGATTATGTGACTTCAATAACGTTAAGTTCTGTACAAAAAAATGGAAAGTTCCGAGACGTGATTGCAATTACTTTTGAATTATGAAACAAACACAACTTATTGTTATTTTAATGATATTGTGTAATGATTTTTGGTATATTTATTCGCACATCTTTAGTACCTCTCACAAATTTTAGCTTACTGGTCTATGTCGCCCTTCGAACGACACAAATCGCACACGATACGTGGGGTACTCTGTCGCTTCATACTGACGACACAGTAAAGAACCAGTCAAATATCTTCATACAAGTGTTATGATTCTGCGTCAACAGCGTTTCCAGCGCGGTGGAATATGGCCTAAGTCTCCTTTCTCTAGAAGAGTTCTGTGCTCTCTGTGTACAAAGTCTAAGAAAACAATTGTGTGCTTATACAAAAGTGCAACTGAGCTAGTGTTTCCTTTTAATAGTGCTTTTATTTTTGTGAAGCACTTCACTATACCAATGAACATACCGTCTACCTACTTTGATTGATGAGCCAACCTTAATGGTACTGCGCATTTAAAAGGTATTTTTGATTTATATGGGGAAGGTGGATCTGTTACGTAGTAACTAAATTATAATATTTGCCGTAGGGACGATCGGTAGGGTTTACCGCTCAGTCTCGCTAACACCAACTACAACATTCATATTGAGGATTTTGATAACATACTGAAAAAGTGGTTGTCATACATTCAGAAATGCCTGGTTTCTGTATGTGTGAAATTTTATTTAAATTTATATTTTTCTCATTTTCTTCACAGTCACCCGTAACAGTGAATCAGGAATTAGCGTCGTCATCACACCAGCGTCTGCTGGCGCTGTCCCACGCCGATGTGGAGCGGCGGCTGATCGACAACAAGTCTTTGCTGACGATCGTGGACAAGCCGGCGCTGAGGCAGCTCCCAACCCTTGTGGCGAGCCTGGCCGCCAGGGTCGATGCTGACAAAGCTGTGTTGGCATGCGTCGGACAAATCAAACGGAGCGACCCCACACTGGATTTATCTGATACACGGTAGGTTTGTTAGGTATAAAGAGAAATAGTGACAAAAAGAAACTGTGAGAGGTAGAAAAGTAGAAAGCTAAAATTCTAACAATGAATGATTACGTAGTTAGGGAAATTAGTGACCTTGTAAAATTTAAATAAGTAAACTTTACCTTGAATATAGGTTTCTTAAATGAAAACGATAACGTTGCCAGCTTTCTGAGCTCTCTTGCCTTCTCCTGCACATGCGTTCTTAATTTCCTAGTTTCTTTAATTGTATTTTGTAGTTAAGTTAATTTTATTGATATTTGTTTAAATTTTTAATAAGATGTTAATATATAAGAAACTTAGATAAAATTTATGCTTTTAAATTTACGTTAATGTAATAATACGATTATTTAAACGATAATTTATTTAGAGATTTGATAAGAGAGTTTTATCGTTTATCCGTTAGACTTTCATTTCATGAAGTAATTTACGAAATAATTACTAGTTGACGTATAAATGGTTCAGAGCAAAACATACAAAGTCATAACCATTTATTTCTTTTTCCGATAAACTCTTATTCAATCTCGCATGCTTTGTAATTCCGTAGATACTTGTCTTGTCTTCTCGCTGTATCGTTTTACCTACGATTATCTTATAATCCTACTAATAATACTAACCTCTTGGTTTCCTCTTGGCGCATGCAGGATGTTGGTCAGTGATACAATCTATGGAGGAAGAGGAAACCGACATTCATTTCTCACACTTCATGTTTACTCGACGCGGTGTTAATCTTGTTTCTCGCATCGACGTTGAGATGTGAGCAATCCTCTTTAATTGCGCTGAAGTTAACGAGTGCGTACTCAGTAAAGTTAAAGAGTGCGTGCTCAGTAAAGTTAACGAGTGCGTGCTCAGTAAAGTTAACGAGTGCTGCTCAGTTAACGGTGAAATTGGATTGTATGATGCGATAATTTGAATTTTGCGTCAGTTCGTGTTAAATATTAGATAGTATCTCGTGCACGCGATGTACTACGCTGTTAATCGTTATTTTCTTTAGTTTTATATCACGTAAGGTTTTCCAGCTTTTTTTGTGAGATTAATAATGTTAAATTTAATAGCAGTGCATCTTAAAGACCTGGCAGACCGCTTTTTCGAGCGTACACAAAATCACCCGAATCGATTAATTGTGCAATCCACAACCTATCATCCCCCGTCGACATCGGCACGGTCGAAAAACTATTCTTAGGCGGCCTCGGCACGTACTAACGGCCTCAGACGACGATCTCGCTATCCGAATAGCGAGACTAGTCTCAACGTCCTCCCCTAATAGAGCCTTCCTCCGAACACGACGCCGATGTCCCCGGGTTCGTCGGCAAACGCACGGACTTACCTCATACACAAGGTATTAAAGAGTGCCGGGGCGCTTCTCGCCCACACTCACTCGCAACCGCAATCACAACCGCATAACGGAGAACTCCCTTTCTGGCGCTGACTCACCTTTGGCTTCGAGGTTCACGCTGGTCGAAGAGACGACCTCAAGAGCGACAACCCAAGCTGAGGCTCCCCCCGCGGAGAGCCCTTGAGCGTTGGGCGCTACATGGGCTAAGACCCTTTCAGAGTCTCGCCCCAAAAGCCCGGTGGAGCAGTAATGGCTGCATCAGCCAACTGCATAGTCAGTCAGAAAAAAAACTCTGGAAATTCACGTCACGTAGTATGCCTTGATACATTGCTTTTTCAGTCGTCAGTTTTTTTCAACTGCTACCATGTTACAAAAACTTGTTGGTGCAATTTAAATCATCAATTAAATCATAAATCAACGTTATTCGTTATAATAATAGTTCAAATCAAATGACATCTTAAGCGACAAATGAGTATTTTCATGTCTTGTGGATTTTAGGTAATGTAAATTGAGTTTGAAACCTTATTTTTCATTCGATATGTGTATTCGATGTATATTTGACTGTCTTACAAATTATTGCATAATGAAACATGACTGTAGAAAGTATAACTTTCTCCCAAAACCTGTATGGTCGGTCACCGTCACCCAAACACCCAAACGTTGCGTCACCGATCATATATCTACATAACACATTTACTGTAGGTAAATGTTAATCGCAGAATAAAGTTAATGATGGTTATGAATAAAAAATTATTGGATATTAGTGATGCCGTTTATGTTCCAATTAAATAACTACCGCATAACTGCGCGATCGTTTAGGTGTATTTCTCGCTGTCTGTTGCACAACATTCACATAATTCGACTGTATCGTAAGAGATTATTTCTTTTATTAGCTATAATTATGTACGTAATCGCTAAGTCTAAAATTAAACGATTATTATTAGTACTACCTACTTAGGAAATAGTTGATGCTATACTTTGTTGCTATTATAATGCAGCAGCGACCACACAATGAAATATAATTAGTTGTTATTATTATTAGTAAACTGCAACTTTTAGACATTTCTTTTAGTAAACCTTAAATATTTAAAACTAATAGTTACTCATCGGGCTAAGGGACATAGAAATTAGGCGAAATTTAATAATCGATTAGATACAATATGGGACGAAAAACTTATAAGGGAAGATACATACAAATACATATTATATACACATACATACATAAACATAGATATAATACAATGCGATGTTGAAAAGTCTGACACTTTAACTTTTGTTTATCTTGTTTATTAATTTGATACAAAAGAAAGAAACAATATTTTTTCGAAATAAACCTTTATGTTATCAAAATTTATTCTATGATAACAAAAGTAAAAATCACAACGGTTGAGAAGTAACATAAAAAAATTGAATCTAAAACAGTTGTATGTAAAAGGGATTTAATACAATACAACAATAATGGTAGGTGATGAATTCTCTACGGCATGGAATTCCCTTATATGCGAAGTCAACAAATGAACCGATCTATTGTTACTTTTACTGGTTCACAAACTTATTCCAGCAGCGTTTGTTTGGTAGATACTAAACAAATAAATAAGTTAAAAACGTAAATCATCTTTACAAGCCGGCAATAACCTTCCGAATGTTATTACCGGCAACACTGAAACAATGGGCGAAATAAGAGACATATGGTATTTGTATGGGATATTATTCGTGGCGAGAAACTCGACGAAAGTTGGAATGTGTTAAACTGTTCACTTGTGTTGGGTTAGTACGAGTCTGCCAACAATGAAATGAAAACAAGCAAGAGAACAAAATACAGTCGTAACTCTCGGCTTGTGTAAACCGTTATATGCCGATATAATTTTCTAAGAATAAGCCCATTAAAAACAAACAATATATGGGCATATCTTACGAATGCGAACGTTAAGTTGTGGAATGAGCAGCCGGGCAGCCGCAGCAGTCACTGAATGGCCGCTTATCATTAGGCAGCTTGTTTATCACCTTTGATGCCAAAAAAATAATAACCTAAGTATATTAATAAAAATCAATGCCACCCGGTAAGTGGCGCTGCTGTCGGTATGTCAACTACTAAACGGCTTGACCGATAGGTTTGAAATTTTGTATGTGTATTTATTACCATGGTTTCACAGAAACGAATGTATCATGCCATTAAAGAGGAAAGATTTTATTGTTTGTTTTTTTTTCCATAATTGAGGAGTTGCCGTAAGAACTGGCAGAAGCTAGTACCTAAATAAAAATGAATTAGCAGCAGTTTATATTTTCGAAATTCACGGGTTCAACTTGAAAATTATAACCAATGTTGTTGATGAGATTTTGGTGGCCCTCCTTTGTTTATTTTCTGGTGCCTATTGTTTCTTGCATGTTAACTAAAATTTTTAATCAGCTAAGCACTGTCACTACTGACAGCTACTTGGTAGGTACGAGTATTAATGCAAACTAATTAACAGTCTAATAACTACTAATATACAACAATGTAAAAACCATTCCACCTGCCTGGAAGATATTTTTAGGTTACTAGAATTGTTTTTTTTTTATACAACTAAGATGACAAACAACTGGACAACGGAACGCGGGGTGTTTGCATGGCTTGTGTAATAAGAATTTCCACTACTGTCATCTGCATAGTATGTTGTCGATGGATAACATGGCATTAATATGCAGTAGAAACAGCGTAGGAGACAGCACAGAGCCTTGCGGAACACCAGCATTAATGTGCAGGCTATCAGAGCAACTACCGTCAACTACAGATCGTATGCGTCTGCAGGATAAAAAGCTAGCCATCCAGTAGCTCAAACTTTCAGGCAGTCCGTAAGATGGCAACTTCGATAGGAAACCCCGGTGCCAGAACGTATCGTGTTTTTCTAGGTGTTTCTAGGTGATCGTGTAGATTATAAGTCGAGAAATAACAAAAAGAAAATGGCTCTTAATGATTAAAATTGGCGGGCAAGTAAATGAGGTAACTGTCATTTCTGCGGTAACAAAATTATTACCTTTGTTCAAATATCTTAAATCACTTAACAAAGACAATTAAAACCAAATCGGTTAATTTGTTGAACAATGGCGTCGGTTCCCGCTCAACGAAGCGCAGTGATACCATCCGCTCTCGCTACAGTTTCTACTATTTTTATTTCCATTTCTCCGACGCAAGAGCATTCCTACCGTTGCGTAACTTTTTATCATAAAAAGTGACGTGTTTGTAATATTATTAGAATCATCTCACTATTGTTTTTTAATGAGATTAATTGTCGTTGTCTGGGAAAAAGAAGGTTTTCTTCATTCACGAGTTTACTGCTTTGTGCAAGGAAATAGCAGTTTCTAACTTACAAGTTAGTAACTTATATTTGATCTGTGTGTGCTTAAGCTTAATACCAGGTTACCGGAAATGTTTTGAGAGCAGGTACTTGTTGTGTTTTAGTTTTATCCTCCTGAATTAAAATTTTTATCAGTTAAACTAATTAACATAAAAAATGTCTGCAAATCAATAGCGATTCACCAAAAATGTATGAACCTTGGTTCAAGGAATTAATTCTACCCCCAGTAGCATATCAGCTTATTCATAATCAGTTCATAAGTATGATGTTTCATTATAGATGTTAATAAATAGAAACACCTGATAAAATACAGAACAAGAATCCAAACAGTTATCTGATTGAAATTGTACACTGTTTTATTGACTATGAATGATTCCGTACAAAAAATATGTAATTAAACTATTCTTTCAAATGAACTATGTTTCAATTCTTTGGAGGGAGACCTTGGTTTTTTAAGACAATTTTCCCATTCTCCTTTTAAATATTTACAACCTCTCAAAAGAATGAAATACCTATACCACCCAGACCAATACCACACCCTATTCAGTAGGTAGTACGATGGGTTTGATTTGTCGCTGTATATAGGTAAGCCCGGACAGATTAGAAGAGGTTAATTTGCAAGTGAACAAAATATGATAAATGGTTTCGGTTTTTAAATATAACATTTATCAGTAACTCGACCGCAGCGCCACAGATAGGATACAAACTTTATGATTTTCTTTTTTGTCACAAAACCAACTAATCGTTAATGAAACCACTAAGGAGGCAAATAATCTAACGGTCCGCCTGATAATAAGCGGTCACCGTGGCCTATGGACGCTTGCAACACCAGGGGTATCACTCGCGCGTTGCCAACCCTTAAAAAATCCAATAACTTGCTTCTTGATAAACCCCATACTGTAGTCCTTAAAGAAAACCTTGACAGGGAGATCATTCCACAACGTAAGCGTTGGCGGTAGAAAGTTCTTCTGAAATCGCACTGTACGTGACCATTTATGTTCTGCGGTGTAAGGATGAATTCCCTGCCGATGGCGAGCGGTGCGATGGTAGAAAGTATAGCCGTGGGCATCATTTTGTACGATTCCTCAAAATACACGGCGAGGCAAAGAGTTAGCTTTACTTTATAATCATTTTAAACCAAAATTAAAGAAATCTAATTACCTCATGATTTTAGATTTTTCTCATACCATTTTTTTCTTTTTATTAAATACCACTAAGGTGGCTAACAAGCATACGGTCCGCCTGATGGAAAGCGGTCACCGTGGCCTATGGACACTTGTAACACCAGGGGTATCACTCGCGCGTTGCCGACCCTTCAAAAATCCAATAACTTCTTTCTTGAAGAACCCCGTAGTCAAAGTCAAAGAAAACTTGCGACTTGTAAAGCAGCAACCTCTGCCCCGACGTGAAGTTTTGCCTCGCTCTCTTGAGTACACCTAGTATTTTGGACGCCAGCTTGTTATGCAAATAATCTCGGAACTGAACATCGCTGGAGGATCCCAATGCTCTTGAAGATGGAGAGTGGAGTGTTCTGGAATTGTAGGATTACTGCGAATGGGGTTTTCTTAGCGGTGAAAGCGCAGACTTGTGTCTTTTTAGGGTTGAATCAGACCAAGTTTACCCGTCCCCAGTCACAGACCTTGGACAGTGTGGTCTCGATTTGAGACTCAAGTTCTCCACGGTGTTCCTCCACAACGGAACGAGGGGTTTTTGCATGACCCGTGTCATAAGCGTCTCCAGTATGTTTCCAATGTTGTTGATGTCCAACATGTCATTGATATGCATTAGAACCAGCGTAGGACACCAGCATTAATGTCCATGCTATCAGAGCAACTTCCGTTAACTACGGTTCGCATGCGTCTGCCGGAAAAAAAAGCTAGCCACCCATTTGCACAAACCCTCGGGCACTCCGTAAGATGGCAACTTCGATAGAAGACCCCGGTGCCAGACCCGATCGAACGCCTTCGCTATGTCCAGGCTACATGCCAATGCCTCCCCCTGAATCTCGATGGCTAGTGCCCATCGGTGTGTGAGATACACTAGAAGGTCATCAGTCGAGCGACCGTGGCGAAAGCCATATTGACGGTCACTTACCAGGTTGTGTTCTTCTGAACACTTAGAAGCTGTGTGTTGATGAATCTGATCTTTTGCCCGTTTTGGGCACCGGGTGCACATTCGCAGTCTTCCATGAAGACGGAAATTGCCTAGTGTGGTAGGAAAGCGCGAAGAAGCGCGTGAGTACAGGACATAAGTCAGGAGCACACTGCTTAAGCACCACTGCTGGTATACCGTCTGGCCCACTCGACTTATGAACGTCTAGAGAAAGCAACGCCCGCCGGAGCTCCCGCTGTTCGACTTCCGGCATGGTCTTACCATCGCACCATGGTATAGTAGTTGGTACAGCGCCTTCTTCGTTCATTTTCGAGTTTGAGGCAAAGAGACTGCCCAGTAGATCGGCTTTCTCTTAAGCACTGTGGGCCAAGTCACCATCGGTCTTTCGCAGTGGTGGTTAAACAAACAATTTGTAAATTTATTCTCTTAAACATGCTACGATATGCGATCATATCTCATCAGCTTCAGATCAGCTTTTTTGGGATAAATCGTACTTACAGTACAGTATCAGAAAGCGACCCGCAATGTTGTATCCCTCCGCTCGAGCGGTCAAATATGAAGTATGAAAATGGAGCGAACTTTTTTAACACTCGAACATTGAAAACTGAAAAAGATAATTCATTTAGTTTTATTTCCTTTAAGTGCCTCGTCCCGCATACTCACGGTCGCCCGGTTATGCTGCGTTTGCGGGCCGCGGCAGTAATGTATTATAAACGCAGCAGCCGTACCTTGACCAGGACGAAAACCAGACTAAAAGCGATAAAGGATATTATTTATCATCAGGAATATGTTAAGTCGCTGCTGTACCCGGCTTAGTTACTGCTGTACCAGGCTTGGTTTTAAGATTTTAAAGAAGAAAGGTGGTATGTGTATGAGTAATGGTAATGAAATCATTTCCCAAAGGATACCATTGGAAATTGAATAATTATAGATGTTTGTGATAAAAGGACGAGGAGAAGGAGGAAAATGACGAATGGATGCCTTATACAATCTCTTTTAAAAACCTTAACTTAAGTGAAAAGAATATTCTCCATAATTAGACGAAAAGTTCTTAACGAAGAGAGATGGGTTATTTTATTAGTGCTGCGTTATTAGCTGATTGATGGTTACGAAGTCGTTGATTGAAAAGTTTTTACTTTAGATAATTCAGCTTTGAATCTATACGAGGCAGGATCTCTTCTTTATTTCTATCTTTATTTACTTGTTGCGCCACGTCGATAGTAGATGCTTGATTCTAAGTATATAATTATTATTGATTGAATTTCAGAATAGGGCAATTAAATTAATAAAAATAACTTACCATCAATAACATTTAGATAATAGATATTATTAGATATTTTTTTTACATCAAAGATCTAATTGAAAATAATGCTAAAAAACTATCAAATGAACGCAGTCTCATTTACATCAATAATTATTAGTGACTGATGACATACTAAGAAATGCAAAAAATTTAATCTACTTATTTGTCCCGGTGGTTTCGTTTGTTTAGTCATTCAAATTTTTACTAGTAATGTTTTTGTTTAAATGTTTGGGTGTTTTACAGTAAAAAATGAATGCAATTTGTAAGATATTACGTTAACATTGCAGGCCGGTAGCGGGAGTGCTGATGAACTTCTCCCGCGGGTGTGCGGCGGTACTCGCGCAGATGGCCGGTGCCGACGTGGACTTACCTCCCGCCGAGACGGCGCCCAGGTCCACCACCGACTCCGCCAGCGACGGGTACCACTCTGACAGCGACGAGTCGCACCAACACCCCGACAGGTGAGACAATCCTTCACTAAGGAAACTACACAAAACACTTCATAAGTACATATATTGCTTCTGGTACGTGTGGCGGGTCGAATGGCCTATCGCCCCTACATTTTAACTTGTATATGCGGTGATCGGGGTGAACTAACGTCATTCGGAAGACCATTTTTATATCGGTGGTAAAAACTATTTGATGCAAATGGAAGTTCAATAAAATTTTTGTTATGTCGTTTTGGATCGGATATCCGGTATGATAACCGTCCTTGGACGTCTGGGCTGAACCATCTTGAAAAAACAACGAGGATTTTATTAGAATCCCGTTTAAAAATTTTGTGATGCGGGATAAAATAATGTTCGCGGTTAAAGTTAAAAGATGACTGCGTCATGAGACCGAGACGTAAATGTTTGGATAAAAATTTGGGGTATTTTTGTGGAATTCGGGATTACGGGTCACTTTACGTGTGTGTCACTGAACTCTTCGTTAACGGCTGGACCGACTTTGATGATTTTTTTGTGTTTTATCTTGTTTATCAGGCAACTACCAGATCGCTAGAACCGCAAGATGTGAAGCGAGCCACAGGCTTTAATACTCATCTGAATCAAAAGTAGTCGCCCGACCCAATGTAATGAGAGAACAGAATGATAAAGAATCAACCCTTACCGAAGATCAGGGCATGTATTAACGTTAAAAATTTGGTAACGTTACCGGTTGCTCGACAGATTAACGATAACGAGAATTAAAACGTGACACATTCAAACGTTATTTTTACCAGTAAATTGAAGTATTGTTAATATCAACGTATTCATTACATACAAAATCTGCTCCAGGAATATTAACCGGTCACAGTGAGGTACGACACGAAGGCTGCTTCATTTATCGCTATCACACAAAACTCTACATCAAATTGCAAAGGAGTATGCTAATATAATTATCCATTCGTAGCACCAGCGTTAATAACGTCATTCTATAAGTATGCTCTGTAGGCGGACAGGACTCCATCGAAAAAGTAATGGAACTTTAACAACAGACTGAAGTACTAAAGAATCTAAGTCAACGTTAGGATTGAGACTAGCCTTGGGTACCTATGGACATAACTATATCTTCGGATATATATCCGAGGCCGGATATGTTACAACTCCTTCACTTTGCGTGAAATAAACATGTCCTATATCCAGGGTGTGAACGAACTAGTCCAAATAAACAGCGGAGCGTGTCGCCCGTGTCGGTGGCGCGGAGCGGCCGAATAGCGATGCACGCATATCACTGAAAGTGAGAGAGAGAGAAAGCTAGCGTTGAAAGTGAAATAGGTACATAGTCGTATATTGCTTATAAATAGTCGATCTCAGGGCTTTTTAAAATCACGCCTGCTTAACCCTATGTATATGTATTGGGATAAGAATTTCCGTAATACGCTTTAAAGCGCTTAAATCGCTTATTTATTAAGTGAACGTTTTTGTCTTCAATTTAATTGTTTGTTTACGTAAGTATGTACATACTATAGATTAGTACTTACTACAATAGTTTATAGTATTACCTCTGCTTTGTGACGTGCGCGTGAATATATGTTAGAAAAATATAAGTGTCAGTGATTACTTGTGTATTTGATGAGTGTTTGTTTATAAATAATTATAATCGTTTACTTTCTGTGTAGGATTTGTTTATGTATAAGTACTAGACTGTGTAAATATTTACACCTTTAAAAGTTTTGAGTTAAAATTGCGTATTGTGATTAAAAAAATAGTTTATAAATGTTGCAATAATAGTCTGAAATTCTATCCTAACCTAAGAAACAACTAGTCAAACAGAGCCCGGTCCATACCTATCACAACTCATTACCAAGAATGTTTTCGTTCCAAACTAACGATTTGTGCACTCGTGATTGACGGTACGAAATCGATCCGAGGATTCGTTTGACCGCGGTGTGCTAGTAAATTGCATATTTCCGCGGATATATTAAGCGGATATGGATATGCGAAGCGGATTTATATCTTTAATCGGAATGATATGTGACATATCCAATCTTTGTCCGGAGTTACTTAGCCCATAGCTAATTGAGACGGAGACTTTCATCGTTCACATTTAAGCTTAGAGAAGGTAGGAAGAACATCAAAAACTAAAATTCAATATACTGAGTTACTACCTAGAAAATAAACACAGATGTACCAAAAAGCGCAATTACTAAAAATAAAAATACTTAAAACAAGTGACTGGTACAATTGCCTGGGTATCACGTTACATCAGCACAAGACCTGGTTCTTCGCGTGCTGGCTGACATGCGGCGTACTGTTTTCTACAAACAGTATGTTGCACTCGACATTCATAAAGGATTTTTTGTAAATAGAGGAGTTGTTCTTCGAAGAAGAAGTGATTATATTTGTAAAAGGTCGGCGAGCGAGTGACGCCCCAGGTGTTGCAAGCGTCTATGGCATTGATTTTCAAAGTGAGGGGCGTGACGCCATCCAAAAGAGGGCGCGGGCACTGTTTTCTATTGAATCTAGAATTGGGAAATTATGTCATAATGCACATGCTCCGTCACATTAACTCTTCTTATAACACATGTGTGAAAAAAATATTTTTGAAATAAAACATCTAAAAAATATTTTGGACTTTATTATAATTATTGTATTTTATAATTGCGTGGCGAGACAACTTGCTGCCATTTGCTGCGCCGAGGTTGGGAAGTGGGCATTTACATTTTTGGCTGTAGAGGATGTGATATGAAAAACTTTTGGAACCCCTGGTCTATAGGATGTTGTAAACGCTTACAATAGGCGGACCGTTAGCTTTGTAGCCACCTTATAGATATTAAAAAAAGTTTGCCGGAAATTATCAGCACAGTGTTCACGGCAAAATAACATGACGGTTTAAAGTACGGTAAAGTAATATACTCCCAACACGTAATTTGTTTTGTTTAGTTTAGTGCTGATGTATGAGGCGATAGTTTGCTCCATTTAGATTTGTCTTTATTTAATTAAGGTGCAAGCAGCGTACATCACGTTGTGCGTTGCCAGCGCTTTACAATTACAATTACAAATATTGTAAATTAGCATGTACACGCATTTTCGCCTGCGCTGAATGCAGTCATTGCCGTAGGATTCCTACAGGAAATCCTTGATGAATTGGAATAAAAGTAGTGTATATTATTCTGACCCACCAATTACCTCTAGGTCACCCATTTTCACTGTTGCAATGTGCAGGTGAACCTGCAAAAAAATCTATTCCCAAAGAATCTCTAAATAGGCTCATGGGACAAGACAAAATCCTGTTCTCCCACAATTGTACGTACCTTATCTTGCAAGGGGCAGACAGTATGCATACACTTATATGCTTTACAGTAAACCAGACGGCGCAAAACCTATGCCTACGGCTTACACTACCGCTACTGACACTCATATACACTTTGACAGACAATGCGCTTCTGTGCTTCTATTTGTTTTACTAAAAATCCGACCTATAGAATAAATACGTTTAAAGGTCTGTCTCTAAAATATAGTTATTAAAATAAAATGACTATTTGCTCAGGGGCATAGAATGAATATTTGGTCAGGAGACAGGCTGGCGGGAGACATTGAAGAAGTTCAAAACTTGTTTTGTGTTCAAAGATCCTACTTCGCTTTCAATTCATTAAGTCAGGCAATAATTGCTGTTCGCCTGGTTGTGGTGTTACAGAAGTAAGCTGGTGGCGCAGTACGCGGCGGTGTGGTCGCGCGCAGCCGAAGAGACCCTGCCGGCGCTGTCGGCGCTCGAGCCGCTGCGGCAGATCCCGCATCTCAAGTACAAGATCGTCTTCTCTGTTGTTGTAGTGAGTTTTATTTAGAATTAAGATTATTTTAAATCAAGTTAAATTTATTTTTAAAAACAAAACTAAACAGTAAATAACGACTTGTGAATTGTGTAAAGTAGTCCCGAGTTGTGTTGTGGCTGACAATGGGTTCTAAACTTTTGTTGTCAGCAAACGGAGTAATTTGAATAAAATACAATAATAGCTAAAATACAAGAGCTAATATGTTAACTATATTTTGTAATTGTGTAACTGATCTGTTCGTGCTCACGTCGCGGTCCAGCTGTCGTTCCGTGCGGCGATCAGTCTCCGTGACCGTCGACTGAGCGAGGTGAGGGCTCTGCTGGGGGCCAGCGATGTTGACGCGAGCTCGGCCAGCGCGGCGCGGCTATCGGCTGCTGCCACGCGCCTGCTGCAGGACACCGCGCACAGCTTCCCGCTCGGGGAGGCCGAGCGCACAGTCGTCGGCCAGGTCAGACATCTCTCATAGACCATTTCATTATCTCACTGCAAAGACTAAGGCCTTTTCCTGAATTCAAGGTTTGTTGTTTCATATGGTACTGCCAGGTACCTACAGGTAATTTGTTTGTGAAACACTGGTTTTATCACCAAGTCTTTCATTTAAAGTATTGAAGTTCAAACTTGGAAAACTCACAAGTGTGAAATAGACACCGACGTTGCGTTCCAACCACTGGAATGTCTTGGTGTACGGCTTTCCAGTGTTTGGTTGCTGTACTTACTGTACTTGCTCAAAAATTATAAACGAAATTAAATTTTGAGTGTTACGTTAGTTTTTCAAGTTAGCTTAAAAAAATTCTAAACATTTGTAAAAATTAACAGCAACGTTTTTTATGAGCAATTTGTTAAGAAAACAACACCGCAGGGGCATCACCTTCTTGAAAGTGACTTCAAGGTCAGCGTGTCCTCGCCAGTCAAAACTTTCAAGTACTAAAGTCTATTCTACGCCGCACATTGTCAGGTCGGGTGCCGGAGATAATGCCACACTGGCCTACAGCTGTTCTTAGTAAAAGACATTGTAAATACACTCAAGACGTGGATAAAAGAATATTCTGAAGCAAATGTTGACACACGAAACCTACACATGATTACACATACCCATGATCCAATCGTCCTGGAAGATCATGGTTCGATGCATTTATGACTAGGCATTCTGACTTAAGTAATGAATATGCCGAACACATTAATAAGGTCCGTGATATGTTAACCGAGGGCAGAATACAAAAATGTTAAAATAAAGTCACAAATTAATTAGACGATGAAGGTTTAGATGCCTTTAAGGGACTAGAGAGAGGAATTGCGATTAGACATTGTTTTTAGCGATTAAAGGTGAGTTTATTCTAGCACCCAAATATTAACATATGGGGGAATCGCACATCAAAAAATTGTAACAAAGAAAACATTACCACTCTATTAATGGTGAACGCTAACTGTAAATTTGCTGTTAAAGCTTTATAAATACAAAATGGTTAACCAGAAAGCAGTATAAAATATATCAAGAAAATGTCAGTTAAAAAAACTGACAAGGGCTGGATGACTGGCGAAAGTTTTTATGAATACATCGGTAATGTATCCTTGCCATAATTGAAAGAAAAGAGAAATTATTTGTAGTAAGTATTTTCCAGTGTTATTGTTTTAGATGGCCATAAATACCGCCTAACTCTGGTAATAAAATGGAATCGGCTTAGTTCCCGACACGACCCACCTGATACAGCCATTTCCATAAGAACAGAAACGGATATATGGAGAATAAATAACGAAGGCTAGAAGATAACAAAATTCAGTGTGCGCACACATTTTGTTAAATGACCCAAACTTCACAGCTAATGTCAAGGCAGGTTTTGCAACTGGCAGCCTTTTTCCTTTTGATCCAGAAAATGTCAATTAAATACCGGGCTGATAATTCAAAATATACTCGTCGATAGAAAACACTTAATAATGTGATAGAAGAGTAAACGTCTAAAGTATTATCAAAATGACTGAGATTGGAATGGATGTGCTGAAGCTGCAATGCTATGCATTGTTTGGAAGTCTTTTCAAGACGATAGTTTATCTCCGCAGTTAAAAGAAGTGCATCTATCGAATGTTTTGAATTAAAATTCACCTTTTTAAAAGTATCCTCAATGAGACTCAGTGTCTTAATCACCACCTCTTTCATCACTTGGTGCAAGAGAACACTTATTGTACAGCACTAAGTAAAATCCACTTAGTCCGGTGATATACCTTTTAAAAACGAAGCTTGTTTCGCGTAACATTCGTCACACACACACACACACACACACGTACTATTCATCACACGTACTACACGTCACACGCATTGTAACTGATGCCTTATATTTTGATTAGAACTGGTGTTGTAGAAACTAGTGTCCTATATAAGTTCAGGATATGGCATTTCCACCTCTGTAAATTCCAGATGGAGATAGATAAACAGAAACTGCAGCAAAGATCTGATTATGTAAAGATAATTATAACGTTTTACGGACGTAACTAGATGTACGTACAATGTTAACTGTGATGGTTCTGTGTTGCGTGGTACCGCAGGTGGTGTCGACACTGCGCGAGTACCCGTGCCTGTCGGGTTGCGGCGCGCTGCACGCGCTGGCGTCGTCTGCGTGCCGCGCCGCGTGGGCCGTCAGCCTGCACTCCCCCCCGCTGCGGATAGATACAGACTTTACACCTGGTATGTACAACTAACATGGAATCTTCAACGCTTGCCACCGATTAACAAAGATGATGTTAAAACGCTTGATTTGAAGTCGATATACAATCAGAAGCCAAATATACAAGAAGAAACAATACGATATACAACAAGAAATAACCTTAAGCTTTAACAACTCTGAAGAAATGTTTCTCTGTACTGAGAAGTTATTTAATCTCGTAATACTTGTGCAAGCCTTAAAATGAACTTCCATAACGTAAAGATTCCAGGGCAAAGACGATTTGCTCTGTCGGTATTTTAAGCTTCATGGCCTTCATTATCAATTAACTTAGTAATTTTACTAATGAGGTGATTCAATTATTTCAGTTACTGAAGGTGTTTGGAAAGTGAGTTGAAGCTATTTTATTTATTAATGATCACTGAAGAGCCAGAGTCCATTTAGCCGAGAATGTTGTCGAGCTCCGTGTCAGCTCTTACATTTAACCGAGAATGTTGTCGAGCTCCGTGCCAGCTCTTACATTTAGCCGAGAATGTTGTCGAGCTCCGTGCGAGCTCTTACATTTAGATTTTTCATATTTGAAGATTTTTTTACAATAGATTAGTCTTGTTCATGCTTGATCACATTTTTTCAAATTCTTAGATGGATTTCAAAAGTTGAAGTTGTTAATTGTAGTTATGCAGTGCAGATTACCTATCTTAAAGGCAACGAGTAATAAAATAATAAAAACATCAAATTTCTTCCGTTATTTCTTAGAAGATATGTTATGTTATGCTATACAAGGTATGTTGTTTGTGGTTGCAGTGGTGATGAGCCCTGAGAAACACGTCCGGTACAGTGTGGGCGAGACGCGCGAGCGGCGCTCCGACCTCATCAAGTCGTTCGTGTGGCCCGCGCTGATGGACGGGCCAAGGTGCCTCTTCCGCGCCGTCGTGCTCACGTGACAACACAAGGACGAATGAAATCAATATATTTATTATGAAATTACACATAGTGGTAAAAAAACCAACGTAAACCTTCAAGTTTTGTACCTTTATTGGTGTCAATTGTCTGAATAAGTTTGATTTTTTGTTTAATAAGGTCATTGAGATGGAGGATAAAACCTATACGACAGTATCTTGGCTGTTATCTACTAAATTTCAGTTTTCGCTAATAATATTGATTATCTTGACAGACGACTGCGTATGTTTTGTAGTAGGTATGCTACAGTTGGTTCTGTTATTAAACTGTGTGATGATAACATTTATTTCTAGTACTCATGTCAGGCTTTAAGAAAAAGTGAATTAGGTAAATCTTTTTCGTTGGTGCCAGCTGGTTTTATAATTTATTTATTATTTTTATGCATAGAAGATTTATTTGAGAATAAGGAAAATTTGTGGAAGTGTAGGCTAAAGAATATTTTATTATTGACATTCTATGGGTCTACACCGCAACCTGGGTAACTCGTTGTGGACTTTCAATTGTCAATAATACTCGAATGAATGAGTATGACTCACAGAGCAACAACGGTTTTGTTGTTCCCTATATATGCCTTAGTATGCATGTATTTTAGTCTATATTTTACGATAAACACCAAGAAAATTTATCTTTAGCTCATTTTTGATAAATGGGGTCAAATGGTCAAAAATTGACGCTTTTGGTAATTTTCATTATTTTGTTTTTGTCAAAAAATATAATTGTGTCCATTTCTGATAATATGATAGTAAAGTAGAACTCTTATATTTCTTAATGTGTTAAATTGGTACAGTTTCTTTTATTTTTACTGAAGTTATCAATTTACAACCAATAAAGCGCTTTATTTTGTTGAACTGTGATCAGTGTTGAAAGTTTCGATGTAAGACATTGTTTCATTATAAGAATTGGTCTGAGTGTTTATCAGAATAGTACCTACTCAGTATTGTAATGAATGCATGTAATGGTTTAAATATTCAGTAAATCTTATTTTCATAACGTTAAATACATAACGTTCCATACGCGGTAGCTGGTAGACCGACCTAAAGACGAAACAAAAAGGAATATATGGAAATGCTTTGATTGCCTTATTCGTAGAACTGATTCCAAATTAATTAATGAACTCCAATTGATAATATAAAAAATGTACGTATTGACATAAAGACTTTCACGTTCAGTTTCCTTAATCATCTCAACATTGTGGGAGATCGCGGATCCAGCTGCTATATCGTAGTGAACGCTGCCAGAACTATTACAGATATAGGTGCTATTAATATAACACATTTTCTTATTCTTCTTATGTCGACGCTTGGATCACCTGCATCACTGATTAGAAATAGGGGACATATCCCAAAAACCTATTTTTTATGAAAGAAATAAAACTGTCTTCAGTTTAATATAAGTTGATTTTAACTTTAAAAAAAGTTAATCAATTAATTAAGATCAGTCTACCGCCTACAAACTGCTCCTGTGAGATTACGCAGGACACTGTCAGTATATGTCTCCCAAGGAAATATAGACGCTTTGCAATAATTATCTGTGACTGGGAAGCGTATCTACAAAAATTTCAATTGCTCAGGTACTCTCTGCTCTCAGTGACGACCACCTCCGTCACCTGCACAACTATTATAAAATAATACACTCATGCCAAATAAAGTTAAACGTTACTGGTTAAAATTCATGTGAGATGCAAAACTGAGAGATAACGAATTTAACAGATGGTGTACTTTCTCACAGAGAGGCGGGCGTTCAAAAACTAAGAGTTGGATTACAAATAAAAAAGGACTATCTGGAATTTTCTGGAACATTTTTTAATTCACTATTAAAAAATGCAATAAAAATGAACTGCTCATCGCTCCCAAAGCCACTCCCGGACGCAGCACGTTAGGACCATCCTGCCGCCATTTTGGATGTACAAAGCTTGAAATCCTTCCCCATGTCCTCGGGTACTGCAAACGTGGCAACTTATTTCGTTCAATAAACACATACGAAGTGCATAAAGAGGTCCCGTGTCAGTTACCGGATGGCAATCGTGGTGTCGCTGTTGTAGTGATTAACTGCGACCTAGATACAGGACTCGTCATCGATCCTACAGTTTGCTTTGAAAAAAATTATTAAAATCTGGCTCTAATGATCGACCAACACGAGAAAAACCGTTACAAGTCCAGTATACCACACCTCTGGTAACTGAGTGATGTCATAACATACGAAAGTGATAAGACTACTCTTTGGAGCTCGTGGTACAGCTAGTACATTGTTAGTGAACTATTTAAAAAAATAGAAAACTCAATATATTAGCCCTAGTGAAAATATTCTTTAAAAGATTCAATATCAGTTGTAATGAACCGTCTTTACTTTACGTCTACTAATTACATAGAATTATTATTCAAATATTTATTATAAATTGTATTAAAAAATATGTAAAATATGACTAAAAGGTAAGCTATGTCGTACTCGTGAGGCAAGGCGATAACACTCTCTCGCTCAGTGAGCCTCTCTCGTTTAGTGAGCCTTTCTCGCTCAGTGAGCCTCTCTCGTTCAGTGAGCCTCTCTCGTTTAGTGAGCCTTTCTCGCTCAGTGAGCCTCTCTCGGTTAGTGAGCCTCTCTCGGTTAGTGAGCCTCTCTCGCTCAGTGAGCCTCTCTCGTTCAGTGAGCCTCTCTCGTTCAGTGAGCCTCTCTCGTTCAGTGAGCCTCTCTCGTTCAGTGAGCCTCTCTCGTTCAGTGAGCCTCTCTCGTTTAGTGAGCCTTTCTCGCTCAGTGAGCCTCTCTCGGTTAGTGAGCCTCTCTCGTTTAGTGAGCCTCTCTCGTTCAGTGAGCCTCTCTCGTTTAGTGAGCCTTTCTCGCTCAGTGAGCCTCTCTCGTTCAGTGAGCCTCTCTCGTTTAGTGAGCCTTTCTCGCTCAGTGAGCCTCTCTCGGTTAGTGAGCCTCTCTCGGTTAGTGAGCCTCTCTCGTTTAGTGAGCCTCTCTCGTTCAGTGAGCCTCTCTCGTTTAGTGAGCCTTTCTCGCTCAGTGAGCCTCTCTCGGTTAGTGAGCCTCTCTCGGTTAGTGAGCCTCTCTCGGTTAGTGAGCCTCTCTCGCTCAGTGAGCCTCTCTCGTTCAGTGAGCCTCTCTCGTTTAGTGAGCCTTTCTCGCTCAGTGAGCCTCTCTCGGTTAGTGAGCCTCTCTCGTTCAGTGAGCCTCTCTCGTTCAGTGAGCCTCTCTCGTTCAGTGAGCCTCTCTCGTTTAGTGAGCCTTTCTCGCTCAGTGAGCCTCTCTCGGTTAGTGAGCCTCTCTCGTTCAGTGAGCCTCTCTCGTTCAGTGAGCCTCTCTCGGTTAGTGAGCCTCTCTCGTTCAGTGAGCCTCTCTCGCTCAGCTTCCCGCATATAGACAAGGCCCTTTGTTTGTTCTCAACCATATTTTGTTACAAATTATCTGCATTACAGAGCAGTTGACGAGTCCCATTGTCACAGGGAACATACATTTACACACAGAGAATGCAAGTTTGTAGCGCGGCCGGAACTATTTGTAAAAATATTATGTCCCCTTTTTCCAAGCAGCTATTCGCATGGTCATCGGCATAAATTAGGCACCTCAATTGTAACTTATTCATTACTATTCATTACTATTCATTACTATTCATTACTATTCACGTGCCTCTTTTTCAAATTTTACTTGGAAATATAATAATCTAATAGATTTGAGATTATTATGATTTTTCATAAAATTTTGGAAAGACTTGTTAAATCTAATTTCCAATACAGAATACAGAAAATAATATAGAAAGCTCGAACCTCGAACCTCAAACGTGACTATAAAGTGTAACCTAATCGAGACAAAATGTGAGTTAGTTCAAGAGGGTTCAAGTTCAAGTTCTTATCCAATTACAACTTGGTAGCTTTTCTAGGAATTCAGTAGTGAGCTTCGTTGTTGTTACAAATATATTTAGATGAATGTATTAAGATCGGCTCGTGTTAAAGTCTCAAATTAAGTTTTGATGAATTCTAGATTGTTTCATATTTGTATAATAGACTCGTACGAGGTCTAAAGTTTTGTAATTACAGCTGTTATTACTTATATTGTTCGTTTTATTTGTGTTTTTCTTTTAATTTCAGAAGTAATATGTTATATACTTGAGGGTTTTGACTCTTAACTTCTAAAATAAGGTTATTTTAAAGACGAACGCAGTCTGGTTCAAAAATCTATTCAATGCAACAATGAAGAAATTTTAGACAGTGTATCTATTAGTCTTATTTTTTTTTTTTTAACCACTAAGGTGGCAAACAAGCTTGCGGTCCGCCTGATGGTAAGCGTTCACGGGTTTTTTTTTTTATACCACTAAGGTAGCAAACAAGCTTACGGTCCGCCTGATGGTAAGCGTTCACGGGTTTTTTTTTTTTTTTTTAATACCACTAAGGTGGCAAACAAGCTTACGGTCCGCCTGATGGTAAGCGGTCACCGTAGCCTATGGAGGCTTGCAACACCAGGGGTATCACTTGCGCGTTGCCGACCCTTCAGAAATCTAATAACTTCTTTCTTGAAGAACTCCATACTGTAGTCCTTCCAGAAATTCTTGGCAGGGAGCTCATTCCACAACTTAAGCGTAGCCTATGGACGCTTGCAACACCACTCGCGCGTTGCCAACCTTTCAGAAATCTAATAACTTCGTTCTCGAAGAACCCCGTACTGCAGTCCGTAGAGAAAACCTTGGCAAGGAGCTCATTCCACAACCCAAGCGTTCACGGGAGGAAGTTGCTCTAAAACCGTACGCGACCATTCCGGTTCTAAAGTGTAAGAATGAATTCCCTGCCAATAGCGAACGATGTGATGGTAGAAAGTACCCATGGGCATCATTTCGAATAATTCCTCAGAACACATTCCATTGTACAAGTGGTAGAACACACACAGAGAGGCTAAGTCACTCCTCAGACTTAAGGGCTCGATACGGCAAGTGAGTTTGGGATCGTCGTCAATTCTCACAGCCCTTCATTGAACCTAGTCAAAAGGGCCAGGCTGGTATCCGGATGAACTCCCTCAGAGATGGCAGCAGTACTCCACATGGTGCCGAACTTGCGACTGTTCCCACTGTTCGCTCTGTTGAGTTCAGTTTTTCGGACGCCAGGTTCACCTTGTCTTACAAATGATCTCGAAACTGAACATGAAGCTGGAGATCTCAACACCAAGGATACCAATGATCTTACGTTTTATGCTCTTATGTTTACGCATCTTACTTGCTGTACGTATAATCATGTACAAAAAAAAAATAAGTAGGGTCCAAAATCCGCTTTCCTTTATTTTTGTTTGATTAAAAACGGTTAGACATTTACTATCGCGTTTAGTTTCTTCTTTAGAGGTACAGAATCACAACCGAAATAATTAAAATATTGTTTAGTTAGACTGCTTACAGAATATAACTATCGGAACAGTTGTTATAGTTTTAGGCTTCTCCTGCATTCATTATAATATTCATGAAACATTCTTTTGGGCTGCGCTCATCGATGTCCTGGCTGTAAACAACGTGACTAATACCATAATGATTCAGCGGCGATCTATCGAACGCTTCTGCGACATCACGATATTACGATATCACACGTTTGTGATTAGATTACGGACAAGTGCGATATAAACTGTAACAAAGGGATCGCCGATCAGTCAATTTTGATAATTCGCTGCGAAAAGTGCTGCAATTTGTGTATAATGAGCCATCACCCCCATTATCCACCACCCGGACCTCCTCCACGTCCTTATTATGGACACTGGCCTCCCCCTCCTCCTCATCATCATCCACCCCCACATCATCACTACCCCCCGCATCCCCCACCCCCAGATGGCGGCAATCCGCCACCTCCCGGGCCTTATCCGTACTATGTTCCTGGCGCCATGATGATACCGGTGCCGGTCGCACCGATGCCTGCCCCTTCGGAAACTCCAGCAACCCAACCGACTTATATCACCAACTACATATATCACGGAGAATCTTCCAACGTTCCTGCAATAACAGACCAAGTGCAAGTCGTGGAATGTTCTGGAGAATTTGACTGGGTTCCTTCAACGGCAATGACTGCATCGACGTTAACAGGACGCGCTGTCATCGGTGGACACGAAGGCTGGGATGGAAGTCCATTGTGGGTCATCAGGGGATGGCACAACGGAGACTTTATTCCCGGCAAGCTCTCCGTGAGGCACAACGCTGCGACCGTCACTTACGATGGAAAGGAAATCCCAGTACAGAATATCGAAGTTCTGTGTTCGAAGCCAGAGAATTTGAGGTGGGTGCCCGCGTCGAACGGTGGTGTGCCTCCTGGCGCGATTCCGGGAGGGAGAACTGCAACAGGGGAGACTCTGTACGTAGGCAGAGCCAGGCACCAGCTATCAATAACTCCTGGAAAGGTGCATCCGAGCCACAACGCTTGCTACATCGCGTTCGCTGGAGCTGAAGTGTCACATAGAATGTATGATGTGTTGTGTAGAGTTAGCTGATTTGTCACCACGTTTACACTCACTCTGATATCGACAAGATTGTAGCCGGACGTTATTGTTAGACTGTTGTACTTGTAAGTTATCTACAGGATAACATATCTGTGTATTGTGAATTAGTTTGTAATGACATAAAGAGACGAGTGTTTCATTTATTTTGTTATTATGTAAATACAATTATGTTTAGATGTATTAAATGAAATTTAAAATCTATGTAGGTACAATATAATTGTAACTTGTATAATAAAACAATATTAAAATCTTAGTAGTAACATATATAACTTTGTAGTAATATAAAGATTAACATTAAAATTTAATAATTTCTTGTGCAAAAATAGTTTTTATCTAAGTACTCCTGCTTCAAAATGTTCCAAATATAAACCTTACCATTGTATTAAATTGATTTATTTTGTTTTTGATGCACTGCATCGTAATCACGTAACGCATCTGAAATTTAAATAATATAAAGATTTTCAAACGACACTCAACTCAAATCAATCGAAAACTAAACCTTTAAAGTGCAAATCACAAACTTATCTAGATAGTCTGTTCGAGAGACAAATCCAAACAGCATGCGATTATTAGCGCAGTTGCCACTCGCTGGATTTGTTACTTCTATTCGCTGTCGCCAGGCCCCTGTGCCCTGTACCGCCAAGCGCCGCACCCCGCCGCGCACCTTCTAGTCCAATGGCCCAGGGTGTGTGTGACACGGGCCAAACTGCATCGATACACACAGCCCAGGGTGTGTATGGCATTTTTCAATCTGCATCGATACATTTGTCTTAATCTACACTAGCTATAATATTAAAACATTTGTTGATATTTTATTAAAAAATATTAATTTTTAAAATTTTTATTTTATTCTTTCTTCCTTTTTCGTATTTTAGGGTTCCGTACCGGAAGGTTGTCCTATTAAAAATTCTACACTTCTGTCTGTGCGGCCGTCTGACCTTTAAAGAGTATTATATTTTGAACCATACATTTTCAAAGAATATGTGTTTTTATGGCGAAATAACTAACAAATAATAAAAAATCAGAAAATAAAAATTTTAAGCGTCTAAGAAACTAATTTTCGTTGTTTTTGCTCTATCGTAAAAACAGTGGTACGAACAAAGTTCAAACTTAATTACATCTAACAACAAATATAGAAATCAGCCAAGTGTGTGTGTTGAAAGCAGTATTCTGTTCAACATCCCACTGCAGGGATAAGGCTTTCCTTAACATGATTTTTTGTGGCTCATACCAACTCCAATCTTACATAGCTAATTCAAATAAACGTTGAATTAATATTTAAACCACAGATATCATTCAAAGTACCTAATTGTGTATCACTTTTTCACACAAAAATTAACTCTAATAACCGAGAAAAAGCGAGTCGGATTTACACACCGAGGGTTCCGTACCACTGCAGAATGCACTAGCCCAACTAGCACTTGACCGGTTATTGTTATTTGCTATTTTATTAGAGACCTTACTGCAATCGTTTTAAGTTTGATGTTTGTATGACATACAAGAAAGACATGTTCCTCAAATTTTTTTATAATTTTTAAGGATCCGTGCCCAAAGAGTCTTAAGAACTTAGATCTATTACTAAGCTTACGCTTCGTCCCAATTGTTTTTTTTATTTGGTTAGGAATCCGCCAAAATAACACATATTCTGTGAAGGTTTTAGCAACTGAATTAAGGCCATGATATCGATACCATCACAACACAACACACGATCCTGCGGAACTACGACATACTCATATTTATCACGAGAATGATAAACGATAGCGGACTATGCAAAAGTGTGTACGTCATTTGTTGCTATCGGATAACACGACACGATATCACGAACACATTTTCCAATCCCACCTTGTTTAGGTTGAACTAAATCTATATCTAATAAATTCTACGTAGGTAATCATGTTCGGGGTCGGCCACGATCTCCAGTCTCACTTTATTGTATGTTCTAGAAAAATCCCCGCTAGAAAAAAAAAGATTTCTTGGATATGCGAAAAACTTCTCTCTCTTATCTTTCTTGTTAGTTTATCTGTCCGGTATAATTTGTCTGTCCGGCATAAATTTGTCTGTCCGGTATAAATTTGTCTGTCCGGTATAAATTGGTCTGTCCGGTATAAATTGGTCTGTCCGGTATAAATTGGTCTGTCCGGTATAAATTGGTCTGTCCGGTATAAATTTGTCTGTCCGGTATAAATTGGTCTGTCCGGTATAAATTTGTCTGTCCGGTATAAATTGGTCTGTCCGGTATAAATTTCGCAATCGATTTTTAAGCAAGTAATCGATGAGCTTGAGACCTGAAACTTTTAATTTCATCAGTATTTAACATATTATTGTCTCACCAGTAAAAGTGACCGTTTTTAGCTGAAACAGATATTATCTAGAAACTATATAAAACGTTTTAAAAGTTAAAAAAGTCCGGTGAAGCAGTTATGGCTGCAACAACCAACTGCATAGTCAGTACAGAAAAAAAAAGATTAGTTTTATATTTCCAACATTTGGATTTAAGAAATTAGTTTTCTACGGAGAGAAAATTGAGGATATCTAATGGCGGCGCTAGTGAGCTGCTATATACCTTCCCTTAAAGACTTAAACCCATCACACACTCAGCTAATATATATATTTATATAAACTATAATAAGGCATATTACATTATATTTTCAATAGGTAACTTTAAATGACCACACACGCAGCTTTAAATATATTTAGTTTTGTATGAATATATTTTGGTATATTATTATATATATTATAGCTACGTGTGTAACAGGCTTTAGCCGAAGCCTTTTGTAAACCGATTTAATTGAGTGTCACTAGTAAAACCAAACTTGTTTATATTGGTTCATTTGTGTAATGATTAATGGAGCAAGAATACTACATAATGCAAAATTGTAAATCTGTCTGTTCAGTAGGTAATCTGTACTCAATGGCAATAGACTGAACATAAGTACTATATACTAGTACTGTACCTGTGTGCAATATAACTCTGTGACATAGACTCGACCACATGATACTCGCACGTCTCTAACACCACTTTATAGCTTCACTGAAGTAGAGATAAGTTATGAAGGCTGTTATGCAAAGTATCGGACACGTGTGACGTCACAGTTTTTGCTGAAAGTGACTATATATATATATTACTGAAATGGTTCAAGTCTTCAACTCCTAGAGTAACTCTCACGTCTCTGTTGCACTTCACTTCACGTCACGCCTCCGTGTCACAAACACAAGTCTCTTACGTTTTGCAGTGACGTGTGACGTCCATAATTCAATATGCAAAATCTGATTTATATATAATGCAGTTTTTTTTATAAATAAATATTATTACACAGCGCCGACCATACAACGGATACAAATACATAAATATAACTTTTTTTTTGTAAATACATACATATCACATATAAATACACCCAGACTCAAGACAAACACAAATGGTTGTCTATTGCCGGAATCGAACCCACACCTTCTGCACCGCAGCTGGCCACATTACCAACTAGGCTGCAAGGGATTCATCAGTCAGTTGTGTTGGAGATTTTGTGAAGTCCTGGAATATTAGATTGGATTTATTAATGACTAGCTTCTGCCAGCTGCTTCGCCCGCTCAAAATTTCGTTATCGGCGTAGGTTCTTACGGCAACTCCTCAATTATAGAAAAAAAAAACAAAAAAATCAAATCTTTCCTCTTTAATGGCATAATACATTCGTGTCTGTGAAACCATGGAAATACACATACAAAATTTCAACCTAATCGGTCAAGCCGTTGAATAGCCACCTACCGAGTCCAATTGTATTTTTAAATCATCCAGAAAACCATCGAAATACCCATATAAAATTTCAACCCAATCGGTTCAGCCGTTTTAGTCACGTGAAAAAGGAAGTAATTACGTAATTAAGTAATTAGGAATGTACGGCAGTATAATTCTTACTACCCGTTGTCCTATTACCCGTTTTGCCGTGAAGCATTCTCCCGCGGTAAAAAGTAATCTATGTTCATCAGGGATAATGTCGGTTTCTAATGGTAAAAGAATTTTTCAAATCGGTCCAGTAGTTTCGCAGCCTATTCAATACAAACAAACAAACAAATCTTTCCTCTTTATAATATTAGTATAGAAGTATAGATAGCTGAATATTGTAATCGGTAGTAGGTATTCCCTGAAGCAGCCTAGCGCTAGCACGGAACGCAGTCAAGTGAATTATTGCAAGTAGACTTGTAACGGTCGATATTATTGCAGTATCCTTGTGAAAGCTTTTCTTGACTTAGAAAGTGGCTCGTCCCACAGTTTTTAAGAGTCCAAAAATTAAACTAATTTTATCATCATCATCATCACTGAATTGTATACTGCTGTTGTATACTGCTGTTGTATACTGCTGTTGTATACTGCTGTTGCTTTTTGATTGTCTGTACCACCTTCAAATCTTTTAAGCCATAACAGGTAAAATGCTGAAATTTTCACGGAATATTTGTTATTACCTTAGAATAATCTATTGTCAGTCGGTGGTAGCCTAGGAGTGCCGAATTCGCCTCAAGTCCAAAAGTTCAAGCCCGGCGTGTAGCAAAAAGTCTTTTTCTTGATTTATCAAGTACATTTACAGCACTGGTTTTTCGGTGACGGAAAACATGGTAAGTAAATCGTCATACTGCTGACATACGGCCCGCGTGTGGACCGTGTCCCAACAGTGAGGATGTACGAGGCTGGTAAAGGCGATAATTTTGCGTGTTCGAGGATAACTTGAGTATATTTGATCTCAAATTTATGAACTAGTGTAAGATAATAATAACTCAGTAGCTGTGTGGAATCAATAGTTATGATGGGTGATTTTAACGCGTATACTAAAACATTATTTAATTGTATCGTAAGAAAAAAAATATTGCTCCTATGGAACTGTCACTTAAAATCCAGGTCAGATGGGGAAAAATAACATAGCATCAATCAGATTGCTACAGTAAGCTGTGTCATGATAAATTACGGCTAATTGAGTTTCCTGTTGTGATAACACTAGTGCGAATTCAGAACATAAAAATCTAATTAATATTATGTATAAACAAATTGTAATTATCCTAAGAAAGGCAGCAAAAAATACCTATGAATGTAAAAGGTGGGGCATTAAAAAACGTGTTGCTGGATGGAATAAATATGTCAAGAAAGCTCATGGGGATGCTAGATCGGCCTTTCTAAAGTGGGTGAGTAGTGGTAGGCAACCAATAGGACAGTATTTCGAGGACATGAAAAATAAAAGGCGTATTTTAAACAAAAATTAAAGTGGTGACAAGATAATGAAAAACAAAATACAGATGGACGTATTGGCCACACATCATAGCACAAAAGACTTCAAACAGTTTTGGAAAGAGACAAATACTCTGAACCCAAAATCAAGTGTCCCCACGAGCATAGAGGGAGTCTGTGAACCTGACCAAATATCAAATTTATTTAAAGAACATTTTAAAGTAGAATCAATCTTGCGATTGCGGTCCTCGGTGCTCGAGGAAGAGGTAGGGCAAGAAGTGTCTATGTATTTTAAAGCTAAAGACGTAACTGAGGTGATACATTCTATGTCACGTGGGAAGTCACCGGGTCATGACGACCTTACTATCAAGCACCTACCTAGAGTTCTAAATTTGCTGTTTTCTTTATGTGTTGTTCATGCTTATCTACTCGAGGACCTAATTTAGACTATTGCTGTGCCAATACTTAAATATAATAAGGGTGATGTGTCAGATAAGAGAAACTATCGGCCAATTTCCCTGGCGACAGTCATAGCAAAGGTCCTTGACGGCTTGCTTTTAAGACAGCTTAAAATGCATATAGACCTTCATGACCACCAGTTCGGGTTTCGCCCAGGGCTATCTACTGAAACTGCTGTTTTGTGCCTCAAGCATGCCGTCAGATATTATACTAGTAGGAAGACTCCTATATTTGCATGTTTTCTAGATCTATCTAAGGCGTTTGACCAGGTAAGCTATGATATCCTGTGGAATAAGTGTGCTAGTGAAACGACTTTACCGAAAAACTTGATAAACCTTTTTAGGTAAGCAAACTAATCATGTAAAGTGGGCAGGTTCACTGTCGGACGTGTACAGTTTGGAATGTGGAGTGAGGCAGGGGGGGGTTAAGTTCTCTTACGCTTTTTAATCTGTACATGAAAGGTCTGATTGTTGAGCTTAGCAGCAGTGGAGTCGGCGTTAGTTACGCCGATGATATGGTGCTGCTGAGCCCATCAATCAGGGCTCTAAGGAAACTAATAAAATATGTGAGACATATGCAGAGACACATGGTCTTATATACAATGCCAAAAAAAGCGAAATGCTTATTTTTAAAGCAGGCAAAAAGACCTACACTAAGATACCTTCGGTACAGTTGGGGGGTACAGATTTATTTAGGGTGACTCAGTTGAAATATCTGGGACACTGGGTTTCTGAGGATATGTCAGATGATGCCGACATGGATCGTGAACGTAGGGCGCTGGCGACTAGGGCGAATATGGTTGCCCGAAGGTTTTCCAGGTGCACTAAGGAAGTGAAACTAACACTGTTTAAGGCGTACTGTCAAACCTTCTATACGTACAGCCTGTGGGTCGATTATACGCGTAAGTCGTATAGTGCCCTACGTGTACAGTATAACAACGCTTTGAGGATGCTTTTGGGGCTGCCTGGCTGGGGTTGCTTCAGGAATGATTGCGGAAGCGCGAATAGACAGCTTTCCTGCTATTTTGCGGAAAAGAGTAGCCTCCCTGCTACACAGAGTCCGGGGCAGCCCCAATTCTCTTCTAAAGCCGATAGCTGAAAGGTTTCAGTGTCCTATTTTAAGACACTGGAACTTGTTACATGTTTGTTCCAGGCCAGCAATATTCAGTGCTAGATAAACCAATAGGCTTTGTCTAGTACAGAATAATATTTATTTGTAATTGTTTATTTGTAATCTGTAATTTTTAATTTGACTACTAACATATTTCTAAGATTGTATGAATACTAACAATATATGGAGATAATCTAAAATAAATTAATAATAATAATTTCAAAAGTGACACAAAAGACCAGACTATTCTTTCATATCCTTATTCAAAAAACCTTTACACGTAGTCACTATTATCTCATCTGATATACATCAGAATCAGAAGAAATTATTAAAATACTTTGATTTGTTGCAATATTACTCGTGCTATCACTCTATAATTTTGAACACAGCAATGATATTATGTACTCACAGCCAGCAGCGAGGCAGCAGCAGCATACCAGGTGAGTTTCTGCAGATATGTTTGTTTTAGTATCTTTTTATTCTTCAGTGCAAAAACTATAAAAACTATTACGTAACAAGAAGCACGTCAATACGGTTTTAGAGGTGTATTCTCCCGTAAATGCTTAAGTTGTGGAATGAGTTGCCCATAGAGGTTTGTACTAGGAGTTACAGTATGGTGTCTTATGGCATTTTGCTTTGGGGTAAGGCAGCTGATATTAATACAGTCTTTATTTTGCAAAAAAGAACAGTACGGTCAATCTATAAATTAGGACCTCGATTTTCTCGTAGGAAATTCAGAAAAATTGATATTTTAATTGTTCCTTGCCAATATATCTTCGCCTGTATAATGTATGTACACAAAAATTGACACGTATTTGCTAAAAATTTGTATTTGTGTTGGTGCATTTGTAATATTTTTTAAAATTAAAACATTGTATGTTATGTTATTACCTAGTGTAAGGCTATATTTTATTTAGTTGAAAAAATATAAAAAATTAACTGCTGAGTTTCTTGCCGGTACTTCTCGGTAGTAAATCATTCCGGACCGGTGGTAATTTTTTAATTAGTAATTAAACCGACAATTCAAAAGTGCTGTTTAGAAGTCTATTTGAATAAAAAAGAATTTGTCTTTGAGTTTGAGTTTGGAGTTTTTTAGGGAATCAGTAATTATTTACATTTGAGGGTCGGCAGAGCACGAGTAATACTGGTAAAGTAAAGGAAACTGGTGATGCAAGCGTTAAAAAATAGCTTTATATAAACCAGAACACATGCAATACCTACTGTTATAGACAATGAACATGAACTCTTGAGTCATCCTGACCTCCGAGGCCGAATGCGAATCTCCAATCAAGCTAATTAAACCGTCCTGGATCGTCACAGCTCCGGACGCGACAGTCTCCTCTCCAGTTTCAACGACCTCCCTCTGCAATAACAACTAGATTTAATTTTAAAGTGTGATTACGTTTTACTAGATATACAAGTGTTTACTACAAATATATATTGTAGTTATTGGTTAAGATTAAGATTTGATGTCTTTTGAAACTAACAATACGTAAGCTACAAAATGGACACTTTAGACGTCGAGAGTACGATAGCTCTGTTAAAAAAATGGAATTTGGATGAATTTATAGATTTTGTTAGAGAAAAACAAATAGATGGTCGCAAACTGTCAGTGAGTATTTGTGATCTTTTCAATGTGTATGTTAAAAACCGTATTCAACTAAAATTTTAAACGCTTGTGACTCGTTTGAAACTAAATAATCATCGATTGATATTTGTTGTGGTTTTCTTCGGTTGATATTTGTGGTTATTTTATCAGTTTATATTTGTGGTGTATTTCGAATTAGTCCTAATAAATATTGCCTGATCATTTTCAGCATGTAACTGAAGAAATCGTTAAACTTTGGCAACCAAAATGTAACGCTAAACAATTTATGTTTTTCCTTCAAGATTTGAAGACTAATCAAGAAAAATATTTAGTAGATATTAAAAGCAATAACGCTTTGCAAACTAAAGCAGATTATGCTCATAATAAGTTAATTGAAAGCCAATACCAGACCGTTAGACCAAAGAAGAACAAAGAAGAATCTGTTATGATTAATACTGATAGAAGAGTAGACGAGTTATTAAGAAAACTTGTGCCGACCAAGAGTTTTTTGTATAGAAATCAACAAAAGCAGACAGAGAAAAACGTTTTTTCTTATGTTCCAATGAACGGTGCTACTCAGCAAAAGCCTAGAAATTTCTTTAGACTCTGTTCGTTTGAATATCCTTACTTTGATTTTCGATCAAGATTTTCAAAAACAGACAATTTTAATGACAGAGGATATTATACGGTTAAAACGAACAACATGTATTATCAAAAGACTTATACAAGACCTGAGGAACGACCTAAACGTATATCTTTAGCTTCACCAGATGAATTAGTAGAAAAACTTCCAGAGGATCATTTGTATGAGGATTTGTGTTACACAGAAACGCAAGTTGAAAATACAGAAACCAAAATTGATTCAAATCTAAGAAGCAATGTGAGCATTAAACCGTGTATTGTAAAAATACAAGAATTATTTCAATCCTTTAAATTTCCCTTTTTCAAAAAAAGTGAAGAAACGGTAAAAGAAGAGAATAAAGTGGGTTGTGAGAGAGAAGGACACATATACGAGAATAACGAGAGCATCGTCAACATGTACGACTCGGTACACGTTAAAGAGCAGACGAGTGCGAGTGCTGTCCACGAGCTAGGCAAAAAAGGGGTACGTCATTTTAATTTTCAGTTTATTCATTAACTACTACTTGTTGTGACATGTCGATTCCATAGCTTAATAATTAAAGCGCATGCACGCGCATGGCGTTTCGTATTTTTTTTTATTTATTTTTTTAATACCACTAAGGGGGCAAAAAAGCATACGGTCCGCCTGATGGTAAGCGGTCACCGTGGCCTATGGACGCTTGCAACTCCAGGGGTAACACTCGCGCGTTGCCGACCCTTCAAAAATCCAATAACTTCTTTCTTAAAGAACACCTTGGCAGTGAGCTCATTCCACAACCCAAGCGTTCGCGGGAGGAAGTTTCTCTGAAACTGCACTGTACGCGACCATTTCGGTTCTAAAGTGTGAGAATGAATTCCCTGCCGATCGACATCAAAAACCTATTAAAATTAAGTCACTCAAGCAGACATACAGACTGCGAATATTGACTAGGTGTTTTCTTTGCTTTAAAGTTGGATGCCAAGAGACAATTTATACCGTTTTGCAGTCAATATTTAGCATTTGCCTTTAAAATAAAAAATACCAGGTAGCTCCGGCTCAATCGATTTCTCAAAAACGAATAGTATTATATAATCTGTGCCGAAAGTATTTCCGCTCCAGCAGTTTTATTTACTTTTCCTCGGGTTTTAAAGTAGGATTTAAAACCCGAGGACGTTTCGGCCGGGTTACAGTCTACATGGGCCAAGGCTGGTGTAACCCAGCCGAAACGTTGGGAAAAAAGTATTTTGCCAAATAACGATCCCCGTTTTATTTTTAAATTAGTAATGGAACGCAACAATTTAAAAACTTATAGGATTATTTGTTTTGTTCAAAATTGAGTTTTATAGGTATGTATTTTTAACGCGTCTTTAATCAGTAAGTAATCGTATTTAAAGCGAGTTGAGCACTTTTCATCAACAAAATATTATTTAAGGTAGTGCTAATTAGGCATTAAACTTCATAAATAAACTGAAGAATGAAATAAAAATTACACCAAAAATTCATTTGAGGTTTCGAAGTAACTTTTCTATCTGTGTATTCTTCGCAATTTAGTATTAGCTTCTAAAGTTGAATTTTTTTAACCCTGAGTTCTAAAGATCTGAAATATGTTACAAATAATAGTCAGTTTTTCCGATAACCGCAATCATTCTCATTCTACCCTGACTCTATCGTGTTCGATGCGCACAGCCCTTTTTAGGGTTCCGTACATCAAAAGGAAAACAGGAAATCTTATAGGATCACTTTGTGGTCTGTCTGTCTGTCAAGACCTTTTTTCTCGAGAACGCGTGAAGGAATCAAGTTGATATTAATATAAAATACTAAAGTTTCCGGTCCCTTGACACTGTAAAAAACTCAAAATAAGGCTTTTTTTTTCGCATATTTTGGCATTCACAAAAAAATCAAAACCTATGAGGTACTTTCCGTTGACCTAGAATCATGAAATTTGACAAAAAGCAAGAATAGGAAGGAATCACCGATATAGAAAAAAAACCGAAATTGGTTAATTTGTAGTTATAACACATTTAAAAAAAAACGAGTTGCACTCCGGGAGTGCCGGCAAATGTGAATACCTTTACACACGATTCACACGACTCATACGTCATATTTAATCGTACAGAACCAATGTCCTTAACACACAATTCGCGCTTCACATTCAAATATGTCACAAGGTATGTCTTTGACATTGTCAAGAAATAACATTGTTTGTTTATATTTACTTTTTTGACGTAGTATATTTGGCATCTAAATCTGTCATAGAATTAAAATCCCATATCCAACCTCCCTGTGCTACTTATAATCGCCATACACTAAAAATAAAAATTATAATAGGCGTGGCATTATGGTTTCCGTCTTGCGATCAGTTCAGATCAGTAGACTTCTAAGTCAATATAATAGAAAAATATGCTTAAAATATAGTTGTTTTTGTCGCATATTTTAACATTAATAAATCATAACCTATGGGGACTTTTACAGCTCCAAGGGACCGTAGACCTCAGTATTTGATATTAATTTCAACGTGATACCTTCACGCGTTCTCGAGAAAAAAGGTCTCGACAGACAGACAGAGCGACAGACGGACTACAAAGTTCCTTTTTTCCTTTTATGGTACAGAAACAGAACCCTTATTACACCAGAAAGTACTAATTCCAATGAAATTTTGTTATAGTACATACTTATTAGTGTTATCTATATCTCAGAGTCCGCAGACGACGGTGACGCTGACGCTGGCAGTGGAAGAGTATCTGGTGCCGATCGTCGTAGAAAAGGAGTACTGTGACGTTAACTACCAGGATAAGGAAGACTCGCTGCTTGGCTACATTATGAGTACGTTGGAAAACCGCTTTGGGTTCCGGAGAGGTGAGCTAAGTGATTGTTTAAATAATTACAGTTGCTGGAAGTTGTGGGATCAAGAGAGAAAGGATCTAGCCCAGATCTGTTCGGATATAAGGGGCTAGATCTGTTCATTTGAAAAAATTCATAGAGAAGACCTTTGTGCAGCTGGTCTACATGCGGGAGATGATCTTGATAAATAGCGGACTGACTTTTTGTTCGCATCTAAAAAAAGAAAATCTTTTCTCAATTAAAATTGTAATTTCACATTTTTATGTTATATAATTTTAAGGCTGATTGTTGTACGATTCTCTAGACTATTATAAACGGCCACTTTTAGCAGAAATGCCAACTACAACTCACAGATATTATTTAGAAACTATATAAAATCTTCTAAAAATAGCTTATGACTAGTTCTATATTTGCGACATTTGGATTTTAGAAATTCGATGTCTACGAAGAGAAAATTAAGAAACTCCAATGGCGGCGCTAGTGGGCTGTAAGAGGGTCCTTAAATGAATATCTTTCTTTCATCTATGCAACTAGTTCGGCGCGGCTAAGGTGTAAAAATAATTGAGTGAGACTCTCACAACAAGCATTTTCATTTGACGTGTCACACGGTACAGTTTGCAAACTGATGATTTAGTAAGTTTCTACCTCCGCCCAGCCAAATATTTAGAGATTTGCCATGTTATTTTAACAACATAGGTTCCTCATAGATTTTCCTGTAATCTATAAGATAGTAAAAAAAACTATTTAATTTATTTATAGATAGGGGTAACAATTCTTACCTTTTTCTTAAATATATTTTTGTGATTTTAAATTATAAAAAATATATTTGAGGTCCTCACAACAAATCCTTTCACTTGATATGTCGCAATTTTTTTTTAATTTGTTCTAATAAGATTAATTTGTTCTAAAAAAAGTGACCCCCATACTTAAAATCCATTTACTTACGTTAAACGTCTCTATTTGTGTCACAGAAACCCATATTTGTACCAAATTTCAACAAATTGGCTATGATAGACGTATAGACAGACACGCGAGATATCTTATAAGGGTTCCGCCGTTTTTTCATTTGGACGTACATAATTCTAAAAATCCGTGCGAATAGCGATAAAAGCGAATAATTCTAAGTAAATTAGTCTCCACTCACATGTTGCGAAAATATAAGAGGGCCGGCCGCCACTTACACAGTCGAGCTTCCGCGAAAGATCAGAATAGGGTAGATTCTACTAACAAGATATCCATAAAATCATTAGTTTATAGGCAGGATGTCTCATCAGGAAACTACATCACTATGGTATAAGAGGCAAAGCCCTCGACCTCTTTTCTTCCTTCATGAGTAGCAGAGTACAGAAAATAGATGTCAACGGTAAAAGATCTCCGGGATCAGCAGTCACTATGGGTGTCCCTCAGGGCTCAATTTTAGGTCCTCTTCTATTTCTTATTCACGTCAGTGTCTCCCTTATCATGTAAAAAACTATGACATTGTCTTATTTTCTGACGACACCTCTTTGCTTTTTAAAGTTAAGAGACAACAGACATGTTATAATGAATTAAATAATGCCATTTCTAAGATTGCAAATTGGTTTGATGCTAATAATTTGTTACTTAATGAAAAAAAAACCAAATGTAGTAAATTTACATTACCAAATGAAAGTCAGATTCAGACATGTATTAATATTAATGGCGAGCAATTAGAACTTGTTGATTCAGCAGTCTTTCTTGGCATAACGCTGGACTCCAAACTTCAATGGGGTCCCTCATATTCATAACTTAGCCATAAAACTTAGCTCTGCTGTGTATGCGATCAAGAAAATAAAATAATTGACCGATGTCGACACTGCAAAAATAGAATATTTTAGCTATTTCCATAGTTTAATGACATGTGGTATCTTATTGGCGGGTAGCGCTGCTCATATAAACACAATATTTGTGTTACTTTACGGACAGCTTCTACACCGCGCCGGGATTGACCGGTTTGAGTCCGATTTTGGTACTTCACGTCGGGCCTACGAAGGGCGGCTTGCGGAGATGTCATGGTGACTACGACATAACACAATTTCTCACTTCCCTTCTGTTTACTTCCCTTAACGTAAAGGACATACTGACAGTCGCCCTTTGCCGTTGAGGAAGGCGGCTAGAAGGTTAGTCAAACTAATACCATATGGTAGCAGTTTTTTGATCGACGGACGATTACGATCTTATAAGTATATAAAAAAAAAATCTTGAATAATATTTATACTACCCATATTATAGTTGACATTTTTGATGGAAAAATATTAACCCTCAATATCATTTGAAAATCAACAAAAGAATATAAAATTTAACAAAATTATGAGTGTGACGGAGCGTATTAAGATTTTTTTAGTTTTGAGGATTTCTTTGCTTTAAAAAACAGTGAAAAAGAGGTGAGCGCAGGTTTTTTTTTACTATCGAACAAAAGTTCATTAATCGTGTTTTCAGGATTTGAACCATAATCCGAAGAACACAGTCATTAAATTTCGAATTCTGCTCAACGGATCCGTAGAAACTTTTGCCAAAAAATAATTAAATTTAGGTAGTATAGCCACTTAAACCTGTAAGTTTCTACTGTTATATTATATATTGTAACCTGTATATATAAAAGGCAACCGTTACTGACTGACTGATCTATCAACGAAGAGCTCCAACAAATGGATGGATCGAGCTGAAATAGACACACATATAGCTATTATGATGTAGGCGTGCGCTAAAAAAGGATTTTCCAAAACTCACCCCCTAAAGGGGTAAAACGGGGGTTCAAAGTTTGTATAGAACACCAAGAACTCGAGGTTAATCTAGAGATAGATAAAATTATATTTTTTCTTATTAATTTACTACCCTTAAACAACTAAAGATTTCTAGCGCATGCGAGCTTGGTAGTCTAGGCGGAGAACACTTCGGTGTGAGACGTTCCCTCAATTTGGCCTCTCCGTTCTTGTGCAATCAAATTAGTAAATCCAATAAGTCTGTCAAACGAACGTCGCGCGTCGTGTCGTGTCGTGTCCTGGCCTCCTGGTCTCCTGGCCGCTTCCGCACCGATACCGAGCTCGCCCTCGTCAGTTACTCAATTATTCAGATAGAGACAGACTCCTTTCTCTTGGTGGCGGACGCTATTAGAAGATATTATTTGATTAGGTACATTTCCCTTTCGTTAGAAAAGTTAACATATTCTTACCGTTATTATGAACTATTCAGTTAGTTGAACTACTACTACGCACTGACTTTACGAACAATAATGCGCAAACTGACAAATCACACAATTTTTAGTTTTTAGGGTTTCGTACTTAAAGAATGTTGACGTGAGTGATGCCCCAAGGGTCCAATGGCTGCAATGACCGTTTACTAGCAGGCGAACCGCAAGCTTGTATAAAAAAACCGGCCAAGTGCGAGTCTGGCTCGCGTACCGTGGGTTCTGTACAAATTTATTATATGTAGATAGTTCTTCTACATGAAATCAAGTCTCAGGTTTATGGCTTTTTCCTATATTTTTGATGAAACATATTCTTGCTAAATTTCATAATTCTAGGTCAACGGGAAGTACTTCAGAGGTTTTGATTGCTTTGTGTCACACTTTGTGTCACACTATGCGACAAAAATGACCGCATTTTGGGCATATTTCTTTATTGCATTGACTTAGAAGCTTAATTTGTTTTCAGCTTTAACTGACCGTAGTCTTTATATTGTATTTGATATTAATTTTTTTACAGCTTTAACTGACCGTAGTCTTTATATTGTATTTGATATTAATTTTTTTACAGCTTTAACTGACCGTAGTCTTTATATTGTATTTGATATTAATTTCAACTTGATATCTCCACGCGTTCTAGAGTAGAAGGATCTTGACAGACAGAGAGATCAACTCTTTGAATGTGTTATAACTATAAATTAACAAATTACAGATTTTTTCCTTTATTTGGGATGTATAAGACACTGCTATCTGACAAATTTCATGATTCTAGGACAGCGGGAAATATCGCATAGGTTTTGATTTATTATTTGTGAACGCCAAAATATGCGACAAAAATGGCCGTATTTTGGCCGCATTTGTTTATTACGTTGACTTACCTATTTCTAGGATTCCGTACCCAAAAAAGACGGGACCCTATAACTAAGACTCCGCTGTTCGTCCGTCCGTCCGTTCGTCTGTCACCAGGCTGTATCTCATGAATCGTAATAGACAGTTGAAATTTTCACAGAAAATGTATTTCTACAATAAATACTAAAAAAACAGAATAAAATAAATATTGAAGGTTTAACAACAAATGTGTTTTTTTGGTTGTTTTTGTATGATATTGATAACGGCAACAGGTAGACGCTTGAAATATTCACAGAATATTTAGTTATATATTAACCTTAAAAACAAATAATTAAATTAAAATAAAACAAATAGGTAATGGTACGGAACCCTTCGTGCGCGAGTCCGGCTCGCACTTAGCCGATTTTTTACAGCTTCAAGAGACCGTAGACCTTAGTACTTAGAATCACGATTTCATTTCGTTTCGCTCCATCGTAAAAATTTAAATACTTACAAGCTTCAAACTTGTAGTGATACTAGTGAGTTTGTATGTACTCTTCGGCGAAAAGTTGGGCGGTATATTGTAATAGATACCTGGTAGGAAGTTTATCACTTGAAGTCTCTTTCATTCGGCTACAAGTTGACGTTACGAAATCAATCAGAAGGTAGGAAGCACAACACCCCCCCCCCCCCCCATCCCGCAGCGAGTTCGTTATCGCGGATGAGCGGCGAGGCTCTCGTTACGGGGTGTTAAAAGGAGCGTGAATAGCCCTTTTGGGTACACGCCTATAGCTGTGGAATAAAGGTCAATGTCTCAATTTTTATGTGAAGGGTTCCGTACGAAACACTAATGTTGGTACTTCGGTGTTTTTTTTGTCACTTAGTTTTTGAAATTGAACGTTGTATTGGAGCTTGGGCTAAAACTGCGACACAGTTTGGTTCGAGGAGAATTATAACCTTCTAGCCAGTTCGCACTGGGCTAGCGTGGTGTGGTGTGGTGGTGTGGTGGTGTGGTGGTGTGGTGTGGTGGTGTGGTGGTGTGGTGTGGTGGTGTGGTGGACTATGGTATGTGGAAAAGCCTCCTTTCCCAAGGAGAGGCCAGTGTGTTTAGTGATATCTTGTTAAACAGGACTTCATAGTGGCTTTGTCTCTCAGCTCAGATGTGCATTGTGCGGGTTAAAGTTTCCTAAATAGTTAATTTTAGAGTATCCTCTGATTTTTAAATGGTTAAAATGCCAAAATCATAAAAAACCACTTTATTAATCTTAATAAATATGTATTATTCTGAAAAACATTTGCTTCATGTATTCAGATCGCTGCAATATTTTTAATAGGTACTATAGAGCCCTAACTTAATACTACTAAGTAGGTAGTTACTGCCGACGCGACATCGTCCGGCGAGCGGTGCGGGGTGGGGGTGCGCGGCGCGAACATAGTAACAGCTGAGGGAGTAGGTACGAGTTCTTCCATTTTCTCATAATATTTTTTTATTTGTTTGCTGCATGCACTTCGTGCGACACATGGGACGTGCGTAGGGATGCGCCGCTCACGGTTACGGAATATCGATAAAATAAGATAGTTTTGTTTTTTTGGTATAGGTTACAATGTTTTTTGAAGTGAAAACTTCTTTAGCAGCGTTGTGCACTTTTTTGGTATGGGTAAAAATGATAAGCTCGCGCAGGCTGATCGAAAATTCATACGACGGGAACCATAATGCCACGCCATATTTTAGTATATGGCGAATATGAGTAGTACAAGGTTGGATACGGGATTTTAATTCTATGACAGATTGAGATGTCAAATATACTATGTCAAAAAGTAAATATATAAACATTACTATTTATATTAAATAAATATGTATACGAAGTGATGGGAAGTAAATAGCTAGTATGAAAACATAACTGCCGGCACTATCGGAGTTATTTTAAACCTTTATTTATTGGATTAAAAAATGTTTAAAAAAAGGGTTTTATTGTTGGTAATATTGAATTCAAAGATTTGTTGCAGTCATGGCTTTTTTTATGTAGCAAAGACATGCAAACCCTCTATATGCAAATAAGTTGTTACAGAAGTTGGCCAAAATTGTCGTTAAGATTCAAGCCAGATCGAAAGATAGGTAACGTATTTCATATTGCATCGTCACGCGAACTCAAAGTGTATCCAATATTGTAGTTGGATCTGATAGCGAAAAGTTTGTCAAGACTACAGGATTTGACGCATCGAGATAGACAATAAAGCAAGTTTAGTTAAAGCTTTCCAAAAAATAAAACCGGTTTTCTCCAAATTAACTCCATATTTATTTTGGTAACAAAACTAATTGATTTTACATAGTTAAAGTTTATTTTCAGTAAATATTTATTTACTGGTCCAAATCAAATCAAATCAAAATCTTTTAATCCAAATGGGTTACTAAGAACACTTTCGAATCGTCAAGTAAATTAACTACAACTAGCTTTACAAACTTATTACAATACTGTTTTATTGCGTGCGTCCAATAGGTAATCTTTGTAAAATCACAAACGAAACATAAAATTATAGTGTTTCAACTAATAAATACATGTTTTCATCCATGTTGTGTCCAGTTCCCAAAATGTGATCCATTATCTAAAATCTACTCAGATAGTATATTTCCTCGCCAACCCATGGTCCTTCTATTTGACAACACTTGACTGTTCACTGGTTACATGTGCTTGTACAGTTGCATTACAGCAGCGCTTTGATAAATATTAAAATTTCTGTAATAGATACGTAGACCAGTACGTAAATTGTTTTATTTTTAAATTTTATACTCAAAATAGATTTAGACCAGCAAGTTGTACAAATTTATCAAATTTCAAGTTGATAGCATTTGTAGTTGCTAAGAAAATCGGATATGATATACTAAAATATACCGAAAAATGATTAAATAGTAAAGGCTGAGGCTGATGAAAAACGGATCATTTGTTACTGATACCAATTGATACCAACACTGCGACACATGCCAACATTTGTATTCAAAATTTTCAAAGTCAAAGTCAAAGTCAAAATAGTTTATTCAAATAAGGATTTTACAATCACTTTTGAATCGTCAAAGTTATAAAATATTATTTTTTGAACCCTCCCACCTTCCCGCCGGTTCACAATGTTGTTGATTTCTACCGAGAAGAATCCGGCAAGAAACTCGATAGTTACTCTTTTAAAAACACTTCAATTTTAAAGTAACACATCAATTACTATTGGTTAAGAATTTTAATTCTGACAAAATATAAAACGTGTTACTTAGACGACAAACGATGTTTTTTTCATCACCATTACTAAATTGTTTCTAAAAATACTCATATTATGAGGAGATGTAACCAAAAGATTGTGTTAAGCCTCCGCACAATTTGTCGAGGCAAAGTATCGTTGAAGATTACCGGGTGTGTGCCTACCGCGCGCGTTAGGGTGTGTGTGCCTACCGCGCGCGTTAGGGTGTGTGTGCCTACCGCGCGCGTTAGGGTGTCGGCTCTCTAAGTGTTTATAAGTTATTTATTTTCATTCATAAAACGTTATTTCATTGTGACTTGAAATTTTAACAAAGTTTATAAAAATAACAGATGTATTTTCGTGATAATTCATCTTATACTAAATTTTACTTCTTAGCAGTAAAAAATAAATTAATCATCTGACTTACCCCTTTCCAGCTTCATACGTCCCCACTGTTGGAGCACGGCCTACCCTCGCAGAGGGCTATTTGGGCTATAGTCCACACGCGGGCCTAATGCAGACCAGTAAATCCTTCAGAACAGGTGGTCATTTTTTAAATTAACAATTAATCTGACGATTCAAAAATGCTGTTTAAAACTGTATTTAAATAAAAAAGATCGAGTTTGGGTTTGGTCTGTTAACTTCACATAATTCTTTTTTTTACGTATAAAACTTCCCTTCTGATGTCGTCCTTCACCGAAGCCAAAGCAATAAATAATTTAATATACTTAAAAATTAAGAAAAAGACTAATTGTTATACGCCGGATCCGAACCTTCGCCCCTTAGGGCACGAGACGAAATGGAAAACACTAGGCCTCCAACGACTTACTAGGTCTAAGTTAGTCTAAAAGTGAGTGATAAACTAAAAAGTTATAATTTTGAAGTATAATTTTTATGAAAATGAATTGGGATAGGTACAACGAAGTAAAAACAAAAAAAATCTACACAAGTGATAGTATCGATAACCAGTCCCAGCACCAGAAAACGACTTGCTGTCATTTAATTAGTGAAATAAAATAAAACAATAAGCGATGTTAGTGCGGCCGTTACACTTTCCTTCATTAGTCGAGCTCGATGACGCGCCGTGGCCCGGGAGGGTCGGTATCGGGATCGGGTTCGGGATCGGGATCGCAATGTGAACAAATAAGTTTTTATATGTATTATATTAGTGATTTCTCAATTCCTAACATTTATAATATTCAAAAGAGCAAAAGAGCAGTTGACAATCTGAGCAGTCAACTAAGTGTCTGTGTCATCGAAGCGTTGGCGAGTGACACAAGCGATGATAGTTTTAATTAGGTGATCAACGATTCAATTAATTACGCGTGGTGTGCAAATTGAAGTCAGTGCTCTTTACACATAGTCTAGTCAACAAGTTCAAAAACGTGAAAAATAGAGATAAAGGTCCTAAAAATATGAGCGATGGCTCATTCGATTCGGAATCACCTCTAGAAAAATGTTTTTGAAGGATTTTGGTGCAGGTTAAAAATTGCAATTGTTATTAACAAAATAAGATGAAAAAAAAATGATATTTCGTTTTTTGTTAATAACTCGAAAAATATTAACATTTAAGCAATTTTGAAAAAAGTTCGTTAAAGAGGAGGAAATTTCCAATAAAAAAGTCCTAACTCCCGGAATTCTATCTCCATTATTTATAATTTTAATTAGACGTTGAAAATAGGGCTCCGCGCGGCAGTTACGGCATGCGCGCGCCGCCGCTGAAGAGAGTTCAGCAATAAAAATAATTTTTTATACCATAAAATGTGATTTTAAAAATTTGAAAAAATTCTAGTATCTTCTTAACACTTGAAAGAATCGAGCCCTGAAAAAAAAAAAGTTTAATCACCATTTTTCAAAAAGTTATTCAATTGTTAACTAACCAATTTTTTCTCAATCTCCATGGGCATAAACAATGGGATGAAAGGTATAAATAATTGGCCTATAAATTTTAAACTTCATGGAGCCTTTTTGATATATGTACTTTATAAGATCCTGCGGTTTATTTTCATTAAAGTTTATTAATTTGTTAATTATGATTTTTTATAACTATTGAAAAATTAAAAATCTAAAAAATGTTGATAAAAAAATTTTTTTCAATTAATATTTAGCTATGTCTGTTTTCACATTGAACAATGGCAGTAATTAACATTGGTTATGAATTTTTTACGTAATTTGTTTATAAAATTGTTATAAACAAATAGAAAAATTCAATATTTTTAAAAAATTTTTTTTTTGCTATTGTGTTGTTGACAAAAAATTATGATTTTTTAAAAGAAAATTTTTTCTTAATTTTTTTTTAATTGTTTAAAAACGATTTTTTTATATTTCGATTGTTTAAATAATGAGTTAAGAAAAAAATTTTCTTTTAAAAATCATAATTTACACTTTTAAATAGTTTAGCAAAAAAAATATTTTTTTTTATTAATTATTTAATTGTTTATTAGTTTAACAATTTGTTATAAACAAATATCGACCAACGTTATATTTTTTTTCTGAAGCAGAAAAAAATTATAAAAATAGCTATATATAATAAAGTGCAAAAAAAATTTTTTTTTATTTATTATAATACTTTTTAATATCATACAATACGGTAATTATAGCGCCTACTTGATTTGTTAATTAAAAAATTGATATATCTTTTAAACTATTAGAAATACGATAAAGGACATTCAGGTCTTTTTTATAAAGGATGAATTTTTCTTTCAGATAAATTTTAGATCAAGTTTGTATCTATTGTTTATTAGCTATTAATGCATTGTGATCTTTAACTTGTTAAATTATGCAGATACAGCAAAAAACCTTAAAACAATTTTGTTAAGGGATAAATTTTCTAACAAATTATTAATTTATCATATTTTTATTGCTAATTGTTTAAATAATATACTTACTGTATTTGGTGTTCATTTCACTGGAGTTCCGTTGAATATTTATGTATTTTTAAATTTATCCCTTAACAACATTGTTTTAAGGTTTTTTGCTGTATCTGCATAATTTAACAAGTTAAAGATCACAATGCATTAATAGCTAATAAACAATAGATACAAACTTGATCTAAAATTTATCTGAAAGAAAAATTCATCCTTTATAAAAAAGACCTGAATGTCCTTTATCGTATCTCTAATAGTTTAAAAGATACATCAATTTTTTAATTAACAAATCAAGTAGGCGCTATAATTACCGTATCGTATGATATTAAAAAGTATTATAATAAATAAAAAAAAAATTTTTTTTGCACTTTATTATATATAGCTATTTTTATAATTTTTTTCTGCTTCAGAAAAAAAATATAACGTTGGTTGATATTTGTTTATAACAAATTGTTAAACTAATAAACAATTAAATAATTAATAAAAAAAATATTTTTTTTGCTAAACTATTTAAAAGTGTAAATTATGATTTTTAAAAGAAAAATTTTTTCTTAACTCATTATTTAAACAATCGAAATATAAAAAAATCGTTTTTAAACAATTACAAATTAAAATTAATTTTTTGTCAACAACACAATAGCAAAAAAAATTTTTTTTAAAATATTGAATTTCTCTATTTTTTTATAACAATTTTATAAACAAATTACGTAAAAAATTCATAACCAATGTTAATTACTGCCATTGTTCAATGTGAAAACAGACATAGCTAAATATTAATTGAAAAAAAAATTTTTATCAACATTTTTTAGATTTTTAATTTTTCAATAGTTATAAAAAATCATAATTAACAAATTAATAAACTTTAATGAAAATAAACCGCAGGATCTTATAAAGTACATATATCAAAAAGGCTCCATGAAGTTTAAAATTTATAGGCCAATTATTTATACCTTTCATCCCATTGTTTATGCCCATGGAGATTGAGAAAAAATTGGTTAGTTAACAATTGAATAACTTTTTGAAAAATGGTGATTAAACTTTTTTTTTTTCAGGGCTCGATTCTTTCAAGTGTTAAGAAGATACTAGAATTTTTTCAAATTTTTAAAATCACATTTTATGGTATAAAAAATTATTTTTATTGCTGAACTCTCTTCAGCGGCGGCGCGCGCATGCCGTAACTGCCGCGCGGAGCCCTATTTTCAACGTCTAATTAAAATTATAAATAATGGAGATAGAATTCCGGGAGTTAGGACTTTTTTATTGGAAATTTCCTCCTCTTTAACGAACTTTTTTCAAAATTGCTTAAATGTTAATATTTTTCGAGTTATTAACAAAAAACGAAATATCATTTTTTTTTCATCTTATTTTGTTAATAACAATTGCAATTTTTAACCTGCACCAAAATCCTTCAAAAACATTTTTCTAGAGGTGATTCCGAATCAAATGAGCCATCGCTCATATTTTTAGGACCTTTATCTCTATTTTTCACGTTTTGAACTTGTTGACTAGACTAACAGTACAATTTATAATGTTCTAACAAAGCTAACGATTTTACCAATAAATACAGAAAAGTGTCAGAAAGGAAATCTTGCTTAATAAAGAACTTGGTAAAATACATAAAGTCGATAAAATACATAAAGTACGCAAACAAGAGTCGATAAAATATTTATAAATAGTTTGACGAGTAAAAGATAGTTGCATTTGTTACTCGGTTCAAATTCACACATCTTTTGATATTTTGATATTTCTTCATCAACAATAACTAGTGAAAAAAACTTTAAAATACTCAAAAACTTCAACTTTTTATTATGGACAAATTAATGAACATTGCACGTTAATACAAACAAGTGGAAAGCAAGTGATATAAACAACTATTTTAAAGATGTAGATTTGCCATGAGATAGTAAGATATCGTGCGGTGATGTGTTGGTGCGTGCGCGTGAGTGTGCCGCTGGTCCGCACGCTGACAGTGCGCGCGCGCGACGCGCTGGCGGACGCGGTCTGCTCCGCGCTGCGGTCACTCACGCGCGTCCTCGCAGGTACCTACTAGTTCAGCGAACACAAAACATATTACAACAACAGTGCTACATAACATATATAGCGGGGATACTTTGCATACTTTGCTGGCATCGCCGGCTCTCATATAAAAGTTCTCATGAATGGCACATTCAGTAATTGTCTAATCTGTAGTAGGGTAATATGATTTCGCGGAATTTTGGGCATTGTTGGGTATGTGTGTGACGAGTTACGAACTCAAGAACTTAGTTGAGTGGGGTCTATGTGTCTAAGCTCTTGTTTGTCTTTCTCACATGCTTTATGGTTGTTTTTCACGACGAACAGGTCATTCAGTTTGAGTTTCATTGTTTATAGTGGTTCTTCTTGTGCTGACTCCTCTACGCACGTGAACACACTTTTGGTTAGCAAATGCACATTTTTTTCCTGAGATTTGACTCGTAGTACCTTCGCAATGCGGCCATTTCGCACAAAACAGGGAGCACCTAGAATTATGCAAACGGCTCAAACTTCTGTTTGTTATATTCTGCTACCAGGTGGAAACACGTTAACCACATAAGTCGGAGTCTTATGTATGTTTTAAAGATCCCGACTTTTATGAGCAGAGGACACAAAGGTACAAGAACTGGTCAGAGTCTAGCCTAGGTGACCTTGGATGCAATGGCGATGTTCCTCATGTGTGCTCATTGTAAGGTCTCTGTCAATCGTTATACTCAGGTGTTTTATTCAGGTGCCCGCAGGAGAGCCAGTAAATCGGTGTACCCTACCTATTCTGGGACTAAAGAGTTTTCTGTATTTTCCTGGTATCATAATTTAGAATTAAGTTTTTTGTTAGGTTAGCTTCGTCATCTACGTATAAGGTTGACTAAATTGGAAAACTGGTAAAAATATGTAAGTAATACATTTTTAACATCTTTGCAAAATCAGGCGACAAAAGTGTGGTGAGGAGGTGCAGTTTAACCTCGCTACAGTCTGAGCGTAGTGTCGTCACTACTCATCAGAGTTACACTATACAATAATCATAGCTGACGCGACTCCTGACGAAGTTTGGATTGTTGTGTGCAGTGCCTGTGCGTGCGTGTGTGTGTGTGTGTGTGTGTGCAACATATACTAGACTTATAATTAACTACCTCATAAAGATCATTCTCTGCAACAATTTATAAAGATGAGTAAAATTCAATGCACTGTTCTGTGCTCAACCAACATTTGTAATGCACTGTTCTGTGCTCAACCAACATTTGTAATGCACTGTTCTGTGCTCAACCAACATTTGTAATGCACTGTTCTGTGCTCAACCAACATTTGCCTAAGAATCAACATTCATGAAAAATAGATTTTTGTGTTCCTGATGATAAACGTTTATCCGTGTAACGGACACGGACACTTTCGATTCTAGATTTATAGCCTGATATTTTATATTTTGAGGTTATGTTAACTCTTTGCAGTCTATAAAGTGAGGAGAACAATAATGCACAACACGATAAAGACCAGTTTGGTATTGAATAGCAATTAATGACTGCCCTTAAATCTGTGTAGGTACATCACTGATGGCAGAGATTGGTTCGAGTTAGTGCTTGAACATTTATCGGCTCGTACAAAAAATACATTTGGTTGCACATGTTTACTTCAACTGACACCACTTGCACTTGCACTATTAAATTTAGAAACAAAGCACAAAATGTTTTGTTTTGGGTCTTAATTTTTTTTTTTATTTAATATTTATTGTAAAATTTATAATTGCATGTAAACTTTAACCAGAATTTCTTTTATGGTGCGTACATGGGATTTTACTGCTTTATTTTTCAACTCACTATATTGCCCTATATCAATTTTGTACAGCCTGATATTGAACCAATAATAACTTTCCCCCCCAGAATCCGAGAACATGTGACTCAATTATTTCACGTATATTCTATGGCTCCCAATTACTGGTCGAATAATTTCAACAATATGAAACATCGATAGAAATGGAACATCCATAGTCATGTGTGTGTCGCAATTGAGACAAGTGGATATAACCAAGTGGATATAACCAAGTGGACATAACCAAGTGGATATAACCAAGTGGATATAACCAAGTGGATATAACCAAGTGGATATAACCTAGTATATTCATAATGAATTTAATTATTGATTTGTAATGCGTAAAATCAGCTGAGAATGTTTGTATTATTGAAATGTTTATTGATTCATAGACCAAGTACGAGGATGTTATTATTTACCGGAGCGCAAAGCTTTAAGTACTTTGACATACCTATTAGATGTCATATTGAATCGAATAATTTCGACGAAATAGTAGACTGTATCACGAGGTATCAAAATATTATTTTGACGGCGAGGGCGCTATTAGGTTGAATCCGGAGCGCAGCGAGGGATTCAAAGGACGGCGCACGAGGTAAAATAATTTTGCGACCGAGTGTTACACTCCACTTTTTATCACCCTATATGAGAAAACAGATAAGTGTAACTTATAATTAGGAATAGTACATTTTTTTATTATTTACTTATTATTACTATTTGAGGAAAACGCACTATTTTTATAAAAGTATCATTTACAAAGGAAGAATACATTTCACGTGGTTTTTACTTTTTCACAAACTAGTTTTTAATATGTTCGCGTGCGATGTTACTTGTTCATTACAATGATCATGATCAATCTCTATAATCAAAATTCCAAATTGCAATCACTTTGCGTCCCTAGGGATATGCAGTGCAACTTTAATCCCTGTTGCGAGGAACCAACCAGAATGTGATAAAAAATATTTTTCTACTACCTGCTATAAAAAGTTACAAAGTTCAAATACTCAGTTTCGAAAATCTAACTTTTTGAGACCCAAATGCGAAATTACTCCCAAGTAAGTCCAAAAACCTGTGAAATTGCATTTTCTACTCGATGTAGCCAGCTATATTTTAAGCGCGGCCGTTTTGACGTCGCCAGCGGACGGCCAATAGACCGACGAGAATGATGCTGGCCGCTTTGTGCCTTTGTAAGGCGACCCTATTACTTAGACTTTGCAGTCCGACCGTCTGTCACCAGGCTCTATCTCATGAACCGTGATAGTTAGACAGTTGAAATTTTCACAGATAATGTATTTCTGTTAATGCCATAACAACAAATACTAAAAAACAGAATAAAATATATATTTAAGGGGGGCTCCCATACAACAAACAGTTTTTTTTGCTCGATATTTATATCGCTATTTTTTTTTTTAATTTTTTTTGTCCCCTTCAGCTCACGTCGAAACTAGCTTCTTCCCTCGGGTAAGAAAAGCGTCGTTTTGTACTCGGTACGGAATATATTAGCTTATCGCAATTACTCGTAAACAGTGTCATAACGTGCAGGCAAAGCGGGTGCTGAAACCTTAATTATTTCCACGGGCTATTCCCATGTAAATTTTATTTTTCTTAAAGTAAAGCACGCATTCATAAAATCTATGGGCGATAATGACGCGCTATTCTGTTAAGTGTGTATAAAAGCAATAACAAGTTTTAGCTTCATCCTAAACTTTATAATTTATCATCGCCATTTAAATTGTGTTTTGGTGAGTTTATTTATTTATTCACTTCACCTTATATTTTTATTTATTTACTTGCAAATGTGATAAAAAACACTGTGTGTAACACGGGTGGCACGGAAATTACAAACTCGAGTCATTAAAGCCTTCGCCCTTCAGTTTATGAATATGAATAGCCTCTCCTTACCCTTCATACAAAATGTAGGTAAAATAATTCGTATTTGTAATAAATATTATGTACCTCAACATAATTAATTATTACAGTGATAGGTATATTTTTTTAAGCAAAAATTTAAATTTACGAAGACAAAGCCACGTATTTATAGGTATATAGAGAAACCTTTTGTCAACAGTTCTGTTACTTGTATGACAATCTCGTGTCAGCTCACTACTCGTACTTACAGGTTTAATAATTTTAATTTTTAAGAATCAAACGAGCCGGAACGAAACGAACCTTCCGATTCGGATTTGAGCAAAGGCGCGTGCGGTCCGGATGCGAAGCCGTGTGGCACTGATCAAAAATGGAATGAAGACCGGAAACTACGCAAAACCAATATGGCGGACAGGCCACTTCCGGTGCCCGTAGAGAATGAGCCTTACTTCATGAACATTGACCGAGCAGAAGCGGAGAATTTGTTAAAAGGTCAGCCCGACGGAACCTTCCTGCTGCGGCCCTCTAGTCAGGTACTTGGTGTTGCACAATATTTTATTTGTCAATTTTAAATCAATTTTTTGTAATTATTTGGATGCTATAAGGTTTGTTTAGTAGCATTAAATGCGCTAAATGCTCTCTTAGTGCATTCGACCTCTTTGTTGATCAAAAATTAATTCACTCAGTGGCGTCACTTCCGGTCCGCTTCTAACGTAACGCGCTTATAACCTGAAGCTAATTGTTGCGGACAGAGCTAGTGGACTGTAGGTTTATCGAAATGTGGGCTCTGAAAAAGCCCTCTGTAAAATTGAAAAAATGAGACAAATTGGATTCTGTTTGCAAACGTAATTTACACTTATATCGACAACACATTACACATTTCTCAAAATTATAATTTACAAACACTTATCTATAAATTACAAACACTTTCTTTAAAATCGTGATTTTAATTTACGCTTCATTGATTTTACTTAACTTCTACGAATTTGCTTGATTTATAAAAATGTTACTTCTTTCTTGAAGTAATCTTGAGTTATAAAAATGTTGGTTCTTTCTTGACATATATATATAACTTGTTCTTTCTTCAGTTGGTTTCTTCACTGCTTATTTTCCTGGAACTGTTGAACTTTCACTGCATCCTTGCAAAATTGCGTCTCCTTTTATACTTTTTGGTCTAGGAGGAAATGTCCAAATCATTTATTTTAGACCAATCAGAGAACGTTGTTTTTATTTTGGAAACCCAATAACCAGTTCTAACCGGTATTTTCCGGATTTTTACCTAGAACTTTCTATTTATATGCTGGGCCGAGCCAGTATTTTAATGTTTTTTAATGGTGTTTTTGTTCCGAGCCATTCTCCCACTTTTGTCTTTGCTCTGATTGGCTGCTCATTTTCATATAAATATGAGGCTTCAAAATCTGTTTTTGAACTTTTAGTGCAAATTTTGACTTTTTACATTTTTTATTTTACTACTACGTCAGTTGCATTACGTTTTGCATAGTATAAAAAATCAATTGGCATACATTTACGTCTAGAAATGAATTTAGAAATGAATGAACCAAAAAACACATGTGGTTCACTTTACAGTTTTGCTAAAAAATCGAAAAGTCACGTTGTGACAGTAGCTCTCCCTTCATACACAGAACGACCGTTCGCTTGGAGTTTCTTGTTTCTTTCCGTTTCTTTCTGTATTTGCTCCTAAGAACTGTTCATTCTGCCTTTTGTTTGTAGACGGTTTGCGTTGTGTGCGTTTTGTGTGTTGCGGGTGCTCGTTCGAGCCGAAGCGTCATCGCTCAGCGTGTGCGAGCAAGAAGGCTTCAGACTGCTGTCTCGCTCTCCCTCGGTAGGCAATTTGGATTGAGTAAGTGTTTTTTCTTACTTGCTCTGGGTCCGGCCGCCTCCGTGCGTGCCTATTCGAGGAATGTTAGCGTTGCCGTCGTCATCCCTATAGATGCCACCCCCACCGTTCCGCCAACCCCCCAATAGGGGTCGGGGAGTAAGGAAGCGACAGGTATGGTCGCGTTCTCAGCCACCGGCTATAGTGGCCCGTAATCTTTTTACGGGACAGGTTACTGCCGCCGACGGCACTTTCGCCGCAGCCTTTCCACCGTCGCGCCCGCCGTCGGCTGCGTCTATGGTCTCAGCCCGCTCGGGCACCACGAGCTACGCCACTTCGGAGACAGGTGACGAGTATGAGTATTTTCAAGATGAGGAACTCCCCGCCATACTGTCTCCCATCCAGGCCTCTCCTCCATCGGACGGCGTCACGCCGCGTAAGTTAACAGCCGGCCCTGCGGCTAGTTCAGATATAGTTATACACGCCCCACCGGCGTCGGCACCCAGCGACGCCTCATTGATGTCACCATCGACGCCATGCAATCCGCCGCCGCGTACCCACCCGCCGTCGATCGCCATTAAAACAACAAGCGACCCACGTAGGACAACGGGTCGTGAGGTACGTCCTTTCTCGCTAAGCCCACTTAAAGACCCAGCTGAACAAGCCCGCGCAGCAGCAAGGGAAACTACGACCTACGTATCCGCCGCAACACTGACCCCGCCGCAAGTAGCAGCGACCGATGTTGTCGTACAAATGGATACGGATACGATCTCACCGCAAACTACCGGCCAGTCCTACGCGCAAGTGTCGGCCATCCCGGCCCCGCCTACACCTAACCAGCCACAAAAGCCTACGGAAAATAAAGCCAGGTACCCACCGATCATAGTTGAAAATCTGCCACAATGGTCGGTGCATCTAAAGAAGCTGCGTTCCCTCCTGAAACACGCTCCGCACGCGCGCCCTTTTGGCAAAGGCGTGCGTTTCCTGCCGCAATCGCCGGAAGAATATAGGGTGGTGGCGGCCTATATTGACGAGGTCTCGAAAGCGGACAATACCGTGTCCTGGTATTGCTACAGCCTGGACAACGAGAGACCTCAAAAACTGGCGATAAAAGGACTCCCTCTCGACGCGCCGTTGGATGAAATAGCCAATGAAATGGACGCATTGGGCTTCCCCCTATCGCATATTCGACAGATCCCGGGGGCAAGAGGTCGCCCCTACTGTATTTACTTTGGACAGCTACAGAACAGACACGAACACAGTGAGCTCCAAAATGTCTACAAAATTACGGAGCTTCTAAACATGTCCGGCGTGAATATCACTGCGTGGAAGGCAAAGCCCGGGCCGGCGCAGTGTCATCGTTGCCAAGCGTTCGGCCACTCATCGGCCAACTGCCATCGTCCAATCCGCTGCGTACGCTGCGGAGAGGGCCACACAACCGCGGATTGCAAGCGCGACAGAGGAGCGACCCCAACGTGCGCTAACTGCAAACGAGAGCACGCGGCTAACGACAGGTCATGTCCGTTATACAGGAGGGAAGCGCGTAAGATGGGGGTGAAAAGTGCCCCCCCCGCCCCGAAGCCACCGCCGCCCCGAAGAGAGTCCCCGGTACCCTTACCGGTAATGGAGGCTCAAGAATATGACCTCACGCAGGGACCAACACTAATGCCCCCTGCCAATCTGCCGTCAGACAGGACGCAGCCCTTAAGTAAAGGTAGAAAGAGAGGTCGCAGAGGAAAGGGCAGGAAGCAGAAAGAAAGCGCAGGTGAGCTTAACTCGGTCGTAGCACAGACGGCACCACCGTCGTCGTCGTCGTCGTCGCTCGTCGCCCCGCTCGCCGCCGTCGCCCCGCTCGCCCCGCTCCCCCCACCCGCCGCTGTCGCCCCGCCCACCGTTGTGGCCGCCCCCCGCGCCCAATCTCAAGCCCCGCTTCCTACTCTTTTTAAACCCCCCCAACCCCCCATCCCCGCACGACCGCTTGTACCGCCCACCGCATCACACCGTAAGGTAAATTTTTATAATCTAATAAATTCCACAAATCTTGCCGCCACCCCCGCGCCACCCCCCAGGGGTCGTGCACCTCCCGTCAGGGGTGCTATTTGCCCGCCGTTGTCGATCAACATAGCCAGAGCATCCATCGCTGCGCTTAATGCAGCTATTGAGGCCATCGCGGCCGGGCAAAACCCGCTGCCCGCTCTACTGCACGGCCTGCAGCAACTTACTTACCTCCTGGTCCAGGAATTCTCTTCAATCTAAGAGTGATATACTGGAATCCGGGGGGTGTAAGAGATAAGACCGCAGACCTCAGGTTATTAGTCCAACAGCACGATATTCATATTGTGTTGTTGGGCGAAACCAAATTGCGCCCTGAGCATTCTCTTTGTTTGCCCAATTATTTCGTCTATAGGCGGGACGAAATAAACGCCACGAATAACATCGCTTACAGGGGCACAGCAGTGCTGATTCGTAGAGACATTGTCCACGAAAGTTTACCCCTGTCAAGCTTTGTTTCAACTCGAGCGATAGGTATTAAACTAAGAGTCGACAATACCGAACTCAAGGTTTACGCTGCCTACAAGCCACCTACGGTGCCTTTTATTTCCGGCGATATTACAAACATTATGTCCGACGACACGCCCACACTCATACTCGGCGATTTTAACGCCAAACACCGACAATGGGGTTCAAAAATTTCATCCAAAGACGGTAGAGATTTAAAAAATGATGCCGAGGCGCACAATTACGTCGTAATTGGTCCCGGCTCCCCCACTCATTATCCATCTCAGGACTTATTTCAACCGGACGTACTAGACATAGCACTAGCTCGTAATATTAGTTGGCCCATCTCATTAGAAACCCTCCATGACATTGACTCGCAACACCTCCCCATCTTACTGGTCCTCGGAGTTTCTATTAGGGACAAACCTTTGCCACCAATGAAAAACATTACGGACTGGACTAAATACCAAAAACTACTAAGCTCATTTAAACTCCCCCCCGGTGGCCTGTCCACTCCACAGGAAGTGGAAACAGCCACCCAGGCGCTTACCGCGGCTATCTCTTCCGCACTTGCTCAGTGCACCACAGCTGCCAAGACAGCCTCGGGGAAAAGTTTATTACCGGTACATCTCCGTAATAAACTTAGCCAAAAACGAGAACTTCGCAAACTGTGGTGCCGAACTCGTTGCCCGTCAATTAAAAAAGAGCTAAATAAATTAGGTAGTGACCTATCGCACCAAATTTCGCTTTATCGGAAATGGTCTTGGGACAATACAATTTCAAAGGCCAGCGACAATGATACCGCCCTTTATCGTTTAGCTCGCTGTATGACCAACACCCCTGCACCCATACACCCCCTCGTAGACACGCTAGGTAACCGTTTGTACTCAGCTGAGGAACGCGCGGGCCTACTGGCGGACCACTTCGAGGACCAATTTAGGCCCAATCCCATTGTCGACCACGCCCATACATCATTGGTTGAGGAGCGCATACAACAGCTCCTCTCTAACCCCACTGACCCACTTAGAGGTGACGATTTTATCTCCCCTAAGGAGGTTAAAAAATTTATATCTTTTTTAAACAAAAAGAAATCTCCCGGCCCTGACGGCATTCCTAACACGGCCCTTTTGATGCTACCCAGAAAAGGTCTTGTGGCCTTAGCCCGTATTTTTAATGGGATCCTCCGCACAGGTTTCTTTCCCACGACCTGGAAGACAGGCAAAATTATTGTCATACCGAAGCCTGGTAAGAGCCGCCAGAAACCAGAGCATTATCGGCCGATCACGTTACTTTCTAACATAGCCAAACTGTTCGAACGACTTTTATTGAAAAGGGTATCACCCTTTATCAATCTTAGGCCAGAACAGTTTGGCTTTAGAAGTAATCATAGCACCACTCTTCAGCTTACTCGTGTTTTACACCATATGGCCTTTGAGATGAACAAAGGCAGGTACACGGTCGGGGTCTTTCTCGACATCGAGAAGGCCTTTGATCGTGTTTGGCACGCCGGCCTTTTGTTTAAGCTTTCTGAGACCGATTTACCCCCTATGTACGGGCGGATAATAGCCTCTTTTCTGGAGGGGCGGAGTTTCTTTGTTTCGGTTGACAATAAAAACTCCCCTACCAAGACCATTTCAGCGGGGGTCCCTCAAGGTAGCTGCCTTTCCCCACTGTTGTATGCGATTTTCACTAATGACATTCCCACGCTTAGCGATAGCGGTCTATCGCCAGGCATACAGGACGTCACCTTAGCATTGTATGCCGACGACAGCGCGTACATGAGCTCGTCCCGTAAGTCCCACTTAGCTGCCGCTAAAATGCAGCGATTATTGGACATTCTCCCGTGCTGGCTTGACAAGTGGAGGATAGCAGTAAACGCCTCAAAAACGGCAGCCATCTTAACCGGCCAACAGAGGCTATTACCTAAAGCGCTTGTATTCCGCGGGCAGGTAATTGAGTGGCAGAGCAGCGTAAAATACCTTGGCTGCTTTATCGACCGCAGACTGCGCATGTCCAAAATGGTTGAACATGCAGCGGCCAGGGCGGTTGGCGCCAGGGCGGCCCTACGGCCATTATTTTCGTCTGACCTGCCACTTAAAACCAAAATCCGGCTATACAAACTCTACGTTAGGTCCCGTTTAACGTACGCCGCGCCGGCTTGGTACGCCTTGCTATCCGCCACTAAAAAGGAAAAGATTCAAGTAGTACAAAACAAATCGCTGAGGATATTAACGGGTGCTCCGCGCTACGTTCGCAATGACACAATTGCAAGGGACACAAAGGCAGAGCCAATAGGTGAGTTTATCGCCAGACTGGCCGCCCGGTTGTTTGACGCGGCGGACAATAGCACCCACCTCCACCTAAGGGGCATAGCGCCTTTGCACGCCCGTCCACCCGAAGGCCGACCTCTCCCTAGGGAGCTAATCCCGCCCAAAAACTAGCCGGGCTTATATGTTACATGTGTATATGTCATATTTTAGTTAGTTTTTTCTTTCCAATCACCTTTGTTTTTTCATTCTCCACTTGTGTTTTTTTTCGATTTTTCGTTTTTTTTTTTTTGTTTTATTTTTTTTCGTTTGTTTTTATTTCGTTTCCTCCTCGCCACTTTCACAAAGTGGCCACTATAATGCCGACAGAGGGCCTGAAAAGTAGGCCCTCTTTAAACAATCACCGAGGGTGCGCTCACCCTCGAGACTTGCCCGGGTCATGGGGTAAAACGTCAGTCCTTACCCCGACACCCGTACCTCCTTTACCCGACAGGGTAAGTAGATGTCCACGTTTCGTAGCTCTCCCTTGTCGTTTAAACCCCCCCAACCCCCCATCCCCGCAAGATCGCAAGCCCCGTCCATTGTACCACAGCAAAAGGTAAATTTCAATTTTAATAATTTGCCACCAGCTGCCACCGCCGCGCCACCCCCTAGGGGTCGCGCATCTCTCTCCGGGGGTGCGTACTGTGTTTCACCATTATCACTCAGCATAGCCAGAGCGTCCATCGCTGCGCTTAACGCAGCCATAGAGGCCATCGCGATCGGACAAAACCCTATGCCCGCATTACTGCACGGCCTGCAGCAGCTTACCTACCTCCTGGTCCAAGAATTCTCTTCAATCTAAGGATTGTATACTGGAATCCAGGGGGGGTAAGAGGTAAGACCGATGACCTCAGGTTGCTAGTCCAGCAGCACGATATTCATATTGTGCTGTTGGGCGAAACCAAGTTACGACCTGAGCAACCATTATGTCTACCTAATTATTTCGTCTACAGGCGGGACGAAATAAATCCCACAAATAACATCGCTTACAGGGGCACAGCAGTGCTGATTCGTAGAGACCTTGTCCACGAAAGTTTACCCCTGCCAAGCTTTGTCTCAACTCGAGCGATAGGCACTAAACTAAAAGTCGGTAACTCCGAACTTAAGGTTTACGCCGCCTACAAACCACCTAAGGTGCCTTTCATTTCCGGCGATATAAAAAATATTATGTCCGACGACACGCCCACACTTATACTCGGCGATCTCAACGCCAAACACCGACAATGGGGTTCAAGAATTTCATCCAATGAAGGTAGAGATTTGAAAATCGATGCCGCGGCGCACAATTACGTTGTAATTGGCCCCGGCTCCCCCACTCATTATCCCTCTCAGGACTTGTTTCAACCAGACGTACTAGACATAGCACTAGCCCGTAATATCAATTGGCCCATCTCTTTAGAAACCCTCCATGATATCGATTCGCAACACCTTCCCATTTTACTGGTCCTCGGAGTTTCTATTAGGGATAAACCTTTACCACCAATGAAAAACTTCACGGACTGGACAAAATACCAAGAATTACTGAACTCATTTAAACTCCCTCCCGGTGGCCTGTCTACCCCACAGGAAGTGGAAACAGCCACTCAGTCACTTACTTTTGCTATCTCCTCCGCACTTGCTCAGTGCACCACGTCTGCCAAGTCAACCTCGGGGAAAAGTTTACTACCGGCTCATCTCCGTAGTAAACTTAGCCAAAAACGAGAGCTTCGTAGACTGTGGTGCCGAACTCGTTGCCCAACAATTAAAAAAGAGTTAAATAAGTTAAGTACTGAGCTATCGAACCAAATTTCAACTTATCGGAAATGGTCTTGGGATAACACAATCTCAAAGGCCAGCGACAACGATACCGCTCTATATCGTTTAGAACGCTGTATGACCAACACCCCTGCACCCATACACCCCCTTGTAGACACGCTAGGTAACCGTCTGTACTCAGCTGAGGAAAGCGCGGGTTTACTGGCGGACCATTTCGAGGACCAATTTAGGCCCAATCCCTTTGTCGACCACGCCCACACAACATTGGTTGAGGAGCGTATACAACAGATCCTTACTAGTCATATCGACCCACTTAGAGGTGATGATTTTATCTCCCCTAAGGAGGTCAAAAAATTTATATCTTTTTTAAATAAAAAGAAATCCCCCGGCCCTGACGGAATTCCGAACACGGCCCTATTAATGTTGCCTAGGAAAGGTCTTGTGGCCTTAACCCGTATTTTTAACGGAATCCTGCGCACAGGCTTCTTTCCCACGGCCTGGAGGACAGGCAAAATTATTGTCATACCGAAGCCTGGCAAGAGCCGCCAGAAACCAGAGCATTATCGCCCGATCACTTTACTTTCTAACATAGCCAAACTGTTCGAACGTCTTTTATTGAAAAGGATATCACCTTTTATCAATCTAAGGCCAGAACAGTTTGGTTTTAGAAGTAATCATAGCACCACTCTTCAGCTTACTCGCGTATTACACCACATGGCCTTTGAGATGAACAAGGGCAGGTACACGGTCGGGGTCTTTCTCGATATAGAGCAGGCCTTTGATCGTGTATGGCACGCCGGCTTATTGTTCAAATTCTCTGAGACCAATTTACCCCCCATGTTCGGGCGTATAATAGCCTCCTTTCTGGAGGGGCGGGCAGTTTCTATGTTTCGGTTGACAATACAAAATCCCCCCTTAAGACCATTACAGCGGGGGTCCCACAAGGCAGTTGCCTTTCCCCTCTGTTGTATGCACTTTTCACCAATGACATTCCTACGCTTAGCGATAGCGGTCTATCGCCAGGCACACAGGACGTCACCCTAGCATTGTCATCCCGATGCTAAAATGCAGCGATTATTGGATATCCTCCCGTGCTGGCTTGACAAGTGGAGGATAGCAGTAAACGCCTCAAAAACGGCAGCCATCTTAACCGGCCAACAGAGACTATTACCTAAGGAGCTTGTATTCCGCGGACAGGTAATTGAGTGGCAGAGCAGTGTGAAATACCTTGGCTGCTTTATCGACCGCAGGTTGCGCATGACCAAAATGGTCGAGCATGCGGCAGCCAGAGCGGTCGGTGCCAGGGCGGCCTTAAAGCCATTATTTTCATCTGACCTGCCGCTTAAAACCAAAGTCCGGCTATACAAGCTCTATGTTAGGTCCCGTTTGACGTACGCCGCGCCGGCTTGGTACGCATTGCTATCCGCCACTAAAAAGAAAAAGATCCAAGTTGTGCAAAACAAGTCGCTAAGGATAATAACGGGCGCTACGCGATACGTCCGCAACGACACAATTGCTAGGGACACAAAGGCAGAGCCGATAGGTGAGTTTATCGCCAGACTGGCCGCCCGGCTGTTTGACATGGCGGACAACAGTGCGCATCCACACCTAACGGGCATTGCGCCGTTACATGCCCGTCCACCGGAAGGCCGACCTCTCCCTAGGGAGTTAATTACCCCGAAAAAATCTAAGCCTTTTGCTTAGTTTTTCATTTTTAAAAATCGCTACAATTGTTTTATTGTTTTAAGGTCTTTTCAAATTTCTTCCAACTTTTTCGTAATTTCTTCATTTTCGTTTTACTTTATTTTGGTTTTGTTTATTCCTTTGTTTTATTTTATTTTGGTTTTTGGTTTTGTTTATCCCTTCCTCGCCGCTTTAAAGTGGCCATCATGTTAGCAGGGGGCCTGAAAAGTAGGCCCTCTCTATAAAAGCACCGTGGGTGCATTCACCCACGAGACTCGCCCGGGTCATGGGGTAAAACATTAGTTCTTACCCCGACACCCGTACCTCTTTTTACCCGACAGGGGTAAAAGAAGATGTCCACGTATGTTAGCTCTCCCTGGCTGGACAAGTGGAGAATAGTCGTTAATGCCAGCAAGACAGCAGCAATACTGACCGGCCTGCAAAAGTTTCTCCCACCGAAACTTGTGTTTCGAGGTCAAGTTATTGAGTGGCAACCCAGCGTAAAGTACCTAGATTGTATTATAGACCGCCCCTTGCGCATGCGCAAAATGCTAGACCATGTGTCAGCAGGCGCGGTCGCGTCACGGGCGTGCCTTAGACCGGTACTTTCCTCTGACTTGCCACTCAGAACTAAAATTCGCCTGTACAAGTTGTACATACGGTCGAGACTGACCTACGCAGTCCCTGCTTGGTACGGTCTTCTATCTTCTACAAGCAAACGTAAGCTTCAGGTTGTCCAAAACAAGTCGCTGAGATTAATCACCGGCGCGGGACGCTACGTCCGCAACTCCACCATCGCTAGAGACACCAAAACCGAGCCAATATCTGGTTTGTCGAAACGATTATTCACCCGCGCTGATAACAGCCACCACACACACCTTAGGGGCATAGCACCCTTACACGCCCGCCCGCCGGAAGGCAGGGCTCTCCCCCGAGAGCTTATCCCTGTGGGTGAATAAGTTTACTTATTCATCCTCCTACCTTCTCACCTGCTCTCTTCATTTCACTCCATTTTTATTGCCCATCTCGCCTCTATTTTATTTCTGCTTTTATTTCTGTTTTTATTTCGCTTTTATTTTATTTTATTTTCGTTTTTTGTTTTGTTTTTCTGCTTCGTTTTTATTTTATTTTAATTTCGCTCTTTCTTCTTTTCTTTTGCTTTGTTTTTATTTTGTTTTATTTTTCTGTTTTTATTCTGGCGCCTACACTCGTATCATCTACTGTTTTTCCTATCGCTTCTGTCGATAATATATTAGCCACAAAGGGGCCTGAAAAGTAAGCCTCCTTTTTAAATTTCACCGGGGGTGTTCAGCTTCTGCCCGGGTCATGGTGGGAGGTAAATTCCCCTCCCCCGATACCCGCACCTCAACACCCAGTAGGGTGCAAGAGAAGATACCCACGAGTTTTAGCTCCACAGAAGCCGTGACATTTTCAGGAACTAGCAACTTTGAGTTTTGATAAAACTAGTTGCGTAATTTTTTTAAAGTTCCTTTTTTGCGTGTATGTCGACGGTGCAACGTTACTGTTGCTGTCCGTCCGTAACACTGATACCCCAAAAAGCTAAGACTGTAGAGGGCGGCATTTTTGGCATGATGCCTGTGATCTATCGCACTAGGACTAGACAAGATACAAGCAACTTCTTTGAGAAAAATCAAAAGTGGGGATTACCTAAACGTATTTTGTAAATAAAAGCAATGCTTGAATGCTAAAGCGTAGTGGTTATATTCTCTTTTGACTGCTGGGTATAGGTTCTTCACATATTTGACAAAAGAATCTTCCCCAGTCCAGACCTTAGAGCAGGGCTGGCGTTAGGACAATTAACATTTTAGCTTCTCAATTGTAATATAAATTAGCTACTGGTATTTAACTTCTAGTTAGTTAATTCTAAATTAATTGTATCGTTATTATATGTGTCTATCTAAACTGTGGTTAGCTGGTGGGAAATGCCGTAGCCGTATGGCATTAAGTTTGCCATTTAACAGTGATATTTTTGAAAAGATAATAAGTAAAAAAATAAAAATAAAAAGATTTTTTTTCAAGATCTCACCCAAAGAGTACAATTTTAAGCGACTTTACTATGATTACCTTGACATAATTAATCCATTATATCCAGTTAAATTAACGATTGTGGTAGGTAGAACAGTGTCAGATCTGCTAAAACCAGCTCACTATTGGACATTAAATGCTAAAACAATGTTAACACAGAATGAATTTTTAGAATGTAGCCAAAATTCCGATGTATCACCGATTCTGCTAAAAACCAGCTTGCCGTTAAATGAGATTGTAACTGCTAAAACTGCAGGATCAAGCTAAATCTAGTTACACCGATCATATCTCGATTCAAATTCAAATGCTTTATTTCTCAAACATAGAATCTAAGACGTGTCTTTACAATGGTACCATTATTTATATATTAAAAAACTATTTTTAATTGCAAACATGGCAATTATGAATTAATATAATTTTCCCGTGAAAGTTCCAACCGATCAAATGAGATTACAAACCTGCTAAAACCGCAGGATCCAGCTGAATCTGGTTACTTACACAGATCATATCTCACTATCACTTTTTGAAATCAATAAACTATAAGTTACTAGTTACTACCGTTTCGAAGTCAAAATGGCGATCTGGTTAAAAAATACAACAAACATATTATTATAGGTATGTGTATAAATTATATACCCAGCATCAAATTATGAAAATTCTAGTTAACCAGAAATTACGTTTTGCGCGAACACGAAGAGAGAAAGAAGGTTGTGTGTTCGACGAGCAGTGCTGTTATTATAATGGAAAAATCAATGTGTGAGGAAGTTGTTGGTCGACGTTTGTGTGAGACGTTAGTATGAGACGTCGCAAATACGGGTAATTTTACCTGATATAATATATAATACGGTGAAAGCCTTCATAAAAGTAAGTAATTACTTTGTGGGCTGGCAACACCGCACTCTGCCGCAGATGTAGGTAGGCTTCACAAGTATTAATATGTAATTTTGTTTCTTTGATAACGCGTCTCATTGATGTACTAACTAACTGTATTTTTACACAAAATATTAGTAAAAACGTTAAGATATAAACTAATAAGACAGACTGGCGCACGGGCTAGCAACGGCACCGACGAAAAATTTCAGGCGAGCTAGTTTTTAAGGTTCCTTGGCTATAATAATTTCATCAAATTTGTCACAGCCCGGTATAATACGTTTATCTTTTCATCATGTTTGTAAGTTGTGGTGTGTGGTTATTTCTTGTTTATTTAGATATTAGTCTTTGAACAAACTCACTTCCATCCATACTAATATTATAAATGCGAAAGTAACGATGTATTGTGTCGTCAGCCGCAACACGTGTACACGCTGAGCGTCTGCTGCGCGGGCGGCGTGCACAACGTCGGCGTGCGACGGCGCGCGGACGGGCGGCTCGCGCTGGGGTATGGAGCGCGCGGGGAGCGGGGGTTTGCGTCGGTGCCGGCGCTGGTGCGGCACCATGCGCGGCGCCGCCTGCTGCTGCTGCAAGGGAGCGGCGTGCTCGGCGCCACCACGCTCGCTGACTGCCCGCAGTACTACCAAACGCCTACCAACATCCCTCTTCACACCACATAACACTAAATGCATATTAGACGTAGGGACAACTTTGGCAAGGAATGCAATTCCACAAGACGGGAACCCACCAATATCTGCCCGCAAAGACATTTGTGCTTTTCAAAACGGTTTTGGCAAACAATCCCACATTGCACGTTCTTATCGGTATTTTACTAAACCTTATATCCTTTAGCAGATTTTTTTAAAATCTTTTGCCGTGAAACGTCCGAAAATTCGCTAACTGCACATATATATGCATTTGCAATCCATTTAAACTTGGTGTTACTGTACATGTACATGTAGGTATCGTCGCTTGAAAACCTGTCAGATCTCATTTATTAATTCTGGAGCTAAGTGGATTTTGCTTCCAGATTTTTTTTCTTATTTTAATTGCTACAAGATTAAATTGAGAAGACATGAGGTGCATACTCGCTATATATATTTACTTACTGACCTCCTCCCAGCCTAGTTTGTAGTTTGTAGTGTGGCCGTCTGCTGTGCAAAGGGTGATGGTTTATTGGGTTTATAAACATTTATGTGATAAACATTTGTCTTTGTCTTGAGTCTGGGTGTATTTATGTATGGCATGCATGTATTTACGAAAAAAAAATAATATACTATATGTAATATACTAAAGTAAAAAGTAATATACTATATGTATTTGTATCCGTTGTCTGGTATTCATAACACAAGATTTGCTTTCTGTGGGGCCAGACGGCGCTGTGTGTGTAATGTCCAAAAATATTTATTATTATTATTATATATGTGTCGTGGCCAGATCTTAGAATTGATAATTTCATGATGTGTCCGAACATTTCATGAAGTGGTCGTATTTCATAATGCAGACAGCTAAAACTGATTATATCGTTAAAACGTTAACGTTTGATGATATGTCAATCTACGTTTGGCCATATCATTAATTCCATTATATAAAAAAAATATTGTTTTTGTACGTTCAAATAAATAGTCAACTGCAATTAAATCTGTGTGGATTTAGTTGACATAACTGCTCCCATACTGCGGTGTCGTAACGATAGTTCACTAAACTTTTATCTTACACTAGACGAGCCCTGATAGACCACGATTGGGATAAATGTATTAATGAAAAAAATATATGGTTAAACGTGGAGTAGTCAATGATTTGGCTAGACCATATCTGTACTGTTCTATATCATGAAATATAACCATTTCATGAAATGGTCGGACACATTATGAAGTGATCAATTCTAAGATCGGGCCACGACATATATGTATGTAAACTTTATCCTCAACTGTAGATGAAGATTTTTTTTCATACTTGTGTGTAATATAAAATGTATTTAAATTTTTGCTATTTTCACTAAATATGTATAAGATTGTGTTATCCTTCCATATTGACTTACACCTAATTATTTTAGTTTTTATAAACATCTAAATATATGAATGTTCTTACCGTTACCCAGCTTGTAGTTTTTTTTATTAATTGTGGGGGGGACCTACCATGGTGTCTATTATCTCACGGTAATGCATCTAATATTGTAAATTCAAAAGTGAGATTGATAACTGCCTCCAAGTTGCAAACCAAGCATCCGATTGAGCTGGAGTGTGGTGAGGTTGTGGTTGTTTGGTCTCTTAAACTATAGAGACGAACAGACTATTTTTTCGCAAAGTTTAAATTTCCTCGAAGGAATAACTCCGAGTATAACCAAATTCTACGTAGATGAACTAACTATTGAGTCAGTGGTGGCCTAGGGGTTTTGATTGCGCCCCCTGTGCTGAGAAGTAGAGGTTCGAGTCAGGCCGGGACCAATGAGTCGTTTTCTAAATTTCTCAAGTACATTGATTATTCACTCCACTGGGTTTTCGATCAAAAGGAACATCGTGAAGAAACCTGCCTTCTCGTAGATATCCGATTCCACCATCTGCATGATGTGGCGCCCGGGTGATGAATTATGCCCAAATCACCCTCGGTGAGGGAAGGCCGGGCCGCAACAGTAGAGACGTACAAGGCTTACTTTAGCCAACTTTCTTGCCTTTTCTTAGAATCCCTTAAAACTCCCAATAACCAATTTTAGCGCGAACACGAGCAAGTAAATAAATTAATGGTCGTGCGACTCGTTAAATAGTATACCTACCAATCAATTGTAAAATTTATTAGAATGTACACCGTAATAATTATATATATGAATAAAAATCGGCCAAGCGAGGGTCGGACTCGCGCCCGAAGGGTTCCGTAAAAAAATTACGTTTGTTGTATGGGAGCCCCCTTAAATATTTATTTTATTTTGTTTTTTAGTATTTTTTGTTATAGTGGCAACAAACATACATTTGTGAAAATATCAACTGTCTAACTATCACGGTTCACTGCCGAAGGGAACTTTTGCCAGTCGTCGTTACCACCACTGCGAAAGACCGATGGTGACTTGGCCCATAGTGCTAAAGAGAAAGCCGATCTACTGGGCAGTCAGTATGAAGGCGCTGTACCACGTACTATACCGTGGTGCGGTAAGACCATGCCGGAAATCTCCATAACACAGCGGGAGGTCCGGCGGGCGGTGCTTTCTCTAGACGTTCATAAGTCGAGTGGGCCAGGCGGTGGGCAGTGGTGCTTAAGCAGGGTGCTCCTGACTTATGTCCTGTACTCACGCGCCTCTTCGCACTCTCTTACCGCACTAGGCAATTTCCGTGTTCATGGAAGACTGCGGATGTGCGCCCGGTGCCCAAAAAGGGCGATAGATCAGATCCATCGAATTTCAGGACTATCGCTATTACCTCTCTCGTCTCCAAGGTAATGGAGCGTGTGATCAACAGGTAAACGACCTGGTCAGTGACCGTCAATATGGCTTTCGCCTGACCGGACTAGTAGTGTATTTCACACACCGATGGGCACTAGCCATTGAGAGTCAGGGGGAGGCATTGGCATGTAGCATGGACATAGCGAAGGCGTTCGATCGTGTCTGGCACCAGGGTCTTCTATCGAAGTTGCCATCTTACGGATTGCCCGAGGGTTTGTGCAAATGGGTGGCTAGCTTTTTGTCCGGCAGACGCATGCGAAACGTAGTTAACGGAAGTTATTCTGATAGAATGGACATTAATGCTGGTGGTGGCAAGGCTCTGTGCTATCTCCTACGCTGTTTGTACTGCATATCAATGACATGTTGGACATCAACAACATACATTGCTATATTACACGGGTCGTGCAAACATCCCTCTTTCCGTTGTGGAGGAAATCCGCGAAGAACTTGTGTCTCAAATCGAGCCCACACTGTCCAAGGTCTCTGACTGGGGACGGGTAAACTTGGTCCGATTCAACCCTACAAAGACACAAGTGTGCGCGTTCACCGCTAAGAACCCCATTCACTGTAGTCCCACAATTCCAGAACACTCCCCTCTCCATCTCCAAGAGCATTGGGATCCTTGGTGTTGACATCTCCAGCGATGTTCAGTTCCGAGATCATTTACAAGATAAGGTGAAGCTGGCGTCCAAAAAACTTGGTGTACTCAACAGAGCGAATTAGTATTTCACGTCGGGGCAAAGTTTGTTACTTTACAAGTCGCAAGTTCGGCCCCATATGGAGTACTGCTGCCATCTTTGGGCGGGTGCAACCGCAAACCAGCTTGGCCCTTTTGACTCGGTTCAACGACGGGCTGTGAGAATTGTTGACGATACCAAACTCCCTTGCGGTATCGAGCCCTTAAGTCTGAGGAGAGACTTTGCCTCCCTGTGTGTGTTCTACCGCTTGTACAATGGGTTGTGTTCTGAGGAATTGTTCGAAATGATGCAAACGGCTACTTTTTATTCACCGCACTGCTTGCCATCGGCAGGGAATTCATTCTCACACTTAAGAACCTAAATGGTCGCGTACAGTGCGTTTTTAGAGAAACTTCCTCCCGCGAGCGCTTAAGTTGTGAAATGAGCTCCCTGCCAAGGTTTTCTCCAAGGACTACAGATGGAGTTCTTCAATAAAGAAGTTATTAGATTTCTGAAGAGTCGGCAACGCGCGAGTGATACCCCTGGTATTGCAAGCGTCCATAGGCTACGGTGACCGTTTACCATCAGGCGGGCCGTAAGCTTGTTTGCCACCTTAGTGGTATAAAAAAAGAAATGAATAATGAAACTGATAAAGTTAGGGATTCTTGTCAGGAAATTGAGTTGATTGTAGATAATTCTAGTTTAAAAACAAATTCTGAGGTAGCAGTTGCCTTTAAAAATTTTTTTAGCAAAGTTCAATCAAAGCAACTGCACATCTTAACCCAAGTCCAATTTTAGCAGAAAAATTAATAAAAACGAATGTTCCTGATTGTGAAGTTCCCTTTGTATTTAAAGACAATAGTGCTACGGATATCATAAATACATTTAAAACATTAGAAATAAAAAACACCACAGACCTTTGGGGACTTTCTGTAAAAACTATAAATTCAATAATTCATGTTACAGCACAACCCTTAGCTATAATTTTTAATAGTTGTGTTGATAGTGCTGTGTTTCCTGCTAAGATGAAACTAAGTAAAGTTATACTTCGTTTCAAATCAGGTGGTTTAACAGATCCTTAAATTTTCGGCCTATTTCAAAGCTACCTGTACTCAGTAAAGTTTTTAAAAAATCATACTTTGTCAAATATTCAGCCATAAGCCATTTCTGTATTAATGAACTACTTAGTAGTAAACAGTTTGGCTTTATAAAAGGCCGTTCCACAACCGATGCAGGAGTGGTACTATTAAAAAATATATTTTACGCTTGGGATGATTTGCTCTTGGAGTGTTTTGTGATTTATCTAAGGCATTTGACTGTGTCCAACATGAAAATCTCATCAGGAAGCTACATCACTATGGTATTAGTGGCAAACCTCTCGACCTTTTGACCTCCTACATGAGTAGCAGAGTACAGAGAAAAGATGTCAACGGTGAAAGATCTCCAGGATCAGCAGGATAAAAGTGTCACAGGAGGCAAAGATCCTGCAGGGACTCTTAACATCGGGAACAAGCCAATCAGGGGTTAAATTATGTACCCGCCAATCGGGGGTTACATTGTAAACATGCCCATCGGGGGCTACATTATGAACACACCAATTGTTGTGTGTACAAAATAGTTTAGTAACGCGTCTTTGCGGTGCGGCAGATCTTCACACAGAGAGCGAACCGCGACATCTGGTGAGTGGAATCGAATTGAAATGTGTCGATACCTTCCACTTTGTGCAATTCACGCGTACAACCCTCGGTAGCATGAAAAAACACGGAATATCGGAATACTCTTAAATATCAATTCCTTCACTCGATTGACGATATTTGACGCTTTACATGGTGCGCCTCCTATGCATGTTTGACTTTGTTTTTAGTAGCTTACTACATTATTTATATTTTTAATTTTATTACCTAATAAGTGTTTCGGTACATATTGTATACTCTTTAGCTAATTATCAAAGTATTGTATTATTACTTTAAATATAACTTCTTGCCAGCCCTTTTTGGCAGAAATTAACATTGTTTGCATTGTATTTACGAATCAAAACTGTTCTTAGAAACCTGTTTGAATAAATATTGTTTGATTTGATTTGATTGATTGAATATAAATGAATAAAAGGCACTGGCGAAGGACAAGTTTGAGTAAAACACAAAAAAGTCTGTTAAATGAATTGATTGTAGGTCAAAAGCTAACACACGAGTTGCTCCGGTGAGGCTATCGGAAGACGACTGACGCGAGGATCGCATCTCGTGCCTGCTGTGCCTCGTGTCTCGTGCCTCCTGTGCCTCGTGTCTCGTGCCTCCTGTGCCTCGTGTCTCGTGCCTCCTGTGCCTCGTGTCTCGTGCCTCCTGTGCCTCGTGTCTCGTGCCTCCTGTGCCTCGTGTCTCGTGCCTGCTGTGCCTCGTGTCTCGTGCCTGCTGTGCCTCGTGTCTCGTGCCTGCTGTGCCTCGTGTCTCGTGCCTCCTGTGCCTCGTGTCTCGTGCCTCCTGTGCCTCGTGTCTCGTGCCTCCTGTGCCTCGTGTCTCGCCACAAACTTGAGCTACCTTAAAGTCTTTATTAACCGAAAAGCACCTTGAATTAAAATTATATACTATTTTACATAATAGGGAAACTATGATAGGTATAAATACAAAATAAGAGTAGGTATGTGTGTGAGTGATCGCGTCTCGTATACATGGCCTAAACACTTTATATCTCTAATTCCTCGACATTAATGTTAGATGTTCCCCGCACCAATTTAATGTATTAGAAACTAAAAATAATAATTAATTTGAATTCTAAAGACGGAGGAACTGAAGTCGAACGCGGCGGGAGCGGGACTGTGGGAGCGAACGTGAACAGAATTATTATAAATCGTTGCCATTCGCGGATTTCTCTATTCCTATTGTTAAAGCTTCGAGTTGCTAATTAGTTATTAACTTGAACCCTCTCAGAAACATCCTAATGGCGGATCTTTTGTGAAACGCAGTCCTTTATTATATGCATTTCTTGCCTTTAAAACTCATGATTTTTGATTTGACTTTTGTTAATTTGGCGATTTTAAATTTGTTATTGAACTCTTCAGCCTAGGGAGAGACTTGGTCTCTTTCAGTGTGTTCTACCGCTTGCAGAATGTCGAGGAAAGAAACGTAACTTGGTTGTATCAAATGATAGTCCACCTATACTTACTACGTCACAGCCAATCAGGGGATAGACGGGGGAATCTCCGCCATGTTAGCTCGACTTAACTTAAGAAAAAGCACACACTCAAACGTTAACGACAATTTTTTTTTGTATATTGAAATTTATAAAAGAATATTCGCATTTTTTCGCTAATTTTATTGAAGTGCATTCACGCAGAGGTTATCCACACTATCTTCCCGTCCGTCCCTCTCGACATATTTTGATCATACGAGCTGTACTTCGGGACCAACAATACTTCTTCAAACTCGAAAGGGACGTAGATTTTACAACAAAGCGCCTCAGAACAGAAAATAATTGCCAGAGGATCAGCTTGAAACATCGAAGACAAGTAGAATCTTCGGAAAAAGCACCCAGAAGATAAAAGCTTCAAAGGTAAAGTGGAATCAACGACAAAGCGCTTCAAAAAACGATAAGAATCGTCAAAGAATCGTCATCTTACTCATATCCGCAGCTAATTCTAAGAATTTTCTTGTTTCAACCGTGAGTACTCCACTTCCTACAAATTTCTGAAACGGGCACTGAGTCCAAATCTAGGTTAAATCGCCACTCAAAGTAACGGGTACTGATAATAAGTGCACTAATTAGTTATTCCGTGATTTAGTTAGAAAGCAAGCGATAGTAAAAGGCCGTTTAGCTAGGTTCTCAAAATATATTGACAGTTTAAAATTTGAAAATATTCAGCATCAAATAGATTTAAAATTACGCATACAAGGTGGCTTGCCTCTTTGCTGAGTTTAACTTACTTCGAACTCAAATAGAAGAGTCTGTTCTAGAGGTAGACTTAGACTTAAACGTAGGTTCTTTTTATAGAACTTATCATAGTAAATCTGTAAAATTACCTACGATATCGGTTCCTACCTTTGACGGTTCATGTGAGCATTGGCTGGAATTTATGGATACCTACTCATCATCATTATTATTATTCCATTACTCAAATAAATATAGAGAAGTTCCATTACCTTAAATCTTCTTTAAGAGGAAGTGCAACATTAGTAATAGATTCACTGGAGTTTTTGGCTGTTAATTACTCAGTCGCATGGGAGTTAATTACAAATAGATACAATAACAGTCGGTAGGTTATTTATAACCATGTGAAAGCGCTATGTAACCTTAACCTTAACGTAGTTCAACATCACATTGAAACTGTGCAACCGACCATTCTCTTTTTAACTGAGACACAGATATCTTGTGATACCTTCCCTAACGTACCGGTGTATGTATGTTCCTCCGGAAGAATATCTGCTGTCGCCGCCTTCATAGCCTTGAAGACAGGGATCTGTCGCTGTCCGCCTGGTGGTAAGCGGTCACCGTAGCCTATCGACGCTTGCAACACTAGGGGTGTCACTTGCGCGTTGCCGACCCTTCAGAAATCGAACAACTTCTTTCTTGAAGAACTCCATACTGTAATCCTTGCAGAAAACCTTGGGTGCGCGTAGATCACGGCGGTCACACTCGTTTCTATGCGTGCCTATACAGGTCTCGAAGCGGTGACACGGACGTAGCTCGACTCTTCACGCACAATTTGACGACTGACAAAGTTCTAGAGCAATATCCCACGGCAGAATTAGTTATTTTGGGAGACTTTAACGCCCACCATCGTGAGTGGCTCAGTTCTTGAACCAATAACTATGCAGGGATATCTACTTATTAATTTGTTCTGACCTATGAATTCTCTCAGCTGTTACTTTCTCGATCGAGAAGACCATACCATAACAGCTCCTTCTGCTGACTACACGTCCGGACCGTGTGTTCTACAGCCTGTACAATGGGATGTGTTTTTGTGTGTTGTTCGAAATGATGCCCACGGCTACTTTCTACCATTGCACCGCTCGCCATTGCAAGGAAGTCATTCTCACACTTTAGAACCGGAGTGGTCGCGTACAGTGCGGTTTCAGAGAAACTTCCTCCCGCCAACGCTTGGGAAGTAGAATGCGCTCCCTGCCAAGGTTTTCTCTAAGAATTACAGTATGAGGTTCTTCAAGAAAGAAGTTATTTGATTTTTGGAAGCTTGGCAATGCGCGAGTGATACCCCAATGTTGCAAGTGTCAATAGTCTACGGTGACCGCTTACCATAAGGCGGACCGTAAGATTTTTTGTCACCTTAGTGGTATAAAAAAAATATGAGCGGTGTCTATACATTGCAAACAAGCACGCTTGTTATCATCAAGGAGGATAATCGTCCTCCATTGAAGTGGCTCCTAGGATGCATTGTCAACGTTGTTCCTGGCAAGGATTGCATAGCACGAGTGGCTGACATTCGCACAGCGTCAAGCACCGTAAGACGCACTTTTTCTAAAATATGCCCGCTATACTGTGCAGTGAAAAAGATGCGGACCAGACGCAGAGAGCATTCCAATTGTCGAGGAAAGAAACGTAACTTGGATGTATTCAATGATTGGCCACCACCACTTACTACGTCACAGCCAATAGGTGGACGGACGAGGGAATCCCCGCCCGTCATGTTAGCTCGACTTGGTTTAGGACCAATATTTTCAAATCTCAAAAACGCATTAGTACCAATTCGCAGAAGGACCAATAAGCTTTACACATAAGGACAAATACGCGAATGGGATAAATACGCGAATGGACTAGACTACTTCAGAGTCTCGCCCCAAAAGCCCGGTGAAGCAATAATGGCTGCATCAGTCAACTGCATAGTCAGATCGAAAAAAAAACCTTTTTTATATATTAAACTTTCATTTATTTTTTAGAGAGAGACAGGGAGAAAGAAAGCGAGAGTAAGAAAGAGGGAGAGAGAAAAAGAGTAGTTTCTTTACAGAAGTGATTATAGAAGTGAAAAAAAAATTTTACAAAAAAAACAACCGGCTTCAAAAAAAGGTAAAATAATTACTTATTTCCAAAAATCTGATCTGAATTACAATTTGAAGTTGGTGTCATAAAAGTGAGTGAGTGTTATATACTTTAGGCACATAGACACCAACTTCGAACTGTAATTCAAATCGGATTTTTGAAAATAAGTAATTACTTTACCTTTTATTGAAGCCGGTTGTTTTTTTTGTAATTTTTTTTTAACATCAGAAACGACAAATTGATTGAAATTGAAAGCGGAATAACCAGGCGTTGGGATCATTGAAAGATTATTAATAGTCGGGATTTTAATGCTAGCTTCAATATTAGCTGAAGCAAAGAAGTGTTGATTAAGTTTATTCATATCGAAGTTATTTAGAGTGGCCTCCGACCAAGTTTTCCTTACCCCAAACGATTTAAGAAATTTCCAGACTCAAGCAGAGTTTTCGTTTTCAACCAATTTGTGAATATGGCGTCTTTGTGCATCCCTACACACCTTGTAGCGATTTCTAAACATCTTGTATTTGTGTAGAGTTTCCGCGCAATAGTGAGCTTTGAGCTTGGATTTAGCCCTGCATTTTTGCTTTTAATATTTGTTTCTCATCTGTGAGCCATGGAGCAGTCATGTGTTTGAGTTTAACAGGTCGATCGTATATACGCCTGTATGTTAAAAAGACCTGTAAGGAGCGAATTAAAAATTTGCAAGTTTTTCATCAACTGTTTGTGCAGCTATCACTGATGACCAGTCAATTTTGGAAGCATCCTTATTTAAGTTATCGATATTAATACGACTAAAAGAATTTTTGGCTTTGCTTTAGGAGGACGGACTTTGTAGGACAAATATATCAAAAAATGGCATGAGAATCAAGGGATATTACAATATATTTTCTATAGTAGACTTCATAATATTACACACATATGTAAATATTTTGACATATTAAACACGGGCTTTAGTGTTCATCATTAGCGTAATTACCAATATTAATTAGCGTAATACATGACGCGTGTTTTACCGATACCCAGTTATTTAAATTAAAGGTATAAACTATGTATTATCTGTGTTTTTTTTATAGTATGGTTTTCTAAATACGGTGCTGCGTCAAACCAATCGGTCGATTTTTAACTTCTATTGAGATTAGTTATGAGTAATAGGTCCGAAAATCGATATCGCGAAATTTGCATTTTCTTAACGTTTTGAGACCGTAAGAATGGTTTTGCGTGTGCGCGCGCGCGCGTGTATGTGTGTGTTGGCTTGTGACCATATCAATCGATACGCCATGTCAAGATTTAGATCTGAAAAGAGTCTAAGCAAAATCGGTCCAGCGGTTTGTTTTTTATCGCTAGAAAGCTGATTTTTAAAGACGCAATTATTTTTATGTATAAATTCTCAAATATAAAAAAAAATTCTTAAGAGAAGTGCGGTGCCTGCTACCGAACAATTTTTTTTGTTTTTATTTTCTCTTTAATTCACCACATTTTACTACAATATTCCACGTATATTTTGATAATTTTATTGAACATCTGTTTGTTTATAAAAAACTTTTTAACAAAAAAATCAACCGGCTTCAAAAATATGCACTAAAAAGGTATAAATAATTACTTATTTCCAAAATTCTGTTGTGAATTAATGTTTAAAGTTGGTGTCATGAAAGTGAAGTGTGTTTTAAAGCAACATAGGTACACACCAACTTCAAACTGTAATTCAGATCAGATTTTTTAAAAACAATTAATTATTTTACCTTTTTAGTGTATATTTTTGAAGCCGATGGTTTTATTTGTTAAATTTAATTTTTTTCTTTTGAGTGACGAATTGCTTTTTTTTCTTGTACACTAAAAACATCCATACTTGTAACAAAATGTTATATAATCATCAACAGAAAACGCGTTTCACCAGTTCCAAATTAACACCGATTATTTTTTTTGACCAAAAGTTTAAGTTTTAATTTCACTACATCAATATGGGACCACTTCGGAACCTTTGAAATAAAAAAATATTTTGAAAGTCCGTCTTAATATGACGGAGTTATGCCCGAACATACATAAAAAAAAATACAAACATCTGAATTAAGAACCTCCTCTTTGTTTGAAGTCGGTTAAAAATAAAAGAAATTACTTGCGATTAGTTACGACTGTGATTATGTCTACTACACTAAAGTCTACGTCATAGGTCTACGTCGTAGCTTCAGCCGCGTAGAACTTACTACGAGATATATATAGATTATTCTTGGCTGCACTAAACTGTTTATTTATTGATTAAATTTTAGGTGTTATTTACAAAAATGCTTGTATCAGATACATAGCGACCTGCTAGGGACAAACCTCGGGGACTAAGCGCTGCCTAAAAGTACGTATCAATGTGCTATGTTTAGATTAACTGAAAGTAACTTTATCTGTCTTATACCTTTTTACGCTTAAACCGCTGTACCAATTTAGATGAAATTTACGCACGGAGATAGTTTATGTCCCGAGAAAGGACATAGGTTACTTAAACACGTAAAGTGTGAATCCTACACCGATAACCGAAGTTAGGGCGGGTGGAACCTTATAAGTTTTAAAACCTAGTACCTTATAAGTTTTAAAAAGTAGTTCAGAAATCAGTTATTAGGGTAGACGAGCGATCAATTTCCTTTAATCTTTGCACAAAGCTGTGCTCGGTAATTAGTGGTCATTAAGCTAATTGTACACTCCCGGGATCGGCTCTCGTCCCTCGTGTCTCGTCTCTCGCTCGCTAATGGTGGCTTCTCGCTTCTTTGTGAACGCGAGCAAGGTGTCGTTCAAAATTGTTCGCACAAGTAAAATAACAACCAGCCAAGTGCGTGTCGGACTTCGTCAATTTAGGGTTCCGTACTAAATTATTCATAAGGTGAGTGAATGCCTTCTATGGTACGCATTTGACCGCAAAATCAAGTTTGTAAAAGGAAAAAATGGCTAAGTGCGAGTCTGGCTCGCACACCGATGATTCCGTACAAATTATTTTATGTTGATAGTTCTTCTATCATGACATCTAGTCTCACAGGTTTATCCGGTCGTACAGACCGACAGACGGACGCACGGACAGACAGTGAAAAAAGTGATCCTATAAGGGTTCCTTTTGTCTTTGTGAGGTATTTATTGTATATATTGGTATTTTTTTGTAAGAATACGTATTTAAAAAAAAATTAAATTGTAAAATTTGAAGACTGTAGCTCCATCCGTTTGGCTGCAAAACCTGTGTGACAGACGACGAACAGACCGACACGTGAGTGACAGCAATAGGGCTGCGTTTGGAACATTTGGGTACGGAATCCTTTTACCATTAAATAACTGTTTTAAAATGATATACTATATAAAATCAAAGTACAGCACCGCACAAAAAGCTCTAAGTACTTTGCTAGTATGTTAAACTAGTAAACTAGATCTACGGTAAGTAGTTAGTTAGTTAGTGAGCTGACAGTTACTAATAGTAATGCACTAACTCGTAGAACGTATTGAGGCTTTTCATGTAATCCATTATTAGATGTATTGAACAAATAAATTTATGAAGATAATGTTTAATGTTTAAAGTAAAGTGCGAGTGCCTTCCTACTTGGTGGTCGGTTATACTAAGTCGTACTTTTTTAACTTTGTTACTTTTTAACTTTCGTAGCACAAACTCGTAGGTGCCTACACAATTATACTAAAAAGTAAAAAAATGAAGTAAAAAAAGTAAAAGAACATTCGGCTACATGTTTTGTTCCCCTTGAAATCGATTGCCAAGTCTCTAAAGCAGACAGACTAACAGAACAAAAGCTAGTTAAAAATATAAATGCAAATTTCATTAAATATTTCAAAAAATTAAAATCGCATCAATTCACAAAATATAAAAAAACTGCTTAGTACTAAGAGTACGTACGTACGCGCTCGTTCCAAAATTCTCGAACATAATAAAAACCGTTTTTAATAAACAACACCTTTAATTTACTGTGTTCTGAGGAATTGTTCAAAATGATGCCCTCGGCTACTTCCTACCATCGCACGGCTCGCACGGCGACGAATTCATTCTCACACTTTAGAACCTAAATGGTCGCGTACAGTGCGGTTTCAGAGAAACTTTCTCCCGCGAACGCTTAAGTTGTGGAATGAGCTCCCTGCCAAGGTTTTCTGCAAGGACTACAGTATGAAGTTCTTCAAGAAAAAAGTTATTAGATTTCTGAAGGGTCGGCACCGCGCAAGTGATACCCCTGGTGTTGCAAGCGTCCATAGGCTATGGCGACCGCTTACCATCAAGCGGACCGTAAGCTTGTTTGCCACCTTAGTGGTATAAAAAAAAAATTACGAGTACCTATGTATCCATATATAGTGTTGGCGTTCTTAACTCAGAATTTTATTATAAATCCGTGAGCTCATAAATTAGCAAGGAGTTTACACAACCGGTGTCTGTTCACCTCCACCTTGCCGGCTCTTTTCGGCACAAATTAACATTGTTAAATAGATTGTATTGACGATTCAAAAGTGTTCTCAGAAACCGACTTGAATAAATATTAAATTAGATTTGCTTCAGCCCTCGCTCCTTCCATGCGGTTCGTCTCGGACCGACCCGGCTGCGATCGCTGAATTCATTATTGTGCCGACTCACGTATTGTGCTACTTTTGAAATGTAGATTCGTACGTACTTGTAGTCTCACAGCGTTCTAGTGATTGCTGTTTTCAAACTTCCCATTGGCCATACGTGTGGCGCAGCAGCAAGCAGCAGCAGCTTAAAAGAAAAGTAAAAGCGCCGACAAGCTGCTGCAGAGGTCTGCGTCTCATACGAGCAAGTAGTTGATATCACTTTATTAATATAAATAATACTATTTTAAAATGAGTATAAATGAAGAAAATATACACATTGTGTGAACTCTACCCGAGCATAAACTCAGTTGGCAAAAGTAAGATGAAGTTATTAAAATTATTTAAGTACTCACTGTTTTAATTTCCTCGCTTTATTTGAGATAAATATGTAGTATAGAGCCCTCGGCCGAAATAGCTTCGCTGGATGCGTATTTCCTTTTAACTCTACTCATACAGCGATTGCTTGCTTCTAACTCTACTCATACAGCGATTGCTTGCTTCTAACTATACACATACAGCGATTGCTTATTTCCCGGCATTAGAAGCAATGCGTAATAGTTTTTAATTGAACGTTTCACATTTAATTTAAAAAGTTAAGTAATCTAAAGTCTCTTTAATCGACGGATCGGAGTGGTCAGTTCTACGTCCGATCCACTAAGTGACTCGCACTTTGCACATTTCTAATTTTAATAAGACAAAGACCGCAGTAAAACTTCAGAAGAAATTAAAAGACTGTGATTGTGGCTCCAAAATAATTATGAATTTCTCTGAGTCGAGGATTTCTCCGTTTCTATTGTTACGAAGCTCCATTCCCTAATTAGTTAGTAATTCAAACCCAACGTCTCTCACGAATATCTTATGAACCTTAATGGCCGCTCTCGGAACAAAAAGCTTTTATTGAATTACTAGCTTTTGCTCCTGACTTCAACTCAATTTTTGAACGCAAATGCGATTTTAGGATAATAGGTATAAGAATTGTTTAGTTAGCGTCACAATTTTATATTTCCGTGTACTCTGTCTGCGGTTCTAGCGACGCACGTACGTTCTAGCGACGCACGTACGTTTTAGCGACGCACGTACGTTTTAGTGACGCACGTACGTTCTAGCGACGCACGGCGACGTACGCGATAGGCGTACAGATTAGCGTAAAAAGTTGAAAATAATTTATTACAGTTACATCACATAAGATATAAAAATTTATTACAGTAATTTTCTAGCTTTAAAGTTATTTAACATTTCTTGAAATAAATTACGCTACTAGTTGATAATGAGTTATGGATTAATAATAGAAAAACGAGAGGTTCGGCCGATATTTTTTTAAAGCGACTTTTTAACAGATATCTTAAAACAAATACAGTAATTTGCTAGTTAAAGAATGTAGAAAACCATATTATTTTTTTCCAGTCTTAAACTTGCAATAGGACAGTGGAGTCGATTTTAAAAACGAGCAGAAAACTGCACATTTAAGTAGGGTGCCTAGCTTTTCAGTTCTCAGGGGTCTTGGTCAAATTCTAAATCGTTTTTCGTCATTAAATTGCGTTTTGCATGTTTTAGCGTACTGCTGCTGATATTATTCATAATTTTAAAAGTCCGTTTTGAGATATACAAATACTGAGTTGTCTTCTGAAGAAACTATATTGCTCTCTTTCGATTTATTGTGGAGTATATGCAACAGAGCTCCGGACCTTATTGTTAGTATACCATGCGCGTCGTTGGCGTTGCAAGAAAGACGCGGTACGCAAATAAGTATTGTATACCTATTAGCAAGAAAGACGCGGGACACAAATAGGTATTGTATACCTATTAGCAAGAAAGACGCGGGCCACAAATAGGTATTGTATGCCTATTAGCAAGAAAGACGCGGGACACAAATAGGTATTGTATACCTATTAGCAACAAAGACGCGGGACACAAATAGGTGTTGTATACCTATTAGCAAACTCGTTCCAGCAGGCAGTCACATTAGCAACATACCTACGAGACACTCGCTGTTGGTCTTATCATTTGTGTCTTTGTACGTCAGATTTTACCTGTTTTTCTGAATAAGAGCAAACTTTTACTCACCAGTCACCATCGGTCTTTCGCAGTGGTGGTAACGACGACTGGCAAAAGTTCCCTTCGGCAGCTTTGGCAAGCGACCAAAAAGCACGACTCCCAGAAGGATAGCTCGCAAGTTGCCCACCTATTTTTCTGATGAATTGGAATTTTGCTCTGACAGTTGCTTTCTTACTGAACCTCGAGGCAGCATTTAATTTGCGTTTTAACTCAGAAATATTAGGATCCTTATTATTACGAGCCGTGGTCCAAGCCTCATATGCAGTTTGCTTAAGAATTTTGGCTTTTCTGCAAGACCTATTAAACTACGGTCGTTTTTTGACGCCGGCAGCTACTCGGGGGTTAGGAATATAGCATTCCATACCAGCGAGGATTGTCTCAGTGACTGCGGCTGCGCAGACGTCAGGATCTTCTGAGTTAAAGCAGATCTGCCTCCACGGGTACGATGCATAAAATTCTCGCAATCCATCCCAGTCTGCAGACTTATAGTGCAACACACGACGCCAATTAGTTGGCCCAGATGGATCGGGTTGTGTGCATGACATTGGAGTCCGAACGAGACAGTGGTCCGAGGAGTCGAGAGGCGCATCCACTGAGACGGAGTATCCGTCCGGTCGAGTAGTCAGCAGAAGGTCCAGTAAGGAGCTCGTATTTCCCTCTATATATGGTATTCTCGTTGGAGAATGTACCAGCTGAGAGAATCCGTAGGTCAGAGCAAATTCATGAGCAGATATCCCTGCATAGTCATTGGTTCGAGAACTGAGCCACTCACTATGGTGGGCGTTAATGTCTCCCAAAATAACTAGTTCTGCTGTGGGATATTGCTCTAGAACATAGTCAGTCGTCAAACTCAGGTGCGTGAAGAGTCGAGTTACGTCCGTGTCACCGCTAGGAGACCTGTATAGGCACGCATAGATACGAGTGTGGCCGCCGTAATCTACGCGAAACCCAAAATATCGACAAGTCCCTGTTTTCAAGGCTATGAAGGCGGCGACAGCAGATATCCTGCCGGACGAACATACATACACCGGCACGACTCAAAAATTGTGTTCGAGTTTGTAGCCGGGATAGTGAAGCTATGATGGGTCGGCCGGGCAGGATATAGAAAATGTGGTAACACTTAGTGTCGCAAATTGAGCCTCTTTAAACGAGAAATCTTATAAAGTTTTTAAATAACACCTATCTCAGCGTTAACTGTGAGAAAAATAGTAAGCTAAAAATTTATTTTCTTTTAAAATTTACGTTTCAAGGCGTCATTACGGTATAAATTACTTAAGAAGTATATAACATATATATCTCATAGTAATGTATATGACATTATCTAATGATTTATATTGCGGTTACAGACCGAGCAGCGGACTGTATAGGCGCGTGCACACTAGCCCCGAAAAGGGCCGACGTTCCGATTGAAAGGGCCCCGAGAAGGGCCGGTGTGACGTTTGAGAAAGAAACAATAAAACACCCGGTCATATAACAATGCAACCACCTTTATTGTGGCCCCTAATTTTCACAAATCTTCTTACACTACTATTTACAAATTATTTACACTGCACTTATAAATAAAACTTCTTCTTCCAGTTTTCTTCGTCTTTTCTGCTCCTGTTTCCACTTTTTGTGGTCTTCTCACATTTCTCCCTTACGGGGAAATGGGGTAACTGTCTTTGGGCTTCGCCCATCTGCAGTGGTATTCTTCGCTACTTTGCACCGAAAGTAGGTGTCTGGGGTTTGACTTATGTCAAATTGGTCCTCTTTGCTTGGTCTTTAATTGTCTATTTCTTTGTCTTTCTCCATCTCTTTGACTACTAGGTCTCGAGGATACCCTAAGCCCTCGGGCGGCCGAGCGTGAAGCGGCGCCAGTCCTCTTATATGCGGCCAGACCGAGTTATCCACCTGCGCGGTCATTCTCGTGGCCAACCTGTCGACAAACTCTTCAATGGTCTCGACGTGGAGGTCTCTCGCTAACGTGGAGTTCCTCATGTATCTTGGTGTACAGGCTGTGGTGCGTAGGCTGCGGTTTTGGGTCCTTTGTAACCGCTGGCGTTGGGACGTGCTGGCGAGCGCATACCAAGCCGGTGCGGCGTACGTGAGGCGGGGTCTTAAGTACAATTTGAAGATCCCGACTTTCACACGAAGCGGGAGGCGGGCTGTGAGTACCGGTTGAAGGAGGGCCTGAGCCGCTCTCGTCTTTCCGATCACGGCTGTGATGTGCTTCCTCATGGATAGAAGGCGGTCAATTTTTACCCCTAGGTAGGTGGCCTCGGTAGTCCATTTGATGACCTGTCCATGGAACTGTAGCGGCGGTATTTTGGTATAACCCCGGAGGAGGTTGGCTTGCGTCTTCCGGACGTTAACCGACAACTTCCACTTGGCTAGCCATTCTGGCAGGAGGTCTAGGCATCTCTGCATTTTGATGCGAGCGTGGGCTGCGGTGATAGAGCTGGTGATGAACGCCGCATCGTCAGCGTACAGGGCCAGTTCTGCTTCATAGGTTTAAGGGAAGTCGTCGGTATATCTGCCGTGAGAGACAGACGGAGACAGCTACCCTGGGGTACACCTGCACTAATTGGGCGCTCTTCTGATAGCGTATCCTCTACTCCCACTCTGAATCGTCGCTGTTCTAAGAAGGAAGCGACGACTTTTGAGATCCTTCTCGGTAGCGAGGATGTGGTCAGCTTGAACAGAAGTCCCTGGTGCCACACCCTATCGAAAGCCTTTTCCATGTCAAGGAATACTGCAACAGCGTGCTCTTTCTTGTTTAGGGCTACTGCTATGTGGTGCAGTACCCTTGACAGCTGGAGAGTTGTGGAGTGTTCAGCGCGAAATCCGAATTGCTCCTGTCTGGGTACGATGTGCGGACTCATGTGCCTTAACAGGAGTTTTTCGAACACCTTCGAGATATTCAAGAGGAGCGTGACGGGCCGATAGCTTCCTGGCTTCAGTAAATTTTTCCCAGGCTTTAGGAGCATGATCACATGCCCTGTCTTCCACAAGGTGGGAAAGTGCCCCGTGCGCATGATCCCATTGAACAGGCGTGTCAACGCCGCTATTGTTCTGGGAGGAAGGTGACGTAGCGCCGTGTTCGTAACCCGGTCAGCGCCTGGGGCTTTTCGGGGCATTGCTCTTCTTATTTCCCGCTCCACTTGGCTTGGTGAGAACACCACTGGGTCTTCGTCGGGAGCTATCGGTCGGGCGAAGTAGTTTCGAAGGTGTTGCTCCACTAGCTCGGTGTGAGCATGGTCGGTGGTCGGATTTGGCTGAAACTGTCCCTCCAGGTGTGTGGCAAAGATTTCTGCCCGGTCTTCTGCTCTATATCTCGGCGTCCCATCTGTTGCGAGAAGTGGACGCACTGGAGCTTGCCCTTTTGTCATTTGGCGACAAAGACGGTGTATGCCAGTCCAGTCGTCACTTATGGTAGCGATGTGGCGCTCCCAGCTTTCGATTTGGTGTTCATCAATCAGCTTCTTGATGTGGTCCTGCATTTTGTTTAGGAGGGTCTTCTGAGAAGGGCATCTATCCCGCAGCCATGATCTCAGAAGCCTTCTTTTTCCGCAATGGCTTTCTTGATGAACGAGGGAAGTGATGAGAGCCTGCCTCTGCTGGCTACGCAGCTTGCCTCCGCCATGGCTGCCTGAATATTGTTGTTAATATTCAGGGCCAGTTCCTCCACATCTTCTGGATTGATGACTGGGCGTGTTTTCGTCAGCTCGTTGATTCGCCGCGTGAAAACTTCCCAGTCAATCTTATGACGTGGCGCTGGAGGAGATACCACTGCTGGCTGCTCCTCGATTGCTACCAGGACTGGCAAGTGGTCCGACTTCATATCCTCCAGAAGGACTTCTTGGCTAATCTGGCTGGTCAGGCCTTTGTGTACTGCTATGTCTATGACGTCCGGAATGTGAGACACACAGAAAGGGTAGTGTGTCGGCACGTCGGGGCCGTAGACACTGTAGCCGTTTGTCTGTGCGTGGTCGAACAGTCGTCTACCATCTGGGTTTATGGTCGTCGAGTTCCACGCTGGGTGCTTGCAGTTGAAGTTCCCTGCGAGGATCGTTGGAAGTGGCGAGTCCAGAAGATCTTGTATCTCAGCCACTTTCAGGCGCGTTGTAGGCGGTTTGTAAATAGCGTAGATCCTTAACGCTTGGCCTGAGACCCACAGTTCTACACCCAAGGCGTAGATGGAACTCGGCGATACTGTTGATAGCGATTGGTGGACTATTCTTCGCTTGACCAGCACTGCCAGTCCTCTGTAGGCACCGTAGGCTGACAGCTCGTCCTGACGGTATACGTGGTAATTTGGGATTTTTAGACGGTCCCGCGACTGAAGGTGTGTCTCACTGATGAGTACCACATCGACGTCTTGGCTGGATAATAAGGCCCGCAGCATCCCAACCTTGCCTGCGAGCCCATGGGCGTTCCAATGTATGATCCTTAGCGATCTAGTGAAGGTGAGGCCGGAACGCTAGGATTTTCGCTAGACCGCTAAGGGCCACGGCGATTGGGTCTTCGTTTGTTCGAAGAGCTTTCAAGATGTCCTGCACAACCTCGATCGCAGCCTCGATGATCTGCAGGTTCAAGGAGGCCTTTTTTTTTAGCTAGGGCCGTCCGTTGAGGCTTCTGACTGGTAGTCGGAGGCGCCTTGGGAGGGGGTTTTTCTACAGGAACTGTAGCAACTGTTTCCTGAGTTGGGGCCGGAGCCGGAGCAGGGGTGCCTGAGGTCGGTTTTTGCTTACGTTTCCCGCCCCTTTTCCTCTTCTTTTTGAGTTTTGTGTCACTGGCTTGAGCTCCTCTCTGTTGCGGGTCATTTGCCGGTGCCATGAGAGTTGCTTGAGTTTGTTCCGCATCAATTGTTGATGGCTGAGTCGTGTCCGTTTAAATTGGGCGTGGAAAATGCAGCCCGGTCTTCCTTGCCGCGCCGAGATATGGCGGATATATTCCGGTTCGAAGCCCAGGGCCTCGAATTCTAGTTTGATGGCCTCTAAATCCGTGTCCACCGGCAGCCCTTTGATGACCACTTTCAGATTCCGTTCCGACGGCAGCTGGTATGAGAACCATGAGACACCCTCCAGCGTAGATAAGTAATGCTGTACTATCCGGTACTCGTGGCCGTCTGTCGGCGAAAAACGTATGCCTCGGCCGAAGGGGCGAGTGTTTGCTGCTCTGCCAAGTTTCTGCCTTAGCGTCTTAAAATGGTTCTGCCAGTCCGGGAGGTGCTCGACGACCAGCGGCGAGTATTTTTCCTTCTTGGCGGCACTGGTCTGGGAAGGTTGGGTACCGTCTTGCGACGTGGTAGGCGGCGAGATTGTTGCTGTTACGGCAGCTGCGTACGTAAAAGCAGGCGTCTCAACGGTGGGCGTCGCGACGATCGTCGTTGCGGCGTTAGGCCTCGCGGCGGAAGGACTCGCGGTGGGTGGCGCGGTGGTAGGCCTCGCGACGGTCTGCGTCGCGACCGTCGGATAAGCGGCGGCCGGCGTCGCGGCGGTCGGCTTCGTGGTTGGCGGCGTCGCAATGGTCGCGGCGGTCGGTTTCGCAGCGAACAGCGACGCGGCGGAAGGCCTCGCGGCGGAAGGCGTCGCTATGGAGTGCGTCGCGAAGGCCGCTCGCATCGCGGCTCTCGGCGTCACGGCAGACGGCGACTCGGCGGTAGGCAACGCGGCGAATGGCGCCGCGACGGTCGGCGTCGCGACGGTGTGCGTCGCGGCGGCATGCGTCACGTTCGGCTTTGGCACCGGCAGCAGGCTAGTACCCTTGCGTACCGGTGGCGGAGCGGAGAGCGGGCCCATAGCAGGGAGCGCAGGGGGCGCCTTTGGCTTCCTTTGCGGGAGTGGCGCGGGTGTTGCCGGCATAAAGGGCGGGGCGTCAGGCAATCGTAAGATCGGCGGTGACTCCTTTTCTCCTTGTTGCGGGTGTTGTGCAACTTTAGTTGCGGTAGGTTCGAGGGCTGTGCGGCTCAGTCTCGGGTTACGGCGTGGGTATTTTCTGGTCGGTGACGGGCACGAAGTCGCGGCACAGTGGCGCTTCGACTCACTGTCTTCCTCGTCTGTGGAGCTATCCAGTGTAGAGCGCGATCGCCGTAACTTAACTTGCTCATATGCTTTGATGTCCGTTGACGTCAGCGGCGGCAACGTCAGCGGCAAATGTGCAGCTTGTTCAACCGCGGTCAAGTCAACTGGGGCTAGTGGAGCGATTGCTTCCCTCCTGCTGATTCCTTTCCGTTGGCTTTGAATGCTCCGTAGGAGCCCTGCCATAGTCGCCTCGGATAACATTCCTGAGCGACCGAGACGCGTAGCGATCATCGAGTCAAGCTCTAAGGAACTCCGAGCAAGACAGCTTCTCGTAGAAGGGCATTATTTGCGTAGGGGCTAGCTGCGCCTGGAAACGAGGCCGGCGGCCTAGGTTGGTTGTCTTCGCTCATTCTTGTAGTCTTCAGATGGCGTCGACCGACATGTTGTAACGAAGTGGGGACGGAGCAAAGTGTGCGACCAACAGGTAGGTAGCTTCCCTTCCAACCGTCGACTGAACCCCGGGGCTTGGCGCTGGTGCCAGACCGGGTCTCAGCCAACAGGAGGGGTTACCACCCACCCGGGCAAATGAGTTGTGTTGCTGTCCCCGCTGCGCGTCGGCGCGGAGGCACACTCTGGAACGATTTACAGGTAAATCGGCAGAGTTACAAAACGTAATAGTCCGTACACACGCGATACAAGATGGGTCCGACGTTGCCGATCCAGGAATGCTTCCAGCGGCTTTCGCGCTCGCGGGCCCGCTGACCAATCATAAACGTTTTTATTTCTCGCGACCAATCACTTTTCGTTTTATTTTTGTCACGATCTTATATGCATCCCTGACACATTCCTATACCTATCTCTGTCTTACAATTTTATGCGTTTGCCAGTGTACATGTGTTCCCTATTTACCTACTGACACGTTTTTGCATGCTTGAGACAGACCCACTTGCAATCACATAGGGACATGAATATGAACAATTACCCAGATAAACCTACGGTGCAGTGTTTGTATCTACATTTTACATCCATAAATTAATTACTTAATTACGTTATTACTACATAACATAAGTTTTACAAAAATATCTACCCTAATCTATGCGGGCGAAGCCGCGGCATAAACATTTATATATTTCTCATGTGGTTTACTAAACAAGAAAACCCACAGTATGAGTTTTACTTATAAAAAGATAAACAATAGGTCATAAAAACGAACCTAACTAGTTTCACATTTGTTTACCTACCTAATCCTTAACTATCATGAGGAAATTCGGGGTATTAACTTTATTTAATTACAGCAAACAAATATTCATGCTTAAAACTATTCGATAACTATCTATGCGGGAACAAAGGGTAAACTTTATTATCTTATTTACAAATAGCTGACCCGGCGACCGTTGTTATGCTGCACCAACCTAATGTGAAAGGGTTGTACTAATTCAGAAACCTTCCCCGGCATGTGCATAACAACTTACCAAAATTTCATTTAAATCGGTTTACCCTTATTGCGCGAGTCCGACTCGCACTTGACCCTTTTTTTCCTTCTCAGAAACCTGTCCCGGAGTGTGCATAACAACTCACCAAAATTTCATTAAAATCGGTTTACACTTAGTGCACGAGTCCGATTCGTACTTGACCCTGTCCGTCTCGCATTTGACCCTGTCCGACTCGCACTTGACCCTTTTTGCTTTCTCAGAAACCATCCCCAGCGTGTGCGTAACAACTTACCAAAATTTCATTTAAATCGGTTTACCCTTATTGCGCGAGTCCGACTCGCACTTGACCCTTTTTTTCCGTCTCAGAAACCTGTCCCGGAGTGTGCATAACAACTCACCAAAATTTCATTAAAATCGGTTTACACTTAGTGCACGAGTCCGACTCTCACTTGACCGTTTTTTTCTTTCATAAAAACCTTGCCCTAACACTAACAAACACAACAAAAAAAATTTACTCGAATTGATCCATCCGTCTTCGAGTTTTCCTTAGTGTGCGATTTTGACCGACTCGCACTTTACCGTTTTTTTCAATCAACACAAAAAACACCAACAAACAAAACAAAGAAAAAAAAAGACGACATCTGTACTCATAACATCACTTTTTGTAAACGAAACCATAGCGCGATCTTATTCGACGACAACGCCATCTAGTTAGCAAATAGGAAACATTTTTATATTGTGAAAAATTATAACACATCTAAGTTCTGATTTTACAGGATTTTTTAACATAAAGTAAATGGTTATGTGTGAGTAGAATAATTAATAAGCAAGTCAAATTTGCGTCGTTAGATTACACGTTGTTACAGAATGCGTTGAAGAAATAAAGGTTCACTGCTCGTTCCCTGTAGGTGATAGCGTAATAATATGTAGCCTATATGTTGACCCGACTTCTTAATAATATTTGTCCCAAATTTGAAGTAAATCCATGCAGTACTTTTTGAGTTTATCCCGAACATACATACAAACAGACAAAAAATCTAAAAACTATATTTTTGGTTTCGGTATCGATTGAAGATCACACCCCAAGTATTCTTTTAAAAAAATATTTAATGTACAGTTTTGACTTTCCTACCATTTTATTATATGTATAGATTCATTAGAGATAAGCAGCTATCTATCTATACAAGTATGTATGTATAGCGCCGCGCCTAGCCATCCGCAACAAGTGCATTTACATACACTACGTTAGAATTACAGAAAGCTTTCTGCTAGCTTTCTGGCCTATATCGCCCTCTTAACAGTTACTAACGCATATCAAATTAAGCCTCTTTAAGCCAGAAATCTTATGAAGTTTTCAAATCACACCTATCTCGGGGTTAACTGTGAGAAAAATGGTTAGCTGCCTAAAAAATATTTTCTTTAAAAATGTTAAGCACACACACACAAATTTGTAAATTAAGTTATTATATTCAAACAAACGGTCTTAAAACAAGCAAATTACGTTTATAACAAACGTAATAATCAAATATTTCGACTGGAATAAAACCATTAATATTTAATTACAAAAATATAAAAATAAAAGTAAGTTTAACAACTTTTTTTAAATTTGTGTGTTGCAAGCGTCCAGAGGCTGTGGTGAACGCTTGCCATCAGGCGGACTTTAAGCTTGTTTGCCACCTGAGTGGTATAAAAAAAAACAAATGTTATACGTATCGTAAACTTACTAGGTATGTCGCAGCGCATAGGCCGTGTTGTTTTTAGCGGCGCCTCACAGCGTGCTTCATAGAAACGAATTTCCCACTTATTTTTGAGACTTACAAATGAAGTGAAATTTTGACGACGTGCTCTAGAATTACATATCTAGGTCTGCAGTGTGCCAGTTTTCTATTAAATTATAAAGTATAAATTATAAATAAACAGGATTTTAGTTTTTTATACAAATGATTTCGAATAAGATTAAAAGTTAATAAACGCTTTTTTTAAGATTTTGTGAAACCACAGACATAGATATTCGGCTTCAGATCATGTCTACAAAATTTCACAGTATTTGATCAGTAAATGTCCAGAACAAGGTAGGAACTACGTTTGTGTGAAACACGTTGCGAGACGCCGCGAATCGTATCCTCTTAAAACTATGTCATAACTGTTTAAAACAAAATCATTTATCTGCCGAGTGCAAAAGTAAATTTACATGTTTTATACAAATAAAACGACGAAGACACAAGTCCTACCGCACCACGCGCTTTTGGACACGGACTCACACTTAGAACCGGTTTCCGCGTTGCACCCGCACGTTCCTTCTGTACCTAGTTCTATAAGTACAGCAAATACATGTCATTCTTCTTTTGCGGAACAAAGTAAAAATTATTTCGTTATATTCGGAATTGAAAGATTTTGTCGTGTTTTAATCGCTCAATCAAATTTTATGTCTCTCCGGTTGCTGGAACAGCTAGGGTTGTCACGCCGCCGATGTCTTTTTAATATTTACGGACTTGCCGGAGAAAGTGTGAACAATTATGAAATCGCTTTATGCGTGATAAAACCTATAAATTGCAGTAACCCGACTATCAAATCAGATGCTGTAATATTACCAAAAATAACATCCAATTTACCTACCATAAAAATTCCGAAGGAAGTTGTACATCAGTACAAAAATTTAAATTTAGCAGCAGCATTTTTTTCATTCACCTCCTTGTGTTTACATTTATCAAGGTAATAAAATTTATTTTTCACCTCACCAGCACGAAAAGAATAGTTTTGCTGTCCAAATTTAGTGAGCAAAATCGAATTTTGCTCACTAGTGAGGCAAAGTAATTCACTGTTCGAACATTGACTTTTGGAATAAACCCGATGATGAAAAAAAAAACAATGCAATGACTGGTCAGAAAAAAGATTCGGGACAGATACTTAACCTTGTTCATTTTAATTAAGAATATAACTACATAGCATTTTTTCGTTTTTAAGTGAGTTTTTATAAATTATTAGTATTATTAAAAGTTTATACAGCTAACTTAAAAAATATCATACGTCTTTTTGATAGCAATGGCAGAGGTTGTAGTAGGTAAAATTCCGAACGCAACCTCAATTAAAAACAAAAACAAAGTGAAATGGCAGCAAGCTAGTTTTTTGAACATCAGATTGTTTATTTAATTAATAATTCTGTTTGGTTTGAAAAATGAGCGATATAAGCTACGAAGATATTTCTCTGACACCAGAAGTATTAACACAACAAGTCTTTAATGCCGAACTTAACTTTTTACCAGAAAAGTCACGTGAAAATATTTTTCTCGCTGGTAGAGGTGAAAAGTTGTATGTTGGACGCGTGAGCAAATTTTTCGGTCTCGTGCCTTTAAACCCTCGCTATGCTCAGTAGTCTATATTTAAATTTATTATAATTTTATATTATATATATTATAAATAAATAAATAAATTTAATTCTAGCCTTCTTCGCTAGCTCAGGATTTAAAGTCGGCACTACTCCCAAAAAACGCTTTTACTCACTTGTATAACAAATAACTATTAACCTGATGAGTCCCTGTGACATTAGACAGCAAATTTGGCTACGTTGTTGCTGGACAACTTGAAGTGCCGTGCACTTGAAAATATGACCCTATCGATGAAGCTTCAACGTCTTGATTGATTGAGGACGTAAACAGTTGATGACGTAAGCAGTTGTTGACGTAAACAGTTGATGACGTAAACAGAAGACTATGAACTCATAAATAACTATTTAACAAAATTTTGGAATTATAAATATGCCGCCTATGTAATAAAATGGTAGGAAAGTCAAAACTGTACATTGAATATTTCTTTAAAAGAATACTTGGGGTGTGATCTGCAATCGATACCGGAGCCAAAAATATAGTGTTTAGAATTTTTGTCTGTTTGTCTGTTTATCTGTTTGTCTGTATGTATGTTCCGGATAAACTCAAAAAGTACTGCATGGATTTACTTCAAATTTGGCACGAATATTATTAAGAAGTCGGGTCAACATATAGGCAATCACCTACGGGGAACGAGCAGTGAACCTTTATTTCTTCAACACATTATGTAACAACGTGTAATCTAACGACGCATATTTGACTTGCTTCTTAATTATTAATTATTCTACTCATACATAGCCATTTATTTTATGTTAAAAAATCGTGTAAAGTCATAATTTAGATGTGTAATAATTTTTCACCATATAAAAATGTTTCCTATTTGCTAACTAGATGGCGTTGGCGTCGAATTAGATCGCGCTATGGTTTCGTTCACGCAGACGACGTCCCGGGCAGCAGTTAGTAGTTTTATAAGTGAAGAAAAAAAAAATTAAGGTAGCTTTCCATACATTAAACAGAGGGATGAAACATTTTTCACGCATCCGTTTGTATAGGGTGTCGTTTGACAATGCATTTGAGATTAAAAGTTTTTTATATGAAAATTCTGCAAGTTAAAGGCTCCCAAAGTTAAAAAAATCTGTGGCATGTTATTTTATGTGGACAAATAAGCTACAAACTCTTACTTTTGAACTTCGTATTCTAAAAATCTAAAAAATCTCAAACCTTTAACGAAAATTATTTTGAAGAAGAATGGTTTACTAGTTTTTACGTCATCCGCAATGATACTCATTCTACGGAAGCCTACACGGTTAAAAAGAAATAGTTGAGCCAAGAGAATATCGTTTCATATATGCACCAACGAATATTTGAAATTATATGAAGTTAGCACAAGATCAAATTTCTTTGAACCAGTAAATAAAACTCTATCAGTTTGAAACATTATTTAATTCATTGAAGAAAATAATGCTTCTTTATTTGAAACACTTAGTTTGCTTGGGCGTAGAACTTAGTGTGTTATTGCACGAAAGAAATTTCTAGTTCACACAAGAGAATAGTGCTCTTAACTTGACTACGGCAGCTCTTAAATTAATAACATTATATTTTAGTTTAAAACAAAAAATGTTTCGGTCCAAAAATACATAGTTATTTTTTAAAGAGCCCTACGCCTGTTTCCTGGAGGCTTGGGCCATATAAAGTCAGTCTACCGCTCTGCCTTTCTATGACTTGGCGGAACGTTTGTCGAGCTTAGTAGCTATTCTTGCCTTTAGCTGATTATACAGTGTTATGTTTAATCATAATTGTTATGACTAACGATCCTTCTTAAACATGGAAGAAAGAAAAGTGTGCCGCTAAGCGGTCACCCATCCAAGTACTGACCACGGTCGACGTTGCTTAACTTCGCTTATCGTTTCAGATAGACGAATGCGACTGGGCCACGAACTTTTCAATTCTCAGATAATAATTAACTGTAGGTTTCTTGCATGAACTGTTACTAATTTGACGCACAAAACCTTACAATAAACAATTATTTAAAATTAAAATCCAACACGAAAGCCTATGAAGGACAGTGATGAGGTTCGTTCACTTTTAAAAATGCAGGTATTTACTTATAAGAAAAGAAGATTCATTCAAAGCGATACTAGCTAATTAATTTCAACGAAAATGTTTAATATTTACAAACAGAAATATTACTTGTTTCGACTAAAACAAGAGTTTCAGCTTAAAATATCAGATTTTGAGTCAAGAATCTAACAAATTCTGTTAAAATTATTATTTTCTCTAATTCAAAACAATATTATCTTAACTGAACATTTTACTGGCTTTGATTTAAGATACAATTATTTTAATCGAGATATAGTATTTAATAAGTAACGTCGCAGATTTAAGAAAACCATGATTTTAGCGCGAAATAAATTATATCAAAGCAAAATTATTTCAAACGAAGAAAAATAAAATGTTGCATATAAAAATATATTTATTTCATACAAGAACATTAACTGTCTTAGGGTAATTTATTTATGTTTGGTTGATATAAAACGAACATTTATTTGGTTAAAAAAAAATTTGTTCATACGAAAAGAAGTTTATCAATTTCGATTGATAAAATGAAATTTTTTCAGGTAACTAATATTGCCTTCTGTGAACAAAATATGTCCAAAATAGTTGGATTTCTTGACTGAATGCAAATTATTTTGGTGGAATAGAACTTGGAAACTCTTTTTTTTCCGTGTAACTTCACACGTCACAGACTACGATTTTAAGATTCGGAAATTGCTCGCCGACACAAATACCTACAAACCAGTGATCTGCGAGATCCCCACCGCTAGAGTGACACGTCGTAGACGCTCCTTAATACAAGAACACAAATTGTTGTTTACAGATGATGAGTACCAATGGTTGCACAGCTCTAAGATATCGCAGTCACCGAAACTCTATGGACTGCCGAAAATACATAAAAGAGATGTGCCCCTTCGAACAATTGTAAGGCAAATTAATTCTCCCACTTACGACTTAGCAAAGTAAATAACTAAAGTGTTGCAGCCACTAATAGGTAATTCACCGTCTTACGTAAAAGATTCTCGACATTTTGTTAGCATTATGAATGACATCCAGTTGGAAACTATTTTCTTTACTAAGGTCAGCACTTCCTTCCGATTGATGGAGTAGCTATGGATAGTCCGGTAGCACCAACGTTAGCCAACGTCTGGATGGAACATTTTGAGGAAAAAGCTTTGAGCTCAGGGCCATTTAGCGTTCGACTTTGGAAAAGATATGTTGATGACGTGTTCTGCTTAATTAAAGGAACCAGACAGGAAGTAGAACAATACCTAGATCACCTTAACTCCATTCATAACAAAATACGTGGAAAGTGAACGTTCACTGGCATTCTTAGATGTTAAATTGAATGTAAGGGAAGATGGCTCTCTGGGGCATACTGTATATCGGAAGCCCACACACACGGACAGATACCTGAACGCCTCCTCGCATCATCACCCACGTCACCTACAATCAGTTGTGACGTCTTTGACTAACCGAGCTCATGACCTTTGTGACCCTGAACATTTAGATTAGCTGGCACACGTTCAGGAGGCACTTAAGAAAAACGGGTACAAAACGAGTAGAAGAAGTTCAGGTCGCCGTAACACACGTACGAAGAATCCAGAGGTGAGCAGAGAGCCAGCGTTCATGCCCTTTATCAAAGGAGTAATGGAAAAAATTGGATCACTTTTAAATAAATTCTCCATTAAGACGGTATATGTTCCATACTCCAAAATTGAACAGCAGGTGCGCACGCCAAAGGACGCAATCCTGTACCAAACACCAGGTGGCTACAAAATTGACTGTAGCTGCGGCAGTTCTTACTCAGTCAAAGAACATATTGCTGTTGTAAAGAATTGCCAGACGACAAAATCAGCTATAGCAGAACGTGTAATTAACTCAAATTCCAACCACTGGATTAAGCTCCACCAGCCTAAGGTTTTATCCATCGATCGCCAATATTACCGTAGATTGGTACGCGAAGCGAGTGAAATAAAAAAGCATAAGAACTTCAATCGTGAGGATGGATACAAACTGTCGCCTGCATGGAATCCAGTCATAGGAAAACACAGCTCTCGAGTTTTACCAACGAACGCACCCGAGGACACCGTTAGTGTTGTGTGTAGTGATTTTGACAATTATAAAGACAAGGTGAGGGTAGTTCAACAGGACGCCTCCACTCGAAGCCGACGACGCCGCGCACCGTCAGTCTACCCGTGACCAAGGCTGGTGTAACCCAGCCGAAACGTCGGGAAAAAGGTATTTTGCCAAATGACGCGTTTAATCCCGTTTTATTATTTTTAAATTAGTAATGGAACGCGTAAATTTAAAAAGATATCCATTAAACAAAAAGTTTATACTAATTATTACCTATACTTGGTAATAATAAGTATTGCTCGCTGTATAGATATTGTGAGTACCAGTTTTTTTTCTATAGTTAAGGATTTATTTTTTCTTATTTTTCATAGAATTCAAGCCAATCAATGAATTTATTAGGTATATCGTCATACAGAAGAGAATTTGAACTTATCGGAAACTTTATTATAATGATGAAAGCAATTGTGAAATCAATATAATATTCTATTGATTCTTCTCGAATTTGTTAGAGTTTTTCTGCAAACAAGAGCATTTTTATTAGTTCAACCGTCTGAGCAACACCAGTTGTTTTTTCACATTAAATTACTGAAAATTTCATTTTGCTGTTATGATGCTATTTTATATAGAATAATAATAAAACCCTAAAAAAAATTGAACCTAATTAGAGCATAACGATAGCACTGTTCCCTCCTGTATTGTGACTCGTTTGTTTCTCGCGAAAGTTTTACGTATAGATTTTATTGTAACTAATATCACGCAACTCAAAATATCTTCTTACAGAATAAAAATATTATAATGAGGTAAAATTTGTTAGTTTGTTAGTAGGTTATTGTTGGTAGGTAGTTGAACTCATTCCAAAAATTCTTTCACTAATAGAACGCTACACTATTCCTAAATAAAATGGACCGTATTATATTGATTATACTATATACAATTTGGCAGCGATATGTCAGAGTATATCAGAGTATCGGTACAGAAGGCAATAATACTAATATCCCGATCGAAAATTCCTACTCGAATAGGTTTCTCTGCAGGAGAAACCGCGGGACACACATTTATAAGGATATAAGGTTTACTCTCAATATTAAGGATTCATATTATCGTATAATTTTATTGACTGATATTCTGGTCCACTCGTGTAGGTAAACTTGTACAAAAAATACGTTTTCGTGATAGTAGACATAAAAATTAATAAAACTGATTCAAAAGTGCTGTTTAAAAGTCTATTTGAATGAAAAAGTTTGAGTTTGAATACAAATATTCACCCAATCAAATAACACTACCTTTGTTACAAGCTAGTCCGACTAAACTATATTTACCAAAAACAATCCCGACGTAAGAAGTGTGAAATCAGTGCAACGCGCTGAGCTGGAAAGTGAACTGAGCGACACGTCCTCAGTCTTTGACGTCTCGACATCATACTGACCGGAAAATGTTGTTCGCGAGTTGTTGCCGGCAGAATTAAGCATTTATTTTCCTCGAAAAATTATGTTTCAAAATGAAATAAATAACATTGTCAGATGCTTAAAAATATTGGGCCTAATCTATTGGTATAATTTTAAAAACATTGAGTGATCAAATATCTTAGGATTTGATGTTTTAAAAATCAATATCGTGCCATATTAAAAAAAATTAGTGTCGGACAACCGTCCGGAATCGTGACAACTTGTGCCTTTCACTTTTTATGTCTGTCTCTCTCGCTCTTAGGCGGGCTAACCATGCCGCGTGCCTCTCACTCGCTCTCATTGTGAGCGCATAACGTGAGCGGAGCGTAACGCAGTTTCTTGAAGTGTCACCCGGCAAACCAATTTATAAGACGTTGTCACGTCAAAAAAAAAACTATCGAACGAATTACAACAAATCGGGATTCTGTCTTGGGGTTTTCTTAAATAAGGGTTCAATTTCAATTTGACATAAATAATATTACTTTAGGTATTATATTTTGATAGATACACATGTTCAAAAATGGCTAAAAGTGCTACAACTCCGCCTTAATAAAACTAGTTGCGCAATATCGACGGCACAACGTCATTGTTACTGTCCGTGCTTTAAAAAACACATTATTTAAAACTTAACGTAACTAACTATAACCACCATAAATAAAAATAACTAAACTAACTATGAACACAATAGATAAAACTTAACTAAAATTACTATAAACACATTTGTTAAAAATAACTACGTATATGTGTAACCTATTAATATTATATGTGAAACTTAAACTAACTAAGAACACAAAATATACAAATTTAACCAAACGAACAATTAACACAATAGATAAATAATAACTAAACTTACTATAAACACAAAATGTAAAACTTTACTAAACTTACTATAAACACAATTGATAAAAATAACTACGTATATGTGTAACCTATTAATATTATATGTAAAACTTAAACTAACTTTAAACACAATATACAAAAAATTAACCAAACGAACTATGAACACAATAGATATAAATTACAATAGCAACAGAACCTTTGTTCAAATGTAGCGCCACCTGAAGCGTTGTTACACACAATTACTGTTAATCTTGAAGCCAGGGTTGGTGTGACGTACGCGACATTCGAGTGATGTGCTATCACGAGCTCATGCAGCCTCATCCACGACTCAAGAGATGAGCCGACACGAGGTATAATGGTGACATAAATCAGCTCGTTCGCTCTCTGTTTGTGACGTCACGGTTGAGTGAGCTTGCGTAATTACTAGCCTAAAGGGTCTTATCCGACTACAGAGAGTTAGGTACGATTTTACTAGTGTATGTATGTTAGCATTTCATCTGTTCCCGCGCTTAAGATACTTATCATATTTTGACAAATCAGATGTAGTTAGCTTCGTCTTAGTAGTCAGTGTGTCATCGGCTACATTATGTTAAATCCAAGTTGACGTATAACCCACATAGAGAATATATCGAGTTTGGTTTTAAATAAAAGGTTTTCATCCAAGGATCCTAAAACGAATATTTTTTTGATAAAAGTGTATAATTTAGCAGTCTGTCTGTGTCTCTCTGTGAGCATTTTCATCTGTTCCCGTGTAGCTCCTATACCTACTACTCATTATATTTTGACAAATGAGGTGTCGTTAGCTTTGTTTAAGTGTTCCTCACGTCATAGGATATGTAACGTCATGTTAAATCTAAAGGCGGATATAACTTGCTTTATACTTTATACTCTGGACAATTAAAGATATTTGACAAACAAACTGAATTTGGTATCAAACGAAAGGTTATCATTCAAAGATTCGAAAAATGTATGACTTGTATATTGAAAAATGTATAAAAAAGTGGCTGTCACATTAAGGGCCCTCTTACAGCCCACTAGCGCCGCCATTAGATATCCTCAATATTTTCTTGTCTCAAGGTTATCTCAGAAGGTTTTATATAGTTTAAAAGTGGCTATTTTTAGCAGACATGCCAACTACACCTCACAGATATTATTTAAAAACTATATAAAACCTTCTAAAAATAGCTTTAGACTAGTTTTTATATTTCCAAAATTTGGATGTTAGAAATTCGTTTTCTACGAAGAGAAAATTGAGGATATCTAATGGCGGCGCTAGTTAATGTTCATCTGTTCTAATGTAGTTCCTATGAGTTCAATTCTTACTTATATTATTTTGATAAATTCTATGTTGACAGCTTCGTCTAAGTGGTCTCAGTGCCACAGGCTATGTGACGTTTCGTAAAATCCAATATGGCGCATATAAAAATAGATTTAACAACTCAAAAAACCAAAAAAGTCTGAGTCGCGCACAGAGGTTTTTAAAGATACTTGTATGATTGTATGTATGTATGTATGTATGTATGTATGTATGTATGTATGTAGTCCATCATGATAATCAGGCTTTAAAGAAATTTGGCGGTTGTTTTTAGTGATGAACATAACTTTGTAGTTCTAAAAATGTTTTCCCATATACCAATATACGTTATGGTCAGTTCTCAAACTGCAAACGTAAGTTACGTAAACAAAAAAAATATTTGGCCCCCCCTCTGTATCGACCACTGGTATGGGTTTGTTATACGTTCTTGCACTAAGTTCTCACGACTTTAACATATAAAGCCGTTACTCTCGAACGCTCGCAACTTGCTTATGCTCTTGAATCAGTGCAGAAGAAGTTCTTGCGCATGTTTCCTGACATGTTTCCTGACATGTTTCGACAGCTCGAACTACTTCATAAACATAAACTCTTCGATCTCAAAACTAGACGAACTGAACTTGAAGCAAACTTACTCTATGATCTATCTCATAATACCTAAATATGAGTGCACTTACTTTGTTCCAAGCTTCCTAAGGATACATTGTCGTTCCCTTTTATATAGGCTTGTTCAATCTTATAACGTGATTTTCAATAATATTGACATTTTTGCAACTTGTGCAAGTGTGTTTATAATAAAACATTGAGTAAAGCACGTACGCGATGCACGAAGAATTTTGTAAATTGACCTTTTAGCCTATGTGTTCAGTGGTTAAAAACATTTTTGATAAGGTATGAATTTATAAAATATTATAAATTCATACATCAACATATCTACAAAATATTGCGAGTCGTGAAAAAAAATAATAATATATTTACTATATAAAATATTGCATAGGTAATGGGTATTTAAGTATTAATTTATTTATCATACATTATTTATCTTTCTTAGATTTTAATCATTACGAAGATACTACGAAGAACAATTTAAAAGCGTATAGCGTATCTCAATATACGCTAATGTGTTAAATAAGCATAGCAGTAACGTATTGATTTAACTGTTTTTAAAATTTGAGTATATGTAAAATAAATGTATGAGTGAAGTATTTTTCACACAAAGGTTCAAAATTGATGAGGTGGTCATCGTATCTGTGCGCGCGCAAAGGCATTAAACTATGCGCGCGCAACAGAGACAAATAGTGACCGGTCATTGGACGAAATTCTTCGTGCTTCGCGTCCATGCTTTAGTTAGTTTGTTAAAATATGGTACATGAAGGGTCGTATTTTTTAATTGCGTTGATTCAGAAGCTTAATTTTTATACAACTTAAAAGGACCGTATTCTTAAGTATTTGATATTAATTTCAACGCGTTCCTTTAAATAATAGTCTTGACAGACCGATAGACATACCACTAGACAAACCGATAGGCAGACAGACAGGCCGACAGACATACCACTAGACAAACCGATAGGCAGACAGACAGACCGATAGACATACCACTAGACAAACCGATAGGCAGACAGACAGGCCGACAGACATACCACTAGACAAACCGATAGGCAGACAGACAGACCGATAGACATACCACTAGACAAACCGATAGGCAGACAGACAGGCCGACAGACATACCACTAGACAAACCGATAGGCAGACAGACAGGCCGACAGACATACCACTAGACAAACCGATAGGCAGACAGACAGACCGATAGACATACCACTAGACAAACCGATAGGCAGACAGACAGGCCGACAGACATACCACTAGACAAACCGATAGGCAGACAGACAGACCGATAGACATACCACTAGACAAACCGATAGGCAGACAGACAGGCCGACAGACATACCACTAGACAAACCGATAGGCAGACAGACAGGCCGACAGACATACCACTAGACAAACCGATAGGCAGACAGACAGACCGATAGACATACCACTAGACAAACCGATAGGCAGACAGACAGGCCGACAGACATACCACTAGACAAACCGATAGGCAGACAGACAGACCGATAGACATACCACTAGACAAACCGATAGGCAGACAGACAGGCCGACAGACATACCACTAGACAAACCGATAGGCAGACAGACAGACCGATAGACATACCACTAGACAAACCGATAGGCAGACAGACAGGCCGACAGACATACCGATAGGCAGACAGACAGGCCGACAGACATACCACTAGACAAACCGATAGGCAGACAGACAGGCCGACAGACATACCACTAGACAAACCGATAGGCAGACAGACAGGCCGACAGACAACTAAGTACTCTTATAAGGTTCTTTTTATATTTTAAGGTACGGAACCGTAAAAAAGAAGTTGAAATGAGTCCTTTTGTACCTTTTAAACTTCGAGGACCAGGCTAGACTCTCTTTTGTAGTTGTTGTTAGATTACGCGGTTGTTGCCGAAGTATGAGTGCTCAGCGGTGACGTGTCAGTCAGTCAGTTAGTAGATATTATAATGTACTTTTATATGCCATACACACATACATTGCATTACAGTCTGTAAACCTCTTACAATATAGATATACCAACCCTTTATCAATATTTCACTGTATCGCGTGATTGGGACTGGTTTCGGCTCGACCCTTATAAATTTGTAACGACAATTTCAATTTGTTCAGAACATATTGGTGTCTGCTGAATTCTGAACAAAAAGTTTGAATCCTACTTATATGGTGGTGTTTCTATTACTTTTTATATTGATTTTTGTATATATTGTAATTTTTACAATGAAACTAAATTATTAAACTAGTTAGACTAGTTAGACTATCAACAAAAGCTACACTTTAATGACACGCTATACTACGCAATAGTGATACCTCCCGTGTCAGTGGTTCGAAGCATTCAAGCTCTTAATAGTGATTTATTTTTTAATACCACTAATATGGCAAGCAAGCTTACGGTCCACCTGATGGTGGTTATCGTATCTGTGGTTCGGAGCATTATGCTCTTAATAATGCTAAACAACAAAGCTATTATTCAGAACATTAAACGGGTCTTGTTTGGCTTTTAATAAAAATTATTATTTATAGGAATAATATATATATTGTTTTACTGTGAAATGATCACTTTGTTAAAACGTACCCATAGGTGGATTCTTAGTAAGTTTCCTATCGTCAATTGTTAAAGTAAGTAAGTAAGTAGGAGGTAACTAACCGCTGTGATGCGGCGGTAAGGGATTAATTTCATATACCTATTGTATAACAAAGTAAACCAATGACTTGTAAGCAAAGTGCTTGTAATTAAAGACATCTTTGAAGCACAAAGTGGGAACGAGACCTTCTTGCGTCAGAACGTTCTAATACTTAACAAACATATTGAGGTAAACCAGTATTCCCTAAATTATAAGTAATAATTAAGTTTTAAGTTGTTGTTAGCATCAATAATACTGTATTATTACTTTTCATATGTAATGACATCTACAAATACGTATTTCTGTAGCGTATGTTTGTATGACCTTTGGCTGTTAAATTTGCGTATGGCATCTAAATATATTTACATATGGCCATTGTACCAGAAGCTTGACTGAGATGACGCAGCCGCAAATAGGGATAATTTTACGTGAAAACCGTAAGAGCCTCCACAAAGGTAAGTAATTACTTTGTAGGTGGATCGAGTACACCAGAGTGTGGCCCAGACCCGCTCCCGTCACTCCCGGCACTCCCGGCAACACAAGAGTACAAAAATAAATATGACATTAATACCTTCCTTAGCACTCTTTCTTTAAAAAGTTAAGTGTTAATATCAGTAAGAGTGTGATAAACAATTTAGTGGCAATTCGATTCTTTGCCTTCAGTTTTCATAAGCGATGTTATTTTCAGTACTAGATACTGAAAAACTTTTTAAAAACTTTTTCAATAATCCAAATATCAAGCGTAAAGATCTGAATTTCCAGAGAATGTTTGCATTTTTATTAACATAGAGGTCGCGGTCAGAAAATGTTTAACAGTTTTGAAATTAGATTCTATATCACACTTTTTTCACTAAGACTAAAATGCCATATCAAGTTACTTATTACCTTTCAAAAGCTATTATGCAAAATGACGCATCGAGAAAAACAACAAGAATTATTGATCACTCTTTGATAATGGAACTAATATCTTTATTTGTTGAAATGACATTTATCAAAAAATATTGTTTGAACGTCGTTTTGACAAGAGTAAAATTTTACAAAAGATTTTTTCATAACGAAATAAAATGGCAAGTTTAACCCTGGAGCCAAGGGCTGAAATAATATTTCTCTTCGAAGATGGATATAGTATTAGTGCTATATCACGAGAACTCAATATATCGCGATTCACTGTGAGGTTTTGAATTAGGCGTCACGGCGAAGAAGGGCAAATAACAGATCATAGAAATAATTCAGGACGACGACCGATACTAACCGCCGCGCAAATAACAAAAATCATTCGTCGTTACGAAGAGAATGGTTTCACACCAACTAGTTATTTTGCTGCTTTATATGGTGTGAGTGCTCGGACGATCCGACGAGCTTTGCACAATGTTGGACTACACTACAGACACCATGCTATTAAAGTGGAGCTGAAACCTCACCACAAAACAGCCCGGCTTAACTTTGCGCGACGACATCTCGATTTTGATTGATCGAATACTATATTTACCGATGAAAAAACTTTTAAATCAAGCCAAATCGGAAGATTAACTATATGGCGCTACAATCGAACTCGGTATGATGAAGGTCATATTGTGCCTCAAAACGAGTCAGGTCGCATTACTGTAAACTTATGGGGGTGGATGAGCCTTGACGGCGTCGGAGAACTGGCGTCGTTAGAGAATAGTGCTACGGCCATTAATTATGTGTCGCTTTTGGAAGAAGTGATGCTGCCTACTGTGCGCGTAGTGTATCCTGCATCGGAATTGCACGGATAATGCACGGATACACACAGCCCGTGCTACTATGGCGTGGTTCAACCTGCACCGTGACATTCGTCCCATTCAATGGCCCGCTCGGTCTGCTGATTTAAACCCTATTGAAAATTTATGGGGGCTTATGGTTCAACGCTGGGACTGTCAAAATGAAAGAAACCCTCAAGCTCTAAGATCACACTGTGCTCAAGTATGGGATGATATCAGAGGTACTGATCTATGCACACGTCTTGTTGCATCTATGCGAGATAGACTACGTGCCGTCAAAGCTGCAGAGGGAGGTATTACTAGATATTAAATAAAGATTTTCGAAGTGTCTATTTTATTATTTCTTCATATTCTTATTTAAAAAACTAAAATATTAGTTTTTTCAAAGAAGGTTTTCTATATATTAAAACTTGATAGTAGTCAGTCCATCTCCTAGAGCAGAGATAGCGAACCCATGGCAATTCGGGCACGCCAATCATTTATGAAATTTCTATTTTCACCTACGTATGCTTGCAAGTCATTTTTTGCTCTAATCATATAATATAATCAAACTCTAGTTTAGCTTCCATACTGCTTAGTAACAAAGTACGAGCCTGCCCTAATGTGAGATTTTTAGCACCTTAATTTGCAACAGCAGAAATCACACTAATTTTTTTTTTAAATTTAAATATAAATATTAATCATTTCGATTGTTGTGTTCGATTTCGAGCTGCAAGTATCTAAATAGCTTTAAGTTAACAGCAATTCGTTTAATTTTTCTCCATTATTATTAAGTAACCCAGATTTTTTTACGGCGCGTCATAGGTATAGTATTGTTTTTTTCATAGAAAATGGCACATTCATTAATAAAGGTTCGCCATCCCTGTCCTAGAGCGATTGATTGTCATATTATAAAAAAGATAATCTATGGTATAAATAAATAAATAAATAAGTCACAAGTTCTAAATGTCTATTTCATAATAATTTGATTTATTATGAAATAGACATGTAGAACTTGTGACTTATTCATTTATTTATTTATTTATTTCCAATTTATAGCATGACAGCGTACAATTATACCAAAGCGTTACAAATGTTAAATTAAAATTAGTACTTACTTAAAAATCATCACTTAAAAATAAATATAATATTATTATTTTCATAATTAAATAATTAATTAAAATAATAAAAAATCTAATAATAATACATGTATTCATTTTAATCATAATCTTAGTTTATATTTACGCTAGTTTCTCTAGCATCCATCTCGTATATTCTCTTGCACTCACTCATCAGGCTTGCTATTCCACCCGCAAATAGATCACACTGTGGTGCTGTGGCGAGCACCGAGCCGAGAAGGGCGCGCGCGCGCTCCGCCGGGCTCTGCCTGCGGTGCACCGTACGCCCCAATGCAAGACCTACCACGCAGTGGGTTCTCTCGCGTAGTCTACCTGTTGTATGAGCATTGGGCACAACAAGTCTTGGAAACGCTTCGACGAGTGCCGGACAGTCTATTTTGTTTCTCATGATACCAAGAGCAAATTTCGTCAGTGCTAGAGACCTCCTAAGCTCTAAGGAATCGTAACCTAATTGACCCTGTATGAAAAGAGTAGGATACAGGTAGGGGTAATAATTATAAACCTTTTTGTACAGGTGTCGTAAAAACCTCTTTTGTATTTTTCCAGCATGAGAATATATTTGTCCTCATGCGGGCTCCATACTACTGCACTCGTCTCTAGTACGCTACGCACAAGGGCTCCATAGAGTGCTCGAGTTGCAGCTGTTGAGAGCGAGGCGGCATTCCTCAGAACGAAACCCAGCCGATGGTGTGCGGAGTCCGTGGTCTCGTAGCGTCAGCGCCGGATCGAACCACACGCCTAGGTCACGCACACGCTGCACGCGCGACACAGGCGCGCAGCCCACAGCATACTGGTGCTGTCGCGGGCTGTGCCCACGCGTGAACGTCATCGTCTCGCATTTACTAGGATTGAAGCCAAGTCGATTTGCCACACTCCACTCGTACACTGCATCCATATCACGTTGAAGGAGTTCGTGGTCTATTTGTGTTCTACATGCTTTCTGAAGTTTGACGTCATCAGCGAAGATTAGCACGGTTGACTCATGAACAACTTTTGGTAGGTCATTAATCAGGAGCACGAACAGAAAGGGTCCTAGGTTTGAACCCTGAATTATACCAGACGGCGTAAGGTAATGGTCGGATACGTGCGTCCCATATTTTACAAATTGCTTTCGGTTAGGTAGGTAGTTGGCAAATAATTGTAAGAGTCTGAAGTAAAGCCCATCGCCCCCAACTTAAGAAGAAGCGTGTCATTATCTACTCTGTCAAACGCTTTTTGGAAATCGAGATAGATAACGTCTACCTGATTTCCCCTATCCATCTCTAGAGAAACCTTATCTATTAACGTGACTAAAATTGTAGCTACAGAACGTCGCGGCAAGAAGGCGTGCTGCGCGCTCGTTATATAAGGTAGGCACTGCGGCATTAATCGACCATGGAGGGCGGTCTCGAATACCTTAGCTAATGCACATAATATTGCCTTTGGGCGGTAATTTTCGACCTCAGATTTAGTACCCGATTTAGGTATCGGTGTCACCCTAGATATTTTCCATAGTGCTGGGTAGTAGCCGGTCTCCAGAATAAGATTAAAAATATAAGTAATTGGCGCAATCAATTCCTCCAAACAGCCCTTGATGATGTATGCTGGGATATTATCTAGTCCGGGTGACGTTCCTGGTTTCAACCTTTTGAAGGCTGCGCGTACGTCATCTGGGCACGCGGCGGCAATCAGCGGGCGGCGCGCGCGTGGCGGCTGCGGGGTCCAACGCAGGCGGCCGCGGCAGGAACACGGAGCTAAAGTGCCCGGCGAAGGCGGCCGCCGCCCCGTGCACTCCACGTCCCCACGCGTCACCTTAGTCTCTAGTCCCCCTGTCCTTCGGAGACTGTTTACGTACTGCCAAAATTCTTTAGGATTTGCACTTAAATTTCTCGAAATCATTCTCGTGTACGTTGAATGGGCAATTTTAACGTCGGCCTTAATTTTGTTACGCAATAGTTTAAATTGTTCGTGATATTTGTTATCGCCAGTACTTTTCCACATACGGTGGACATAAGCTTTGTGTTGAATATCGCGAATGATACTGGAGTTGTAATAAACCGTATAAATACAACTACTCCCCGACCGATTTCTTATTTTTTTGGGTAAACAATAGTCAAATATATTATAAATTGCTTGATAAAAATAATTAATTGCATTATCAACGTTCTTAAAATTATATATTAGTTTCCAATCCAATTGTTTAATTTTGTTATATAATGTATTATAATCTCCTTTAGGAAAATTCCAGTCACACTCAGAGAGGATATTGGAAGGGTCAATTCTTATCACCGGTTTAGAGAAGCTGTACCCAATGCTCACGACCAGCGGTGGATGGTGACCGTCGACTTTGACCAGGCACTCGTCCGGCTTGGCGGGCCTCACGCTAACCGCGTCACCCAGCTCCGCACTCGTCAGCACCACATCTAACATTCTCTCAATCATGTTACTTACACAATTATGCTGCATCAGGTCACACAGGGAACTAAAACATTTATAATAATTGTTGACATTTTTACTGGCACTAAATAGGTTTAGGTCTCCGAACACTAATGTTTTTGAGGTGGGATGTACAGAACATACGTATTCCACACAATTGAACCAGTCCATATAGACTCGAGTTTGGTGGTATGTAGAATACGCAGACGTATACAGTTTGTCCATGATAGGAGAATTTCGCCCACAGGTCTTCACCGTCCTTTGTCTCGTAGCGCGTAGCGTTATATAGTTAAGTGTGTGCATGCAATTGTGACCCTTAAGGTGGTAAACATTTTCTAACCGCGACTATACATTGTTTTTTTTTATTTTGTTGGGTTTTTAAGGTTCCGTACCTCAAAAGGAAAAAACGGAACCCTTATAGGATCACTTTGTTGTCCGTTTGTCAAGACCCTTTATCTCAGAAACACGTCGAGGTATCAAGCTAAAATTTATATCAAATACTCAGGTCTACTGCCCCTTGGAGCTGTGAAAAAATAAAACTTCTAAACCAATCAAAAGATACAGCGGTATATGCCGCAAATTTTCGATACTCGCAAGGGAATCAAAACCTACAGGGTACTTCCCGTGAACTCAGAATCTTGAAATTTGGTACCAACCAACCAACTTAAACCAACTTTCATGACAATCAAATACAAAACACGCTTTAAAAATTTGCACAAGTGTTGAAACAATGGTCACTTCCAGATTTTTTATTGAATTAAATACAATAAATGAAAATCATTCAGTAAGATGATGCACTAGACAAAAGCAAGTTTTATAACATATATTTTTTTCAATGCTTTAGATGCTATAGTTCAGCCACAAAATTTGCACAACAACGGCGTATTTTCGCGGTCTAGCCTATACCCTAGCCTTAAAGTAAATGTTAATTTACGATTCAAATTGATAAGTAATAAACAGGGTTGTAATAAGGAAGTGTGATTTAAAGAATCCATACTATTATTACAAACCAATGCGTGTTTGTGCGTGCGTGCGTTAAAAAAGTGTGTTTGTACGGTTGTTGGTTTGCCCTAACATAACTCAAAATGGGAGCTAGGAATCGACGAGATTCAAAAAGATAGTTTATTGGCTACTTTTTATCCCGATTGAGAGTTCGCAGATGATCATTTTTGTCTCATTATTTACGCAGTTTTCGTACTGGAGCACCCAAAAAGCAAGATTATTGGCACATATATAGCTGAAAAGATAAAGATAGATAATGTTGAAACTTACGGCAAAGGTAGACTTTATAAATTGTTCGCGAGGAAAGGTACACAGCGCGCTACGCAAGTTGTTCGCGAGGAAAGGTGCACAGCGCGCTACGCAAGTTGTTCGCGAGGAAAGGTGCACAGCGCGCTACGCAAGTTGTTCGCGAGGAAAGGTGCACAGCGCGCTACGCAAGTTGTTCGCGAGGAAAGGTGCACAGCGCGCTACGCAAGTTGTTCGCGAGGAAAGGTGCACAGCGCGCTACGCAAGTTGTTCGCGTCTCGACGAACGGAGGATGAGTGAGTGAGAAGCCTTTTTTTTCTGACTGATCATGCAGTTGGCTGATGCAGCCATTACTGCTCCACAACGCTTTTGGGGCGAGTCTCTGAAGGAGTCTTAAGAATATATTTGGCCTTGTTTTGCCAAGGAATGGCACGGCCGAAGAGTGAGAGAGATGATGGTCTCGGAGAGAGGCCAGTGGTAAAAAGAACGGTAGAGCTTTTGTCGGGATTCACTTCGATTCTCCATTTCCGAAACCATTCGCCTAGGGCGCTAGTCACTTAGTGATTCGACTCACTTGCCTATCGGTGGTGTAAAAAGCGGTATCGTCTGCGAAGAGGGCTAGTTGGGTACCTATCGTGTTAGGGATGTAGTTTGTGTACAGAAGGTACAAGATAGGGGCGAGCACGGACTCTTGCGGGACTCCTGCTTGTATAGAACGAGGGGAAGAGAGGGTGCCCTTCGACAAATAGTCTCGTTTGATGAGTACGAGGCGGTCTGGCAACTAATATTAGTTGTACAGTTTATAAATTAAACCGTTGTGCCAGACTTTGTCGAAGGCTTTCGCTACATCGAAGAAGGCAGCGCCCGTGTGGCGGGGCTTACCTAATACTGGTTGGAAGCCAGTGAGAATGTGTTCCGTTATACGGGGGAATTGATGGACGCACGAGTGTTTGGCGCGGAAGCCGAACTGTTCGTCGATTAAGGTGCCTCTGGAGACTATAGCGTTCCGAAGGCGAGCGAGGAGGAGACGTTGGTAAAGTTTACCAAGGGCCTTTATTAATCTTTCAGGGCGGTAGGAGGACGGCTCGGTACGAGCTTTCCCTTGCTTATGGATGGCTATTACAATTGCATCTTTCCATTGAGAAGGAAAGGTGCACTTTTCGATAGCAGCTTTGACGATGGCCACTAGAAGGCAGAGAAGGAAGAGAGTGAGGCGCTTTAGGGTATCGTTAGAGATACCGTCCGCGCCGGGGGATTTGCGGGGGCGTAGGTCTTTGATGACCTGTTTGACTTTGCCAACTGTGACGGGGGGCAGAGGAACTATAGGATAAGGGCACTATCATCATCACTGGTATTAGGACGTTTTTGCCAGGTCTTCTGCTTTATGGCCGCAATCCATACTAATATTATAAATGCGAAAGTAACTCTGTCTGTCTGTCTGTTACCTCTTCACGCTTAAACTGCTGTACTGATTAAGCTAAAATTTAGCATGGACATAGTTTGAGTCCCGAGAAAGGACATAAGCTAATTGAAAACGTCAAAAGTGAGTCAATTTTTAACTTCTCTTGAGAAGTTATTGGAATAGGTCCGAAAATCGAAATCGAAAATTTTGCGTTTTCTTTACGTTTCAAGACGGAGAATCATTTTTAGAGTGATGTCTGTGTGTGTGTGTGTGTGTGTGTGTACGTATATATGTATGTATGTAGACATATTTTGTCTTTCGATTCCTCAATAACTACTGGACCGAATCGCTCTGATGACATATCAATCGATACGCCACGTCATGACTTAGATCTGAAAGGAGTCTGAAATAAATCGGTCCAGCGGTTCGTTTTTTATCCGTAAAAAACTGACTTTTTTATGCACACAACATAAATTTCATGTATCGAGGGGTAGTAAAGGGTTTTCGAGGGTGCTGATTTCGATTTTTTTATCAGATTTTTAAAATTCAAAATGGCGGATCCAATATGACGTAATTTTTTTTTGTAAAAGAATTTTTCTCAAGAGAAGTTGCATGTACGGTACTTGCTGCCGAACCATTTTTTTTGTTTATAATTCCTCAATTATAGAAAAAAATACCGTTGAAATCCTACACCGATAATCGAATTTAGGACGGGTGGAACCTCAGGCGAATTTGGCATGGAGATAGTTTGAGTCTGTTAGAAGGACATAGGCTACTTGAAAAGGTCAAGCGTGAGTTGTGTTTTAGGGTTCCGCTAATTACCCTTTAATTAGCGGAACCCTATTACTTAGACTCCTCTGTCCGTCCGTCTGTCCGTCCGTCCATCCGTCCGTCTGTCACCAGGCTGTACCTCATGAACCGTGATAGTTAGACATTTAAAATTTTGACGGAAGATGTATTTCTGTTGCTGCTAAAACAAATATTTAATTTATAAAATAAATATTTAAGGGGGGTCCCATACAACAAACGGGTCTTTTTTGCCGTTTTAACTCGTGATTAGGCTGCGTGAAAAAAATGCGTGAGCTAAATGCTCATAGCGCGCCTTCTCACGGGTTAATAGATAACGGTACGGAACCCTTCGTGCGCACTTGGCCGATTTTTTTTCTATAATTAAGAAGTGATCGTTGAAATCCTGATACCAATAACCAAAATAGGGCGGGTAGAACCGCGGGCAAAAGTTCGACAGGACATCGGTTTTCTGAGACTATAAAAGATGCACATTCTGTTGCTAATTATAGCTACGTAACAGAGTACTTTCTGAGTATGTGTATTGAAAAGATATGTACCTTACCAGGCTAAGCCAGGTTAGAGCACACGCGTGCGAGTAAGGTAACGGGTAACGACCGTAACTCAACTACATATTTCTAAGTTGACGTTTGTTTGTTTGACAATTTGGTTGATAAGTGCATAAGTAAGACCACAACAAAATAGTTTTAGTTTAGTTTAGTTAGTGAGTAATATCGTTTCAAGACTTTGAGGAATATTCCCGAAGTTTTTGATAAAGCAGCCAGGCTTTTGAGTTTGTGTGCAGGTCCCGCCACTGGGACTAGGCCCTTAGGCTGTCTGGGCTCCTCGGCCGGGGCCTTGTAGGCCTAGGGGAAAATCCGGCTCTGTGCCGACGCTGACTGTTGAATCTAATGCGGAAGGGCTGATCCTCATGGGCTACTTGATAAATTAACGCAAGAGAGTACCAACACTCACTAAAGCTAATCTGCTTGGTATATAGGTATATCTGGTACGGTACACATAGGCATGGCACACTAAAGACATAGAGAGAAGTAGATATAACTTAAAGCACTTTCGTTCGCTATAAAATTTTACGCACGCACTCTTGTGTGTATACGTGCGATAGAAGGGGAAGGGTACACACACACACACACACACACACACACACAAACGCTCACACTCACGCAAACATAAACATACATACAGGTATATGCAAGTACGTGAAGGACTAATTTAAATCAAAACCTCTAAGATATATTTGTTAATTATAATTTTTCTTAAGTAACATTATAAACAACCTTTCGACCCGCGGCTTCACTCGTATAGACTATAAGATTTGCATGGTTCTTTATTCAACATTCTATAAAATTAACACCATTTCACCTCCTTAGAGTAAAAAATTCTAAAGCGCCAACAAAACGTACAATACTGTGTGTACGTTTAATACATTACTGCCGCGGCCCGCTAACGCAGCATAACCGGGCGATCGTTAGTATGCGGGACGAGGCATATCCTATCTTAGCATATGCTTACGTTGTAATAGGTAAACTGTATGAAAAATTTAAGCCCAATCTGCCCAGTGGTTTGAATTTTTTCATACAAATTTTCAACCTCTATTTTACCCCATGAGGGATGATTTCCAAAAACGGTGAAACACTTAATTCTTAATTTTTAATCGAAAGGCAATGTATTAATTTTCATCCATTTTAAATTCAAAACGACGTATTTTCAAAAAAACGTACAATTCTCATTTCACCCCTTTAGGGGTGAAATTTCGAATAACCCCTTTCTTGGTGCTCGCCTACGTAACAACAAAAATCTTTGTGTCAAATTTCAAGTCTCCAGGACCAGTAGTTTGGGCTGTGCCTTGATATGTCAGTCAGTTTCTACTTTTATATATTTATATATATTCTGTCGCTGGAAATTTAGGTAATTAATGTTAAATTGATATCATAATAAATTTGCATATCGTCGGAAAAAAAATACATAAAAACATGACGTGTTAAAATTATGACGTGTTTTTGCTAAAATCACTGCTAGGTACTGGTATCGAAATTTAATTTTCACCACGAAACAATCTGTTAGATTAGGTATAATTAGGTGCACCTTTTTATCATTTTGAGTTCTTGTTCCATTAGTCATAGTAAAACCGAATTTAACCAAAAACTAATATTTTTTACAAATTGATAATTAGTTATTAGAGGTAGTAAAATAATGTTTTGATTGATATAAATTTCCTATAATCTTTGCACAAAGCTGTGCTCGGTAATTAGTTGTCATTAAGCTAATTGTATACTCCCGGGATCGCCTCTCGTCTCTCGTCTCCGGCTCGCTAATGGTCGCGCCTTTGTGAGCGCGGGCGGTGTCATTCAATTGTTCGCGCTCTAATCTGTTGCATAATGGCTTCTTTATGACCGCGTTTAGATTCATCTTTCACAAATAATATTATAATGACAAACTAATCTTCTATCAAACAGACCACAGGCTGAGACACTTTGAAAGAGCATGACACACTCAAGCAACGCCAATAAAACTTCGATTGTACTATATTCACTTATATGTAGATATACTGTAATATGATTATACCATACAGTGCTCTCAAATAGACAAACAATAATGCAGAAAATAATTATGCTCCTTATACTGAACAACAAATAGTTTGGTAGCATGTACCGCACGAGCAACTTCCCTTAAGTATATTTTTGGTTTCTTTAAAAAAACAGTTTTTAGCGATAAAAAACAAAGCGCTTTGCCGATTTTGCCCAAACACGTTTTAGATCTAAGTCATGACGTGGCGTATCGATTAATATGGCCACGAGACAAATTGGTCAATTGGTTCTTGAGGTATCGAGAGACAAAAAACCTCACACACACACATACACACAGACATCACTCTAAAAATGATGACAAATGATTTTCCTGGTCTCAAAACGTAAAGAGAACGCAAATTAAGCGATTTCGATTTTCGGATCTTTTAATAACTTATGTCAAGAGAAGTTAACACAGAGAACAATCTGTCCACAAACAAAGGCCTATCAAAATTGGAGCTTAAAATAATAATTTCCCCCATTTTTTTCACTAAACAATTAAAAACATTACATTTTGGTATCAGATAAAAAGAGGATTTATATTGATTAGTGTTGAGCACTAGATATGGAAACACTAGATATGGAAACACTAGATATGGAAACACTAGATATGGAAACACTAGATATGGAAACACTAGATATGGAAACACTAGATATGGAAACACTAGATATGGAAACACTAGATATGGAAACACTAGATATGGAAACACTAGATATGGAAACACTAGATATGGAAACAAAGTTTAAAACAAATAAAAGTATTTTTATAATCGACAAAATTCATTCAAAATTATCAATGAAAACTTTTTACTTCACATCCGCGTATATAACTATATATTATATTTTTATTTTTACAGAAGTCACATGGTTCAACAAAATAACAATCTAATGAAAAAGACCTTTAGGCCTTAAACATAAATATTTCAAACCGTACAATGTTACTTAGTGTTACTTTTCTAGTATCGATTTATAGAGTTGTTATCTACTGTTAGTTTAGCTACGATGTATTATTTGGTTTTATTATTGACGTTGTATTATGGATACAATGACGTGTAAAAAGTGTACGTTAGCTCCGACGTTGTATTGTAGCTAATGGCTGCGCCACACTCGCTCGGAAAGGATAAAGACGTCTGCGGGACAACTTGAGCGCGAAATAAGATTGGATTATCTGATATTAGCGGCATTGTGTGGGACTGCGTGTTTGTATTGTGTTGTGTTGTGGCCTGTGGGCCTTCAGCCTTACGTTTCAATACAGATTATGACGTATATTTGTTGAAAGACAAGGGATTATACATCATTTACGAAGATGTACTTTGTAATGATTTCCGTAGGAACTATGAATACTTTGAGTCTGACTGACGTCATACATAACTAATATGCCTCGGCCAAAAGTATTAGGCACCCCATGAAAATGCACAATTCATGTTTTGCTAATCAACAATGAGTAAACGCTTAGTAAGCGGCATATTGTTAAGGTCATAAAACACCTGGTAACCGAAAACAATGGATTTGGTTTTCTTACGGTCTAATCAGTCAATTTTTGGGACTCTAACAATTAAAAAATATTTTATTTCTCCTGAAACGATTATATTGCGGGCCTAATTTATTCAAAACTGGCGAAAATAAGTGAAATTAGTTAAGACAATAGAGTTAAATTTTAGGTTGACTAATTCTTTCGGCCAAGGTATGTTACTAACTGACAAGGTTAATAGCTAATCTGTTACTGACTGACATGATATATAGCTAACCTGTTAGCTAAAAAGTATTTTTTAATGTTATTGGACTTGTTACACAGTACCAGACTAAGCAAAGCTTGTACTTTGGTTGCTGCTAGAAAATTATCATCATAGTATGAACCTACAAACGTCCACCTATAAGATTCCTCTTTTCGTAACCTTCGCAAGGTCATTTCACGCTAGGTTTTCTGCTCGAGAATTCCCGAGGCGAGAATTCTCGAGAAATTTGTTTTTAGTCGAGACGGGAAAAAAAATTCAGTGCGCTAGGTAACTAAAAAGAGACATGCATACAACACGTGACGAATTCAGAGTTTCGTCACGCTGTCACCCCGCTTTAGACAAAACCACTCACATAACTAGAAATTTAATAAAAGAGAATTTTAGTTATTTGAGTCTTCTGGGCAACGAACGCTTACTCTTGAACAAATTTACAAAGCTGTAATGACTACTAAGCCAACATTGAAGGAGAATGAGCGAGTTTTGGAATTTATTTTTAATCTACCTTCTGCTTGTAATTGTAAAAAGAAAAATGACAAGTGAGAAATAATTGTATGTTGTAGAAACAAATAATCTAGATACTTAAATTTCTTTGTTATTAAATGAAAGACGAACGGAATTCAAACAAGTCATACATTACTGTCCTCGAACATTTTCTTTATCTCTGTTATAATTGAGCTAACTGCATACTTTAAGTGACCGAATCGTCGGCGACGATCGTCTCTGAGATATACGTAATGATTTGTGAGCAACAAAGCTCTTGTTGTGTCTTGTCTTCAAACTTATTTTCAACTTGGATTTCAATAATTATTTTTGATTTAGGAATTTCCCCTTCAATTTGTGTATTTGTGTATTTCTATTGAAGATAGTAACTATCTGTGTACTTATGGAAATCAAAGGTTTTGTTTAACAAAGGATCAATTCACCAGTACCGCTGCGCTGCACCAACACGCATAGATTTTTCGTATTACTTAATAAGGCGGGCTTGATGCTTACAGTACTTTCTGTCAGCCAACCATAAGGCTAAATAAAAATAATATTGGCGTGGTAACAGTTATTTATTTAATTATATATGTAATTAATTGTAAACTAACAGGCCGGAGCCCAAACATTTATAAATATGATTATATAAATACACTTATACACTACTAGATATTTATAATCGAATGAATATAACATTATGTCTGTGGATTATAAATTAAAAATTATTACAATTACAAAAGATCATAAATTAAATTAAATACAATAAATTAAATTAAAATTAAATTAAATTCAATATACAATAGTATTGAAGACAGGTAGTATTGAAAAAAATAAGCTAATATATGATTATTACAAATTATAATTATGGATGAATGTCACATTGAGTATGTCCTTAAATAAAAAATAGAGTAAGAGATTGACAAAAGTTCAATATTTTTTTAAATAGGTTGAATTATATTGAAATTATAGTAAAATTGAAAAAGGTATTTACAAAGATGGTCCTACTTACGTGTTGAGCAACAATGAAATCGTTTTATATTAGTCCTTAAATAAATAAAGGATTCCCTTTTTGTAGGCAAGTAAGAGGCTTCAGATACCCCAAGAATAATAGCGAATGGTCGGCGCTGGCGTAACGGAAGTGATTTAGCCATGTAGCGATGACGTATTAGCCTCATATCGCTTCGTTCGAAGATTGGGAAATTAATAACTCGCCCTTATCTCATTCTCCGGAACCTGGTGCGGAGCTGAGATATACAAGTAGAAGTTGTGTAATCCGGACTTAACGTGTGTGTTAAGGTAAAGGGGAGGTACGGGCAATGTTCTCAATACTTTGACCTCTCCAGTGGGCTACGGCGCAGTATGATTTTTAGGGTTCCGTACCCAAAGGGTAATTAACGGGACCCTATTACTAAGACTCCGCTGTCCGTCCGTTCGTCTGTCACCAGGCTGTATCTCATGAACCGTGATAGTTAGACAGTTGAAATTTTCACAGATGATGTATTTATGTTGACGCTTTAACAAAAAATACTAAAAAACAGACATAAAGGTGGCTCCCATACAACAAACGTGATTTTTTTGTTAGTTTTTGCTCGATATTGATAACGGCAACAGTCTACCTTTTGTTAATAGTACGGAACCCTTCGTGCGCGAGTCCGACTCGCACTTGACCGATTTTTTTACTACAGCTGTAAGCGTTGTTGAAAAAAATGTATTCTGAGAATTTCATCGAGAAATATTACTTGCGTGCACTAATCTCTGAATTTAGAGCAGTAGTAATCTAACGATATATACTCACATTTATGTTTCCAGCAGTTATTATTTAGTGTTATTCTGCTATAAACTTAACTCAACATGTATCTAATTAATACAACCATAATAAAATCGACGAAGTGAGAGACCAAATTGAAAATCTTCAAATAATTGCTGAGCACAATAAACACAAAAATAAAAGAAACATTAAAAGTTTCATAGTTTTGCTGTTACAAAATTTATCTCAATGGTTTTTTTCCTAGTGTGAGTGAACCACTTATCTTGTTTTGATCACTTTAATATGCTGGTGCGAAACTAATCACGAAATAAACAACACCAAAGCAAAGTAAACAGCGTTCACTCATTCACACATCTCCACTGTTAGCAGATTGGTCACCTTGAATAAAGGCGATATCGGCCATAGTATTTCATACTTGCCATTTGGTTACGGAACCCTAAAAAGACCCTGGTACACACTATAGCCTAACGAGAAGCAGATAAGAAATGTTTGTTTAATATATGAAAATGAGATACCAAAATATTATTGTGATCAAGATAAGTTGTACAGTAAACCTGTAAGTTTTATAGTCAAAGGTAATAAAGAACAATAAAATGAGATACCAAAATATTATAGTGATCAAGATAAGTTGTACAGTAAACCTGTAAGTTTTAAAGTCAAAGGTAATAAAGAACAATAAAATGAGATACCAAAATATTATAGTGATCAAGATAAGTTGTACAGTAAACCTGTAAGTTTTATAGTCAAAGGTAATAAAGAACAATAAAAAAGTTCACATTTAAATGATTTTGATGAAAAGTGCAATAAAACTAAAGTAGAATAACACACTTATAATGAAAATTATTAGATTTATTTTCTTCAAATATGTAAATATGCTTATTTTTCTAAAGACATGAGAAGATGCTAGTTTCAGAATCAGTCCCAATCTAGCACTATCCTACAGCCGATACGCTTTTCTCCGTTATTTAAAAAGGAAAACAGTTTTATTTTTTTTATCTTTAAATGATTCGTAATCCGAGAGCAGCATCTTTGTTTTCGAGATCGGATTTTCAATTAGTAATTTGAGTCTCAAAGTACCTTCTACAATTACAAATGGTTTCACGTTTCTGACGATTTTTTGATTTGATTTAAACAATGGTAGTCCCTTGCAATTGAAACTAAAACTGTACTTGAACAATAAAAGCAGGGCATAGCAAGTACTCGTCCGAATCAGCAGCCGGAATTGGGGAAGTATCTACACCTTACAGAAAAACCACGCCCACAATAACACTAACATTGAGTAGTGCTGTGTTCCTGGCGGTGAGTAAGGTTGCCAGAGCTCTCTTTGAGGATTCGCTGCGCTGACAGCGGAGGACCGGCGGTGCTTATCGCTGTCATTGCTCGGCGTAGACGCGGCGTGCTGGTTCGGCGGTCAGGGAGACCTGATGAAACGGCTGACCGCTGGCCGCCCGCAGGTTGAACGGGTTCCCGAACCCAGGGATCACTTAATCTCCGCCCTGGGAGGCTGATCCGCCAGCCTGTGTAAAGTCTCTGAAGTGGTAGTCGTGCCGGAGAAGGAGACCGTAGTGGACCCGGCTACTACAACAGAAGGGGATCAGGGGCCATTCCGCCCGCCGTGCCAGCAACCGTATCATCTGTGCCATGCTTCGGCAGTTTTAGTACCGCACCTTTTGTCCTCTAAGCTGTCTGAGCAGTGAATCCTCATTTTTTAGTTTAAGTAACTTTTTTTAAATAAAATGGCCAAAAGAACGAAAAGGAAAAGAGTTTTTACAGCGGCTACTCCATCCACTTATAATGTGGATTTTTGCAACATCAGGGGTATTCACGCAAATCTTAACGCAGTCCTCCACCATCTCGAGACTGCGCAGCCGACTATTTTTTTCCTAACGGAGACGCAGATATCCTGCCCGGCTGTCACATCATACTTTCATTATACCGGCTACAAACTCGAGCACAATTTTTTGAGTCGTGCCGGTGTATGTATGTTGCAAAAGAGAAAGCCGATCTATTGGGCAGTCTCTTTGCCTCCAACTCGAATATGAACGACGAAGGCGCTGTCCACCTACTTTACCGTGGTGCGGTAAGACCATGCCGGAAATCTCTATAACACAGCGAGAGGTCCGGCGGGCGTTGTTTTCTCTAGACGTTCATAAGTCGAGTTGGCCAGACGGTATACCAGCAGTGGTGCTTAAGCAGTGTGCTCCTGAGTTATGTCCTGTACTCACGCGCCTCTTCGCGCTTTCCTATCATACTAGGCAATTTCCGTCTTCATGGAAGACTGCGAATGTGCACCCGGTTCCCAAAAAGGGCGATAGATCAGATCCATCGAATTACAGGCCTATCGCTATTACCTCTCTCCTCTCCAAGGTGATGGAGCGTGTGATCATCACACAGCTTTTGAGATACCTAGAAAAACATGACCTGATCAGCGACCGTCAATATGGCTTTCGCCACGGGCGCTCCACTGGTGACCTTCTAGTGTATCTCACACACCGATGGGCACAAGCCATTGAGAGTCAGGGGGAGGCATTGGCATGTAGCCTAGACATAGTGAAGGCGTACGGAGTGCCCGAGGGTTTGTGCAAATGGGTGGCTAGCTTTTTGTCCGGCAGACGCATACGAGCCGTAGTTGACGGTAGTTGCTCTGATAGCATGGACATTAATGCTGGTGTCCCGCAAGGCTCTGTGGTGTCTCCTACGCTGTTTCTACTGCACATCAATGATATGTTGGAGATCAACAACATACATTGCTATGCAGATGACAGTACTGGAGACGCTTATTACACGGGCCGTGCAAGCATCCCTCGTTCTGTTGTGGAGGAAAAACGTGAAGAACTTGTGTCTCAAATCGAGATCGGTCTGTCCAAGGTCTCTGACTGGGGACGGGAAAACTTGGTCCGATTCAACCCTTCAAAGACACAAGTCTGCGCGTTCACCGCTAAGAAAACCCCATTTACTGTAGTCCCACAATTCCAGAACACTCCCCTCTCCATCTGCAAGAGCATTGGGATCCTTGGTGTTCACATCTCCAGCGATGTTCAGTTCCGAGATCACTTACTAGACAAGGTAAAGCTGGCGTCCAAAAAACTTGGTGTACTCAACAGAGCGAAGCAGTACTTCACGTCGGGGCAAATGTTGCTGCTTTACAAGTCGCAAGTCCGGCCCCATATGGAGTACTGCTGCCATCTCTGGACGGGTGCACCCGGATACCAGCTTGGCCCTTTTGACTCGGTTCAACGACGGGCTGTGAGAATTGTCGACGATCCCAAACTCACTTGCGGTATCGAGCCCCTAAGTTTGAGGAGAGACTTTGCCTCCCTGTGTGTGTTCTACCGCTTGTACAATGGGTTGTGTTCTGAGGAATTATTCGAAATGATGCCCATGGCTACTTTCTACCATCGCACCGCTCCTTTTCCTTCCTCCCGCGAACGCTTGGGTTGTGGTATGAGCCCCCAGCCAAGGTATTGTCTAACGACTAAGTCAAGTTAAGAAGTTATTAGATTTTTTTAGGGCCGGCAACGCGCCAGTGATACCCCTGGTGTTGCAAGCGTCCATAGGCTACGGTGACCGTTTACCATCAGGCGGACCTTAAGTTTGTTTGCCACCCTAGTGGTATACAAAAAAATATAATGTAATTTTTTGCAAGTACCTACCTGTAACGTTTATTCTACACTAAGCCTAGTTATAACTTGGCTATTTAAAGAAATTATTGCATAACTTTGGAAATATTTAAATTTGGTGTTTTAAAATATCCTGTTCACTAAGTGATTAATAATGTCTCCGTGTGAACCGGAGTCCCGGATCCCGCAGGCTCGCTCGCCGACCCGGAACACAATATACCCGGTAGAAGTGATACAGTTAGAAGGAGTTGGTTGTACGAGTAATTAATATCTTTAACGCGTCACCACATCACCACAATATACCAGTAAGAGGACTCTTGATAAATGCATCTCTCAAGGCCCGTACCTAGAGCGGTGTCAGAACTATCAATTCGCTTTTCTCTTGCACTCAGCGTTGCACTTTGCGTCTCTACCGCGAACCACTGTCTTGTCTTCTTGCCACACTTGTAACTGCTGTGCGATTTGTGTATGATTGTGCGACGAAAATCACACGTGGTATGTGTTATTGATGCGCTTGTATGAATATCTCGGTCAGTCCTAAATAAAAACATGTTAAATGTGTTACTAGGTGGGAATAGATTATGATATTTATAGATCTTCCAAGAAGACGAATTATTTTTAAACTAGCTTTTACCCGCAAGTACTCGCCTTACTGTTGATATTGTCAACTACTTACTTTTAGTTGTCGATCGATATAAAAATCATTAGCATAAAAATTACTAACAGTAAAAAATAATTCTATCAAGTTTGAAACAAATCGGATGACGCAATAAAATGTTTCAACCAAAGTTTACCCCTCCGTGCGACCCATCCCCTTTAAGTTTTTAGCGAGAAAGAGTAGCCTATATGGGGGCATATAGGAATCCGAAAAACTATAGGCAATTGAAATATTACATAAATATTGATTGTTTTTTTTAAATCAAACTATTTACATTGTAAATCTTGTTTATTTAATGTTTCAATACAAAACATGTATTTATTAGTTGATACACTATAATTTTATGTTTCGTTTGTGATTTTACAAAGATTACCTATTGGACGCACGCAATAAAACAGTATTGTAATTAGTTTGTAAAGCTAGTTGTAGTTAATTTACTTATTTATACGATTCTAAAGTGTTCTTAGTAACCCATTTGAATAAAAAGATTTTGATTTGATTTGATTTGTTATAACCTTCTCCAGAGTTCCATCTATCTTTGTACCACAATTCATTTTTATCGATTCAGCTGTTCAGGCGTGAAAGCGTAACAAATAAACAAATTATAAATCTTATACATATAAATCTAAACGCTCAAGTGATTTAAAAGAATTGCTGATAAAGTCAACTACAACTGGTGAGACGTTTTGTATTTCACACAAACTTAAACTTTTTAACGTCATAATAGTGGAACTGCTGAGTGTGGTCATGATGCACCGCTCTGAGAAAGTGGAGTTCTCCCAAATGGCCAAGTGCTCTATCTGCTTCATCTTTGTCAAAGCGAAGAGTCCGCTGTCCGTGAGGTTCTCACACCTCAGTATGGCCAGGTCTTTCAGCAGCGGACATTCCGACAGCAACTCCAGACATCGGTCGTCAACAGATCGGTCGCCGTAAATATGTAGTGTTACTAAAATGTTTTGTTTACACTTGATCAACTTCTCGATGTATGTGAGATCGACTTTCTTTATTTTGTCTATGCATATGTGACTCAGGTTTGGGCAAAGAAACAAGCTGTGGCTGTTCGTAGGATTTAGGCCGAAGTCAGACAGAGCCAGGTGACGGAGATTACTAAACTGATCGAACTGAATGCTCAAGTCTGTCGATTCATCTAAATGGCAATTATGTAGAGAAAGTTTATTTAATTTCTTCCATTTAATGACAGTGTGTTCGAAGCTGTGGCTGATGTGACTGCGCAAGATGTCTAGGGATATTATATTAAGACATTTATCTAAAATAGAATCGGTAACAGAGCTGTCGTCTATGTCGTTTATCTTCAAGCAGCGTATGTATTGACCGTATGATGATATAACATTTGGGTTCATGGTATTGTCTTGTATATTTGTTATTTTTCCTCCACACACCAAAACATGATGTTTCTACACCTCCATGTCCGTCGCCAGCTTCTGCCATCTCCGACACACTCGTTTGCAGACTAGTAAGGTCTCAAGTGGTAAGTATTGCAGGATTGTTATCAATAATTCATCGGGCAAGAAGTTTATTATGTCTTTTTGCAGCATCCTGAAATGGAAAACAGTCCCAATGACAGCATTATTTTTATTAAACGTACCAAACTAAAGCGGAAATACTGTCAAAAACGACAAGAATGTTGCACCGGTTCTGCTAGCTAGCAGCTAGATAGATTTGTTATGGTTTTAGAAACCTGTGGGTGTTCCTGGTAAAATTAAAATTTGAAATGGATAACTAAGATTATAGTTCTCTTTTCTTGCATCTCGGACTTTAATGTAATCTTGCGCAATCAGTAAATAAGTAAAATATTTTTGCAGAGGAATATAGTAGTAAAAAAAATAGTTACCTGCTACTAATGATGAAACCAGCCAATAATAAAAGTTTTATCACAATAGAAGTGCTTGTTGTAACAGCTCACTCGCTCCAATACACCAACTCCAAATTTCTGACTGATTTTAAGGTATATTAAATTACCAAAGGGTAATTACTTAATTTGAATAAATCACATGCATTAGGTAATTATCAGAAGAGTTACAATGATGTGCTTATCGTATCATACATAGTACAAGTTACAATATCAGGAACTCAAGTTGGAAGCAAACACAGTGACACTGCATTACGCGTCGATTTGTTAATTATTACTGATGGTAATATATAACTAGGCAAAGGATAAAGTATAATGAAAGTATTGAAAATATTAATTCTGCTGCTTATTTTTTTTTTTTATTTCTATGAATTATGTTTATGTTTATGCTACTGCGACTGCTTCTAAAAACTATCGGTATTTTTGGTTTATTGATATCTACTGTGTAAATAAATGGTGAACTGAAGATGAACGAAGGTGAATCAATTATAATGAATACCTAAAGAATAAAATATTTAATTTTTACTATTTTAAATGCTTTAAACAACTATATTTTTGGTTTATTGATTAATACCATGTAGCTGAATGGTAATCTGTAGATGAACAAAGGTATTATTATTAATAACTAAATGATAAAATATTTATATTTTTGGTTTATTGATATTTACTGTGTAACTAAATGGCGAACTGAAGATGAACGAAGGTAAATCGATTATAATGAATACCTCAAAGATGCTTTATACGTCTAGATACCGTGTTCGGGCACACAAAACGAGCCAATCCGAGTATCTGAATTTTCAGGTACTTGCCGTCAACACTACATCATACGTAATCTGTGCGTCGACGCGAACTGTACTCCCGCCAAAAGTTATAAAAATGGCGGTTTATGCAATCAAATTGTGTAAAAACTATTGGCAAAAAACAATTAAAAAATATACCCATCGAACATAGAACCTCCTCCTTTTTGAACTCGGTTAACAAGTAAAATACTTTAGAATCATTCAACGCGTTTTGATATTTTTACGATGGTAATTAAATGTACTAACTTCTATGAGTGCTAGTTGATGTCTCTTAATACAAATGTATACTTACAATTTAGGCTGAAAGAGATGGAATTGTGTTATTTTAACAAGAGCAAACGGTAGAGCATGTCTCCCCAACAAACAATTTAGCGTTGGTTATAGGTAATTTTGAAGCTTAGAGTAGGTACTACTATTGACTTATAACGGATTTGGATGCCACTAAAAGATACAGTTCACTTATGAAATAAGTTTATCTCTATATGCTGTATTAGAAATGTCAAAAATAAGTTAAATATTCTTTCAAGTTAGTATCAGCGGCCGCTTATAAACTTATGACGTTAAAGCTTGTTTCGGCCTGCAACGTCAAAAGCTGTTTGAACATCTTCATTAACTCTCTAAAATTCTTATTGGAATAAATCTGCTATATTAGAGTTGCTTATATATCATAAGGCTGTTGTTCAACTTCATCAAAGTCATTGGTTCTGTAATGGAGTTAATTAAGAGTGTTGTAACACCAAACACTACATGCGTTGTATAACTCTTACATACAGCTTACGCCTGTAATACGAGACAATGATATGTTAAATAGTTATAGTATTTTTGTACGATCCTGATATAAGGGTTATGGTGTAAGATAAACAAATAATAATTCTTTAATGACACCATTTAATGTTTCTAAAAAGCTTAGCTTTTAGTTTATGCCTATAATCATACCTTACATTATGAAAACATTTATAGAACTGAGCTAAAATTTGGGATTTCACAACTTCGGCTAGGCTGAAAGAGATGGAATTGTGTTGTTAACACCGCACGCAACATAGTGTTATCACCGCTACAAGAAATTGCATCTATAAATGCATTTGTATAATTCATAATGTTTCACAATATGATAAGTTAATATTAAGTATATATTTACACAATAAAAACTATTTTCCTGATAGGGACTAGTTTAGAGTTAAAAACATGTAATAACAATAAGTGTAAAATTGTATTAAGTTAGGTAAAAGTAGAGTAGGTTTGTTTTATTTCCCCTCTTTACTATTTGTTGATATCAAAAATGATATTGTGTGAGTACCGACATGTTGTCGACTTTGTACACACGACTATCCCCAAAAAAGCGGGAAATTTAGTTTAATATATGTATGTAAAACATATGCTATTTGTTGTGCAAAAATGTACAGAACTACTATGTAAAGTTCTATATAGACCTTTTGTAAGGTTATTAAGTTACAGGTGAAAATAGTTAGCGTGTTGAATATTGTACATTCTTTCTCCCTCACTCCTATAACAATAAACTGAAATAGGGATACAAAAGAAATGGGTCTATGGGTAAAAAAGGGAAAGACTGTCTGAAACTTTACCTGGCTAGGGTCATTAAGTCCTTAGGCTATGCCTAAAATAAGTATCACAGGTTGAATGCACACCTTTGCCCCTAAACATAGGTATCTACACCGTTGCGGTAAGTAGTATGGTTAGGGCGCAAATTACATGTAAACTTATGAAATACAGTAGCTTATAACTCAGCAACCGGGTTACATAAGATAAATATAAATATATCACTAGATACCTCTCATAGGCATCCATCAAGATAAATAGGTTTCATACAGGTAACTTTAAGCCCTGAAGTACAGGAGCACAAGGAAAATCCTGAAAACTTGTTTCACGCATTTTTTCATGATTTAACATACTGACAGACACCAAAAATACTGAAAGGTATGTCCGAATTTTAGGTCTATTTTTTGACATATAACACAAAGTCTGTAGTCCTGAGAGCTAGAATTCCAGCTCTTCTCTCACTACGGCCTAACCGTAGACGATGGAACATACCACTATGCGTCGTTGGAACCGCCTCCGAAAGCTCTATAGCTCCTAAAGTTATTTTATAGTCAAGCCGCAAATCGTGTGATTGTGATGGCAATAGCCGATAGAGACCCCAACTGTCAGTAGCGATTTATAGCTAGGTAGATATACCTACACTTTCCATATATGTCTATATCGACTACTATATGTTGTCTTTCACTAAGTTTTTGTGTGGGCAAGATTTTCAGTCACCACAGTAAGTACAATAAGTTAAGTACTAAATCTAGAAGGTTCTATGGAACACCCTCTCCCTCTGATGGGGTTTTTTATTTTTATTATAAATATAGAACAAAATTTGTATTTGTATTCAGTCAATCAAGAAGCTTCAAGAAGTATCCATCACATACTAATATAATTTTTAAAGTGAAATAATGTAAATATGTGTAACAATTTAAGCTAGAATGTAAGAATCAGAAGCATAAGTTAAATAAAAAATGAAATCGGTCTGTTGTGTGCATATACGCGTTTTCCTTATATCTCAAGCGCCTCAGAAAATTTTTTTTTCACACACACACACAGCCATTACTGCTTCACCGGGCTTTTTGGGGCGAGACTCTGAAGGAGCCTCAGCCCATATAGCGCCCAACGCTCAAGGGCTCCTCGCGGGGGAAACCTCGGCTTGGGTTGTCGCTCTCGGGGGCGTCCCTTCGACCGGCGTGAGTCTCGAACCCGAAGGTGAGTCACCGACAGGAGGGGAGTTCCCCGTTACGCGGGTACGGTTGCGATTGAGTGGGGGCAAGAAGCGCCCCGGCACCCTTTGATACCTCGTGTATCCTTGTGGGCGCCGACGAACCCGGGGACGTCGGCGTCGTGTTTGGAGGGAGGCCCTATTCGGGGAGGTCGTAGAGACTAATCTCGCTATCCGGACAACGAGATCGTCATCTAGGGCCATTAGTACGTGCCGAGGCCGCCTAACTATAGTTTTACGACCGTGCCCGGGTCGATCGGGGGGATGATACGTCGTGGATTGCACAATTAATCGATTCGGGTGATTTTGCGTACGCTCGAAAAAGCGGAATGCCAAGTCTTTGAAATATTGGGGAATCGTGGGAAGTTCGAAATCACTGTGTAGGTCCAAGTTGCGGACGTACCAAGAGGCCCCAGAGGCCGCTCTGAGGTTTTGGAGGGTCTGGAGTTTGTGGAGATTGCGCTTGGATCACGCAAGAGATATTTGGTCTTATTTTGCCAGGGAATGGCACGACCGAAGAGAGAAAGGGGAGGTGGCCGCGGAGGGCAGCCTACGGTAAAGAGGACGGCAGAGCTTTTGTCGGGATTCACCTCGATTCTCCATTTCCGAAACCATTCGCCTAGGGCGGTGATAGCGAGTTGGAGTCTCTTAGTGATTCGACTCACTTGCTTATCGGTGGTATAGAGAGCGGTATCGTCCGCAAAGAGAGCTAGATGGGTACCTATCGTTTTAGGGATATCGTTAGTGTACAGAAGGTACAAGATTGGGGCGAGCATAGACCCTTGCGGGACTCCTGCTTCTATGGGACGGGGGGAAGAGAGAGTGCCTTCAACTTTGTAGCGAAAGCTACGATTCGACAAATAGTCTCGTATGATGAGCACGAGACGATCTGGCAACTGAAAGTTGTACAGTTTAAAAATTAAACCGTTGTGCCAGACTTTGTCGGAAGCTTTAGCTACATCGAAGAAGACAGCGCCCGTGTGACGGGTCTTACCTAACGCTGGTTGGAAGCCAGTAAGAATATGTTCCGTTATGCGGAGGACTTGACAGACGCATGAGTGTTTGGCACGGAAGCCGAACTGCTCGTCTATTAAAATGCCTCTGGAGACTATAGCGTTCCGTAGGCGAGCGAGGAGGAGGCGTTCATAGAGTTTACCAAGGGCATTTAGTAAACTTATAGGGCGATAGGAGGACGGCTCGGTACGAGCTTTGCCTGGCTTATGGATGCCTATAACAATTGCATCCTTCCATTAAGAAGGAAAGATGCAATGTTCGATAGCAGCGTTAAAGATCACTACTAGGAGGCAGAGAAGGGGAAGAGTGAGACGCTTTAGGATATCGTTAGAGATACCGTCCGCACCGGGGGCTTTAAGGGGGCGTAGGTCTTTGATGACCTGTAAGACTTCATCGACAGTGACAGGGGGCAGGGGGTCTTGTGGAGGCTGAGAAGTTCTGCTCTCCACTTCGCCGTCTACCTCGCGCACGTGGTCGGGATCGAAAGGCTGTGTGCTTAAGGCACATTGGGCTTGGAGGCTAGACGCTAGTCAATCCGCTTTTTCGTCGTCATTGAACGCGGGAACGTTGTAGGGACGAGTTAACTGAGGGACAGAGTTGGCGGTTTCGGATGTTAGAGCTATGGCTAAGTGCCAATAAGCTTGGTGAGAAGGAGAAATGTTCTCCATAAGATCACCGAAACGTTAGGCGCGAAGCTCAGCTACAGCGGTTCTTACACGGCGGTGTAAGTCGTTGAAGCGAGCTTTATTTTCGATAGTGGGAGCGCGATCGCGTGCGCGGCGGGCCGCGTTACGCTCAGTCATTAGCGACCTGATGTGCTGAGGCAGGATTAGGTAGTGATAATCACCAACCGGCACCTGTCTTGAGCACTCGCCAACTGTGGCGGTCCGGTGGCTAGTGAGTGAGTCGATAGCTACGTTTAGGTCGGTCGCGGATGAGATTACGTTAGGAACGCGGTCTAGATGTGGCGAGCTGGGATTTTCGAGCAATTGCCCAAATTTATCCCAGTCCGTCACGGTTCTAGTGTCGGGAGGAGAGTCCGAAGGGGAACCTAATCGGAGGACGACGGGGCGGTGGTCCGAGTCAAGTTCGTCAAGCACCTCTATAAAGCGAAAGCTTAGCCTTAAATTCTTTAGAAGTGCTATGTCGAGTACGTCAGGGTTATTCCGAGTATTGTGGGGAAAGTAAGTGGGCGTCATGGGAGCGATGATGTCAAAGTTTAGTCTGTCAACTAAATCGTCGAGGAGTCTGCCTCTCCGTAAAGTTACAGAAGAGTTCCAGCGGCGATGCTTGCAATTTAGGTCGCCGGCAAGAATGACGGCGTCGCCTAAATTTAAGAGCGACTGAAGGTCGCTCTCGAGCAAGTCTTTTAGGGGAGAGAGATAAACCGATGCAATGATGATCGGCTGATGGCCGGTCATCGCTAAGCGGCAGACGGATGCTTCTAAGTTCGTAAGTGGTGGAGGATCGATAGGGGAGCAATGCAGGGAGCGCCTGTAATAGATGAGAGTGCCTCCGAGATTGGAGGCAGTTCTATCATTACGGACGGTGCGATAGTTCGCGATCAAACGGGTGCGGACAGCGGGCTTCAGGAACGTTTCCTGCATGAGAAATTTGTCCTGTTTTTGGGACGAGAGGAATTGCGATAATTCCTCTCTTTGGTCACGAAGACCGTTGGCGTTAAAATAGCCTAAGGAGACGGACCGGGGTTTTTCGCGCGCGGTTGTGCAATACATTTTGGTTTTTAAGGTTTTGGGGCCACCCTGCGGAGGGCGGCGAAGAAGTCGCGATGCTTAGCCATGAAGCTGAGCATTTGATTGAGATCGGTGATTTGTACGTATTCGGCGTACACGACCTCGAAATAGGCTGGGTCACAGGCCCAAGAAATCTCGGCGGGAATCCCGAAATGCTGCTGCTCGGCCGTCTGAGCGGCGTTGCGGGGCAGCGCGAGAGAGGGGCGCGGGGGGGCAAGGCGCGTTTGCGCGAGAGGTGCGGGAGCACTTCGCATAGGCGCTGGATGCGGGATGTCCCGGGACATGAGAGGGGCGGGGTAGGGAATACCCTTGACTGAGACGGGCCCAGGGAGAGCAGACAAAAGTTTGTCTGTCTCTTTGGATTTGGTTGCGTCAATTAGCGCTGGAGGATGGCTCCAGGCGTTGACAGCAGGGAGGGGAGCAGGCACGAGCGGAGCCTGTTGGCGGGGGGCAGGGGGGCGCGATTTACCCTGTTTGGGTTTACGCGAGTTCTGTTTGGGAGCTTTGGGACACCCGCGGTAATTCGCTGGGTGGCCTTCGCTCCCACAGAGTACGCAAGCGAACGGCTCGGATGCGTTATCGCGATTGCGATCACAGTCCGGAGTGGCGTGATCGCGCAGACATTTCACGCAGCGCGGACTGCGTCTGCAGTTGCGCTGTGCGTGGCCATACAACTGGCATCTGTGGCATTGTCCGGGGTTCGACCGCTTGTGCGGAGTCTCGACCCGGACGCCCTTGAGGCTGCACACATCTTTAATATTAAAGATGGCTTTGCCCTCTTTGGTGAGATCTAGCACTTCGAGCACTATGTCGTAGCACTCAGATCGGTTGTGGCCGTTATACATGCGATGTACTTCCCTTACAGGGAGGCCTTGGACGATTAAGTCGTCCTGGACAGTTTTTGCGGAGAATTCCTTAGGGACTCCCCGTATAACTGCCCTGAGCACGCGTTCTTCGGCCAGCGAGTACGTGTGGTACTCGTATTTCTGACCCGTAAGAAAGGCCGTCACATTTCGGAAATCTGACGGTGTCGGGACCTGCACTTTGATGCCGCGCTCGGTATCATTGCGGGCGTGCGTATAATTTATATGCTTGGCCTTCATAGGGTTAGCTATGTTTGGCCAGGCCCCTTTGTCTTTGATGACAACAGGGGGCGGAGTTTTTTCCTTCCGTCCCGAAGTGGGACAGAAGAGGTGGCGGCGGGGGTTGAGTCATGGGACTGGCTCAGGGCGGGCCGCCGAGGTGGACGGAGTGGGGGAAGCGCTAGGCGCTTTGAGGCGTTTAGCCTCGGAATCGGATGGAGGAGGAGACGACTCCTGAGCGGATGCCGCCGAAGCCTTTTTCGACTTGGCAGTCTTCTACCGCTTTATCCCCTTTTTCGTCCCCAGGCCAACCACTTTGAAGCCTTCGTCGTCCTCGTTTCAGGACAACGCCGACTCAGCGGACATTACGGCTACCGGAGACAATGGTGCAATTTCGGAGGTTGCGGGGGGCGGGGTAGCGAGTGACCGAGAAGGGGTCGATTTGGCACAGGGGCCCGAAGAGCGCGGCGAGTGACACGCGGGTCGCGAGAGCGGGGGTCGCGGCTGAGAGTGCGCATGCGGGGAGAGCGAGAGTGCGAACGAGTGCGTGAGCGAGACGGGGAACGCGGCGGCGAAGACAGAGAGGGCACCGACTTGTCATACGCTTGGAGGGCAGCCACAGCCTGGGAAGAGCAGGCTTGGATCAGATCTGAGTGATCACGAAGGCAAGCCTTGATGATCTCCCCTATCTGGTCCCGGGACATGCCTTTGAGTACTTCTGCCATCGCGGAAGTGGCCGAGGTGTAGCTTGTGCGTACCTAGTGACTCCCCACCATTGCTGGCGAGGAGCAAGAATACCTAAGTGTGGCCAAGCGCCCCGCAGTGCTACGGATTGCTTGGTGTGTACTTAACACCTACTCCTACGGCCGGGGTTACGTTGTCACCGTTAGGTTTCCCCCCGAGCAACGTGACGTAATTTAATTCAGAAACGTTTAGGTAGACCGCAACTCTGAAAAGAGCTATACGAACTCACCCACCAGCCCTTGAGCACTCGGAACTGAATTTCTTACAAACTAGACGCAATCGATACTTAAAACGCGAGAATGCGCGGAGTGGCGAACCGCTGAAGCGGAAATACTACACTAGCGATCCACCCAAAGCCGGGCTCAGGCCGGGCCAGCGTAAGTCAAAGAGCCAAGTAAAGGGACACCACTATGCGTAGTAGTTCCACGACTGCGAGAACACACACTCACACACAAAACCACACAGTATCGCTTCGATAAACTTCGCGTTATGGGCGCGTTGAAAAGCGCGAAAGCACACTCAGAGCGGGCCGAGAAGCAATTTCCCAGCCAATACACACTGCCGAGCAGCGCTCAACACTCAGGCCGATTTTCCAAGAATTGCGGGCAATAATCCAAACAACAATTCGAGGTCGTCAGCGCTGAGGCAAAACACCACACAGGAATGCGCACCAGCTGAGTCACCACTGCACGGAGCACTATGAGAGCACTTGGCGCTCTAGAACACGACCGCACAACACGAAAGTTGAATCGGGAATGTCACGGGCAAAACCTTGTGCCACAGATAATCGAAGGGTCTGTCCGCACATGTGTTATTTTAACAAGGGCAAACTGTAGAGCATGCTCATTTAGTTATATTTGGCATTTAAATGCAAAAATTAAAAATGTTGCACTTAGCACGTTTGTCTTCTAAACCATCGATTTGTTTCACAATTATTTATAATTATACTAAGCGTCATGACAAAAAAATTAATCTTGTCCTTATTTAAAAAAGAGGTCTACTTATCGACTCACACATCTTGACTTTTTTTTCAGTTAACCTTCCTTAAAATACATACAAAATTATATACATCGGCTTTGCTTTCCAGTGGAAACTATTTTGAGATTTAAATGTTTATGACAAAGCGAGTGCAAGACCTTTTGCTGAACGACTTACAACATGTAATCTCTTAAAGTGATCCCGAGGTAGCTGTAACTGTAATGTGAGATCGGCAAAAGCAATGAAACTGTCAAACCGAGTTAAAGTTCGAATTTAGCTGCTGCTTGGCTAAATTATTGACTTTAAGATATAAATGACTCAAGTAATTAAGTTAAATGACTCTAATTACGTAAACGTAAACTAATTTTGTGAGGTGCGAACTCAGAATCAAAGTTAGTAAATTATTTTAGGGTTCCGTATCCGAAGGGTAATTAGCGGAACCCTATTACTAAGGCTCCGCTGTCCGTCCGTCCGTCCGCCCGTCCGTCTGTCACCAGGCTCTATCTCATGAACCGTGATAGATAGACAGTTAAAATTTTCACAGAAGATGTATTTCTGTTGCCGCTATAACAACGGATAATAAAAAACAGAATAAAATAAATATTTAAGGGGGCTCCCATATAACAAAAGAAATTTATTTGCCATTTTTAAAGATAATGGTACGGAACCCTTCATGCGCGAGTCCGACTCGCACTTGGCCGATTTTTTCTAACGGAAACAGTATATTCTCCAGTTCATTTATCTTTTTTACTATTCAAAATATAAGGTTCTCTAATAAATATTAAAACATACTTCTTATGCCTTATTGTGGGTAATATTGTGGTGTATAGAGTAAGGTGAGTAGGGGTAAGACGAAATGCTTGTTTGATGAGATAACAAATGCATTTTTTTTAAAAGCGCTGTGTGCAAAATGCAAAATTCGACGCCGGTCGAAGGGACGCCCCCGAGAGCGACAACCCAAGCCGAGGCTCCCCCCGCGGGGCTTCTTCAGAGACTCGTCCAAATAAAGTCCGTTGAAGCAGTAATGGCTGCAACAGCTAACTGCAATGTTAGTTCAGAAAATAAAACAAAAATGTTATTGTATTCAGTCATATAAAAACCACTCTCTGTCCAAGTGACTACACCAATTGTTACGTAAGAAGCGAGGAAGGTCCATTTTTTGTTACTTTAATATGAAATACAGTTAATTGAAATAACACTTTTTGACTGAAAAAGCTAGGGGTAAGATGGAATGGTAAGTGGGAAAGATGGAAATAGTTTATAGATTTTTTTATATAAGCGCTAGGTAAAATTGGCTAATAGATTGCTACATTGCTAGACGCCAATGGATAAAGCTACTATTGTTATTTAAAAATAAACCGCCAAAACACTATGTTCTTTCAAATTATATTTCTGTCTTACCCCGTTTTGAAGTCGTCTGGACAGGAGTTCTCAACCTTTTAGCAGTTGTTTTTTAATAGTTTGAAGGGTGACAAATAAAAACAAACACTAGTTAGTTAAAAATGTTATCTTTAATTGCGAATTATTCATATTTTTTATTTGGTACTTATGTAGTAGTATAGTAAGTAGTCACATTGACGTAGGATATCAGGCATAAACTGGATGCACACCAGCCCAGCTATGGCACACAGGAACGGCACAGCAACGTTGCCGCAAAGCACGGTATGACATTCATTTATAAATGTATTTTATATGTAATATTCAGTAAAAAAAGTTGCAAATTTTAAAACGCCAAGCATTATTATTATATGTATAAATAAAAATGGATTACAGACCAGTCGTTGTTTTGATCTATTTAAAAGCGCTGCAGATCGTTATCTGGAACTTGGATGACTCGGCAAGTATTTTCACGCAGATAATATTCAATATTGAAGCAGAAGCACCTAAAAATCACAAAATGTATTATAATCTGTTCAAATTGTACATTAATAGTAGGAGGTATATTTAACCTTCTAAGTATTATTTGAAAAAAAAAACAAGGAATTATTCACAATAAAAACAACTGAGAAATCCACAGGTTGAAAACACCTATAGCGACATCGCTATACAAGCAATTGTGCTGACATAGCAATAAGTCCCACACCTCGCCAAGACCGCTAGCCCGTGACGCCAGTCATCGCCGCGCATCCGTACTGGGTACTAGGTTCCTAGCTCTAAGCTAAATTTTACGTTTTGCCTATAGCAAAATAAATCCAATTGTTTCAAGTGAACCTTTTCATTTAATTGCCTTTGTCAAGTCACGCAACCTAAGCTACACTACATAGGTATTCCTCAATACCACCTCACACAATAAGTAGCTAAATTGGTGACCCATACTATAGAACAAAATAGGAGCAACCTCGAAATTGGAGTCAGAAGAAAATCGTCGGAAAATTCTAAGTGGCTTGACGAAAAATAAATTTTCGACGGACAACGCACACAGCGGTGCACTCAATATTAGGACTAGTACCCAGGTTCCCAAACTTTTACAAGTTTTACTTTTATTTTTTTACTTTACTTTATTTTACAACTCTTTTTACAAATTTTTTTCCTGCACGCCTATTGCGTGTGCTACTACGTAACTCCTTGGACATTTTCGTTCGTTTATCTCACCTACGCGAGTTTTACCACGCGAAGTGAAATAATATGACAAGCCAAGAAGACTCAAAAATGGACATGGCACAGATATCAGTAACCTCAAGAACCCCCGACTTTTGGGCAGACCAACCAAGGGTCTGGTTCATACAATTAGAGGCAATTCTAAACCCTCAAAAAGTGTCAGACGAAACAAAGTACAACGTCGTCGTGTCCAAATTAATTTCTTCATCGCGGATGTGAAGCAGCCCATCCTTGGGCTGACTTCCTCAGTAAACCATACCACGGTTACAAGATTTCACATACATGTTGTCTGGTAAGAAAATTTTCACCAAAATTGATTTAAATAGGGCCTACCATAATATTAGGATCTTTCCTTCAGACATCGAAAAAACATGTATCACGACACCATGGTCACTTTATTCTTTTTCCCGCCTAAATTTTGGCATGAAAAACGCCAGCCAAACCTTTCAGCGTTTCATGAACGACACCGTGCTCCGTAAAATTCAAGTACCCAACCAAAATGGGGAATTGACTTCCAGCACCGATTTTTTGTTCTGCTATGTCGACGATATTCTAATTGCACCACCACCACCACGCGTCTCACGAAAAACACCTTAAAGCAATTTTCGAGAGACTAAAAAAATTTGGTGTCACTATTAATTAAAGCAAATGCATTTTTGGCAAAGGTTCTGTAGAGTTTCTATGCTACGACGTATCGCCCGTAGGCATCAAACCTAAATTTAGAATCAAAATCTAAGGCTATTAACGAGTTTCCAAAACCTCAAAATGTAGAACAACTACGTTGCTTTTTAGGCATGATCAATTTTTATAGAGCCCATATTCCCAAAGCAGCGGAAATCCAAGCTCCACTCAATAGGTACTTGCACAAATCCAAGAAGCGAGACCGCACACCCATTGCATGGACGCCAGAGGCCGAGTCAGCATTCTCCGAGTGCAAAGTACAATTGCAAAATGCTGCGACGCTAAGCTACCCGACACCGGACGCGAAGCTAGCGATCATGGCTGAAGCGTCAGGCACGTGTTTAGGCGCCGTGCTGAATATGGAGCAAAAAGGTAAGATTACACCGTTAGGTTATTTCTCAAAGCGGATGTCTGAGGCTCAACGAAAGTACAGCACGTACGATAGGGAGTTGTTAGCCATATATTCAGCAGTGGAATACTTTAGGTATATGATCGAAGGTCCCGTTTTTACGATTTATACCGACCACAAACCACTAATGTATGCTTTCTCCAAGAAGCCAAGTGATAAGGACTCACCTAGACGGACAAGACAACTCATGTATATAAGTGAATTCACAACAGATATCCGCCACATTAGCGCTGAGAACAATCTTCCAGCAGACAGCTTTTCCAGGGTCGAAATAGACAGCATCAACGGGTCGAACATCGATTTCCAGGAACTAGCCAAGGCACAAGGCCTTGACCTCGAGTTACAAAAACTACTGAACTCGAAAACCTCTGCCAGGATCGAAAAAGTTTTCATCCCAGGCACCAACATAAAAATTTATTGCGAGGTTTCACGTAACAAACCGAGACCTTATCACCCTGAAACTTTCAGGAGGTCAGCCTTTGACCTAATTCACAACCTGAGCCATCCAGGCATCCGCACTTCGGGATGGTGGCCGAGAGATACTTCTGGCCTAAGATGAATGTAGATGTAGGAAACTTTGCCAAAACCTGCATACTTTGCCAAAAGTCGAAAGTACACCGACACACCGTCTTAAAGTCAGGTACTTTTCCGCCTTGTAATCGTTTTGAACATGTCCACTTGGACATAGTAGGGCCACTACCAACGTCACCGGACGGCTATAGGTATTGCGTCACAATGGTCGATCGCGCCACGGGATGGCCTGATTCTTTCCCCATTAAAGATATCTGGGTCACACGCTTTGGTTGCCCGGTTAACATCACCACGGATCAAGGTACACAGTTTGAAAGTTCGCTTTTCAGAGAACTTATGGCCTACTTAGGGGTTGAAAGAATACGTACAACGAGCTATCACCCCCAAAGTAATTCAACAGTGGAAAGATTTCACCGCAGTCTCAAGGCAGCCCTTATGGCTGGACTGCAATCCTACAAAACGTCGTGGGTAGAACAGCTACCTACTGTCCTATTCGGTCTAAGGTCAGTACCCAAAACTGACAACCAAGTAAGCTCTGCTGAAATGACATACGGACAGACGCTACGACTTCCAGGCGAGTTTTATTACAATTTAAGTAAGAACGTAGGAGACTCCACGAATTCTTACTTAAATTACGCCAAACAATAGGGAAACACAAACCCAAACACACAAGAAATATCATAAACTGTCAATATCAATTGTTGCGGATGGCTAGGCGCGGCGCTATACATACATACTTGTATAGATAGATAGTCGCTTATTTCTAATGAATTGTAAATAAGATAATAAAGTTTACCCTTTGTTCCCGCGTACAGAGGTAGGTAGATATAGATAAGATCTCTATATCGAATAGTTTTAAGCATGAATGTTTGTTTGTTGTAATTAAATAAAGTTAATACCCCGACTTCTGATAGTTAAGTATTAGGTAGGTAAACAAATGTGAAACCAGTTAGGTTCCTTTTTATGACCTATTGTTTATCTTTTTATAAGTAAAACTCATACTGTGGATTTTCCTGCGCAATGAGAAGTGTGTAAATGTTTATGTCTTGCCTCAGCGCTGACGACCTCGAATTGTTGTTTGGATTATTGCCCGCAATTCTTGGAAAATTGGCCTGAGTGTTGAGCGCTGCTCAGTTGAGTGTATTGGCTGGGAAATTGCTTCTCGGCCCGCTCTGAGTGTGCTTTCGCGCTTTTCAACGCGCCCATAACGTGAACGTTATCGAAGCGATACTGTGTGTTTTTGTGTGTGAGTGTGTGTTCTAGTAGTCGCGGAACTACTACGCATAGTGGTGACCCTCGCTTGCCTCTTTGACTGACGCTGGTTCGCCCGGCCTGAGTCCGGCTTTGGGTTAATCGCTAGCGTAGTATTTCCGCTTCAGCGGTTCGCCGCTCCGCGCATTCTCGCGTTTTAAGTATCGATTGCGTCTAGTTTGTAGAAATCCAGTTCCGAGTGCTAAAGGGCTGGTGGGTGAGATCTTATAGCTCATTTCAGAGTTGCGGTCTACCTAACGTTTCTTATTCGTAAACGTCTCGTCGCTCGGGTGGAAACCTAACGGTGACAACGTAAACCCGGCCGTAGGAGTAGGAGTTAGGTACACACCAAGCAATCCGTAGCACTGCGAGGTGCTTGGCCACACTTAGGTATTCTTGCTCCTCGCCAGCAATGGTGGGGAGTCACTAGGTACACAAAAACTACACCTCGGCCACTCCCGCGATGGCCGAAGTACTCAAAGGCATGTCCGGGACCAGATAGGGGAGATCATCAAAGCTTGTCTTCGTGATCACTCAGATCTCGTCCAAGCCTGCTCTTCCCAGGCTGTGGCTGCCCTCACAGCGTATGACAAGTCCGTGCCCTCTCTGTGTTCGCCACCGCGTTCCCCGTCTCGCTCGCGCACTCGTTCGCGCTCTCGCTCTCCCCGCACGCGCTCTCTGTGCCGCGACCCCCGCTCTCGCGACCCGCGTGTCCCTCGCCGCGCTCTTCGGGCCCCTGTGCCGAATCGTCCCCCCACTCCGGTAGCTGATTTGACCCCTTCTCGGTCACTCGCTACCCCGTCCCCCACAACCTCCGAAACTGCACCCCTGTCTCCGGTAGCCGTAATGTCCGCTGAGTCGGCGTTGTCCTCAAACGAGGACGACGAAGGCTTCAAAGTGGTTGGCCTGAGGACAAAAAAGGGAAAAAAGCGGAAGACGACCGCCAAGTCAAAAAGCCTTCGGCGGCATCCGCTCGGCAGTCTTCTCTTCCTCCCTCCGATTCTGAGGCTAAACGCCTCAAAGCGCCTAGCCTAGCCTAGGCCAGTTCTGAGCCAGCCGCCATGGACACAACCCCCGCCGCCACCTCTTCGCAGGCCGACTGTCCCACTTCGGGACGGAAGGAAAAAACTCCGCCCCCTGTTGTTATCAAAGACAAAGGGCCCGGCCAAACATAGCTTACGCTATGAAGACCAAGCGTATAAACTATAAGCACGCCCGCAATGATGCCGAGCGCGGCATCAAAGTGCAGGTCACGATACCAACAGATTTCCGAAATCTGACGACTTTTCTTACGGCTCAAAAATACGAGTACCATACGTACTCGCTGGCCGAAGAACGCGTGCTCAGGGCAGTAATAAGGGGAGACCCTAAGGAATTCTCCGCAAAAACTGTCCAGGACGACTTAATCGTCCAAGGTCTCCCTGTAAGGGAAGTACATCGCATGTACAACGGCCGCAACCGATCTGAGTGCTACGACATGGTGCTCGTAGTGCTAGACCTCATCAAAGAGGGCAAAGCCATCTTTAATATTAAAGATGTGTGCAGCCTCAAGGGCGTCCGGGTCGAGACTCCGCACAAGCGGTCGAACCCAGGACAATGCCACTGATGCCAGTTGTATGGCCACGCACAGCGCAACTGCAGACGCAGACCGCGCTGCGTGATTAGTCTGCGCGATCACGCCACTCCGGACTGTGATCGCGATCGCTGTAACGCATCCGACCCGGTCGCTTGCGTACTCTGTGGGAGCGAAGGCCACCCAGTGAATTACCGCGGGTGCCCCAAACAGAACTCGCGTAAACCCAAACAGGGTAAATCGCGCCCCTCCGCCCCCCGCCAACAGGCTCTGCTCGTGCCTGCTCCCCTCCCTGCTGTCAACGCCTGGAGCCGTCCTCCAGCGCTAGTTGACGCAATCAAATCTAAAGAGACAGACAAATTTTTGTCTGCTCTCCCTGGGCCCGTCTCAGTCACGGGTATTCCCTACCCCGCCCCTCTCATGTCCCGGGACATCCCGCGTCCAGCGCCTATGCGAAGTGCTCCCGCACCCCTCTTCTGCGCTGCCCCGCAACGCCGCTCAGACGGCATTCTCGCCGAGATTTCTTGGGCCTGCGACCCAGCCTATTTTGAGATCGTGTTCGCCGAATCGATCAGACGTACAGATCACCGATCTCAATCAAATGCTCAGCTTCATGGCTAAGCATCGCGACTTCTTCGCCGCCCTCCGCAGGGTGGCCCCAAAACCTTAAAAACCAAAATGGATTGCACAACCGCGCGCAAAAAACTCCTTAGGTCCGTCTCCTTAGGCTATTTTAAGGCCAACGGTCTATGTAACTAAAGAGAGGAATTATCGCAATACCTCTCGTCTCAAAAACCGGACGTCTTCCTCATCCAGGAAACGTTCCTAAAGCCCGTTGTCCGCACCCCTTCGATCGCGAACTATCGCACCGTCCGTAATGATAGAACTGCCTCCAATCTCGGAGGCACTCTCATCTATTACAGGCGCTCCCTGCATTGCTCCCCTATCGATCCTCCACCACTTACGAACTTAGAAGCATCCGTCTGCCGCTTAGCGATGACCGGCCATCAGCCGATCATCATTGCATCGGTTTATCTCTCTCCCCTAAAAGACTTGCTCGAGAGCGACCTTCAGTCGCTCTTAAATTTAGGCGACGCCGTCATTCTTGCCGGCGACCTAAATTGCAAGCATCGCCGCTGGAACTCTTCAGTAACTTCACGGAGAGGCAGACTCCTCGACGATTTAGTTGACAGACTAAACTTTGACATCATCGCTCCCATGACGCCCACTTACTTTCCCCACAATACTCGGAATAACCCTGACGTACTAGACATAGCACTTCTAAAGAATGTAAGGCTAAGCTTTCGCTCTATAGAGGCGCCTGACGAACTTGACTCGGACCACCGCCCTGTCCTCCTCCGATTAGGTTCCCCTTCGGACTCTCCTCCCGACACTAGAACCGTGACGTACTGGGATAAATTTGGGCAATTGCTCGAAAATCCCAGCTCGCCACATCTAGAACGCGTTCCCAACGTGATCTCTTCCGCGACCGACCTAAACGTAGCTATCGACTCAGTAGTTGGCGAGTGCTCAAGACAGGTGCCGGTTGGTGATAATCACCGCCTTATCCTGCCGCAGCACATCAGGTCGCTAATGATTGAGCGTAACGCGGCCCGCCGCGCACGCGATCGCGCTCCCACTATCGAAAATAAAGCTCGCTTCAACGACTTACACCGCCGTGTAAGAACCGCTGTAGCTGAGCTTCGCGCCTAACGTTTCGGTGATCTTATGGAGAACATTTCTCCTTCTCACCAAGCTTATTGGCACTTAGCCATAGCTCTAACATCCGAAACCGCCAACTCTGTTCCTCCGTTAACTCGTCCCTACAACGATCCCGCGTTCAATGACGACGAAAAAGCGGATTGACTAGCGTCTAGCCTCCAAGCCCAATGTGCCTTAAGCACACAGCCTTTCGATCCCGACCACGTGCGTGAGGTAGACGGCGAAGTGGAGAGCAGAACTTCTCAGCCTCCACAAGACCCCCTGCCCCCTGTCACTGTCGATGAAGTCTTACAGGTCATCAAAGACCTACGCCCCCTTAAAGCCCCCGGTGCGGACGGTATCTCTAACGATATCCTAAAGCGCCTCACTCTTCCCCTTCTCTGCCTCCTAATAGTGATCTTTAACGCTGCTATCGAACATTGCATCTTTCCTTCTCAATAGAAAGATCTTCGCTATCTTCTTCGATGTAGCGAAAGCTTTCGACAAAGTCTGGCACAACGGTTTAATTTTTAAACTGTACAACTTTCAGTTGCCAGATCGTCTCGTGCTCATCATACGAGACTATTTTTCGAATTGTATCTTACGCTACAAAGTTGAAGGCACTCTCTCTTCCCCCCGTCCCATAGAGGAGTCCCGCAAGGGTCCGTGCTCGCCCCCATCTTGTACCTTCTGTACACCAACGACATCCCTAAAACGATAGGTACTCAACTAGCCCTCTTTGCGGACGATACCGCTCTCTATACCACCGATAGGCAAGTGAGTCGATTCACTAAGAGACTTCAAACCGCTATCACCGCCCTAGGCGAATGGTTTCGGAAATGGAGAATCGAGGTGAATCCCGACAAAAGCTCTACCGTCCTCTTTACCGTACGCTGCCCTCCGCGGCCATCTTCCCTCTCTCTCCTCGGTCGTGCCATTCCCTGGCAAAATAAGACCATATATCTCGGTGTGACCATGGATAGTCGTTTGAACTTCCACGCTCACACCAAAATAGTCAGAGACCGAGCCGCTTTTGTCCTCGGTCGTCTTTATCCCATGATAGGCGATAGCGAGATTAGTCTCTACGACCTCCCCGAGTAGGGTCTCCGTCCAAACACGACGCCGACGTCCCCGGGTTCGTCGGCGCCCTCAGGGATACACGAGGTATCAAAGAGTGCCGGGGCGCTTCTCGCCCCCACTCAATCGCAACCGCACCCGCGTAACGGGGAACTCCCCTCCTGGCGGTGATTAACTCCGAGGCTTCGAGCGTAGAGCCCTTGAGCGTTGGGCGCTATATGGGCTGAGGCTCCTTCAGAGTCTCGCCCCAAAAGCCCGGTGAAGCAGTAATGGCTGCAATAGCCAACTGCATAGTCAGTTCAGGAAAAAAAAAAAAAGCTGATAGCATTCCTGTCGCCTCGGGGATCAAGAAAGCCTCCTGAACAGGAGCAAAAGAAAACTGGAAAAACGATGAAGTTTTATTTTAAAGTGCAGTGTAAATTATGTAAATAGTAGTGTAAGAAAATAGTGTTTGTGAAAATTAGGGGCCACAATAAAGGTGGTTGCATTGTAACGTGAACGGGCGTTTTATTGTTTCTTTCTTAAACGTCACACTGGTCCTTTCAATCGTAACGTCGGCCCTTTTCGGGGCTAGTGAGCACGCGCCTATACAGTCCGCTGCTCGGTCTGTTACAATCAATCTTAAAGTAAGATGAAGTAGGTTCAGATTTCGTATGTTATTTACCTCATCATTGTTTGTTTATTTGTGTAGCACATTTTGTAGAACATGTTGCAGTCATGTATTAGAATGTGGGTTCAAATGAAGCTATGACAACAATGCGCTTTTTTGTTTATTATTATTTACTGTTTTTTTGTTTGTAATCTCATTTTATAAATTGGACAGCTTTAAGGTCTTGTTTTGTTTCTAAGGATTAAAACACACCAATTCATATAACAAAGTATTTATTTAAATTTCATAACAATTAAATCCTGTTTTACTTCTATAATATGTAGTATTTGAATGTAGATTGCGTTGAGAGAAGTTGTATTTTTTTTTCTCTAAGAAACCGACCTATTGCGTAGTTTTACTTTTATTACTTCTTTAGGGCCCCTTTTACTTAACGGGTAGAGACATAACGGGATAGTCTACTTTACGCAGTCTCGTGTGACGCGCGTGACACCAGTTTGTCACCAGAATGAGTCTACAACACGGAGACCGGAAATTGTACGTCGTCACAGCGAGCGTGCCACACTCACGCAGAGAGGAACCGGTGTTAAGGACAACTGATTGCATGTGTTGAGTAGGGTGCCTCCTCTAAACACTAAAGCAGGAGGAAAAAAAATACCAGACCTCCTAGCGTGATATCTTTAAGAAAGATTTTAAAATCATTGTAAGGTTCCTAAGTAAATATTTAAGGTTCCGCACCCAAAGGCTGCCTTCGGGAGTATATTAATAAGCCTATACTGTCTTCCTGTCGGTCCAACTTTGAAGGTTCAGTATCGTTTGAATCTTAATAGGTAAATTGTTTAAATTTTTTCAAAATTAATGCATATGTTATTACGGATGATATTTTAAAAAGTGATAAAAAAGATAAAAAGTTCAGCTCCTTACACAAACATTTTTTTTGTAACAAATTCTTTTTTCGCCTTGAGTTTTAACATGCAAGTTCATAACTTGGAGTGACATTAACGTAAAATTACTTTAAGCGACACATATAAGTTCATAACTTGGAGTGACATTAACGTAAAATAACAAATAATATGCAGACATACAAGCTTTTAACTTGGATTCCAAAAAAAACGTAAACGCTCACCATCGCTTTCTATAACTGTGATTCCTAAAACAACGCGACTATACCAACGCGACTATACCGACGCGACCGTCTCGAAAACGTATTAACACAACAAATAACTTTTGTAGCGTTCCCGCAGAAGGAGAACTTTCTGAACGCAGTTTAAAACTAAAACCTTACCCGTACCTTCTTATACTCGCTGACAAGAGCGCGGGTGCTCTAGAATATTCAAGGATCTATCTTGTAGTTTATTACGAATTCGTTAACGACCCATTTGACGTTAACACCCGTGGTCTAGGTTTAGTTTGTAAACTATATTGACTATCTCGGAAGAATAAACCTTTGTTTGAGAAGATAAGGTTCACTTTTTCCAATAACGCTATATTAGAGCTAAATCAAAGTAAAATTACAATGCATTTTATCGTTATTTCCTAGAAGTTTATCGGTAAGTTAAAGTTAACGGAACGTATTTTTTATTTAACTCGCCCAACATCCGAGCCCAGAACGATACTAAAATATCTTAGCTTTATACATTTCAGCCATAATTTCATGAAAATAATTGTCTTAAATCTAATTTATCAAGAAATCTCAAAGCAAATGTAATAAGAGTTCAGTGAACGTAATTAAATTGTCAAAGCGAGTTTAGGATTATTGTTAACGAGATCAAGCAAGTTTACAATTACCTATTAGAAAATTATCTTTAACTATATTAATTATCTAAGGAAATTATTGACTTAAATTTAAGTGAATTAGTGATATAATCATTTTTATACGTCCGGGTAGCTGCCTTTATACGTCCGGGTAGCTGCCTTTATACGTCCGGGTCCGGCTGCCTTTATACGTCCGGGTAGCTGCCTTTATACGTCCGGATCCGGCTGCCTTTATACGTCCGGGTAGCTGCCTTTATACGTCCGGGTAGCTGCCTTTATACGTCCGGGTAGCTGCCTTTATACGTCCGGGTAGCTGCCTTTATACGTCCGGGTAGCTGCCTTTATACGTCCGGGTAGCTGCCTTTATACGTCCGGGTAGCTGCCTTTATACGTCCGGGTAGCTGCCTTTATACGTCCGGGTAGCTGCCTTTATACGTCCGGGTAGCTGCCTTTATACGTCCGGGTAGCTGCCTTTATACGTCCGGGTAGCTGCCTTTATACGTCCGGGTAGCTGCCTTTATACGTCCGGGTAGCTGCCTTTATACGTCCGGGTCCGGCTGCCTTTATTTGTACATTTAAACGTATACCTAAATAAAAGAACCTCCCATCAAAAAAAATCAAATCAATAATAATTATTAAATGTGACATTTATTAATAGTACTTAATAATCTATATTAGGATATTTAGATGATTGCTACTGCTTCTAATGTTACATCGGCACATACAATCGACTTAAACATTTAATGTCACATCGGCACATACAATCGACTTAAACATTTAATGTCACATCGGCACATACAATCGACTTAAACATTTAATGTCACATCGGCACATACAATCGACTTAAACATTTAATGTCACATCGGCACATACAATCGACTTAAACATTTAATGTCACATCGGCACATACGATCGACTTAAACATTTAATGTCACATCGGCACATACAATCGACTTAAACATTTAATGTCACATCGGCACATACAATCGACTTAAACATTTAATGTCACATCGGCACATACAATTGACTTAAATATGTTAAGTCACATCGGCAAATACAATCGACTTAAACATTTAATGTCACATCGGCAAATACAATCGACTTAAACATTTAATGCCACATCGGCAAATACAATCGACTTAAATATTTAATGTCACATCGGCAAATACAATCGACTTAAATATTTAATGTCACATCGGCACATATAATCGACTTGAACATTTTATTTCACATCGGCACATACAATCGACTTAAATAAGGATAGTTTAAAAGACGAAGAGGAAACAATTATTTTCACAATACACTATTACCTAAAGTTGTAACGGAAAAAGTTGTAAAGTTGCAATATTTGATTTTTGACACAGCTGGAGGTACAGAGCGCATAGAAGACTTTATGTTACAAAAAGTTTGATTTAGATACACTGTCGCATTAAGCGAAAAACGTGTAATTATAGACGAAAGGTGCAAAAATAAATAAATAAAGAAATGCCCCGAGTGAGAGTTGCAATGGGAATAGATTCTTCCTCGTGTCATTACGCGGGGGACCATTCCTTTGTGCCGCAATGGAGAAATTAGTTTTATTTTCTTTAATACTGGTTGAGTTCAGGGCCGGATTTAGAGGTCTGGAGGCCTCAGGGCAACAAAGGAGTGGAGGCCCCCTGGCCCCAAATTATTTTCCATATAATAACGTCGCTATTTTTGACAACAAGTTATTCGCGGCTACCTGAATATTTTTATAGCGCGCGCTTTTCGTTGCAAGTTAATAGCTTGCTATGTTTATCAGCTATACGTTATATTAACCACCACTAGTAGGTAAAGTTGAAACAGCCAAAATATATAACACAGGAAAAGATGTTTACTAGTGTTTACTAGTCGGAATCGGAAAGATTTTTTTTTTTTTTTTCCGAAGTCTCTATTGTGGGGGCCCCCCGTTTCTGGAGGCCGCAGGGCTTTCGTCCCGTTTGCCCTCCTCTAAATCCGACCCTGGTTGAGTTGGAGAAAACTAAAAGGAAATATAATACATTCTATTGGAGTTTCCATTGGAAAAATCTTTCGACGCAGCGGGAAAATGTTGATAATGTTGATATTACTAAACGACCTTCAGAGCCTGGCTGTTCTTTCATTTTGAGTTTGCTGCAATTGAAATTATTAATTTGAATTTAATTATTATTGTATTGTATCGCACTGGTAATGGAAATTTTGACATTTATTAAAATAATTTAGAATCGTTGCTAGATAGGCTTTCGTATGAAAATAAAAGATTTATAAATGTTGACTTTTTGTCCGAGAATAGTTTGAGGCGACGAGTAGATGATATTGTTGCGGACAGAGCTAGTGGACTGTAGGTTTATAGAAATGTGGGCTCTGAAAAAGCCCACTGTAAAATTGAAAAAATGAAACAAATTGGATTCTGCTTGCAACAGCTTATAATTGCCTTAAACGCAATTTACACTTATATGGACAACTCATTTAACATTTTTCAAAATTATAATTTACAAACACTTATCTATAAATTACAAACACTTTCTTTAAAATCGTGATTTTAATTAACGCTTCACTGATTTTACTTAACTTCTACGAATTTTCTTGATTTATAAAAATGTTACTTCTTTCTTGAAGTAAAGTTATAAAAATGTTGGTTCTTTCTTGACATATATATATAACTTGTTCTTTCTTCAGTTGGTTTCTTCACTTATTTTCCTGGAACTGTTGAACTTTCACTGCATACTGTATGAAAATTGCGTCTCCTTTTATACGTTTTGGTCTAGGAGGAAATGTTCAAATCATTTATTTTAGACCAATCAGAGAACGTTGTTTTTATTTTGGAAACCCAATAACCAGTTCAAACCGGTATTTTCCAGATTTTTACCTCGAACTTTCTAATTTAATATTTTTCAATGGTGTTTTTGTTCCGAGCCATTCTCCCACTTTCGTCTGTGCTCTGATTGGCTGCTCATTTTCATATAAATATGAGGCTTCAAAATTTGTTTTTAGTAAAAATTTTGACTTTTTACATTTTTTATTTTACTACTACGTCAGTTGTGTTTTGCATAGTATAAAAAATTAATTGGCATACATTTATGTCTAGAAATGAATGCGTGAGAACCAAAAAACACATGTGGTTCACTTTACAGTATTGCTAAAAAATCGAAAAGTCACGTTCTGACAGTAGCTCCACAGGCATCTATATCGCCTATCATCATCTCATCCCATCATCCTATCATATCTATCATCATCCTTGTGTTAATAATACTCTCCAAGTTCAAATTATCTCAAGTGAAAAAGTGTATGTGCTTCAAGACAGCAATTCCTGTAGACGGCGGACGTGCGTGCACAGACGAGACTAGGTGTTTGTTGTGTTCTGCGTGTTTGCGCCTACAAAAGCAGCGCTTGAAGGTAGACGGTTTCCGCTTTTTCAGCGGTCTTGAGGAGGATTTAGCGGTAAGCGATTTTATTGTATTTTCTCGGCATTTATTGCCACGGATCGCCGTCGTTTGTCGCTCTTCCAAGGGCGGCCCTTTTTGGGCCACCCCTTCAGACCCAGCTGCAGCCGGACTCGCATCAAGGGATGCTGGTAGCAGCCATCTAGCGGAATGCCGCCACCCCCAGGACCCCCACCACCGGTACGTAGAGGAGGCGTACGTAAACGGGGCGTATGGTTACGCTCCCAGCCCTCAGCCGCCGTCGTGGCGCGTAATTTATTTACCGGCAAAATTTCTGCCGCGGACCGGCCCTTTTCGGTCGCGTTCCCACCCTCTCGCCCTCCGTCTAGGACTTCTATGGCCTCGGCCATATCACAGTCGTCGATATACTCGGCGTCAGACACCGGCGACGAAATGTTTAGGGATGAAGATCTCCCCACCCTCCCAACGATGCTCTCTCCAATTGAGGACACCCCGCCCCGGCCAGACCCGAACCCGTCATCATCCAAACAGGGCAGTACAAACAAGGTAACGCCCCCTTTGTCAACCCCGCGGAACTTCAACCCGCCCTCAATCCCACTGCCGCAGAGAGACCCTAGGGTACGCAGCAGAGATACAAGGCCGAGACCTTTTTCTCTCAGCCCATCCAAGGACCCCGCCGAGCGTGCCCGACTTGAGGCAAGAGAAGCCATTGCCGATCGGCAAAAGGCTCTCGCCACTCAGCCATCGACTTCAAAAGCCGCTGTAGAGGTGCCCCATGACCCCCATGTTGAAGGGATAGAAATTGCCGAAGTCACCCCCCCCCAGCCTGCCGCACCCCCAGCGCCAGCGCCGCCCAGCGGTCGCTCCTATGCCCAGGCAATAAGCGCCCAAACCGCTATACCCCCACCATCGCAATCTGTCGCTCAGCCGGCTAGCGTTGATGTCAGTGCCAACGACAAAAAAGTCAAAAATAGCCACCCCCCCATAGTCGTAGAGTCCCTCCCCCAGTGGTCGACGCATCTAAAAAAGATGCACGCTATATTAGGCCACGCACCCAACGCCCGGCCGTTTGGCAAAGGGGTACGATTTTTCCCTAAATCGCCTCTAGAGTATCGTACGGTAGTGGCCTATATAGACGAGCTGTCTAAGCTGGATCACGCAGTATCTTGGTACTGCTACAGCTTAGACAGCGATCGACCACACAAAATTGCCATCAAGGGGCTCCCGCAGGATACCTCGCTTGACGAGCTTGCTGAGGACCTCGCATTGGCCAACTTCCCCGTGTCGCACGTGCGGCAAATTCCTGCAGTTAGGGGTCGACCTAACTGCATTTATTATGCCCAGCTGCAACACAAGCATACTTCTGCCGAGCTGCAACAGCTGTACGCAGTAAATGAGCTGCTCAGCATGCCTGGCATAACAATTGAGGCCTGGCGTACTCGCCCCGGTCCGGCACAATGCCATAGGTGCCAGGCATTTGGCCACGCCTCCTCGAACTGTCACCGGCCAATTAAATGTGTGCGCTGCGGCGGCGAGCACCCGGCGTCTGACTGCGATCGGCAATCGGTTGCAGTCAAATGCATCAATTGCAGGCAAGCGCACACGGCCAACAGCCGCTCGTGTCCCGTTTTCCGGCGCGAGGCGAGACGTAGGGGGGTGACCATTAACCCTCCGTTACCCCGTAATAAAGCCCAACGGGCTACAAATTTGCCCCCGCCATCACCCACTCCCCTGCAACAATTGCAGCCGCAGGAGTACGACTTATCCTCGGGCGCAAATTTAATGCCCCCCGCCAATCCCCCCACCGACAGATCCCAAGCTCTCGGAGGGAAAAAAAAGAGGCCTCGACGCAAAAAATCCGCACCCCAGCCCACAACAACAGTTCAGGCTAACGTTCCGACAGTACCGGACACACAGTTCGCCCCATACATTTTTATGCCCCCCCCCCCCCAATTTGCGGACCCCCCACAACCCCCTAAGCCATTGTTAGCGCAAACAATTACAAAAATGCAGCCGCAAGCGGCCGCTAAACAACAGACGCAACCTACTACGTCAAACCGCCCTAGTGGCATGCTACACACACAGGGCCCACCCCGCATGCAAGCTGGTGCACTAAATGTTGCCAGAGCCGCAATAGCGGCGCTAAACGCGGCCATAGAGGCCATAGCTGCCGGCCAAAATCCCCTGCCAGCCCTTTTTAACGGCTTGGCACAACTCACCACAATTCTTACGTGGGAATTTATTAGTGTATTGGAACCCTGGGGGCATAATTGGCAAGACAGCCGCCCTCAGAACGTTAGTCCAGGAACACGATGTTCACATTGTGTTACTGGGCGAAACGAAACTCCGAGGTGAGAATGAGCTCCGTATTCCAAATTTCTTCACCTATAGGCGAGACGAAATTTCTCCCGCTAATATGGCCTTCAGGGGTACGGCTGTATTAATTAGACGTGACCTTATTCACGAATTACTACCCCTTCCCCATTTTACATACACTCGGTCTATAGGTGTAAAACTAAAGGTCGGCAATGCGGAGCTTAAAGTCTTCGCCGCATATAAGCCACCAGCAACCCCCTTCGATCCAAGTGACATCGACAATATCTTTTGCGATGCCACCCCCACACTTATTTTAGGTGACCTTAATTCCAAACACCAACAATGGGGTTCACGTATTTCATCCAAATCGGGTCGTGAACTAAAAGCAGATGCTGAGAGCAAAAATTATTTAGTCATCGGTCCAGGATCACCAACACACTATCCCTCTACGGACAGTCACGCACCGGACGTACTAGACATCGCCTTAGCCCACAAGATTAGCTGGTCAATGTCGTTAGAGGTCCTCCACGACACTGACACTCAGCATCTGCCAATCTTATTGGTCCTAGGAGTGTCCGCAGCTGGTAAACCGCTCCCCAACCCACGTAGAATCACAGATTGGGCCTTATTTCACCGCGCCATGTTAAACTTTCAACTCCCGGCTGGGGGCATTTCTACTCCCTTAGAGGTCGAAGAGGCAGTTAGTACTTTTACAACTGCCATTGCACAGGCCCTAAGGGAGTCCACCAGTATCTCAGCCACAGTTTCTGGTAAAAAACTTTTACCGGCGCACCTCCGCGCAAAAATTAGGGAAAAAAGGGCCCTTCGTAAGCACTGGTGTCAAACTCGCTGCCCAGTTGCTAAGAGGGACCTAAACAGGATCAGCGCCGAACTGCGGTCAGAAATCGCAATTTACAGGCAGCATTCGTGGGACCAAGTGATTTTTAAAGCCAGTGAGGATGACACTGCACTGTATCGCTTGGCCCGACAAATAACTAGAACCCCCGCCCCTAGTTGCCCTCTTATTGATACCGCTGGCATCCGCCACTACCACGCAGCGGAACGCGCGGAACTTTTTGCGGACCACTTCGAGGGCCAATTTAAGCCGAACCCCATTATCGACCCTGCCCACACGCTAGGAGTTATAGAACGCGTAGAGCAGTTTCTCGCGGCCCCAGCCCCACCACTAAGAGGTGATTATTTTATATCGCCTAAAGAGGTTAGGAAGGAGGCCTCTAAGCTTAATAAGCGCAAATCACCCGGTCCCGACGAGATTCCAAACACAGCGATCATCATGCTGCCTAGGAAGGGTCTGGTGGCACTCACCCGTATCTTTAATGGGATACTGCGCACTGGACATTTCCCATCTTCATGGAAGATTGGCAAAATCATTGTTCTCCCGAAACCAGGGAAAGGTCGTCATCGCCCAGAACATTACCGACCGATTACACTGCTGTCCAATTTAGCCAAGTTGTTCGAACGCCTACTATTACTTAGGATATCCCCGCATATCCAGCTTAGGCCTGAACAATTTGGTTTCAGAGACAGCCACAGTACCACTCTTCAGCTTGTACGAGTGCTCCATCACATGGGCTTCGAGCTAAACAAGGGCAGGCGCACAGTCGGAGTCTTTCTCGATATGGAGAAGGCTTTCGATCGAGTTTGGCACGAGGGCTTATTACACAAGCTGTTAGAGACGGACATCCCACCGATGCTCGGGCGAGTAATAGCCTCGTTTCTGGACAAACGAAGCTTCTATGTCTCGGTCGAGAACAAACAGTCAGCATGTAAACCCATTAGAGCAGGGGTACCTCAAGGCAGCTGCCTATCGCCACTGCTCTATGCGTTATTCACCAACGACATCCCCACTCTCAGTGACTCCGGTCTAGCTGAAGGTGTTGAAGACGTCATCCTAGCCCTATACGCGGACGATAGCGCCTATATGTCCTCCTCCCGCAAAGCTAGCTTAGCAGCCAAAAAAATGCAGCGACTATTGGACACTTTGCCTGGCTGGCTGGACAAGTGGAGAATAGCCGTTAATGCCAGCAAGACAGCAGCAATACTGACCGGCCTGCAAAAGTTTCTCCCACCGAAACTTGTGTTTCGAGGTCAAGTCATTGAGTGGCAACCCAGCGTAAAGTACCTAGGTTGTATTATAGACCGCCCCTTGCGCATGCGCAAAATGCTAGACCATGTGTCAGCAGGCGCGGTCGCGTCACGGGCGTGCCTTAGACCGGTACTTTCCTCTGACTTGCCACTCAGAACCAAAATTCGCCTGTACAAATTGTACATACGGTCGAGACTGACCTATGCAGCCCCTGCTTGGTACGGTCTTCTATCTTCTACCAACAAACTTAAGCTCCAGGCAGTCCAAAATAAGTCGCTGAGATTTATCACCGGCGCGGGACGCTACGTCCGCAACTCCACCATTGCTAGAGACACCAAAACCGAGCCACTCGCAGAGTTCATATCTGGTTTGTCGAAACGATTATTCACCCGCGCTGACAACAGTCATCATACACATCTCAGGGGCATAGCACCCCTACACGCCCGCCCGCCGGAAGGCAGGGCTCTCCCCCGAGAGCTTATTCCTGCGGGTGAATAAGTTTACTTATTCACCCTCCTACCTCCTTACCCTCCTCCCTTCACTTCATTTCATTTCATTCCATTTTTATTGCCCATCTCGCCTCTATTTTATTTCTGCTTTTATTTCTGTTTTGACGTGACAACGTCTTATAAATTGGTTTGCCGGGTGACACTTCAAGAAACTGCGTTACGCTCCGCTCACGTTATGCGCTCACAATGAGAGCGAGTGAGAGGCACGCGCCCGCCTAAGAGCGAGAGAGACAGACATAAAATCATTGTCACGTAAAACTTTCGCCCGTATACCGACTTTACAGGCAACCAGTTTTTTATTTCGCTTTTATTTTATTTTATTTTCATTTTTTGTTTTGTTTTTTGCTTCGTTTTTATTTTATTTTAATTTCGCTCTTTTTCTTTTCTTTTCTTTTGCTTTGTTTTTATTTTGTTTTTATTTGTTTTATTTTTCTGTTTTTATTCTGGTGCCTACATAACACCTACTGTTTTTCTTATCGCTTACGGCGATAATATATTAGCCACAAAGGGGGCCTGATAAGTAGGCCGCCTTTTCAAATTTCACCGGGGGTGTTCAGCACCCCTGAGCTTCTGCCCGGGTCATGGTGGGAGGTAAATTCCCCTCCCCCGACATCCGCACCTCAACACCCAGTAGGGTGTAAGAGAAGATACCCGCAAGCTCCACAGGCGGTTGGCGCCAGGGCGGCCCTACGGCCATTATTTTTGTCTGACCTGCCACTTAAAACCAAAATCCGGCTATACAAGCTCTACGTTAGGTCCCGTTTAACGTACGCCGCGCCGGCTTGGTACGCTTTGCTATCCGCCACTAAAAAGAAAAAGATTCAAGTAGTACAAAACAAATCGCTGAGGATATTAACGGGTGCTCCGCGCTACGTTCGCAATGACACAATTGCTAGGGACACAAAGGCAGAGCCAATAGGTGAGTTTATCGCCAGACTGGCCGCCCGGTTGTTTGACGCGGCGGACAATAGCACCCACCTCCACCTAAGGGGCATAGCGCCTTTGCACGCCCGTCCACCCGAAGGCCGACCTCTCCCTAGGGAGCTAATCCCGCCCAAAAACTAGCCGGGCTTATATGTTACATGTATATGTCATATTTTAGTTAGTTTTTTCTTTCCAATCACCTTTGTTTTTCATTCTCCACTTGTGTTTTTTCGTTTCTTCGTTTTTTGTTTTATTTTTTCGTTTGTTTTTATTTCGTTTCCTCCTCGCCACTTTCACAAAGTGGCCACTATAATGCCGACAGAGGGCCTGAAAAGTAGGCCCTCTTTAAACAATCACCGAGGGTGCGCTCACCCTCGAGACTTGCCCGGGTCATGGGGTAAAACGTCAGTCCTTACCCCGACACCCGTACCTCCTTTACCCGACAGGGTAAGAAGATGTCCACGTTTAGCTCCACAGAAACCGTGACATTTTCAGGAACTAGCAACTTTGAGTTTTGATAAAACTAGTTGCGTAGTTTTTTGAAAGTTCATTTTTTGCGCGTATGTCGACGGTGCAACGTTACTGTTGCTGTCCGTCCGTAACACTCCCCTCGGCGCAGCTTGTCGAAGCCTCCTTGGTACACTGCAGGACGGCTAGTCGACTTGCGGGGCGGCGTCTTAATACACCTCCCCTCGTTCTGATATTCGCAGAACGTACTTTACCATCAGGGCCCGGCTGTATTTCTTCTACAACCCCCCTTGGCCACACGTTACGTGGTAGGGTCGGGTCGATTACCACAACCAAGTCTCCCTGTTTCAATGGCTGCGCATGGTCATCTGATTGCCCTCTTGGCACCAAAGTCGGGAGGTACTCTTGCAACCAGCGTTTCCAAAATCCATCCGCCAGCGCTTGTGTTGCTCTCCATTGCCGGCGTTCATCCTTTTCTGTTTCGCCAGTCATTGGTAAGCCTGATGATGTTCCGAATATGAAGTGGTTCGGTGTAAGTGCCTCTGGATCAGCTGGATCAACTGAGACACTGGTCAGTGGCCGACTGTTAACGAAGTGCTCTGCTTCATGCAGCAGGGTGAGCAGAGTCTCTTCTGTCGTCACCTTTTCATTTAAAGTTGCTGTCAGTGCGATTTTTATCGATCGCACCATTCTTTCCCAAGATCCTCCCATGTGGGGTGCTCCGGGTGGGATAAAGCGCCAATCCAATCGGTGGGTCAAGCCATATTCTTTTAGTTGCGGGGCCCACTCTTTGTACGCTTCTCTTAACTCGGCGTCAGACCCACGGAAATTGGTCCCATTGTCTGACCACATTACCCGAGGCCATCCTCGTCTGGCTGCCATTCTTCTAATGGCCATGATGGCCGAGTCGGTTGATAGACTCGCAACCAACTCAATGTGTACAGCTCGTGTACTGAGGCATGTGAATAACATACCCCAACGTTTCTCTCTTCTTCTTCCAATTTTTTTTATCATTGGGCCGAAGCAGTCAACCCCACAATTGGTGAAGGGCCGCTGATAGGCATCGAGACGTGCAAGTGGCAGATCTCCCACGGTTGGTGTCGATGGCAGTGATTTGCGGATTCGACACAACATACATTTGCTGGCAACTGCTCGCACCGTTGGCCGCAGCTGTAGCACCCAATATCTCTGGCGCAGCTCATTCACCACGCGTTCATTGTTGGCGTGGAGTGCGGTTCGATGCTCCTTCATCACGAGCAGTCTGGTGAATTGATGGCGACCGTCCAATATGATTGGTCGCTTGATGTCAGTCGGGACGTGTGCGGCGTTAATGCGGCCGCGTACACGTAGCAACCCATCTTCATATACAGGGTCCAGTTTAAATAGTCTGCTGGACCTCTGAGGTGCTTCTCCTTTCTCAAGGCGCTCTATGTCTTCACCAAAACAATCTTGCTGCGCTTGTTGAATGAGAAGTTGTTCCGCTTTTTCAATATGGCGGAGTTCCAGCTGCTGTTCCTTTTTCTTCAGCTTCTCGATAAATAGTAGTACGTTTGCTACTGTCCGGATCAGGCGCTCGTAATTTGAGAAGCGCTCGAGATCCGGTAGCCAATTTGTGGGTTTGTGGCTAGTATGGGTGACATGCTCATCGTCTGCGTCGCTTCTTTCAGAGAAGTCGTACGGCCAGCAATCTTCGTGTTCGTGAAGAAAGTCTGGCCCGCAGAACCATCGGTCATGCGCGCTAATAGGTTGGTAGCACGCACGCGTTGCATCATCAGCTACATTCAGTTGTGTAGGCACCCATCTCCAATCCTCGGGCTGTGTTAGTTCAGCTATCTCTCCGAGTCGATGTGATACGAATGGGGTGTACTTCTTTGCGTCACCTCGTATCCATTGCAGCACTGTGCTAGAGTCAGACCAATATGTGACGTCTGCTATTTCTATGCGGTGCCCTTTTTTAATTGATTCTACTAGTCGTGCTCCAATCACCGCCGCCTGTAATTCTAGGCGGGGTATTGTCTGTACCTTCAACGGCGCGACCTTGGCTTTGGCAGCGATCAGACTTATTCGTATGCTGCCATCTTTGTGTATGTTTCGCCAGTAAGCTGCCGCTGAGTAGGCCTCTTCGCTGGCGTCACAAAATACGTGCAGCTCTCGTTTTATAATAGAGCCTGCATCCAAATCATAACAGCGCGGGATTCTTAATGCGGCCGCGCTGTCCAATAATTCTATCCATCTTGCGAAGTCGCTCGCTTCTTTTTCTGGCAGGGTTTGGTCCCACCCAAGCTTCTGTCGCCATAATTGCTGCAATATTATTTTTGCGGTGATGGTGAATTGACTGACAAGTCCCAGTGGGTCGTATATTGACATTACGGCGCTGAGAGCTTCTCTTTTAGTCGGCGTACGATGCCTTCGGCGTACTGCTTCTGGTACGCGAACCATCTTGGTACTGAAACCCAATTCATCTTTGTTAGTACTCCACAGCAGACGACAACGTCTTGTCAATGTGGTCTTCACGGGCTCCAAGTCGTACGTCCGAGACATGTGCTTTTTTCTCTTTAGGTAAGTTTTCTAGCACATCTTGACGGTTTGAATTCCAACTCCTTATATTGAAACTTGCTTGCTGTTGTACTTTTATGACGTCAGCAACCATCTGTTTTGATTTCTCAATATTGTCGAAGCTGTCCAGGTAGTCGTCCATATAGAAGCTACTTTGGATCGCTTTTGCTGCTTCGGGATACTTTGCGGCGCAGTCCATAGCGTTTTTATTTCTTACGCTGTGCGCCAGAAATGGTGAACATGACGCTCCAAATATTAACGACGTCATGACATATTTCTAAGGGGCGATCTTTCTATCTTCACCCCTCCATAAGAACATTTGAGCCGGGCGATCATCTGGCCTTATCTTTATCTGCAGAAACATTTCTTCTATGTCTGCAGTTACGGCGATCGGCTTTTCCCTGAATCGGAAAAGTATTCCCGGCAGTGCTTGCAGAAGGTCTGGCCCTTCTAATAATTCGTCATTGAGGCAGACTCCGCAAGCTTTAGCAGCTGCGTCAAACACAAGACGGATCTTTTCGGGTTTATTCGGGTTCCGTACGCCAAAGTGAGGCAGGTACCACTCGATCTCGCTTTGAATCTCGCCCATCACTGGTTCAGCGTAACCTTTCTTGAGCAAGTTTTCTATTTGCTCGGTGTACTGTATTTTGTAAGCGGGATCCCGATCCATTTTTCTTTCTGAGTTTCTGAGACGTTGCAGCGCTGTATTATAGCTAGGTGGCATCCTTACGTCATCTTGACGCCACGTTAGCCCAACTTCGTACCGCTGGTTTTCATGGCGAGCGGTAGAGTTAAAAATCTCGACAGCCCGTTTCGCTTCTGGGCGTATCTTTTTAATGTTAGACACGCCTAGGGCATCGATATCATAATGGGCTTTGACCAATTCTTCAAGACGTAGGTCTTCATCAACTGAGAGGTCACGAAACTCATTTTCAACATTCGTGACATGCAGTACTTGTTCCCCTTCTCGCATTATGGTGCGGGGAAGTGAGCCATAGATCACCCATCCAAGCGGTGTCCGTGATGCAGCAGGTTCAGTGCGCGCACCCATTCGTAGCTCTTGGGATACGAGCAAGTGCCAGTGGTCAGCCCCGATCAAAATTTTCGGCTGCGTTTCATCATAACATGCAGCATCGAGGCCCCTCAGGTGCGCACAGGAGACGACATCGGACGGAACTGCTTGTGCCATCAGGCGTAGCCCCTTTACGGTTCTGGCTTGCAGTTCATGGTATCTCCTCTGCTTTCGCCCGCGGATCTTAAGGTTGACCCGCAGGCTTTCATTTTCCTTTTGACTTGCGCCGACACCGTGTATTGTGAACGGATGTGGCTTTCCTTCGGATGACAGCTGGTCCGCTAAATCTTTGTCAATCTGCGTGACCGTGGAAGCTTCGTCAAATAATGCATGGGTGTTCACCGCGCCATTTGGACCAGATATTGTAACTGGACAAATCTTTAGCATAACTGATCGGCGGCGGTTCCCCGTATTGGTTAACATCACTGCTTCATTGCTTTGCGATGTCACTGCTATAGGAACTTCTTTCTGAGAGGCTGGAACGGTTTGTGTGAAGGTCCGTTTCTCTCTGTTCACATCATGTAGCAGTCGGTGGTGTGCTTGACCACAATTGTTTACGTCACATCGCTTGGCTCTGCATTGTGGACGTGGATGCTTCTCTAGTAGGCAGCAAAAACAAATGTGTATTTCCTTGACACTAGCCCAGCGCTTATCAACAGCCAATCTTTTAAATGCCGGGCATTGCGGGAGCGTGTGAGATGCCCCGCAGCTCGGACATTGCGGCTGCTCTTTGCGTTGCTGAGCTGCAGCACGTGGAGGTCTTTTGTCATTTTGACGTGGCCTCCTTTCTTCTGTAGTTGCAGTATAGACTCGTGCTGTTTCTTTCATGGGTTTTCTTCTCGGCGCGCCGCTTGGTGCCCAACCATTCTTAGTCTGCGGCGACGTCGATGAAGTAGCTGGTGGAAGCGTGAAGCGGATAGCTCGATCGGCTTCATGCATCAAAAATTCTGAGAGTACAACGATATCTGGGTCATCTGTTTGGTGCTCATATGCGTAGTCGCACCATCGTGACTTCAAAAATGGACTTAATTTGTCGAGGACCTCCCTCGTAAGCATAGGGTTGTACAAGTATCGTCGTTGGTCCATATTGGCAAGGACGCAGACTATGTTCTGCAGCTTGACAGCGAAAGTGTTGAGGTCTGTTGCTGCCGACCCTGGGCGTTGTAAGTGCTTAAGGTCGCTCAGTGATCTGTCGATTAAGATCTCAGGCCTTCCATATGACTGTTCAAGCGTCTTCATTATGCGGTCGGTGTCGACAGCGGTGTATAGCAACGCCGACACTGATTCACGCGCTTCGCCGCGTAGGCAAGAACGAAGCCTTGCTAGGTTCTCTGCTGGCGAAAGTTTATAAAGCCGTGCAGAGTCCCTGACTGCTGCCATTCGTGAGGAGCGCCACTGAAAGGTGGAAGCTCGAAGACTTGTCGTTGTATCGGCTTTGATGAGGCCAAGTCTTTTAGCGCATCTGCTAATTCTCCTATGCCACTTCTTCTTGAGGCGGAGCGGTTACGTCGCTCCACCTCTCCATTTCTCGGAAGGGAGCGGTCATGTCGCTCCCCCCCCTCCATTTCTCCACTGTGGCTTCTTCTTCTTTGATAGGCAGGTGTCCTAAAGGAGGAGCGGTAACGTCGCTCCCCCTCCTCCATCTCATTATGGTACGGCTCAAGATTGCCGTAGTTTCTGCCAGCAGATGCGTGCCATAAAGGATATGGTGATTGCAGTGTCGCTGCATGTCCCTCTTCCTTGTTCGGCGATACACCCCCTCTCGGGTGCCGTTGACTGATGTCATCCTCAGCCTGTGTCGTACGTGGGAGCAGAGGACATTCCAGGTCCCCGCCGGCATCCACGCGACGTGCAAAAGTGCGGCCGATGTTATCCTCAGCCTGTGGCGTGCGTGGGAGCAGAGGACCTTCCATGTCCCCGCGGACTTCCACGCGACGCTGGTGTGGGGGGCCTTGGACCTCCCTGTGTGGGTTGTTAGTGTGCCGGCGTGGAGCGCTTTGTGGTGGCCCTCGCCTGACAATGTGGTGCGAGCGTAGGGGACCCTGGTCCTCGCTACGCTCAATTATGCTACGGTCGTAGCGGCTGGTGGCACCCTTATGCTCTGCGACGCCTGACGTAGAGAGCTCCCTGGGCACCGTACCTGGGCGCCCCGGGCTCCCCTCCCCCCGTGTGGGAGAGACGTCGCGTGCCACCTGCCTGGCCGTGACGACGCTGGCTTCAACGTCATCGTTGGTTTCCGTCAACCAATTTTCAACCCTCGATGCAGTGAGAGTGGACTTAACAATACTTCCCTGTGAAGAATCGTCTTCATTTATTTGAGAAATTTGAAGCTCAAGCCGTTTTTTAATAATATTTTCTTGAGCTTCCATACTTTCTTTTGCCGCTTCCATACGTTTATTTTCTGATTCTATACGTCTTTTTTCTACCGCTCTTTCGTACTGCAAACGTTCCGTACGGAGCTCCGCAATTTTTTGCAACGCTTCGAGTTCCGCACTCTGTATACGCACGCTGGCCGACGAGCATCCTGTCCTCGTCGACGCAGCACCGACAGCGCTAGACGCCGTCGTGGGACGTACCGACTCGGGTACGTTAATCCCCCGTTCATCGTGGCCAGCCTTTGACGCGGCTTTTTGGCTACGTGTGTTAGGCATTGTACTTTTTTATTTTTTAAATAAGCACAACAAAATTGAATCCCAACACGAACACAAATGCACATACACAGTAAAATTTAAACGAGCACAAATATCAAATATGAAAACAGATAGTTGTATGGAGTTACACCTTAGTACTAACACATAAGCAAAATATTTCAGAACAAGAGAAAGAACCCAAATATTTAAAATTAAAAATAAGTGTTACGGAGCTTGTCACGTATACACATATATTTAAAAATTAGGTGTTCGTAGGTACACAGATTAAATAATTAAAAATTATTTAAACAATTAAGAAGGCGTGGCTTGTACAATTTACGTACATACACTTATTCAAAAATAGCCACACCAAAATACTAAATACACTTATGCACACAGTATTCAAAATCAAAACAAGTACTCGAAATTTTACAGAGTACAAGTTATTCAAAATTATTATTCAAATCGTTGAAATAATAATAGTAAGTACACGAATGTACAAAATAGGCGTACGCGTATCAATTAAAATAAACACACGGAAATAGGTACGCGTAGACGTTAAATTCAAAAATATGGTTTTTCAAAGAATATTGAAAAAACAATCGTAAGTAGGTACTCGAGTTGTACCAAACACATATACGCACATCAATTAAATAACCACACGGAAATGCGCGTATAGACATACAATTTTAAAATATTTTTGAGTCTTCAAAACTATTGAAGTACTCTTTGTACTCGAACAACTTTGTGGTGAACTCGCACAAAGCACGCGTAGCTATGTACACATAAATTGAAAATAGCTACACGAAAATACATGTATACATACACGTTCAAAAATTTAAAAAATATTGTTACAAAAATATTGAACAATAAGAAGGTCTGGCTTGTACGATATACGTACCAACATCAATTTAAAAAGCCACACCAAATACACGTATACATAAATACAAATGTTATCACTCAAAAAAGTATCGAAGTGATAAGAAGTACATAAATTGCACAACGTATGTATACGCACATCAATTTATATAAGTGCCTACAAGAAACGTATACATAGATTCAAAAATGTTATCACCTCAAAGAAAGTTAAAGTGATAAGATAAAAGTACATAAGTTGTACAACATATGTATACGTACAAAATTTAAAATAGGCACGCGGAAGTACTTGTATACATAGATGTGAGAATATTATTACTCAAAAGAATGTTTAAGTAATAATAACAAGTACGCAAAGGCGTACCACATATGTATACGTACAATAATTTTAAAATAGACGCTCGCAAGTACTTACACACGGAAATGCGCGTGTGTAGGTACATAAGTTTTTAAAAATTATTATTTTAAAATTACAAAAATTTAAAATAAATTTAAAGTACTAATTTTAGTACACGTCAATTATGCGAGCACATATACATATAAAACATGTACAAGAAGTTCCCGATTGCACAGGAGTAAAAAAAATTATTAATTTTTAAAAATTAGGTTTTTTCGAAAAAAAATCAAATAATAATAAAGAGAACGAGTTTTGCATGGAATAATGTATACCCATGTATTTAAGGCATATACACGAAATTCCCATATGCCTAAGAGCTCAAATTATTACGATTTGGATTTTCACAAGTTTTCCGAAAAATTAAAATTATTATTAAAAGTACACGTACCGCAAGGAATACGTGCACGAACGTAAATTCAAAATAAGTACATGAGATAACACGCATGTACAAGAAGTTTTCAAAAATGAAAACTGAAAATTTAAAAATTTAAATCTGAAAAGTTATGAAAATTTAAAAATTTCGAAATTCAGGAAAATTAAAATATTTTAAAAATTATAACTAGTACACGTATCATAAGTAATACGTGCACAAACGTGAATTTAAAATGAATACACGGTATAACACGCGTGTATAAGACTTTTTCAAAACTTAAAACTGAAGAGTTATGAAAATTTATAAAAACTGAATTTCAGGAAAATTTTAAAATTTTAAAATTTATAACTAGTACACGTATTGCCCGAAATACGTATACGTAGATCACCACGATTTATTTTTAACGTTTTCACAACGACTCCCGTGAATTTAAACGTTTTACAAAAATTTACGTAATTTGAAACCGAAAATGACCCCAAAAAATACGACACACAGAGTTATAAAAAATACACGAAACAATAGGTAAGCACTCAAAAATAAAGACTTAGTGTCAATAATTTCACTTTACTTACGGTTCATACACTTTTTACACTTTTCTAAAATTAACACTTTTTTCACAAAATAAAAATTCACTTTAAATTACTTATAACTTCGGAACTTTACGGATTACCTAAGGATCTACACAGGTTGTGATCCGGCTACCGAAGGACCAAATAAACTGTTGCGGACAGAGCTAGTGGACTGTAGGTTTATAGAAATGTGGGCTCTGAAAAAGCCCACTGTAAAATTGAAAAAATGAAACAAATTGGATTCTGCTTGCAACAGCTTATAATTGCCTTAAACGCAATTAACACTTATATGGACAACTCATTTAACATTTTTCAAAATTATAATTTACAAACACTTATCTATAAATTACAAACACTTTCTTTAAAATCGTGATTTTAATTAACGCTTCACTGATTTTACTTAACTTCTACGAATTTTCTTGATTTATAAAAATGTTACTTCTTTCTTGAAGTAAAGTTATAAAAATGTTGGTTCTTTCTTGACATATATATATAACTTGTTCTTTCTTCAGTTGGTTTCTTCACTTATTTTCCTGGAACTGTTGAACTTTCACTGCATACTGTATGAAAATTGCGTCTCCTTTTATACTTTTTGGTCTAGGAGGAAATGTTCAAATCATTTATTTTAGACCAATCAGAGAACGTTGTTTTTATTTTGGAAACCCAATAACCAGTTCAAACCGGTATTTTCCAGATTTTTACCTCGAACTTTCTAATTTAATATTTTTCAATGGTGTTTTTGTTCCGAGCCATTCTCCCACTTTCGTCTGTGCTCTGATTGGCTGCTCATTTTCATATAAATATGAGGCTTCAAAATTTGTTTTTAGTAAAAATTTTGACTTTTTACATTTTTTATTTTACTACTACGTCAGTTGTGTTTTGCATAGTATAAAAAATTAATTGGCATACATTTATGTCTAGAAATGAATGCGTGAGAACCAAAAAACACATGTGGTTCACTTTACAGTATTGCTAAAAAATCGAAAAGTCACGTTCTGACAGTAGCTCCACAGTTATTGAGTGGCAACCCAGTGTAAAGTACCTAGGTTGTATTATAGACCGCCCCTTGCGCATGCGCAAAATGCTAGACCATGTGTCAGCAGGCGCGGTCGCGTCACGGGCGCGTCTTAGACCGGTGCTTTCCTCTGACTTGCCACTCAAAACCAAAATTCGCCTGTACAAGTTGTACATACGGTCGAGACTGACCTATGCAGCCCCTGCTTGGTACGGTCTTCTATCTTCTACCAACAAACGTAAGCTCCAGGTTGTCCAAAATAAGTCGCTGAGATTAATCACCGGCGCGGGACGATACGTCCGCAACTCCACCATCGCTAGAGACACCAAAACCGAGCCACTCGCAGAGTTCATATCTGGTTTGTCGAAACGATTATTCACCCGCGCGGACAACAGTCACCATACACACCTTAGGGGTATAGCACCCCTACACGCCCGCCCGCCGGAAGGCAGGGCTCTCCCCCGAGAGCTTATTCCTGTGGGTGAATAAGTTTACTTATTCATCCTCCTACCTCCTTACCCTCCTCCCTTCATTCCATTCCATTCTTATTGCCCTTCTCGCCTCTATTTTATTTTTGCTTTTATTTCTGTTTTTATTTCGCTTTTATTTTTATGTTATTTTTATTTTTATTTTCGTTTTTGTTTTGTTTTTGCTTCATTTTTATTTTATTTTAATTTCGCTCTTTTGTTTTGCTTTATTTTTACTTTTGTTTTATTTTGCTTCTATTTTTTGTTTTCTTTTCTGGCGTCTACTCTCGTACTTTATTTTTTCTATTTTCTATATCGCTTATGGCGATAATATATTAGCCACAAAGGGGCCTGAAAAGTAGGCCGCCTTTTTAAATTTCACCGGGGGTGTTCAGCACCCCTGAGCTTCTGCCCGGGTCATGGTGGGAGGTAAATTCCCCTCCCCCGACACCCGCACCTCATCACCCAGCAGGGTGTAAGAGAAGATACCCCGTTAGCTCCACAGTGCCTAGGAAAGGTCTTGTGGCCTTAACCCGTATTTTTAACGGAATCCTGCGCACAGGTTTCTTTCCCACGGCCTGGAGGACAGGCAAAATTATTGTCATACCGAAGCCTGGCAAGAGCCGCCAGAAACCAGAGCATTATCGCCCGATCACTCGACTTTCTAACATAGCCAAACTGTTCGAACGTCTTTTATTGAAAAGGATATCACCTTTTATCAATTTAAGGCCAGAACAGTTTGGTTTTAGAAGTAGTCATAGCACCACTCTTCAGCTTACTCGCGTCTTACACCATATGGCCTTTGAGATAAGACAAGGGCAGGTACACGGTCGGGGTCTTTCTCGATATAGAGAAGGCTTTTGATCGTGTTTGGCACGCCGGCTTATTGTTCAAACTCTCTGAGACCAATTTACCCCCCATGTTCGGGCGTATAATAGCCTCCTTTCTGGAGGGGCGGAGTTTCTATGTTTCGGTTGACAATAAAAACTCCCCTATTAAGACCATTACAGCGGGGGTCCCACAAGGCAGTTGCCTTTCCTCTCTGTTGTATGCACTTTTCACCAATGACATTCCTACGCTTAGCGATAGCGGTCTACCGCCAGGCACACAGGACGTCACCCTAGCATTGTATGCTGATGACAGCGCGTACATGAGCTCATCCCGTAAGTCCCATTTAGCTGCCGCTAAAATGCAGCGATTATTGGATATCCTCCCGTGCTGGCTTGACAAGTGGAGGATAGCAGTAAACGCCTCAAAAACGGCAGCCATCTTAACCGGCCAACAGAGACTATTACCTAAGGAGCTTGTATTCCGCGGACAGGTAATTGAGTGGCAGAGCAGTGTGAAATACCTTGGCTGCTTTATTGACCGCAGGTTGCGCATGACCAAAATGGTCGAGCATGCGACAGCCAGAGCGGTCGGCGCCAGGGCGGCCTTAAGGCCACTATTTTCATCTGACCTGCCGCTTAAAACCAAAGTCCGGCTATACAAGCTCTATGTTAGGTCCCGTTTGACGTACGCCGCGCCGGCTTGGTACGCATTGCTATCTGCCACTAAAAAGAAAAAGATCCAAGTTGTGCAAAACAAGTCGCTAAGGATAATAACGGGCGCTCCGCGTTACGTCCGCAACGACACAATTGCTAGGGACACAAAGGCAGAGCCGATAGGTGAGTTTATCGCCAGACTGGCCGCCCGGCTGTTTGACATGGCGGACAACAGTGCGCATCCTCACCCTCTCTATAAAAGCACCGTGGGTGCATTCACCCACGAGACTCGCCCGGGTCATGGGGTAAAACATTAGTTCTTACCCCGACACCCGTACCTCTTTTTACCCGTCAGGGGTAAAAGAAGATGTCCACGTATCGTAGCTCCACAGAGAGCCTAACTCGGTCGTAGCACAGATGGCACCACCGTCGTCGTCGTCGTCGCTCGTCGCCCCGCTCGCCGCCGTCGCCCCGCTCGCCCCTCTCGCCCCTCTCGCCCCTCTCGCCCCCCCCGCCACTGTCGCCCCGCCCACCGTTGTGGCCGCCCCTCGCGCCCAACCCCAAGCCCCGCTTCCTACTATGTTTCAACCCCCCCAACCCCCCATCCCCACACGACCGCTTGTACCGCCCACCGCACTACACCGTAAGGTAAATTTTTCTAATTTAACAAACTCTACAAATCTTGCCGCCACCCCAGCGCCACCCCCTAGGGGTCGTGCACCTCCCGTCAGGGGTGCTATATGCCCGCCGTTGTCACTCAACATAGCCAGAGCATCCATCGCTGCGCTTAACGCAGCTATTGAGGCCATCGCGGCCGGGCAAAACCCGCTGCCCGCTCTACTGCACGGCCTGCAGCAACTTACTTACCTCCTGGTCCAGGAATTCTCTTCAATTTAAGAGTGATATACTGGAATCCGGGGGGTGTAAGAGATAAGACCGCAGACCTCAGGTTATTAGTCCAACAGCACGATATTCATATTGTGTTGTTGGGCGAAACCAAATTGCGCCCTGAGCATTCTCTTTGTTTGCCCAATTATTTCGTCTATAGGCGGGACGAAATAAACGCCACGAATAACATCGCTTACAGGGGCACAGCAGTGCTGATTCGTAGAGACCTTGTCCACGAAAGTTTACCCCTGTCAAGCTTTGTTTCAACTCGAGCGATAGGTATTAAACTAAAAGTCGGCAATACCGAACTCAAGGTTTACGCTGCCTACAAGCCACCTAAGGTGCCTTTTATTTCCGGCGATATTACAAACATTATGTCCGACGACACGCCCACACTCATACTCGGCGATTTTAACGCCAAACACCGACAATGGGGTTCAAAAATTTCATCCAAAGACGGTAGAGATTTAAAAAATGATGCCGAGGCGCACAATTACGTCGTAATTGGTCCCGGCTCCCCCACTCATTATCCATCTCAGGACTTATTTCAACCGGACGTACTAGACATAGCACTAGCTCGTAATATTAGTTGGCCCATCTCATTAGAAACCCTCCATGACATTGATTCGCAACACCTCCCCATCTTACTGGTCCTCGGAGTTTCTATTAGGGACAAACCTTTGCCACCAATGAAAAACATTACGGACTGGACTAAATACCAAAAACTACTAAGCTCATTTAAACTCCCCCCCGGTGGCCTGTCCACTCCACAGGAAGTGGAAACAGCCACCCAGGCGCTTACCGCGGCTATCTCTTCCGCACTTGCTCAGTGCACCACAGCTGCCAAGACAGCCTCGGGGAAAAGTTTATTACCGGTACATCTCCGTAATAAACTTAGCCAAAAACGAGAACTTCGCAAACTGTGGTGCCGAACTCGTTGCCCGTCAATTAAAAAAGAGCTAAATAAATTAGGTAGTGACCTATCGCACCAAATTTCGCTTTATCGGAAATGGTCTTGGGATAATACAATTTCAAAGGCCAGCGACAATGATACCGCCCTTTATCGTTTAGCTCGCTGTATGACCAACACCCCCTCGTAGACACGCTAGGTAACCGTTTGTACTCAGCTGAGGAACGCGCGGGCTTACTGGCGGACCACTTCGAGGACCAATTTAGGCCCAATCCCATTGTCGACCACGCCCACACATCATTGGTTGAGGAGCGCATACAACAGCTCCTCTCTAACCCCACCGACCCACTTAGAGGTGACGATTTTATCTCCCCTAAGGAGGTTAAAAAATTTATATCTTTTTTTAAACAAAAAGAAATCTCCCGGCCCGGACGGCATTCCTAACACGGCCCTTCTGATGCTACCCAGAAAAGGTCTTGTGGCCTTAGCCCGTATTTTTAATGGGATCCTCCGCACAGGTTTCTTTCCCACGACCTGGAAGACAGGCAAAATTATTGTCATACCGAAGCCTGGTAAGAGCCGCCAGAAACCAGAGCATTATCGGCCGATCACGTTACTTTCTAACATAGCCAAACTGTTCGAACGACTTTTATTGAAAAGGGTATCACCCTTTATCAATCTTAGGCCAGAACAGTTTGGCTTTAGAAGTAATCATAGCACCACTCTTCAGCTTACTCGTGTTTTACACCATATGGCCTTTGAGATGAACAAAGGCAGGTACACGGTCGGGGTCTTTCTCGACATCGAGAAGGCCTTTGATCGTGTTTGGCACGCCGGCCTTTTGTTTAAGCTTTCTGAGACCGATTTACCCCCTATGTACGGGCGGATAATAGCCTCTTTTCTGGAGGGGCGGAGTTTCTTTGTTTCGGTTGACAATAAAAACTCCCCTACCAAGACCATTTCAGCGGGGGTCCCTCAAGGTAGCTGCCTTTCCCCACTGTTGTATGCGATTTTCACTAATGACATTCCCACGCTTAGCGATAGCGGTCTATCGCCAGGCATACAGGACGTCACCTTAGCATTGTATGCCGACGACAGCGCGTACATGAGCTCGTCCCGTAAGTCCCACTTAGCTGCCGCTAAAATGCAGCGATTATTGGACATTCTCCCGTGCTGGCTTGACAAGTGGAGGATAGCAGTAAACGCCTCAAAAGCGGCAGCCATCTTAACCGGCCAACAGAGGCTATTACCTAAAGCGCTTGTATTCCGCGGGCAGGTAATTGAGTGGCAGAGCAGCGTAAAATACCTCGGCTGCTTTATCGACCGCAGACTGCGCATGTCCAAAATGGTTGAACATGCAGCGGCCAGGGCGGTTGGCGCCAGGGCGGCCCTACGGCCATTATTTTCGTCTGACCTGCCACTTAAGACCAAAATCCGGCTATACAAGCTCTACGTTAGGTCCCGTTTAACGTACGCCGCGCCGGCTTGGTACGCCTTGCTGTCCGCCACTAAAAAGAAAAAGATTCAAGTAGTACAAAACAAATCGCTGAGGATATTAACGGGTGCTCCGCGCTACGTTCGCAATGACACAATTGCTAGGGACACAAAGGCAGAGCCAATAGGTGAGTTTATCGCCAGACTGGCCGCCCGGTTGTTTGACGCGGCGGACAATAGCACCCACCTCCACCTAATATGGACATAGCGCCTTTGCACGCCCGTCCACCCGAAGGCCGACCTCTCCCTAGGGAGCTAATCCCGCCCAAAAACTAGCCGGGCTTATATGTTACATGTATATGTCATATTTTAGTTAGTTTTTTCTTTCCAATCACCTTTGTTTTTCATTCTCCACTTGTGTTTTTTTTTTTTTTTTTTTTTCGTTTTTTCGTTTTTTGATTTATTTTTTCGCTTGTTTTTATTTCGTTTCCTCCTCGCCACTTTCACAAAGTGGCCACTATAATGCCGACAGAGGGCCTGAAAAGTAGGCCCTCTTTAAACAATCACCGAGGGTGCGCTCACCCTCGAGACTTGCCCGGGTCATGGGGTAAAACGTCAGTCCTTACCCCGACACCCGTACCTCCTTTACCCGACAGGGTAAAAGAAGATGTCCACGTATGTAGCTCCACAGAAGCCGTGACATTTTCAGGAACTAGCAACTTTGAGTTTTGATAAAACTAGTTGCGTAGTTTTTTGAAAGTTCATTTTTTGCGCGTATGTCGACGGTGCAACGTTACTGTTGCTGTCCGTCCGTAACAGATATCTTACAATGCTACTCTTGATTACCAATCTTACAGCTTTGATGATTTTCCAATCCATGTGAATGAATGAATGAATCGTTTATTTGCCAGGAACAGGGTTTGCTAACATAGATATGTCGTTGAGTTGTATCACATACCACCTTAACAAATGCAAAAATACTTTTAAACGAGCAATTTTTGTATATATTTATATAAATAATCTGAATAGTGAAAACTGCTCCAACGATTTTAGACATTTAGTGTGCAGGGGGCGATAAATCGATCTAGCTAGATTTCATTTTTAGAAAACGTCGTTTTATCCGTGTGCTGGCAATGCTTTATTGGCGGGTAGTAATACTATTATTTTTACCGATACAGCAACACGAAAGCTAATTGACAATAAATGGCGCTGTTAAAAAAAAAACGAGCAAAACTCAGTCCTTCAGGTACTTATTAATAAAATTATTCCAAAACGTCACATGCTACTGTTAGTACATTTTACACATCGTTTCACTTTAGTCTATATTATCTACGCATACTGTGTCTGCGCACAGCTCGTCTTCTGTTGACTGCGGAGTTGTACCTTTTGACGGCAGTGACATCACAGCGGCGACCTTGGACACGGTGGTGAGTGACCATAATGCACAGGTTAGCAACGGATCTGCCAACCCCCGCCCAACACAACTCTTTAATACAAAAAAGACTATTTAATAGTGAATTATTATTTATATTTTATTGTATATGTTATTGTTTTGTACAGGACAACACCGTACATAACTCGCAGTCAGTCGGCGCAAAGTCAGCATTTTTATAGTACAAAAATTTCCACAATTTCAGTTCGCCAGCAAGCGCGCCACGCGTTACTCATCGAATCATTTAGCAAATAATTTAGTTAAGCTTTCTATAGCTTATAAGCAAATATATTTTATTACACTAAAACTTTATTTATTATTTATCAATCATCTCCGGGTAACTTATACAACTTTTTGGTCCTTCGAGCCAAATATTGACATAAAAAATTATAATTGGAACTTTATTTTTGACATTTCAATAACTATTAATGACAAATGTACTAAATTATTAAATATTTTGACTTGATTGATATTGACACACACTTTCCCTTACAAAATATAAAAAAAGAAAAGTAATCATGTACCTTGGGTAACGGATACTCCTTCAAGACTAATTTCAAAGTATAACGATTTAAACGAAATTAAACGCCAATACCCAGATAATACAAGCTTGATGACGCCTATTACCAAATGCTGCAATATTATTAAAAATCGGCCAAGTGCGAGTCGGACTCGGGCACGAAAGGTTCCGTACCATCCTACTAATATTATAAATGTGAAAGTTTGTTTGTCTGTATGGATGGATGTTTGTTACTCAATAACGCTTCAACTACTGGACAGATCAGGATGAAACTTGGCATACATATAGGTTAGGTCCAGGAATAGCATAAAGGCTACTGTTTATCCTGAAAAAATCAAAGGTTCCCGCGGGAATAACTATAACAGAGGTAAACGAACTATAGCTTGCTATAGCAATTTAGCAAAATAAAATTCATTCCAGAACACTCCACTCCCCACTCCCCTCTCCATCTCCAAGAGCATTGGGATACTTGGCATTGACATCTCCATCGATGTTCAGTTCCGAGATCATTTGCTAGACAAGGTAAAGCTGGCGTCCAAAAAACTTGGTGTACTCAACAGAGCGAAGCAGTACTTTACGTCGGGGCAAAGGTTGCTACTTTACAAGTCGCAGGCCGGCCCCATATGGAGTACTGCTGCCATCTCTGGGCGGTTGCACCCGGATACCAGCTTGGCCCTTTTGACTCGGTTCAACGACGGGCTGTGAGAATTGTCGACGATCCCAAACTCACTTGCGGTATCGAGCCCTTAAGTCTGAGGAGAGACTTTGCCTCCCTGTGTGTGTTCTACCGCTTGTACAATGGATTGTGTTCTGAGGAATTGTTCGAAATGATGCCCACGGCTACTTTCTACCATCGCACCGCTCGGCATCGGCAGGGAATTCATTCTCACACTTTGGAACCAAAATGGTCGCGTACAGTGCGGTTTCAGAGAAACTTCCTCCCGCGAACCCTTGGGTTGTGGAATGAGCTCCCTGCCAAGGTTTTCTCTAAGGACTACAGTATGGGGTTCTTCAAAAAAGAAGTTATTAGATTTCTGAAGGGTCGGCAACGCGCGAGTGATGCCCCTAGTGTTGCAAGCGTCCATAGGCTACGGTGACCGCTTACCATCAGGCGTACCGTAGGCTTGTTTGCCACCTTAGTGGTATAAAAAAAAAAAAAAAAAATAGCAAACTTCATTACTACGAGTACAATTAGGGAGTGGACTTAAGCATCGCACGCCGATAACCAAATTAGGGCGGGTATACCTGCTGGCAAAATTCAATAATTACCAGCTATCCCATTAATATTATAAATGCCAAAGTTTGGATGTTTGGTTGTTTGTTACTCCATCACGCTTCAACCACTGGATGGATCGGAATAAAACTTGGAACACATATAGGCTAGGTGCTGGAATAAAAAAAAATCGATAGATCATTTCGAACAAGGTACAGGTAATGTAGGTGCTACGAACTCCTTGGTGTCTTGACTGATTTATGACTGACACTATGACATATGAAGGAAAATTTGACTATCGGACGATTAGATATAAGACAATGTTGTACAAGTTAAAAAATACCTAATAAATCTAAATAAGACACGAGAGCTTTCTTTATTTAATCTCTTATAATACGTATGATTATTAAAGTCATAAGTTTAAAATTTGAAGCAGTTTATTAAAATCCAAACTTTTATTAAGTGTCCCGTATGTCATTACTAATCAACGGGTTCGATTCCTGGCTAGAATTATTGATTTTAAAAAATCCAATAATGCAGTTTTAGTTTTTATCAAAATCGTGCCCGAGACTCCTTTGAGTGCTTTTCGCAATTCCTCATAGTGCACGCCCACTTGAAAACTTCACTCTGTATATGGTATGGTACTTAACTAAGATCATGGTGTAGTCACATACTGAGCTTGGAAGTCTCTTCTGGAAGAAAATGGTCACAAAACTGATGCTACTCTAACTTGTCACCAAACACCGAGCGGGAACAGAATATGCAACTGAAACGTACATGACAAAGATGACGATAAATAACGAAATGGATATTTAGTGACGTAGGCATGTGTCACCCTCCGGGAGAGACCTTGTGTCACCCTCCGGGAGAGATCTTGTGTCTCTACTTACATTATATTTCATACGTAGGTATTTAAATTCTTTAATGTATATTTACTTAATTAATATTGCATTTGAATTTTAATTCAAAATCAAGGCATCGATACTAGTACTACCTGAACCAGATAGTAGGTATTCACCTTGGTAGTAAAAAACCCACTTGACTAAACAAAAATTTATGGAATCCCATCAAAAATCTAAATGTAAACAAATACTTCTCTTGAAACAACTGTATTATAATCTTTAAGAAAAGATTATAAATCAATTTATAGAATAGATTTTTCATTCATTTTATTATAATCGGCGAAGGCTAAAGAGTTTCTTGCCGTTTCTTTTCGTTAGAACGCCTTTGCTTTTCCGAAACGGCGGTAAATTAAGTCAGAATTATTTTGCCCAAGCCGAGGTTCGTGTCCAGGACACCTTTGTGCAAACCGCCCCAACTTTTCGCAGAAGAGTGCAAGCAGCACCGCAGCAAAAGTTAGTCCTCGTGAAGATCTACGGCCCCTCCCGCAGTCCGCAACGTGCGTCGTGCACGCGTCCGAGTAACACGCATTTTAAATGCGCTCGGGTTTGCGGAACCCGACCAGGCACGCGAGGCGTAACTTTTCATTGGTAAGTAATTAGTTTTATTTTTTATTATTATGTAATGTTTTTTGCGGTAAATTTATATCAATAATATTATTCCAGTTTAAAAAGTTGCAGGCAAAAGATCGCAAGTCCAAGTACACTTGTGTCTCTTGCACGAGTCACCAAGAAGATTGTCGCATTAATACTGAGTAGTTATAAGGAATTTATTTTTTTATTTCCAAAGATAATAGTATGTTAGTTGATTCATTTGTGCCTTAAATTAATGTGAAGTCTGACTTTTGATCTCTATTAAAAAAAGTTAATTTTTATTACCTAAAATTATGTGGGGGTTTTTCATTTATTTAATAAAACTTTGCAAAAACGGTACAGTTTTATTTTTATTGTATCACTTAAAAACAATATTCAAAATAAATAAAAACTTGTTATTTGGCATTTTCCGACATTCCCACTAGGTGCGCCGCCATGTGATTTTACCCACCAAGAACCCAAAGGACATTTTTTGTCACTGCTCAATGCTGCTACAAGTTTATATATCTTCAGATGTAGTCATGTTATATTAGACGTAAGTAGTATTACCTATTCTGTGATATTGGTGAGAATTATTCTCAGCGTCGACGTCGACGACGTGACGACAGCGACGTGACGACAGCTCTGTGCAGACACTCGTTTACTAAGAAGTAGAGCTAGATACTTAACCATTACGTGACGTAAATATCATATAGATAGGGTCATAACTATTATGCATGCACATACATATACTGCACATGCTGAGCGCTGTTAATGCCCATAATTAATTGTGATTTGTATTATATGTGTGATTGTTTTATGTGCTTATTTAACTTTATATCAAGTTAGCAGGACCAGCAACATCGCATGATCCCGGTTTTCGGAAAATGTTTTTCACGGATAATTTACGGCAAATGATCAAACCTTTCACTTTACTCTAGGTATTAAAAAAAATTTTAGTAGTGCCAACTTGAGAGAGGTCCAGATAATAATTGTGCACCAAGGGATCTAGACAAATTTGTACTATCGTAATATGTAAATAGTTTGTTATTTTTTGTCTTTACCGATTTCAAGTAACAAATTCAAGTAAAAAAACATTCTTTGTTCGAATATGCATGTCACTTAACAAAAAAACCTGCAGGCGTAGAGAGGCTGGATCTCTACGCCTGCAGGTTTTTTTGTTAAGTGACATGCATATTCGAACAAAGAATGTTTTTTTTTTCTATGTTGAGGTATCTTTTGCCTTTACTGATTGTAAGTAACAAATCGGATCTAGCCTCTCTGCGCTCGCAGATTTGTTTTTAAGTGACATGCATATTAGGACATAGAACACTTTTATTTTCTCTCTATTAAAGTTTTTTTTGCCTCTACCGATTTTAAGTAACAAATCGGATCCAGCCTCTCTGCTCCCACAGGTTTATTTTTAAGTGACATGTATATTAGGACTAAGAATACATTAATTTTTTCTGTGTTCAAGTGTCTTTTGCATCTTCCAATTTTAAGTAACAAATCGGATCCAGCCTCTCTGCTCCCACAGGTTTATTTTTAAGTGAGATGCATATTAGGACAAAGAATATATTTATTTTTTTTGTATTGAAGTGTCTTTTGCCGTTACCGACTCCAAGTAACAAATCGGATCCATCCTTTCTACGCCTGCAGGATTATTTTTAAGTGATTTGCATATTAGGACAAAGAATACTTTTATTATTTCTGCGTTGAATTGTCTTTTGCCTCTTCCGATTTTACAAACAAATCGGATCCAGCCTCTCTGTGCCCGCAGGTAGATTTTGAAGTGACATGCCGATTAGGACAAAGTATACTTTTATTTTTCTGTGTTGAAGTGTCTTTTGCATCTACCGATGTTAAGTATCAAATTAAAACCAGTGTCTCTGCACCCGCATGTTTGAACTGACATGCAGACGAGCACAAGAACTTTATTTTTTCTGTGTTGAAGTGCCTTTTACGTCTACTGATTTTGTTACGAACACGCACAGCGGCGACGGGCGTAGGTTAGCTTCCTCGGTTGCTAAAACGAAGCTACGACAACGAAGCGCCGTAGAAATTAGACAACCGTACGGTAGCTAGCTACTAGACTAGGCCACTGACGTGTTTATAGTGGACTGTATATTGTGGCGACCGTATTGCGGGCCGGACGGGTGAAGCTGGGTGACGCACTTGTAAACCGCTGAACACGAAGATTTCTTGAGCGCAAAATAAAAAAAGCCGAAGTGAAGCGCATTATTCTTATGAATAATTTATTTACACTTTTACACTCGTTTGAGGACAACGCCGACTCAGCGGACATTACGGCTACCGGGGACAGGGGTGCGGTTTCGGAGGTTGCGGGGGACGGGGTAGCGAGTGACCGAGAAAGGGTCACATCAGCTACCGCAGTGGGAGGACGATTTGGCACAGAGGCCCGAAGAGCGCGGCGAGCGGGACGCGGGTCGCGAGAGCGGGGGTTGTGGCAGAGAGAGCGTGTGCGGGGAGAGCGAGAGCGCGAGCAAGGCGGGGAACGCGGCGGTGAACACAGAGAGGGCACGGACTTGTCATACGCTGTTAGGGCAGCCACAGCTTGGGAAGAGCAGGCTTGGACCAGATCTGAGTGATCACGAAGACAAGCTTTGATGATCTCCCCTATCTGGTCCCGGGACATGCCTTTGAGTACTTCGGCCATCGCGGGAGTGGCCGAGGTGTAGTTGGTGTGTACCTAGTGACTCCCCATCATTGCTGGCGAGGAGCAAGAATACATAAGTGTGACCAAGCACGCCGTCATCATCATCATCCTTGTGTATAATACTCTCCAAGTTCAAATTATCTCAAGTGAAAAAGTGTATGTGCTTCAAGACAGCAAATCCTGTAGACGGCGGACGTGCGTGCACAGACGAGACTAGGTGTTTTTCGTGTTCTGCGTGTTTGCGCCTACAAATCCAGCGCTTGAAGTTGGACGGTTTCCGCTGGTTCAGCGGTCTTGAAAGGGATTTCGGTAAGCGATTCTTAGTTTATTTGCTCCGCACTCCGTGCCACGGATCGTTTTCGTTAGTCGTTCTCCTAAGGGCGGCCCTTTCGGTCCTCCCCGACAGACCCAGCTGCAGCCGGACTCACATCGAGGGATGCTGGTAGCAGCCAACTAAGTGGAATGCCACCAACTCCAGGACCCCCCCCCCCACCGGTACGTAGAGGAGGCGTACGTAAAAGGGGCGTATGGTTACGCTCCCAGCCCTCAGCCGCCGTTGTGGCGAAATTTCTGCCGCGGACAGGCCATTCTCGGTCGCGTTTCCACCTTCTCGCCCCCCGTGTAGGGTATCCATGGCCTCAGCCATATCACAGTCGTCGGTGTACTCGGCCTCTGAGTCCGGCGACGAAATCTTTAGGGATGAGGACCTCCCAACCCTTCCGTCAATGCTATCTCCCATCGAGGACACCCCGCCCCGGCCAGACCCGAACTCTTCCACCTCAAATAAGGGCAGTCGCACCAGCCAGACCAGCAATGTAACTCCCCCAATCTCGGGCCCATTGATTACTAACCCGCCATCAATCCCACTGCCGCGCAGAGACCCAAGGGTTCGCAACAGGGACGTTAGGCCGAGACCTTTCTCTCTTAGCCCTACGAAAGATCCTGCCGAGCGAGGACGCCATGAGGCAAGAGAGGCCATTGCCGATCGGCAAAAATCATTGACCACCCAAGAGCCCCCCCTACCTGAGGGGATGGTAGTCTCTGAGATTTTCCCCCTCCAACCTGCTGCGCCTTCTGCGTCAGCGCCACCGAACGGTCGTTCCTACGCACAGGCAATTAGTGCGCCTCAAACCACTTCGCAGACTGAAAAAGCTCATCCGCCACAAACAGTAAGTGCCCAAACAGCCCCTAAGGAAAACAATAGGCACCCCCCTATAGTCGTCGAGTCCCTTCCCCAATGGTCGACGCACCTAAAGAAACTGCATTCCATGCTAGGCCACGCCGCCGACGCCCGCCCGTTCGGCAAAGGGGTTCGATTCTTCCCAACATTGACGAGCTGTCTAAGCTGGACCCAGCAGTATCTTGGTACTGCTACAGCTTAGACAGCGAGCTGCCACAAAAAATCGCACTTAAAGGACTCCCTCAAGACACCTCGCTCGACGAGATAGCTGAGGACCTCACCTTCGCCGGCTTCCCAGTGTCGCATGTGCGGCAGATTCCTGCAGTTAGGGGTCGACCTAACTGCATTTATTATGCCCAGTTACAGCACAGGCATACTCTTGCCGAGCTGCAACAGCTGTACGCAGTAAACGAGCTGCTCAGCATGCCTGGCATAACTATTGAAGCTTGGCGTACACGCCCCGGCCCGGCGCAATACCATAGGTGCCAGGCATTTGGCCAGGCCTCCTCTAACTGCCACCGCCCAATCAAATGTGTGCGCTGCGGCGGCGAGCACCCGGCGTCCAACTGCGATCGGAAAACGGTCGCAGTCAAATGCGTCAACTGCAGGCAAGCCAGCGTGAAAGCTTTGAAAAAGAAATGAAATGCCTGAAAGAAAATAAGCCATTGGAGAACGCAAGCCGCCTACGAAAAACAACGGAACGATAAAACTACGCAGTCGAACAAAAAGTTCACATTCAAAAACGCAATAAATAATCCACCCGTGTTAGATAGGAAACATAAAATAGTACATCTGATAATTCAGTACTATCACAGAAAGTTTTTACACGGTAACACTGCAACCGTAATGAATGAGCTGCTGCAGAAGTATTGGATTTTGGGCCTAAGGACAGCGGTAAAATCAATCATTTACCAATGCCAATGGTGCAAGGTCAGAAAAGGTTCGCCGAAGATGCCGCCCACTGGAGACTTACCCGGGGAAAGGTAACAGCATCACAAGTATCCTTTCTCCAATGCAGCCGTGGACTACTTCGGGCCAATGCAGGTTACCATTAGCAGAAGAACAGAGAAGCGCTGAGGAGCGCTCTTCACCTGCCTAACAACAAGGGCAGTACATTTAGAGCTAGTGCCATCACTAAGCACTAGCTCAATGATCATGGCGCTGCGAAGGATGGCAGCGAGAAGAGGGATGCCAAAGGTCATCTTCAGCGACAACGGGACAAACTTCGTTTGGGCACATAGAGAATTAGAAGAAGCAGTCCTACAAAAAGGCGTAAGGTGGAAGTTCATACCACCAGGAAGTCCAAATATGGGGGGCGCATGGGAAAGAATGGTACGCTCCATGAAGACGTCGCTGGCTGCAGTACTGCACGAAAGACATCCGCCAGAAGAGGTACTGCACACGCTGATGTCAGAGGTGGAACACGTCGTCAACTCGCGTCCGCTCACCGAACTCAGCATGGAGCCGGACGATGACGAAAGTTTGACGCCTAACCACTTTCTGATTGGAAGGTCTTGTGGAATGATGGCACCTGGCTAGTTCACCGACCACGAACTAGTCGGAAAGGCCAGTTGGAGGACTGCACAGTGACTCACCTATCACTTCTGGAGAAGGTGGATCAAGGAGTACCTGCCGACACTGATGCCGAGAAAGGTAAGCGGAAAGGTTACGAGCGACCCAGAGGAAGGTGACGTGGTACTCATCGTGGACGCAAACCTGCCACGAAACTCATGGCCACGTGGCAAGGTGCTGAAGGCGTACCCAAGACCAGACGGAAGAGTGAGGATCCTGGACATCCAGACGAATGGATTAGTGCTGCGCCGCCCAAGTCGTCATGTCGTCGTGTTGGTTCCAGCTACATCGTCGCCACAACAGGATGGATTGCTTCGCACTGCGGGGAAGAATGTTAGCGACAGACCACACAAAATACATAAATAAGTTTAACGTATTAGGATAAATTGTAAAATAATTTTAAATAAGAATTTTATTATATAAAGTCGTACTTGACACACAAGGTAACACTAAAAATAGTATGTAAAAAAAATTGTTGGTAATTTGTAAGATTTTTATAAGTAGTCTGATGAAATTAAGTATATAAAGATAAGGCTCACCCAACTATGTACAATTTTATAGTAAAAACGTTAAGTAAACAGTAAAAGTAGATAGTGAAATACATAAGGTTAGGAAGCGCATGTATTTTAGGATCGTAAATAATATCTCGTATAAACTAAGTAACTATAGGTAATGTCAGTAAGGATTTAATAAGTAGGATTGTCAAAAAATAATAGATACGTTGTAAAATAGTAGTTTAGGCAAAATTTATAAGATAAATAACATGTAATGTTTTTATATGTAAGATGTGTTATGTACTAAAGCAGAGTTGATTTAAAAATAAGTAGCGTAAATGGTAATTGCAAGTAAATTTTTAATAATTGTATAACGTAGAAAAATATCGATAATGTTTAGTTAAAATCTTGTTAAAATCAAACAGTGTAAATTTGTATGAAAAGTAACAGCGTGAATTTTTTTAAAATAAGCAATACGTTGAAGATTACGCTCTTAACCCTTTATCTAGTTCAACAAACTCCCGCGCACTTTGCCGTAGAGCTAATCTCGTGGGTATCTTCTCTTTCACCCTTCTGGGTGTTGAGGTGCGGGTGTCGGGGGAGGGGAATTTAACTTCCACCATGACCCGGGCAGAAGCTCAGGGGTGCTGAACACCCCCGGTGAAATTGAAAAGAAGCCTACTTTTCAGGCCCCTTGATGGTGAATGTATTTTACCGCCAAAGGCGATATGAAAAATAGAAAATAAAAACGAGAGTAGGCGCCAAAATAAAAAAAAAAGAACGAAATTAAAATAAAATAAAAACGAAGCAAAAACAAAACAAAACGAAACCAAAAACGAAATAAGAGCAAAATCAAAAATGAAAGCGAAATAAAAACGAAAATAAAATAAAATAAAAGCGAAATAAAAATAGAGATAACGTAAAAGCGAGATGGGCAATAAAAGCGGAATGGAATGAAGGGAGCAGGTGAGAAGGTCTCCTACCTTAATAAATAAACTTTTTCACCCACAGGAATAAGCTCTCGGGGGACGGGCGTGTAAGGGCGCTATGCCCCTGAAGTGTGAATGGTGGCTGTTATCAGCGCGGTTGAATAGTCGTTTCGACAAACCAGATATGAACTCTGCGAGTGGCTCGGTTTTGGTGTCTCTAGCGATGGTGGTGTTGCGGACGTCGCGTCCCGCGCCGGTAATTTAATCTCAGCGACTTGCAACGGCAAGACAGCCGCCCTCAGAACGTTAGTCCAGGAACACGATGTTCACATTGTGTTACTGGGCGAAACGAAACTCCGAGGTGAGAATGAGCTCCGCATTCCAAATTTATATTTATATTTATATGTCCTCCTCCCGCAAAGCTAGTTTAGCAGCCAAAAAAATGCAGCGACTATTGGACACTTTGCCTGGCTGGCTGGACAAGTGGAGAATAGCCGTTAATGCCAGCAAGACATCAGCAATACTGACCGGCCTGCAAAAGTTGCTCCCACCGAAACTTGTGTTTAGAGGTGAAGTTATTGAGTGGCAACCCAGCGTAAAGTACCTTGGTTGTATTATAGACCTCCCCTTGCGCATGCGCAAAATGATAGACCATGTGTCAGCAGGCGCGGTCGCGTCACGGGCGTGCCTTAGACCGGTACTTTCCTCTGACTTGCCACTCAGAACCAAAATTCGCCTGTACAAGTTGTACATACGGTCGAGACTGACCTATGCAGCCCCTGCTTGGTACGGTCTTCTATCTTCTACCAGCAAACGTAAGCTCCAGGTTGTCCAAAATAAGTCGCTGAGATTAACTACCGGCGCGGGACGCGACGTCAGCAACTCCACCATCGCTAGAGACACCAAAACCGAGCCACTCGCAGAGTTCATATCTGGTTTGTCGAAACGACTATTCAACCGCGCTGATAACAGCCACCATATACACATCAGGGGCATAGCGCCCTTACACGCCTGTCCCCCGAGAGCTTATTCCTGTGGGTGAATAAGTTTATTTATTCACCCTCCTACCTTCTCACCTGCTCCCTTCATTCCATTTCGCTTTTATTGTCCATCTCGCTTTTACTTTATCTCTATTTTTATTTCGCTTTTATTTTATTTTATTTTCGTTTTTATTTTGTTTCGTTTTTATTTTAATTTCGTTCTTTTGCTTTGTTTTATTTTATTTTTTGTTTTTATTTTGGCGCCTACTCTCGTATTTATTTTCTATTTTTCATATCGCCTTTGGCGGTAAAATACATTCACCATCAAGGGGCCTGAAAAGTAGGCTTCTTTTCAATTTCACCGGGGGTGTTCAGCACCCCTGAGCTTCTGCCCGGGTCATGGTGGAAGGTAAATTCCCCTCCCCCGACACCCGCACCTCAACACCCAGAAGGGTGAAAGAGAAGATACCCACGAGATTAGCTCTACGGCAAAGTGCGCGGGAGTTTGTTGAACTAGATAAAGGGTTAAGAGCGTAATCTTCAACGTATTGCTTATTTTTTATAAATTCACGCTGTTACTTTTCATACAAATTTACACTGTTTGATTTTAACTAGATTTTAACTAAACATTATCGATATTTTTCTACGTTATACAATTATTAAAAATTTACTTGCAATTACCATTTACGCTACTTATTTTTAAATCAACTCTGCTTTAGTACATAACACATCTTACATATAAAAACATTACATGTTATTTATCTTATAAATTTTGCCTAAACTACTATTTTACATCGTATCTATTATTTTTTGACAATCCTACTTATTAAATCCTTACTGACATTACCTATAGTTACTTAGTTTATACGAGATATTATTTACGATCCTAAAATACATGCGCTTCCTAACCTTATGTATTTCACTATCTACTTTTACTGTTTACTTAACGTCTTTACTATAAAATTGTACATAGTTGGGTGAGCCTTATCTTTATATACTTAATTTCATCAGACTACTTATAAAAATCTTACAAATTACCAACAAATTATTTTTACATACTATTTTTAGTGTTACCTTGTGTGTCAAGTACGACTTTATATAATAAAATTCTTATTTAAAATTATTTTTCTATTTATCCTAATACGTTAAACTTATTTATGTATTTTGTGTGGTCTGTCGCTAACATTCTTCCCCGCAGTGCGAAGCAATCCATCCTGTTGTGGCGACGATGTAGCTGGAACCAACACGACGACACGACGACTTGGGCGGCGCAGCACTAATCCATTCGTCTGGATGTCCAGGATCCTCACTCTTCTGTCTGGTCCTGGGTACGCCTTCAGCACCTTGCCTCGTGGCCATGAGTTTCGTGGCAGGTTTGTGTCCACGATGAGTACCACGTCACCTTCCTCTGGGTCGCTCGTAACCTTTCCGTTTCGTTTCTCCAGAAGTGATCGGTGAGTCGCTGTGCAGTCCTCTAACTGGCCTTTCCGACTAGTTCGTGGCCGGTAAACTCGCCAGGTGCCATCATTCCATAAGACCTTCCAATCAGAAAGTAGTTAGGCGTCAAACTTTCGTCATCGTCCGGCTCCATGCTGAGTTCGGTGAGCGGACGCGAGTTGACGACGTGTTCCACCTCTGTCATCAGCGTGTGCAGTACCTCTTCTGGCGGATGTCTTTCGTGCAGTACTGCGGCCAGCGACGTCTTCATGGAGCGTACCCCAGATGGATCGGGTTGTGTGCATGACACTTGAGTCCGAACGAGACAGTGGTCCGAGGAGCCTAAAGGCGCATCCACTGAGACGGAATATCCGTCCGGACGTGTAGTCAGCAGAAGGTCCAGTAAGGAGCTTGTATGGTCCTCTATATCTGGTATTCTCATAGGAGAAAGGACCAGCTGAGAGTATCCATAGGTCAGAGCAAATTCATGAGCAGATATCCCTGCACAGTTATTGGTTCGAGAACTGAGCCACTCACGATGGTGGGCGTTAAAGTCTCCGAAAATAACTAGTTCTGCTGTGGGATATTGCTCTAGAACTTTGTCAGTCGTCAAACTCAGGTGCGTGAAGAGACGAGTGACGTCCGTGTCACCGCTATGAGACCTGTATAGGCACGCATAGATATGAGTGTGGCCGCCGTAATCTACGCGCACCCACAATATAGACAGGTCCCTGTCTTCAAGGCTATGAAGGCGGCGACAGCAGATATCCTCCCGGACGAACATACATACACCGGCACAACTCACAAAATTGTACTCGAGTTTGTAGCCGGGATAGTGAAGGTATGATGTGTCGGCCGGGCAGGATATCTGAGTCTCCGTTAGGAAAAAAATAGTCGGCTGCGCAGTCTCGAGATGGTGGTGGACTGCGTTAAGATTTGCGTGAATACCCCTGATGTTGCAAAAATCCACATTATAAGTGGATGGAGTAGCCGCTGTAAAAACTCTTTTCCTTTTCGTTCTTTTGGCCATTTTATTTAAAAAAGTTACTTAAACTAAAAATTAGGATTCACTGCTCAGACAGCTTAGAGGACAAAAGGTGCGGTACTAAAACTGCCGAAGCATGGCACAGATAATACGGTTGCTGGCACGGCGGGCGGAAGGGCCCCTGATCCCCTCTGTTGTAGTAGCCGGGTCCACTCCGGTCTCCTTCTCCGGCACGACTACCACTTCAGAGACTTTACACAGGCTGGCGGATCAGCCTCCCAGGGCGGAGATTAAGTGATCCCTGGGTTTGGGTTCCCGTTCAACCTGCGGACGGCCAGCGGTCAGCTGTTTCAGCAGGTCTCCCTGACCGCCGAACCAGCACGCCGCGTCTACGCCGAGCAATGACAGCAACAAACACCGCCGGTCCTCCGCTGTCCGCGCAGCGAATCCTCAAAGAGCTCTGGCAACCTTACTCACCGTCAGGAACACAACACTACTCAATGTTATTGTTATTGTGGCCGCGGCTTTCTGTAAGGTGGAGGTACTTCCCCAGTTCGGGCCGCTCATTCGAGCAAGTACTCGCTATGCCCCGCTTTATTTGTTCGGGGGGCTTATTCGAGCGAGTACTTGCAATGCCCTACCTCTCTTAAAAAATTAGTAGTAGTAAATACAAAAGTAAACTAAAATAGTCTTTTGTTTCTTTGTTGGCAATAAAATCGATAAGGTTTGACGTGTTTAATATTTTAGCTAAGAGTTACTTGTAAGATTTAAAATGTGATTTAAAAGATTTTTCAACAAAAACTACTCAGGATACTTGAGATCATAAATTTTTGATTTGACAAGCGAGTTTGGTGTGAACTATTTGACAGGCGAGTTTGGTGTGAACTATTTGACAAGCGAGTTTGGTGTGAACTATTTGACAAGCGAGTTTGGTGTGAACTATTTGACAAGCGAGTTTGGTGTGAACTATTTGACAAGCGAGTTTGGTGTGAACTATTTGACAAGCGAGTTTGGTGTGAACTATTTGACAAGCGAGTTTGGTGTGAACTATTTGACAAGCGAGTTTGGTGTGAACTATTTGACAAGCGAGTTTGGTGTGAACTATTTGACAAGCGAGTTTGGTGTGAACTATTTGAATAAGGGGAAAGAAGAGCGTAGTAAGGAGAGGAAGTTTTAAAATTTGGAGTAACAAAAATTGGAACTGAAGAGTTAGTTTTGTCCCGGGCGCGGAGAAAACCAGTCAATAAAACTTTGACTGTATAAATTAATTATATTTTATATTTTATTACGTAAATATTTTTTTTTTCTTTATACAAAAACACAAATATAATATAGGTAAAGCAACGTGTTTCGCGAGTTTTCAGTCTACGTTGCGTTCAGTTTTTCTTTTCTTTGTGTAAATTAGGAGAAGGCATGAACCTTCTAATGGTTTATGGTGATATATTTTGCAGTGTTTTTTTTTTTATTTTGTTGAATTCTAACAAAGGAAGTTTGCAGATCTGCGACGCAGTCCAAGGACGCACGAGAAGAGATTTCCAGAAGTCCAGACGAGCCTGTTCTACGTTGTGTGTAGGGAAATGGGTATAGGTTCCAGAGCTTTTTGAAAACGACTTTAGGTATGAGTAAAGAGTAGAGTATGTATGTGTAATACTATTGTTAGAATACCTAAATAAAATACTATTGTAACTTATGACATACATAGATAATTGCCAGCCTTCATATTTTTTAGTGAGATGTACATAAATGCTTTATCTCCGTGAGTGATACATGTCTGTATCTATATTATAAGAGACGATGGTTTCTTAAATCTACTTCAAGTGTTTTGAAATCTCACTTTTTCTACGTATTTTAAAAGGTATCTATCAACATAAATATTATTTCTTTTAATTTACTGTATGAAAAATAATACAGTAGTAGACGTTGTTTCCTAACATATTTACAACTGACTTAAAATCTCACTTCTTCTACATATACATATGAGAAAACTAACAATATAAAATTCTCATTTTCCTACATCTTTTTACACTAAATAATACCTATAAACATATTTATCAACATATTGTTGAAGATAGAATTTGACATTTAACATTAAATTTTATTATTGTGAGTGCATAATATGTAATGAATAGTGTTGGACTGAGAGTATTTAGGAAGCGTGAATAGTATAGGAAAAATTAAATACTAATTTGAATCAAGGGTCGCTCCCTATCAATTGAAGACTATTGCTGTAAGTCATTAGACATTAAATTTGGTAAGTGGGTTTGGAAGAAGTACTTAATCAAATATCTTCTAATTAATTTTTTTTCTATTATTTTTCTGTAATTTTTTTTTGCTTGTGTTAATATTATTATTTTGTAATAATTTTTTTCTTTTTTTTCTAGGTACTTTAAAATTTTGACTTATGTACTTCTGTTTTTTTTTTAATTTTGTTTAAAATAACCAAATTACTCTTCATAAATATTTTTCATTGAAAACTAAACATTACAAATTTATATGTATTTTAACTTAACTATTAGCCTAATAACTTCTGACTCTTCATCATAATAGATAACTACGAAAAAGTTAGTTACAAGACGCTTATTCCACGGGCCTTGCTAACATCTCTCGTTCCAATGTGGAGGAAAAGCGTGGAGACCAAATCGAGACCATGGTCGGATTAAACCCTACAAAGTCTGCCCGCTCACTGCTAAAAAACCCTATTAACTGTGGTCTCAAAATTCCAGAACACTCCCATGTCCATCTCCAAGAGCAATGGGATCCTTGGTTTTGACATCTCCAGCAATGTTCAGTTCCGAGATCAAGACAAGGTGAAACTAGCGCCCAAAAAACTTGATGTACTCAACAGAGCGACGCAATACTTTACGTCGGGGAAAGTTGGCTGCTTCACAAGTCGCTAGACTGGCCCTATATGGAGTACATGCCATCTCTGGGCGGGTGCACCCGGACACCAGCTTGGCCGATCCCAAACTCACTTACCGTATCGAGCCCTTAAGTCTGAGGAGAGACTTTGCCTCCTTGTGTGTGTTCTACCGCTTGTACAATGGAATGTGTTCTAAAGAATTTTGCAATGGGTAAGGAATTTATCCTCACAGCTTAGAATCTACGTGGTGGTGGCTACAAACAGTGCGGCTTCAGAAAAACTTCCTCCCACGAACGCCAGTTGTGGAATGAGCTCCCTGCCAAGCTTTTCTCTAAGGACTACAGTATGGGGTTCGTTAAGAAACAAGTTCTTAGATTAGAAGGGTCGGCAACGCGCGCATGATACCCCTGGTGTTGCAAGCGCTTATAGGCTACAATGACTGCTTACCATCAGGCGAACTGCAAGCTTGTTAGCCACCTTAGTGGTATAGAAAAACAAAAAATAAAGGAAGATATCACAAAATCTTATACTGTGAGAACTTGGGAATAAATCACTATACTAAAATCAGTCTATCTACCAAATCAGTCTATCTACTTTAATCAGTCTCTACAATTAGTCCATCTACTTTAATCAGTCTCTACAATCAGTCCATCTACTTTAATCAGTCTCTACAATCAGCCCATCTACTAAAATCAGTCTGTATGGTAAAATAAATCTATCTACTAAAATCATACTATCTTCGAAAATCAGTATATCTGCTTAAATCAGTCTATTTACTAAAATCAGTTTCTTAGATCGGTACATCTAGTAAAATCAGTCTTTCTACTAAAATCAGTCCACCTTCTAAAATCAGTATGTCTACGAAAATCAGTCTATCTGTTGAAATCAGTCTATCTGCTGAAATCAGTCTATCTACGAAACTCAGTATATCTGTCGAAAATAAGTCTATCTACTAAAATCAGTCTATCTAATAAAATTACTCTTTTTACTAAAATCCCCTGTAAATTACTTTAGTAAATTAATAAGGAAGTCCTAATTTCAGGAACTTCAGTATCTAAAGTATCTTGAGGCTATGAGGCTATACCACCTAAATTTAGCTGCACTAATTACACACGCTCAGTTACATATCGCGTCATCCTTGTTTTTTACTTAAGTTTTCTGTCATGTAGTACTGCCTCTTAAATTTTTCACTTCCATAATGTAATGCTTGACTATCTTATTTAACGGATCAATTTATTAAACAAAAAATCGTATTTTGATTCTGCACACTACTTACTGTACTGAAACATATAAATTACATTCTTTGCATTTGTGAACAGAGTCTATGTTAGTCACAGTGTTAAAGCGATAAGGAAGGGGAGGAAGGCTGGGGTAGATGAAAGATAGTTGGTGAGTGAAGCGGCGGGACGGAAATAGTGGCTTTGTACGAGTCGTGACGACGAGACGGGGCGGGAAGTAATGAAGCGGGAAGTGGGAGTGCGGCGCGGATGTGCGAAGATGCAGTGCGTGGAGACGAGCTCTGCAGGGTACTCTTGGACAGATGCATAGGAGTTTAGAATTGATCTCTTTGCACTTTGACACATTGACAATTTATAACATTTGTTATTTCGTAGACTTTTTCGATCCAGGCTAGTCATATTCACTTTGTAGGTAAAAATGCAATAAAAAATTATCAGTCAATGACACAGATAAACAGGCAAACTGCTATATCAAGTCAATAATATCCCATTCTGACACGAAAAAATAACAAACACATAAACTTACATATGTGTTTTTATTTTTATCTGTTTTTTGGAGTAATCCATAAAAACAGGTACAAATAATGTATAATGCCATATCCGTAACTCTGTTCAGATATTTAATTCATGCCTTCTCAAATTTAGTTTCGAGCTCACAATTTCGTTTTGCGATGCGGTGCTGTGTTTTGTTGTGATGTGTTGTGGGACACGGAATGCTACACGGACTAGATTCACGTGTTTGGTACAGAACGTCCATTATGCAGATTTATTATTCTCCGCATTTCAAACGAATAAAAAGCGACCTACTTTAAAGCCACCATTTGTTTATTTAAAAGAAATCATGTTCTCATATTTTCAGTTTGTTTATTTTCTTATTCAAAAAACATATTTTATGAGAATTGTAAAAAAAAAATGCTTATTGAATAGAAAGTTATAATATTGGATGAAAGACAGTGTTTTGTTTTATTTTGTTTTGTGTTTGCCTGACTGAATAATAAAATTATAAATAGCATGCCTACAATAATTTGGATGACTAAAAAGTTAGTAAAAACCTTAATTTAATTATTTTTTTTAACTTTAATTTTTTTATACCACTAAGGAGGCAAACAAGCTTACGGTCCACCTGATGGTAAGCGGTCTCCGCAGCCTATGGATGCTTGCAACACCAGGGGCCTGATTCTCTTGCTGATAGAGATAATCTTGAATTCGAGTAAGTATGTTTAATTGATTTACTCATGGCTTGTTTATCGCGGTAACTGTTCTAGTGGATAAAGTCGACTAGTTTTAACAATATATGTCGAAAAAACGTGGCGGATATCGTTTGCAAATAGTTTTTCGTATTCATATAATCTCTCTATAGGCGTATGTCGTACACTAGCGGTCTACATGCATCGCGTGGTCGGTAGCAGTAGAGATGGGATGCCGCAGTGATATGAAAGAGAGTCAGAATCAGTAATATTTTTTTTAGGGTTCCGTAAGAAAGAAACGGAACCCTTACAGGATCACTTTGTTGTCCGTCCGTCTGTCAAGACTCTTTTTCTGAGGAGCGCGTGGAGGCTAAGTGCCTATATTTAATTTATTTCCACATTTGCTATTGCCGCCATGAATTCAGTAGTAAATGATCTTTGTATTTCTTTAAAACTCGTTTTGCAAATCCGTACTTGCTTTAACAAAATTTGAACCGTTGTCGCTGCCATTCTTCTTAAAGCTGCTTAAAATACTGCAGACGTCAGATCCGAAACCAGTTCCAAATGGCTTTACTAACCATGCATATAAATACTGCTGCATATCCCTTTGTTATCTTGATATCACGATTTATATAGTTATTTACCTTTATAAAAACTTGACCTGTAAAGTCTACTCCCGTATGATGAAAAATTCGAGATGGATGGTCGTGCTGGCGGCAGATCACCCATAATGTGGTATTTTATTTCGATCGTGTTTTCTACAAGTCACACATTGGCTTAAGCGTTTCTTTACGTATCGCTGACCACCTATAATCCAGCGTAAGTCTTGCTCCGCCTTGAAAGGTGAGAGTGGGCTTCGTCGATGATTAAATCTCATAACGGATGCTTGTGTGGGAGAATAATCGTTGTTCCTACTATATATCAATGACATGTTGTCCAATAACAATATACATTGCTATGCAGATACTGTAGACGCTTATTACACGGGTCATACAAATATAATCGTTCCGTTATGCAGGAAAAGCGCGGAGAACTTGTGTCTCCAATCGAGGCAAATCTGTGCAAGGTCTCTGATTGGGGACGGGAAAACTTGGTGCGATTCAAACCTACGTAGACACAAGTCTGCGTGTTCACCGCCAATAAATTGCGATCCTTGGTGTTGACATCTCCTATGATGTTCTAATCCGAAAATATTTGCAAGACAAGGTGAAGCTGGCGCCCAAAAAACTTGGTGTACTAAACAGGGTGAAGCAGTACTTACGTGGAGACAAAGGTTGCAGCTTTACAAGTAGCAAATTTGGCCCTATATGGAGCATTTCTAAATGGGTGCATCCGGATACTGGGTTGGCCATTTTGACTCGTTTCAACGCCGACATTGTCTGAAGAGAGACTTCGCCTCCCTATGTGTAATCTACCGCTTGTATAATGGGATATGTTCTGAGGAATTTATCGAAATGATGGCCACGGCTAATGTCTACCATTGCACCGCTCGCCATCGATAGGGAATGCATCCTCACACCTTGGAACCTGAATGGTCACGCACAGTGCGGTTTCAGAAAAACTTTCTCCCGTGAACGCTTAGTTTGTGGAATAAGCTCCCTGCCAAGGTTTTCTCCATGGACTACAGTATGGGGTTGATCAAGAATTTTTTTTGAAGGGTAGGCAACGCGCAATTGATGCCCCTGGTGTTGCAAGCGTCCATAGGCTGCGGTGACCTATTTCGGTTCTAAAGTGTGAGAATGAATTCTCTGCCGATGGCGAGCGGTGCGATGGTAAAAAGTAGCCGTGGGAATCATTTCGAACAATTCCTCAGAACACATATTTAATATGTATTATTTGTAAATTGGAATTAACTTATTTGTTATTTCTGCTCTAATTGTTTAATGTTGTATTCAGTTTGATTCTTATCAAAAGCCTAAAATTTGATGTGAAACAACTATTGGCTCTCCTTCGCAGTAAAATCGATCCGGAGAGAGTTGTATGTTTTACACGAGAGCAATATTACATAAACTCACTTTGCTCAGTGGTCTATATAAGAATGACGAGCTACGCTTGTGATTCAATTCTAAGCTACTTTGCTAGGTAGGGATTTAAAGTCAGCCCTTACACTAAAAACAAGTCTGCTCACTTGTTGCACAAATAACAATTGCGTTATATTGACACTCAAAAGCTTCCGTTTTCATACAACCGATTAAACAAACGGGGTCCCGGGGGACATATAAATATTACTAAAAATACAAGTCCTAAGGAATTTGTGTAATAAGATAAAACCCTTCGAGGTCGTTGACGATGATTCGATCAGACCCTCGGCGCACGTGACGAGCGTCCCCGAAGAGAAACTGCCTCTCTCTTTCGTGTTTATGTTTTTGATTGAATTGAAATAAATCGAATGAGCTGTGTGGTTGCGACTGACGCACCTGCTGCGTGACTTGCATCGCTTACTTTTGTTGTACAAACGAAATTGAAAATATGATTTTGTGTTAGCCGGTCACAGGAACGTTATCTTTGTGTTAGCCGGTCACAGGAACGTTATCTTTGTGTTAGCCGGTCACAGGAACGTTATCTTTGTGTTAGTCGGTCACAGGAACGTTATCTTTGGACTATCGATAAAGTAAAGATTTGTAAAATAAAATATTTTGCTTTCAAAACTTTTTAACACCTCGCTAATGGTATAATTATCTACAGATGACAGTAGGTGTCACATATTATATAAGTTTCACATTGGATTTTAATTTTATTTGTAGATTTCCTTTGTTGTCACTCGGTGAAATGTTGTTCAATCTTTCTGTCTAATTGCATTTCGTGTTGATCATAATTTGAGCCTAAACCATAGTTTTCTTGATTTTGGGTTTAAAAATAAGATAAAAAAACGTATAAGTACTGATTCGTTAGTAATGATATTACATTGCCTATTACTATCTCAAACATAACGTGTTGATATACATTGTAATGTCGTTTTGATATGCACAATATATCCCTTAAATAAATACAAAAAAATCATTTTCAACTTGAATTGGATGAGTTCCAATGACATTCTACACAATCAGACATACCTACTACAAAACTGCTTTGCAAACTACATAAGACATCTTACGGTACAATTTCAATACAATCGATAAACGAATGGCGAAATAATAAAGCTGTGTCATACGGACGATCAAAAATCAAAAACGAAGTTTTACCATTTGGCTTAATCCATTATCAAATGCACTCGGTGTAGCTGTTTTCGTTTCCTTCTGTCCAATGCTATTATTATAAACTTTCTTCTAGGTGTTCCACAATGCCTTTTAGTATGTAATGTTATTTTAATAAAATGATCTTAACGAATCAAATGACCTATCATGGCACCTCTCCATTTTTTATCTGATGTCGGATCTGTTTTTCCTCATTTTCTCAAAATAGTACTGCTTCGTTAGTTAATAATTTCAAACTTCTTCTTCTTCTATCCTTTCGCGGTCCTTTTTAGTTATAGTCCAACTCACGCGTATAGGACTATGCTCCATATAATATATGTCTTAAACTATTTGGCTACGGATCCTAAAAAAATATACTCAAACAATTATACAATATTTCGCAAGATTCTTAAACACTAGCGAGCTTTGAATTGGTAACGAAAATGAATATCGGAGACGAAGAAAGGATATCTCCTTTATTGGCAAAATCAGTCGGAAACAGGCAAGAGGTAAGGAGCTGCGACGCGTCACGGAGCTGGTTCGCTCGTTCGTGCAGCTTGTATAACAGACACAGAACAGACTCGGCGCACGTGACGAGCGTCCCCGAAGAGAAACTGCCTCTCTCTTTCGTGTTTATGTTTTTGATTGAATTGAAATAAATCGAATGAGCTGTGTGGTTGCGACTGACGCACCTGCTGCGTGACTTGCATCGCTTACTTTTGTTGTACAAACGAAATTGAAAATATGATTTTGTGTTAGCCGGTCACAGGAACGTTATCTTTGTGTTAGCCGGTCACAGGAACGTTATCTTTGTGTTAGCCGGTCACAGGAACGTTATCTTTGTGTTAGTCGGTCACAGGAACGTTATCTTTGGACTATCGATAAAGTAAAGATTTGTAAAATAAAATATTTTGCTTTCAAAACTTTTTAACACCTCGCTAATGGTATAATTATCTACAGATGACAGTAGGTGTCACATATTATATAAGTTTCACATTGGATTTTAATTTTATTTGTAGATTTCCTTTGTTGTCACTCGGTGAAATGTTGTTCAATCTTTCTGTCTAATTGCATTTCGTGTTGATCATAATTTGAGCCTAAACCATAGTTTTCTTGATTTTGGGTTTAAAAATAAGATAAAAAAACGTATAAGTACTGATTCGTTAGTAATGATATTACATTGCCTATTACTATCTCAAACATAACGTGTTGATATACATTGTAATGTCGTTTTGATATGCACAATATATCCCTTAAATAAATACAAAAAAATCATTTTCAACTTGAATTGGATGAGTTCCAATGACATTCTACACAATCAGACATACCTACTACAAAACTGCTTTGCAAACTACATAAGACATCTTACGGTACAATTTCAATACAATCGATAAACGAATGGCGAAATAATAAAGCTGTGTCATACGGACGATCAAAAATCAAAAACGAAGTTTTACCATTTGGCTTAATCCATTATCAAATGCACTCGGTGTAGCTGTTTTCGTTTCCTTCTGTCCAATGCTATTATTATAAACTTTCTTCTAGGTGTTCCACAATGCCTTTTAGTATGTAATGTTATTTTAATAAAATGATCTTAACGAATCAAATGACCTATCATGGCACCTCTCCATTTTTTATCTGATGTCGGATCTGTTTTTCCTCATTTTCTCAAAATAGTACTGCTTCGTTAGTTAATAATTTCAAACTTCTTCTTCTTCTATCCTTTCGCGGTCCTTTTTAGTTATAGTCCAACTCACGCGTATAGGACTATGCTCCATATAATATATGTCTTAAACTATTTGGCTACGGATCCTAAAAAAATATACTCAAACAATTATACAATATTTCGCAAGATTCTTAAACACTAGCGAGCTTTGAATTGGTAACGAAAATGAATATCGGAGACGAAGAAAGGATATCTCCTTTATTGGCAAAATCAGTCGGAAACAGGCAAGAGGTAAGGAGCTGCGACGCGTCACGGAGCTGGTTCGCTCGTTCGTGCAGCTTGTATAACAGACACAGAACAGACTCGGCGCACGTGACGAGCGTCCCCGAAGAGAAACTGCCTCTCTCTTTCGTGTTTATGTTTTTGATTGAATTGAAATAAATCGAATGAGCTGTGTGGTTGCGACTGACGCACCTGCTGCGTGACTTGCATCGCTTACTTTTGTTGTACAAACGAAATTGAAAATATGATTTTGTGTTAGCCGGTCACAGGAACGTTATCTTTGTGTTAGCCGGTCACAGGAACGTTATCTTTGTGTTAGCCGGTCACAGGAACGTTATCTTTGTGTTAGTCGGTCACAGGAACGTTATCTTTGGACTATCGATTAAGTAAAGATTTGTAAAATAAAATATTTTGCTTTCAAAACTTTTTAACACCTCGCTAATGGTATAATTATCTACAGATGACAGTAGGTGTCACATATTATATAAGTTTCACATTGGATTTTAATTTTATTTGTAGATTTCCTTTGTTGTCACTCGGTGAAATGTTGTTCAATCTTTCTGTCTAATTGCATTTCGTGTTGATCATAATTTGAGCCTAAACCATAGTTTTCTTGATTTTGGGTTTAAAAATAAGATAAAAAAACGTATAAGTACTGATTCGTTAGTAATGATATTACATTGCCTATTACTATCTCAAACATAACGTGTTGATATACATTGTAATGTCGTTTTGATATGCACAATATATCCCTTAAATAAATACAAAAAAATCATTTTCAACTTGAATTGGATGAGTTCCAATGACATTCTACACAATCAGACATACCTACTACAAAACTGCTTTGCAAACTACATAAGACATCTTACGGTACAATTTCAATACAATCGATAAACGAATGGCGAAATAATAAAGCTGTGTCATACGGACGATCAAAAATCAAAAACGAAGTTTTACCATTTGGCTCAATCCATTATCAAATGCACTCGGTGTAGCTGTTTTCGTTTCCTTCTGTCCAATGCTATTATTATAAACTTTCTTCTAGGTGTTCCACAATGCCTTTTAGTATGTTATGTTATTTTAATAAAATGATCTTAACGAATCAAATGACCTATCATGGCACCTCTCCATTTTTTATCTGATGTCGGATCTGTTTTTCCTCATTTTCTCAAAATAGTACTGCTTCGTTAGTTAATAATTTCAAACTTCTTCTTCTTCTATCCTTTCGCGGTCCTTTTTAGTTATAGTCCAACTCACGCGTATAGGACTATGCTCCATATAATATATGTCTTAAACTATTTGGCTACGGATCCTAAAAAAATATACTCAAACAATTATACAATATTTCGCAAGATTCTTAAACACTAGCGAGCTTTGAATTGGTAACGAAAATGAATATCGGAGACGAAGAAAGGATATCTCCTTTATTGGCAAAATCAGTCGGAAACAGGCAAGAGGTAAGGAGCTGCGACGCGTCACGGAGCTGGTTCGCTCGTTCGTGCAGCTTGTATAACAGACACAGAACAGACTCGGCGCACGTGACGAGCGTCCCCGAAGAGAAACTGCCTCTCTCTTTCGTGTTTATGTTTTTGATTGAATTGAAATAAATCGAATGAGCTGTGTGGTTGCGACTGACGCACCTGCTGCGTGACTTGCATCGCTTACTTTTGTTGTACAAACGAAATTGAAAATATGATTTTGTGTTAGCCGGTCACAGGAACGTTATCTTTGTGTTAGCCGGTCACAGGAACGTTATCTTTGTGTTAGCCGGTCACAGGAACGTTATCTTTGTGTTAGTCGGTCACAGGAACGTTATCTTTGGACTATCGATAAAGTAAAGATTTGTAAAATAAAATATTTTGCTTTCAAAACTTTTTAACACCTCGCTAATGGTATAATTATCTACAGATGACAGTAGGTGTCACATATTATATAAGTTTCACATTGGATTTTAATTTTATTTGTAGATTTCCTTTGTTGTCACTCGGTGAAATGTTGTTCAATCTTTCTGTCTAATTGCATTTCGTGTTGATCATAATTTGAGCCTAAACCATAGTTTTCTTGATTTTGGGTTTAAAAATAAGATAAAAAAACGTATAAGTACTGATTCGTTAGTAATGATATTACATTGCCTATTACTATCTCAAACATAACGTGTTGATATACATTGTAATGTCGTTTTGATATGCACAATATATCCCTTAAATAAATACAAAAAAATCATTTTCAACTTGAATTGGATGAGTTCCAATGACATTCTACACAATCAGACATACCTACTACAAAACTGCTTTGCAAACTACATAAGACATCTTACGGTACAATTTCAATACAATCGATAAACGAATGGCGAAATAATAAAGCTGTGTCATACGGACGATCAAAAATCAAAAACGAAGTTTTACCATTTGGCTCAATCCATTATCAAATGCACTCGGTGTAGCTGTTTTCGTTTCCTTCTGTCCAATGCTATTATTATAAACTTTCTTCTAGGTGTTCCACAATGCCTTTTAGTATGTTATGTTATTTTAATAAAATGATCTTAACGAATCAAATGACCTATCATGGCACCTCTCCATTTTTTATCTGATGTCGGATCTGTTTTTCCTCATTTTCTCAAAATAGTACTGCTTCGTTAGTTAATAATTTCAAACTTCTTCTTCTTCTATCCTTTCGCGGTCCTTTTTAGTTATAGTCCAACTCACGCGTATAGGACTATGCTCCATATAATATATGTCTTAAACTATTTGGCTACGGATCCTAAAAAAATATACTCAAACAATTATACAATATTTCGCAAGATTCTTAAACACTAGCGAGCTTTGAATTGGTAACGAAAATGAATATCGGAGACGAAGAAAGGATATCTCCTTTATTGGCAAAATCAGTCGGAAACAGGCAAGAGGTAAGGAGCTGCGACGCGTCACGGAGCTGGTTCGCTCGTTCGTACGGCTTGTATAACAGACACAGTGCGCACATTAATGCTTAAATTATAAAACATTATGATATCTGTTTAGTACACCAAATTTTTTGGCGCCAGCTTCACCTTGTCTTGCATATTATTTCGGAACTGAGCATGACAACTGGAGATGTTAACACTAACAATCCCAATGCTCTTGGAGATGGTGAGGGGGGTGGCGAACAGGGCAATCGCCAGGGGCCTCGTGCAACAACCCAAAAAAATTAAAAAAAATATAGATTTTTTTCACTATATTTTTTTTATTTAAAACTTTTGATTTTGATCCTTAATAATTTATTCAGGTTATAACATACCGGTAAATAAAGTTAGTTAACTAATTTATTAGTTCAAAAAGGAAACGAGCTATCAAAAGAAAGCAGATAGAAGTAAATCTACGTGGATATTTATACAAAGTGATAATCAAGAAACCTCTACAAAACATTTATTGACTGAATCCTAATTCAGCTGAAAACATTTTTTCCACATCATCATGGGTACCGCCGCTCTCATCAAATAAAAACAGCGAGGATGATGATGAACTAACTACATCATTATGTCTCTTAGGTCACTGGTGCCGCCGTCAACGCTATCCAGTCAGGTACGCGAATCTGAGCCCGAGTCTATGTCTACATCCAGAAATGGTGGAACGGAATATCGGAATCCTTAAAAAGACCCCGGTCTGTGGCCCATAACAATTACTAATGTAGATCAAACTGAGATAGTATTTAAAAGGTCCGATCCGGGTTATAGTTGATTTATAGCCCGTAAATGATAACGGACGGCAATTCAGCTAATATCATTATAATAAGATTAGTTAACAGTGAAAAGCTTGACAGGCGCTGGATGATTTATTCTCAAACAGAGGATGCCGTTTACTGCTTTCCGTGTCGAATTGGAAACACTTGGGTGATTACCTGAAGTCTCACGAAGCTACTCGACACCATAAAGATATGTTGAAATGGATTATTTTTGAGAATGATTTTAAAAGCTTTTCCACTATTGACTCCTTGACCCAGTTACAAACTGAACAAGAAAGGCAACGTTGAAGAGATATTTTAGAAGAATTGCTCGCTTTTGTAAATTTTTTAGAATCGCATAGAGAGAAGTTAACATCTGACTCAGATTCGAGTGAGACAAGCGGCAACCCGAGGTAAAGTTAGCCCGATTTGATTGATTGATTAAAACAAGTAAAGGATAAGACAATTAATGACCACTATATCGGAAAAAATATTCAAAATGAGCTTAAATTAATGGCAAGTCACGTGAAGACTCAAATTGTTGAAAAATAATAGTTAAGAATATTACTCAATTTTCTTAATTGTACTCGTGTTGATCAACTTTCAATTTTTATAAGATTTTTTATACAAATACAACTGAAATTGAAGAACATTTTATTGGTTTCGAAAAAACCACAGCTGAGAGTTTGACTCATTTATATGATCACAGAATTAGAACAGTTAGGTATATCATTGCAAAATTGTAGATGCCAAGGATATGATAATGGTGCCAATATGCATGGTGAAAAAAGTGGTTTCCAAAAACGTATTCTTAAAATTATCCACTTGCTTATTTTTTACCCTGTGGGAGTCATAGCTGGAATCTCATCATCATGCAGCATCGTCTTGTATCCGAACAAAATCTTTTTTTTGGTTTGCTACAAAGGTTGTACACTCTGTTTGCCGGCTCAAGTCAGAGGTGGGCTATTTTTAATGCTCATGTAAAATCGTTATCGCTAAAACCAATTTCTGAAACTAGATGGGAGTGCAGGGTAGCATCGGTGAAGGCCGTTAAATACCAAATAAGCGATTTATGTGATGCTTTAAAGGATTGAGCAGAAATAACAACAGATTATCAGTTGGTCAGTGAATTACATTCTATAAAAAAGGAAATAACTACCTATGAATCTCTCCCACTTACCCACTTGTCATATGGTATGACATTCTTACAAAGAGAAATGTTATAAGTAAAATGTGGCAAAGCGAAAACATGCACTCAGATGTGGCTATACAACACCTAGCCGCATTCACAAATTGGCTCGATAATTATTGATAAAATGGTTATCAGTCATACCTTGTAACAGCGAGAGAAATAGCCGACGAAAACGATATTGACAACAGTTCAAAGATGTCAGAAGACGACGTAAATCTTTTAATGTAAAATATTTCAAAACTCAAATTTTATTTATTTTTATGTCTTTAGCATTTCTCGTCAAACATGAAAAATACCTAAACCAAACAACCAGACCAACTTTCGTATCACATACTTTTCACGAAGGACAATGGGCCTCGCAAAGACCTGCCGCCCTTACTATATATATACAATGTATGTATATTACTCTACTACGGCTCTACGCCGTAACTGAGGGCCGCGAGAAGACTTCTCTGTGGGCTGATGCACGTTCGTCTACTAACGACGGCGCACTGCAGCTGCTTTGCTGTTCTTATACTGTGAGAGGCCGGAGTCTACTGAACTCCAAATCCTCGGCCTGCCCGGAGTCTCCTTGACTCCTAACCCTCGGCCTGTACAGTAGTGGTGCTGTCTTGAACACCGCTACACACCGAGGCTACGGGGCGACCTGCTCTGCGCCGAAGTTACTGGCGAGCTGCGCTCACGTGCGATCTTGAACTGTGATAGCCACGTGCGGCCTTACCTTGTGCCTGCCACGGGCGGCATATTCACTACTCATCACACGCTGTTAGGCCACTTAAAATCAGTCCCGTCTGCGCCTCCTTTCTACGGCGGCGGTGACCTGAGGGGTGCCTGCAGCGAGCAAGACGTCGAATCGGGCTCTAGGCCGAAGAAACCAGATTGTACTAGTTCCCTAATAAAAGCTTTAAAACTACACTGTAAAAATCTGTGTAGGCAGGCTTGCGTTTTGCTATCTTTCTACGTATTTATTAGGTAGTCCTATATAATAGTGAAATAGGTAGCTGTGGTTGTACCCATCTGCCAAGCCTACCCGTTTACCAAGCCATCTTCGTCCTTTATAATATTAAATTTTATAAAAATAAAATTAAATAATAAAAAAAAAAAAAAAAAAAAAAAAAGAAAAAAAAAATATATATAAAATAAAATTGTTATATAAAACTAACATAATGATCAAAATAATAATTTAATGCAATCGTGGAAGATCGAGGACTTAGAAAAAGTTAGCCAGGATCGTGGCGGTGGAGGTCTTTAATATTTTTGTAGACTTTCTAAAGACGGGCTTAACACATTTATGTAGTTAAAAACCTAAATTCGAAAATAAAATAAATTTCATTACTAGAACACCCGGGACAGCATAAGTTTACGTAGACATACATAGGCAGCGGCGAGCGTCGCGTGGCCACAATATATAAAGAAAGCGTATGAGGTGGGCATATGCAAAATGCGATAGATTTATATAAAATGCAATGTATTATTGAGTGAATACATTCTAATATGAGAGGAATTATGTACCTTTCTGATGGCTAATAAAAGGTGGTAGTGTTGAAGTGACCTGAATATTGGAATGCGACTCTTTTGCTTGATTTAGCGATGGATGTTGCTTCTTATGTTCGATTGCTTGTACTGCTGCTATACAACACAGATATAAAGACCTCGCCTGAATAAAGAAAGAGGAGACAAGGAGATGAAATGGAGGCATGCCCGGGGATCGGAAGCTTAAAACCTACTGGTCTCTCAGAATGTTTATCGTTAACATTCGTTAGTGGCTTCAAGTTACATCGGCTGAGCTCACAGACGGTTTGAACATCTCTCGCCTAACGTTTCGATCCGTTTGTTTGGGTCAAATACGGATGTGAGTTCAGTGCCGAGCGACTTGAACGACGACAACAGATTACACAGTGTAGAAGGGTAAAGGTCCTTGCCCCGAGCTGTCTGTCAGAGTCGAAAAACTGCGAAAGAAGGCAATTGTATCTTATTTAAATTGACACGTAAACCGTTGCCATGTTGCGGGGAGTCGGACGCTGATTACGCGAAGGCGACAGTGATACTTCACCTACGCGACTGGTGACACCAAATAGGGAGAAGTCTTGTAGCGATTTGAATATTGGAATGCGACTCTTTTGCTTGTATTAGTGATGGACGTTGCTTCTGAGGTTTGATCGTTTATAATGCTTCTATATTACACAGGTAAAAAGGCCTCGCCTGAGTAAAGTAAAGAGGAGACAAGGAGATGATGATGGAGGCATGCCCGGGGATCGGAAGCTTAAAACCTACTGGTCTCTCAGAATGTTTATCGTTAACATTCGTTAGTGGCTTCAAGTTACATCGGCTGAGCTCACAGACGGTTTGAACATCTCTCGCCTAACGTTTCGATCCGTTTGTTTGGGTCAAATACGAATGTGAGTTCAGTGCCGAGAGACTTGAACGACGACAACAGATTACACAGTGTAGACGGGTAAAGGTCCTTGCCCCAAGCTGTCTGTCAGAGTCGAAAAACTGCGAAAGAAGGCAATTGTATCTTATTTAAATTGACACGTAAACCGTTGCCAAGTTGTGGGGAGTTGGACGCTGATTACGCGAAGGCGACAGTGATACTTCACCTACGCGACTGGTAACAACTCATGGAATCATATTTGGTTCGCGACTAAATTCCTGAAAAGCTGCGATACTGAATATTACATTAATAACCTAACTCACACTTATTCTATCGTTAATCAATCAAATAAACTATAAACTATAAATCTTCGTACTTGAACTGATAATATACCTATTATACATTTAACCTGTTTATGAATCCTTGATCATGTATGGTGTGGACGCCGGCTTGAAAACCGAAATATATCATTTATAATCTACGACTGAAGTTACATGGATGCAGTGGGGCTTATTGCGTCTTGCTCTTCGGAGTGTGTTAAGCATGGGGCGTGCCCTCTTGGTGAATTCCATGGCTGTTCCATTGGTACATAATTATTACCTACTACACAAATGGTTCAGTGGGGTTTATTGCGTCCTACTCTTCGGAGTGTGTTTAACACGAGACGTGCTCTCTTGACAATGTCATGGCTGTGTCTGTGCGAACGGATGTTACACTCTTCGGCCTAAGGCTGAGTGTTTGTGCTATGCACGCACAAGGATTTGTTCCTGAAACTACATATTTAGACTTCGGTCTTCAGCTTCGGCTGCAACGATAATTTAATGGTTATACCATTTATGATTTCACACCTCTACTCCTACGGGGGATGTGCGCTAAGTTAGCCTCGGTATGGACACGTACCGTGGGAAGCGCTGGGTGGAGCTTCCCGCCTTTTTATTTTTTTAGAAAAATAAAAAGCGCATAGGGGTAGAGGATACTATTTTTATTACTAGAACGGTGTTTCAGTCTTTCTCTTAAAGAACCTGCGGTCTAAGTACACAATTAGGTCCTACCACTCAGACGATCACATAGCCAAACCTTCGATAAATTTATACTTCAATTTTCAAGTTTCGTGTTCATATTATCTCTTTTAATCTTTTCTTTCCATGCTGGTTAGTTAGGTAGGTACGTTAAGGCTAGGTAGTATTTATTTTGTTTCTTGGGGGGGGGTTAGTTACATGGTCTAGATATTTAAGTGTTAAGAATCACCCTATGTGATTAGGATATTGTTCATTAAAAGCTGTTACGATAAAATGAAAGAGTATACTAATATAACCTGCCTTACCCTTGAAAAGTGTTTATTTACCAACCTCTGAACTCTCTCTATCTTTTCTTCTCCTTCTGGGCACCTAGCCGGTGCATTCATTAACAGGCACTACTACTATATAACCTGTCCTGTTATAGTGACAGCTATGGGAAAGCCCGCTGGGTGTGTTCTGAAATTGTGGGACTTCAGTGAATGGGGTTTTCTTAGCGTTGAACGCGCAAACTTGTGTCTTTGTAGAGTTGAAACGGACTAAGTTTTACCGGCCCCAGTCAGAGACCTTAGACAGAGTGGTCTCGATTTCAGACACAATTTCTCCGCGGTTTTCCTCCACAACGGAACGAGGGATGTTTGCACAAACCGTGTAATAAGCGTCTCCAATACTGTCATCTGCATAGCAATGTACTCGTATGTTTGTTGATGTTCAACATATCATTGATATGCAGTAAAAACAGCGAAGGAGACAGCACAGAGGCTTGCGGGTCACCAGCATTAATGTCCATGCTATCAGAGCAACTACCGTCAACTACACAACAAAGCTAGCCACCCATTTGCACAAACCGTCGGGCACTCCGTTAGATGGCAACTTTCGATAGAAGACCCCGATCGAACGCTTTTGCTGTATCCAGTCGACATGCCAATGCGTTCCCCTGACGCTCAATGGCTACTGCCCATCGTTGTGTAAGATAAATTAGAAGGTCGAGCGACACCGTGGATTGACGGTCACTGATCAGGTCGTGTTTTTCTAGGTATTTAGAAGCTGTGTGTTAATCACACGCTCCATCACTTTGGAGAGGAGATAGGTAACAGCGATTTGCCTGTAATTCAATGGATCTGAGCTATCGCCCTTTTTGAGCACCAGGTGCTATTCGCAGTCTACCATGAAGACGGAAATTACTTAGTGTGGTAGGAAAGCAGGAAGATGCGCGTGAGTACAGGACATAAGTCAGGAGCACACTGATTAAGCATCACTGCTGGTATACCGTCTGGCCCACTCGACTTACGAACGTCTAGAGAAATCAACCTCCGCCGGATCTCCCGCTGTGTTATGGAGAAGTAAGAGAGAATCAAAAGTTAAGTAGCGTAATAGATAGTAGTCGTGGGCTTATAACAACTAAGTCACGAAGTCTTATCCCAAAGAAAACAGAAATGATTTAAATTCATATCAATAGATGGCGTTGTGTGTATCGATTTGTTATTTTATTGAAAAAGAAAAGTAACCGACCCTTAAAAAATATTTTTTTGATATCAAAATGTCCCTTAAGCTAACAAAAATGAAGGTGCCTTTATTAAATTTTCGAAATTTTACATAAATTGAATAAGGTCGTTGTACTTTAAGCGGCAATAAATTGAACTACGTGCCGGTTTAGTTAAGAAATTTTAACTACTGATTGATAGATGACGCTGTTCGCATGTTCTGAGTTTGACAGCGGCACACAACGGTGTCACTGAATAATATGAATAGGTGTACTTACCCACCAAATATAAAAAAAAATATTTGGTATCAACCCAATTAAATACTTAGATATATTATAAAACAAACGCACTCAAGCGTGAACTTCGAGCTCACTAGAATTTGTTTCTTTTAGTTTTATCCTGGGTCGAAAGCGTCAAGTTCTTAAAAAATGTTTTGTGAAAAGGATAGCTCACTTTTAAAGAACAGCATGCCATCTCACAAGTGCACCTACTTAAGATGTGAAAACACTTCAAATAATAGCGCTTACATTTTTAACCAATTAAAAAATGGGAGGTTCTCAGTTTGACCCTTATGTTTGTATGTATGTTTGTCCGTGATTATCTCGCGTTTGGCTGGACCGATTTTGATACGGTTGTCAGAAAAGTATTTGTTACATTCTGGAGAAGGTTTTGGTATACAACAAATGGACACCCCGAGACATCGTCGTTTGCATCGATCCGTTAATAATTAAGCGATGCATTAGTTTAACTGGACTGATTTTTGACAAAACTTCAGTACTTACACCTACTAGCAAAAACTAGTTAGTCACTTACATAAACGACGATATTTCATAAACTAGTAAAACAGAAAGTAGGTATATTAAAAGTAGTTTTATTCTACTCATAAATAATTAAATACGCTTTAATCTTTCTTTGACTTCACAGATATCATGAATTGTTTAGGAAATATATTGTCGTCTATTTAAGTGACCAGTTATTAATCGACTTCAAAAAAGGAGGAAGTTCCTTATTCCTCGAAATCTTTTTTTATGTATGTTTTTCGATTACTCGAAGTCGCCTTGACCGATTCGGAAAATCCTTGTTTGTTTGAAAGAGTATACTTCCCAGATGGTCCCATGGTCACATACCCGTGCTTGTAGTTGTGATCTCGCTAGCGCCGGTTGTTTGAAGCTATTCAGTCTGTAGGTTTAGTCAGGTGCCCTAACCAAATGTGCATTTTGACGATAGCTTCGTTATTTTACGGAGTCACGTGCAAAAGCTAGTAAAAAATATCTCAGGAATTTTAGATACCTAAACATTCAACCACCTTTCGGTCTCCTTCGTACGACTCTTTTGTACGTATTATTACATATATTTATGACAAAACGAATTCATTTTAAAATTTTAATCTCAACAGCCACTGAATACTAGCTACTAACACAAAAACATAGGATTTTCAATCAATAATTTAACTCTTAGATTTTTTACATCACTGCGTTTGGTGAGAATCTTTTCATTAATAAATTATTTTAAATTATAAACCAGCCCAAAAACTTGTTATAAAATGTTATGCCCCTTAAATATTTTTTTAAATTTAATTTGCGATTTTCATTTACCTACTCTTAAAAGTAATTAAACCCACCTTTTGGCCCTCTTATTTCGTACTTGTAAAAAGCTTCCATGATTACATATTTTTTATCTTAAACCTCAATACCAAATTTCTTGTAAATTACCTGACGCAAACGAAGGAATTCGGTAGAAACTTTTAAACACCTTTGACCCCCTAATCCGTACCTGTTGTAAAAAATATAACGAAAAAAATGTACTGCTCCTAACTGTAGCGTTTTAACTTTCGGTTATAATTTTATTATGTACCCACCTATTTTTACATATTTATACCTACATCGTGGCCGATTGGTTATTAAAAATACTGTAAAATAATAGGTAGGTATTTATTTTCATGACATATCGTCATTACCATTATTATTTTAAATTTGAATAACTAGTTGAAAAAATGTTATTTACTACAAACTACTAACATTACTTATATAATATTTAATTGACTGAAATCTCAGAGCTTATTGCGGGGGGCAAATTTATGGAATTGCAAGTCTCCTCTTAAGACCTTTTTACTAAATCTTGAGAGGTAAAATGTACTTCCATTTACATTTACGTTCCCCGCCATCTATTGACGTCATAGAACCAGTTACAAGTATAACAGTAAGTATTCAACGAGAAACGCTAGATGTCGTTAGCTAATATTTTCAACCCGCTGCTACTAACGGCATCTAGCGGCTAAACAAAATAGCCCGAAAAATAGCCCGAGTTACGGCCGTCCCATTTCGTTGTATGGGATGAGGCATCTGTACTAGTATATTGTGTATAGTATTTTGGTCGATAATAGAAGAAAGCAAAAAAATATATAAATTGGTAAAATTATTGGGTATATCTACATACTTAAGTAATAATAATTTTATTAAAATGTAGGCCGTGACCTGTCGGGTGCTGGTGATGACGCTTGAAGAAGGAACCCAAAGAGTTCATTAAAATAGTGTAACTGCATCCTAGTTCTTAATTTATTTTAATAATCGTGACGCAAGATGCATCTGAAATTGCCTGCAAGAAGGTTGTTGTAGACCAGTTATGTATAGGTAGACAGACAACAGCAAAATGTTTGGGGCCACGTTTGGTACTTCCACATTTGAAAGTAAAATCAAAACAAATGCTTAGTCCATGCGTTTTATAAAGTGGGAACTAGGTAGCTAAGTGTTCAGGGATTGCGACCTGGAGGTAGATTTATGGGGCATCCCTTACGATGTACATCAGCGCTCACCTACATTAGCTAACCAGTCAAAATAGTAAAACCCTACGAACGCCGCTATGGGTACATGGATTACAGATCTTTAGTGGGCTGTATAATTATTATGACTGGTATAATTTTAGTTCCCACTTCTACTCTTATTGAAGGTTTTGCTGTACCTAACTGAAAATGTCCCAGAACAAGGTCCGTTAATATATTCCTTCCCATTGAGGTAATTGAGATTTCTTTCTACTATAAATTTCTATCCGACAGAAAAGGCGAAGTTGTCATTACGATGTTTTAACGTTAGATTAGACATCATTAATTGAGATAAGCCTTCGAGGGCCCCCGGAAATAAATTGTTCGAAGCCACGTAGTTTATGGGTTTTTCGCTTTTTGACGATATTTTTGTATATAAAATCGATATTATATTTAAATTCTATACAAAAGCTGAGTTTTCAACGTAAAAAATGAGCACTGGTAATGGTCATATATCGAAACTTGCTTAACAAAATTTTCAAATGAAAATAAGGTAATTTTTTTCTTTATAAAACATCGAAAAATAATTATGACGATTAGAAAATATTTAAAAATACAAAAAAGAACATTTTCATCAAATTTTATGATATAAAAAATTTTTGCTATAGGTAGTTATAAATTAAAAATCGAAAAAAGTCTTTTTTGCATTTTTCTTGATAACTTTGAGGCTATGGGAAATTATGTATGACAAGAAAGTTTTAGATTTTTTTATTATGTACAACTTTTACATGTATGTTTTTTCTAAAGGTTATGCCGCAAAAAACGAGTATAACCCCTTAAAACGTATATATTACCACCCCCACCCCCACCTCCCTACTAGAAATTTTTCTGAGTGTGGACTATTTTTCCTTCGTAACGTTACCACTCGCATACTTCGTAACGTTACCACTCGCATACTGCTAAGATTTTTTTTACGATATTTTGAGCGGTTTAGTCCTGGTCCACATAGGGAAGATGGTTTGTATTTTTCGGCAATTTTCTCAAAGTAAGCTAATAGGACATTCTCTGAAAACGAATTCTTTTTTTGTTTATTACTTGGTGTTGCTAACCTGAGGGAGTAATTAAGTTCTTACCACCCTCTTTATCAGCACGTAATGAAACTGTTTACGAGTATGTGTTATGACTTGATGAGAAAAATATAAACAATAAACTATTGAACGTTTACTTACCTTTTAACCATCTTTACTTGTCTTTATTTTTGGAAATCAACTTAAAAGCGAACAAAACGTGTAGCTGAATGTTCTGTTAAATAGGTAGGGGGTTATTTTTTACTTTTTAGTGGATTAATAGTCAGATTTATGTTTTTGTCAAAATATATTTTATTATTAATCTGTACTTTTTATTTAATAATAATAAAGCCTATATTTCTTACTTATAGCGTGCAAAATGTTAACAATTGAGTGCGGTCCAGGCACGATATTCGACCAAATATGACCAAATGACGTCACAACCACGGGTCCACGACGTGCATCTAAAATAATCTAACTTAAACCAACTGACTACAAATAACCACCGCTCATAGCATGGTCTTTCTTTTTTTTTAGTTGTTTTATCTGTCACTGTCAAATATGAGCGCGTAAACAAATACTTGAATTTTGTTGTTAAATTTGTATTAATGACCCAGACGTGCAGTGTTTGTATACTAGAGAGGTTGAGGAAGATATTTATGAGAGGGCTCAAGTCAGTAAGTATTGTTTTTCTACTTTCTATATATTCGTGTGGTAGGATTACGGTTCTTATAAATTTGAAACAACTATATTACAGTAGCTTTATATTGCAAAAAAATGCTAAAAAATAAAGCAACTTGGTACCTACATGTTAATAAAGTGTTTTTAGTTTTCTCGCTTCTCATAGTACAGGTGCGGAACCGCAAATCTGTAAGTTATTTCAATTGATACATTTATATTGTAAGTTTATAAGCAAACAGTGGAATTTCTTTATAGCCATATGATTCCGACAATTTTCTACGATATGATTTTTAAATGAATTGTGATTTATGTATTATCTGTCTCTCCAGCTAGCTACCCTGCTGCTTAAAAGTCTCCCTGTTATTGAACCTTTGATAACGAACCCTGTCATTGATATACTCTCGGTATTACTTAAAAAAAAATATATTCCCGTGGTCACTTCTAATAAGGATAAAAAGTGTTTTATATAAATTCTCGTGTTTGTCAGTCCCAAAAAATTAAGTCAATCGATGGTCCATTACGACTTAAGAAATAGTGCTGCGTGAAAAACATATCGGGATAAAAGTATTCTCGGGCAAGGGCGGATCCAAAGAGGGGGCACTGAGGGCAGCTTACTTTTTTTACTTTACATTATACATTTCGTACACAAGACGCAGGCGACTCTCTCAGATTAGTTCCACGAACCCGCTTGCGTGATGAAACATGCATATCTCTGATAATACCCTTAGGAGCATTTTTTGTAGTGTTTGCATTGACAGTAAAAAATATTACATTTTTACATAAATAAATATGAAAGTTCTTTGGTGTTTTAGAGAGCGAGAGAACTTAAGACGAAATTTTTTATAGGGAATAAGTGTCAGTGTAAAAGGTTCCATATTTCAGTTTGTTTATTTAATATTCATATTTCAGATTTTCCATGATCTTTTCTGCCACGAAACATAGATGAAGCCTGTGAGAGTACTTTCGTCAGATAGTTGTGATATGCAGCAACCCATCTCTTTACCGTCGCTACCAATAACCAGCGCACCAGCATCACCAATCCCCTCCACTTCGAGTATTACTAGAATTAGCAACAATGAAGCAGTTCGTATAACACGAAAAAGTAAGTATGTTTTTCGGTTTATTTCTTTTTAATTACCACCAAGGTGCCAAACTATCTTACGGTCCGCCTGATGGTAAGGTCACCGTAGCCTTTTTAACTACTACTTCAGCTTACTATTTCTTTCAGGTAGAAACAATAGTGTCACTAAATAAATTCTCTAAATAAGATTGTATTAATAATAAATAAGTAATTGTAACTGTGTGGTCAGCAGAGGGGGTAAGGTTTCCTTTAATTAGAGCCAGAAACACTAGACTATATATAGGTATATATTGAATTGACTAATTCAGCTAAGCCGCAGTAAGTGCCTAGACTTAAATAACCTAGGTACGATAATGTCCTTGAGATAATCGCTATGTAGTAGGTACGTGGAGAGGTGTGCGATGTGTACCGACGCGCACCTCAGTTCGACACTCCCGCCTACAATCCTGCACGTCCGAAATCCAAGCTCGTCGTTGCTGACGAGAAGCGTTCAGATCTTGGTGCGCCACCCAGCACGCGTTGAGCCGTGTGGTTAAACAGCTTCCCTGGCCCCGACAAGTCGTCTTCTTTAGCGTATTCTTGAGGTAAATGCGAGTTACGGGTGTGACAAGTGTCGTGACTAATGTGCGAAAGGCGGCGCGAACAATGCATGAGGCGGACGCGTAGGTCAGTCGCTCCGCAGTATGAATACGTATGGAACAGTGAACTCAAAAGTAATGTAGATCAATGCATTTTATAATAGTGAAATCTATAAATTGTTGCAGGAAGAGTTGCAGAGACGAATGAATTGTTAAAAATTCTGAAGAAAAATCAGCAACAGCGAAGGGAGATGCATGCTGAAAAACTCGTAATGCAAAGTTAAATGTCAAATGTCGTCAATCTTATGAAAGAATTCAGATATTTACGAGTAGGTTCTCCGATATTTAATAGTACTTCGTGTAATCTTACTGAAAGAAATATTTTGCTGTACAGCTTTTAACATTATTACTATAGGTAAATGGCAAATGCATGTAAATTTACGATTAATTGAACGAGAAATAAATGATTGTACACAATTCATTATTCAAAACCTTTCCAAAAATTTTGTTGATTTGTTTATACATTTTAATATGCTACTTTCACTTCTTGGGTGAACTATGATTGGTTGCATCAATACATCTCTTTCTTACTGGGTTATCATACATTACAGAGTAAAAATTGTGATGAACCTCCATAATCGTTTTGCAGGGCAGGAATCTTAGAGCAATGACTGGAATTAGCGGTCCTGGTGTGTCCCTTTAAGGGCCTCTTTTAATGTGCATCAACACTGACCTTCAGTCCTCCAAATGCCTCGCTTCAAAACAAATGCTTTATCTTACAAATTGGATAAATCACTTTTTTGAAGTATATAAACTAAAAGTTACAACCGTTTCCAAAAGAATATAGCGTTCTGGCAAGAACAAACGGGCAATTCAACTATCCCGCAATCGCTCTTTTAAAATTTTAAGCTACTTATTTGATCCCATGCATTTAAATTATCAAGGTAGTCTTTGTGATGTATAGGAACAGAAAGTAACAAGACGACAGCTAAATCGATACTGGTTTATTAACTTAGTTGTACAATGCAGGAAGGTATAAACATGTAATGTATATTTCCTAAGAACTACCTACATAGATACACTACATACTCCCAAACTTAATTCTACTTACATACTTAACTTAAGTAGGTATCATTTAAAATTAACAAACAGTAATACATATTAAATATAATGTTATTTATGATATGCACATAACATAGATATATCGACACCATCTTTTATTTTTGTCTTAATATTTAAACTTATACTTAAGGTAATTTTAGAATCAATTACCACAAATACCTTACTAACCCTACGCACAGCTCTTACGCCGATGGCTTTACAAATGCCAAAATGATCCAGTATAGACCTTAATGCAATTTATAATAAGTATTACTTGATAAATCCATTTTTAAAAACATATCAGTTTGACAATTTAGTAATTACTGATTAGGTTAGCTAGAATTTAGGAATAAATGTTTTTTAAAAACATATCCATTATTAAATCTGTGTGGCAATGGAAATTTGTAATATAAATTCTAACACAAAAAAGTTAAAATTTTATTTTTAAGGCTAGGCTATAGCTAAACATGAGTTAAACATGAACATTGCAATGGAAGACTTTTTAAATCATATTGTATTCAGATTTGTTGTATGGAATGCACATATTAAGTTGCAGTTGGATAGTTTGTGTGATAGAAGTGTGCTAGTGCTAGGAGCACAGCAAGAAGTGTGCTAGTGCTAGGAGCACAGCAAGAAGTGTGCTAGTGCTAGGAGCACAGCAAGAAGTGTGCTAGTGCTAGGAGCACAGCAAGAAGTGTGCTAGTGCTAGGAGCACAGCAAGAAGTGTGCTAGTGCTAGGAGCACAGCAAGTAGAAATCTGTGATCGTCCTCCTCCTCTTTTAGGTAACAGAAGTGATGTTTTGCATGTATAGGTAGGTAGGTATATAAGTAATTTAAGCTCAAGTAATTTTGATGATTAAGAGGTACAAATTAGATACAATATAGCAAGGTTTGAGATGCTTGTAGAAAAAGAAAAAAAAAATGTTTCTATTTTTCTAAAATAAGACTACTGTACTGCAAGTCTTTTTAGGTTTAATTTTTTGGAATCTTCAATTGGCCATAACTTTAGTTTATTTACATTTCATAAAAATATGTGTGTACATTAACAGATAGGATATTAAAAGTAATAATTGACAAATCGATTCCGGTTCCTAATTCTAATCAATGAATCAATAAAACCAGAACTTGCTTGGGTGTTGCAAATCCTCATTTAAGATTAATATCCATCAATTTCCAACATTCCTATATTGGAAACAGTATCGTTACAATGTTTATTTAGTGAGTACCTATAACAGTCTGATGTTGCAAGACGCAACAATGCAATGAGGAGTTGCGTGTCAGGTGAAATTGATTTTTGGCATTTATTGAGTTTCCTACTTGGTTTAGAATAAACTCGAAGGTATTGGGTAACACTCTGCAACAAATTAAAAATAGTTATTCATTACTTAAAATACATAGTAATTGTAAGTATCGATTTTATAGACTGCATTTTCTTCTATGTTTCTTTATTCTATGTTATAATATTAGTAAAGGTAGAAATAATTGAGGGTTTATTAGATAATTAAAAACAGTATAAAGACAAAAAGTTATAGAAGTTCCAAAATAAAGGTTGTAACAGGAATAGTACCTAAGCTATAGAAAATATCATTTAGGTAATATCATATTTTTTTTAACTTAATAGTTTTGTACTAATAGTTTACAACCTTTTTTTATATACCACTAATCTGGCAAACAAGCTTACGGTCCGCCTGATGGTAAGCGGTCACCGTAGCCTATGGACTATAACACTGTTGATTTGTAAACTGTGTCTGCCAGTAAATGTACAAGATAGATGTAACCACTAACAAAGTGTTGTTTAGGCTACCATGTAATGTAGGTAGCATATTTACTTTATATTCAAAAAGTTTTAAATACAGACTGGAGACACACAACTAAAGATACCGAAGATAGATAATTGCCTAAAATGACTTTTAAATACAACAGCAATCATTGATGGGATTATTATTTCGAAATATCCCGTGTTTCGTGAAATTATTTTGCGGTGGGATTGCAAAACGATAGTTCGAATAATATAGTCGTCTTCTTCGCTACTTTCCATCATCTATCATCAAATTCACAGCAGTCTGTATGATTATTTTTTACGTTTGATTAATCTTTGCTTAAAAATCACAGTTAAAAGCCAAAAAACCTTAGCAAAAGCAGAAATCTACAGTTTACAAAAGTCCAGATGTTTAACTACAACAAAAACCAACTTAATACGTGGTATTTTATGGTCGGGTGCTGGACCTTGGCCATATAATATATAAATAAAAAAAAACTTTGATATTACTTGTCGTGCTGGCATTTTTATATATTATTTAAATAGCAATACCTAGTAATAACGGCTTTTCGGTTTGCTGATTATTTCAGAATATTAATAATCACATAAAAATCAAGGATTACGTTGAAGATTTCGTCTAATTTACGTTCTAGGAATCTGGTTTTTTTTACAACAAGATATACATATTTTTGACGTCTCTGCCTGGGCCAGATGTCACATCTGTTTATTTATATTTTTTGAATACGAGCTATCAGACAAACTTTTATAAACAATGGATTTTGTAATCATGTTTTCCTTAGAAGATTTTTAAGAAGCCTTCAGATAATGCGTCCACAATACAAGTAATGGTAATTTTTTATTTCTCGTAAGCCCGTCATTTCTCCTTATACACAAATGAAATTCCAAATTCGGCGGAAAAGGCAAATTTCAGCTAAAAAAAAATATCAAACAAAATTATTTACACCATACAAAAACGCCATTACGCAACATAAACAATAAAAAACAGGAAACTAATTTTTTTTAATAGCAATGTTGCCAGCTTCCAAAAAAATACTCCCAAAAACTGTCACAAAAGTTGAGTCGTTTTTTATTCACTTTGTGAGTGGTTGTAATTTTTTGTTTAGCTTAGATTTTTTGTAAATTGCGCACTAAACATTACGCCATTCTAACTACACTAAATAAATCCATGCAAGTTGATTGCCCTATATACACTAAATACACAAAATACACTAAAAAAAAAAACAAGTTGGTGCCCTGACTACACTGAATTAGAAAAAGTTGGGTTTGGCGCTCACCGGCCGCTGCCGCGGCACGTTCCACTCGGCTTCGCGCGCTAATTTTTATATACTCCGCTTGGCTTCGCGCGCTAGTTTTAATTTTCCCATATGGGTTTCCCTGACAACACTGAATTAGTAAAACTTGGGTCTGGCGCTCGCCGGCCGCTGCCGCGGCACGCTCCGCTCGGCTTCGCGCGCTAACTTTCATGTACTCCGCTTGATTTTGCGCACAAGTTTTCATGTTCCAAAGTGGGTCTACGTGACTACACTCAATAAGTACAATTTATTTGAAATATAAAAACTTGCGTACAAAGCAATGTAAAAAATGTGATACTAACGAAAATACGAAAAGCAATTTCAATGGTAACTTGAAAAAGTTTAAGTTGGCATTTTTTTTTTGATACTGGCAACATCGTTTAAAAAAAATTGTAGTTTCCTGTAATTCTATTGTTTTTATTTGTAAATTATGTACCAACCTACTTATGTAAATGTTTTATTTAGTAAAACTTGCTTTTTCCGCCAATTTTAGGCTGAATTTAATTTATATGTGTATGTTTGGACAGCTGCAGGATTGTGTATATAGCCAAGTTTCCTTAAAATAACACGTAAATTCCATATAAATTACATTATTAACATATCGGCCAATTTGTAGAAAAAAAATTTCTTTACTGTTAAATATTTTTTTTATCAAAAACTATTCTTCTCCGCCGACTTTTTTATCTCATCTGTGTATAGGGATATGCTTTTCTATCGATTATAATTTTTTCATGCAAAAGTAACGGGCTTACAAGAAGTAAATATTTACCCAAGTAATTGTATCGTGCATCACATCACGCATCTGAGAACAAAACCTTCAACACGAACCTTTCGATCGATCAACTTGGTGCTCTACTGAAATTTATTTACAAGTGTCTATGATTTTAATTCAGTTTTACATTTCTTTTTTGATAATGCTCTTTGTCTATATTTTATAACTTTACGTAAGTATATATTTTAGTTTATCAGTTTAATTTATGGATAATCCACCTAGGGGAACATGCCCTCTATGCCCCGGTTCATCCCGGGTTTTCACAATACCTAGAGGCCTTAATATCCACAAAGGTCATAAACATAAAAAATAATTAACAATCGCAACCAACTAATAATACAATCTCTTGTGTAAATTGCCCAGTCACTTTAAACAACAATGCTCACAATTTTCGCTATTTATCGACTTTCAAAGCAAAAGTCCGAATTTGGAAACATATACCTTGTTAGCGACGGACCACACAAAATACATAAATAAGTTTAACGTATAAGGATAAATTGCAAAATAATTTAAAATAAGAATTTTATTAAATAAAGTCGTACTTGACACACAATGTTATCACCGCTGCAAGAATGCAACACAAATTGCATCCAAAAACATTTATATAAAATTGCATAATTTTGTCATGTAATGTTTCACAATAATAAATTAATAATAAGTATGTTTAACACAATAAAAAACTATTTTCCTTGTAGGGAATAGTTTAGATTTAAGAAAATGTCATAACAATAAGTATAAAATTGTATTAAGTTAGGTAAAAGTAGAATAGGTTTGTTTCATTTCCCCTTTTTACTATTTGTTGATATCAAAAATAATATTGTGTGAGTACCGACATGTTGTCGACCTTGTACGCACGACTATCCCCAAAAAAGCGGGAAATTTAGTTTAACATATATATGTAAAACATATGCCATTTGTTGTGCAAAAATGTATATAACTACTATGTAAAATTCTATATAGACCGTATGTACGGTTATCAAGTTACAGGTGAAAATAGTTAGCATGTTGAGTATTGTACATTCTTTCTCCCTCACTCCTTTGATAATAGACTGCGATAGAGATACAAAAGGGATGGGTCAATGGGTAAAAAAGAGAAAGACTGTCTAAAACTTTACCTGGCTAGGGTCATTAAGTCCTTAGGCTATGCCTAAAATAAGTATTACAGGTTAAAAACACACCTTTGCCCCTACACGTAGGTATCTATACCGTTACGATAAGTAGTATGGTTGGGGCACAAATTACGTGTAAAGTTATGAAATACGATAACTTATAACTCAGTAACCGGGTTACATAGGATAAAGATAAATATATCACTAGATACCTTTCATAGACATCTACCAAGATAAATAGGTTTCATACAGGTAACTTTAAGCCCTGAAGTACAGGAGCACAAGGAAAATCCTGAAAACTTATATCACACATTTTTTCATGATATAACATACTGACAGACACCAAAAACACTGAAAGGTATGTCCGAATTTGAGGTCCATTTTTTGACATATAACACTAAGTCTGTAGTCATCTAGTATAGGCAGAAAGCCCTGAGAGCTAAAATTCCAGCTCTTCTCTCACTACGGCCTAACCGTAGACGATGGAACATACCACTATACGTCATTGGAACCGCCTCCGAAAGCTCTATCTTAGGACACCTAAATCGTCATTATAGCTCCTACCGTTTGGCTATAAAACCTAAAAATGTAAAACAGTGTTATTTTATAGTCAAGCCGCAAATCGTGTGACTGTGATGGCAATAGCCGATAGAGACCCCAACTGTCAGTAGCGATTTATAGCTAGGTAGATATACCTACACTTTCAATATATGTTCACATTGATTACTATATGTTGTCTTTCACTAAGTTTTTATATGGGCTAGATTTTAAGTCACCACAGTAAGTACAAGTTAAGTACTAAATCTAGAAGGTTCTACGGAACAACCTCTCCCTCTGATGGGGTTTTTTATTTTTATTATAAATATAGAACGAATTTTGAATTTGTATTCAGTCTTCAAGAGAACTTCAACAAGTTAATAGCTATGAAAGCTAAGAAATAAAATTTTTGTACATATGTGTTAGAATTTAAGTTAGAAGCATACTGTACCCATCTGCCAAGTCTACCCGTCTACCAAGCCATCTTCGTCCTTTATAATATTAAATTTTATAAAAATAAAATTTGATAATAAAAAAAAAGAAAAAGAAAAATATATACATAAAATAAAATTGTTATATAAAACTAACATAAAGATCAAAATAATAATTAAATAAGATCGTGGAAGATCGAGGACTTAGAAAAAGTTAGCCAGGATCGTGGCGGTGGAGGTCTTTAATATTTTTGTAGACTTTCTAAAGACGGGCTTAACATATTTATGTAGTTAAAAACCTAAATTCAAAAATAAAATAAATTTCATTACTTGAACACCCGGGACAGCATAACTTTACGTAGACATATATAGGCAGCGGCGAGCGTCGCGGTGCCACCAAATATTAAGAAACGTATGAAGTGGGCATATGCAAAATGCGATAGATTTATATAAAATGCAATGTATTATTGAGTGAATACATTATAATATGAGAGGAATTATGTACCTTTCTGATGGCTAATAAAAGATGGTAGTGTTGTAGTGACCTGAATATTGGAATGCGACTCTTTTGCTTGATTTAGCGATGGATGTTGCTTCTTATGTTTGATTGCTTATACTGCTGCTATACAATACAGGTAAAAAGACCTCGCCTGAGTAAAGTAAAGAGGAGATAAGGAGATGATGGAGGCATGCCCAGGGATCGGAAGCTTAAAACCTACTGGTCTCTCAGAATGTTTGTCGTTAACATTCGTTAGTGGCTTCAAGTTACATCGGCTAAGCTCACAGACGGTTTGAACATCTCTCGCCTAACGTTTCGATCCGTTTGTTTGGGTCAAATACGGAGGTGAGTTCAGTGCCGAGCGACTTGAACGACGACAACAGATTACACAGTGTAGAAGGGTAAAGTTCCTTGCCCCGAGCTGTCTGTCAGAGTCGAAAAACTGCGAAAGAAGGCAATTGTTGTTTTATTAAAATTGACACGTAAACCGTTGCCATGTTGCGGGGAGTCGGACGCTGATTACGCGAAGGCGACAGTGATACTTCACCTACGCGACTGGTGACACCAAATAGGGAGAAGTCTTGTAGCGATTTGAATATTGGAATGCGACTCCTTGCTTGTATTAGTGATGGACGTTGCTTTTGAGGTTTGATCGTTTATAATGCTTCTATATTACACAGGTAAAAAGGCCTCGCCTGAGTAAAGTAAAGAGGAGTCAAGGAGATGAAATGGAGGCATACCCGGGGATCGGAATCTTAAAACCTACTGGTCTCTCAGAATGTTTGTCGTTAACATTCGTTAGTGGCTTCAAGTTACATCGGCTGAGCTCACAGACGGTTTGAACGTCTCTCGCCTAACGTTTCGATCCGTTTGATTGGGTCAAATACGAATGTGAGTTCAGTGCCGAGCGACTTGAACGACGACAACAGATTACACAGTGTAGAAGGGTAAAGGTCCTTGCCCCGAGCTGTCTGTCAGAGTCGAAAAACTGCGAAAGAAGGCAATTGTTGTTTTATTAAAATTGACACGTAAACCGTTGTCAAGTTGTGGGGAGTCGGACGCTGATTACGTGAAGGCGACAGTGATACTTCACCTACGCGACTGGTAACAAACTCATGGAATCATATTTGGTTCGCGACTAAATTCCTGAAAAGCTGCGATACTGAATATTACATAAATAATATAACTCACACTTATTCTATCGTTAATCGATCAAATAAACTATAAACTATATTTCTTCGTACGTGAACTGATAATATACCTATACATTTAACCTGTTTATGAATCCTTGATCATGTATCGTGTCGTGTGGACGCCGGCTTGAAAACCGAAATATATCATTTATAATCTACGACTGAAGTTACATGGATGCAGTGGGGCTTATTGCGTCTTGCTCTTCGGAGTGTGTTAAGCATGGGGCGTGCCCTCTTGGTGAATTCCATGGCTGTTCCATTGGTACATAATAATTATTACCTACTACACAAATGGTTCAGTGGGGTTTATTGCGTCCTGCTCTTCGGAGTGTGTTTAACACGAGACGTGCTCTCTTGACAATGTCATGGCTGTGTCTGTGCGAACGGATGTCACACTCTTAGGCCTAAGGCTGAGTGTTTGTGCTATGCACGCACAAGGATTTGTTCCTGAAACTACATATTTAGACTTCGGTCTTCAGCTTCGGCTGCAACGATAATTTAATGGTTATACCATTTATGATTTCACACCTCTACTCCTTCGGGGGATGTGCGCTAAGTTAGCCTCGGTTTGGACACTTACCGTGGGAAGCGCTGGGTGGAGCTTTCCGCCTTTTTATTTTTTTAGAAAAATAAAAAGCGCATAGGTGTAGAGGATACTATTTTCATTACTAGAACGGTGTTTCAGTCTTTCTCTTAAAGAACCTGCGGTCTACGTTACACAATTAGGTCCTACCACTTAGACGATCACATAGCCAAACCTTATAAATAAATTTATACTTCAATTTTCAAGTTTCGTGTTCATATTGTCTTATAATCTTTTCTGTCCATACTGGTTAGTTAGGTAGGTACGTTAAGGGTAGCTAGGTAGTATGTTTTCGGGGGGGTTAGTTACAATACGTTAAATAAAATCGGTCTGTTGTGTGCATATACGCGTTTTAATATCTTAAGCGCCTAAGAAGAAACTCCTTGTCACGGGCAAAACCTTGTGCCACAGATATCGAAGGGTCTGTCCGCACAATTTGGTCAGCTTCAAGCCGAATTTTGGAAAAACCAGCAATTTCGGTTGCTGTAGAAGTTTGGTCCATTGCAACCGAAAGAGCCCAGAAAGATGCCAGTTACAAGAAGCTGTAAAGGCGCAGCCGAGACGCATGAAGACGCGTCAGCCACACAGACTGACGCCACCGCCACGACCGGAGAAACGACCACGCATACGTGGTCGTCAGGGCCAACCACGACGACGACAGTGTCCACCACCGACGCCGCGAAAGATGCACAGATTAGCGTCGTCACCGCCATAGAACAGCCCAACTCCATACCTGACCCGCCGAAGAGCATCGCCGGGTCAAGGAAGTCTGAAAGAAGAACTCGAAAAAGAGAGTTAATTGAAGAATTAGCACGACTTAAACTGGAAAAAATACACGCCCAAGCAGAACTAACGAAAGCACGACTGGCCAGAATGGCTGATGAGTCGTCAGACTCCGACGACCGCGAGAGCGTCGAGAGAGAATCACGGGTAAGAGAGTGGATCGAAGAGCAGCAGGGGCCACCTGCATTATTAGCAATCGCCGAAAATCCCCACCAGGGGGCGCCACCGTCGCACAAGAAAAATCGGAAATTGACCGACGTCGAACAAAACCGGCAGGAATATGTCGAGAAAAAATCCATACGGAAAATGGAAGGAAGTTCGACTGTCGATGTAGCTATGCTGGCAAATGCATTAGCTTAAGCCGTGCGACAGAATAATACACCTAGCGCCGCCCCTCGGTACGTTCAGGAACTACCAACGTTTACGGGAAACACAAGCGAATGGTTAAATTATCGATCGTCTTACCAGAGTACAGCGAAATATTTGTCCAAAGTAGAGAATATAGCTAGGCTACGGAGAAGCCTACAGTTTGCGGCAAAAGAAACAGTGTCCAGTTTACTACTAGTCGACCCAGAACCGGAAGTTATAATGTCAACGCTTGAACGCAGGTTTGGAAGACCTGAGATAATAATTATGTCTGAGATGGACAAAATGAGAACCGCACATAAATTGAACGAATCGCCACGTGAATTGTGCATTTTTGCTTGCAAAATAAGCAACAGTGTCGCCACGATAGAAGCATTGAACAAACGCGAGTACCTTTACAACCCAGAGATGGCGCGAGTAGTATGTGAAAAGCTTACTCCTATATTGAGATCAAAATGGTTCGACTACAGAGCTGGACGGTCAGATGACGTACCAGAACTCAAGAATATGGCTGATTTTCTCAATATAGAAGCGGACAAATGCGGAAGCTACGCGCTGCCAGAAAAGGAGCGTACTACGGAACGAAAAAAACTTTGCGAGACCTACCGAAAAAGTTTTTCACACTGCTGAAACGAGACAAGGGCCTACGACGTGTCCACTGTGCAAATACGACCACAGACTGTCGAGATGTCCCACTTTTTCAAAGAAAAGCGTGTCTGAACGGTGGGAAATCGTAAAGAAAATACGTTTTTGTTTTCAATGCATAAGCGGCTCACATCGCAAAAACACTTGCCGCGCGAGACCATGTGGTGTAAAAGGGTGCAAGTTTTCACACCATAGGCTGCTTCATGAGGTAAAAGAGCGAAAAGAACGGCCGACCATCACCGAAGAGTCCGCCCAACTCGCTTTACCGTCACCACCGCCAGAACCAACAATCGAGCACGTCGCCACGGCAACCGCTGAAGGAAAGGTGCTGCTGAAAATAGCACCTGTTGTTGTCTCCGGTCCCAAGGGAGACGTCAACACCTACTGCCTACTTGACGAAGGTTCTAGCGTCACCATTTTGACGGAGGAGTTGGCGGAGAAAATCGGAGCCACTGGTCCAATAAAACCAATGACAGTTCGAGGCATTTCTGGTCAGAAAATTGAAGCAAAAAATAGCAAGATTGTCTCATTCAATGTCCGAGGCCGCGACCAAGAAAATCAGCTGTTAATACGCTCTGCAAAAACGGTTCTATACTTGAACATCACAACGCAAACAATAAAGCGAGCCGACATAGAAAGTTGTAAACACCTCAGTGGCATCGTCGACCAACTGACCTATGACCACGCCGTTCCCACTATGTTGATTGGACAAGACAACTGGGAATATATTATCTCAAGAAAGGTCAAGAGAGGTCGCCCAAACCAACCTGTTGCGTCAAGAACAAAGCTAGGATGGGTGCTACACGGAAGATCGAAAAAGATATTCGTAGAAAACGAAAGTGTATGCGCTCACGCCACCATCGAAGAGAACTTCGAAGAACAAATGAAAGATTTTTTCAAACTCGAATCGCTATGCATCGAACCAAAATCCATGAAGCAAGATCCCGATGTGCGTGCCACCGAGTATTTAGAAAAATACACCGAGCGCTTACCCGACGGTAGGCTACAGGCACCATTGCTATGGAAAAACGAAAATGAAAAAATTTAAAATAATTACGCAGATGCGTGTAAGCGCCTGAAAGGCCTGAAAAAACGTCTAGAAAAGGACGAAAGTTTGAACGAAAAGTACACACAGAGTGTCAACAACCTCTTAGAAAAAGGTTATGCAGAACCCGCCGAGTTGTCTGCACCAAAAAATAGCACCCTATACTTGCCGCACTTTCCCGTCATCAACACGGAGAAAAAGAAAATACGTCTTGTACACGACGCCGCAGCCAGAACAAACGGCAAGAGCCTAAACGACATGTTGCTGTCCGGACCCGACCTCCTACGATCACTACCGGGGTCCTAATGAAGTTCCGTCAGCACCCAGTAGCCGTGTCCAGCGATATAGCCGAGATGTTCATGCAAGTCAAAATAAGACCGCAAGACAGAGACGCATTACGATTTTTGTGGTACGGCGAGAGCCAAGGCGGCGAGCGCCAAAACAACATACCTACTGAGTACCGAATGGCCTCAGTTATATTTGGAGCTTGCTGTTCACCGGCGACAGCCATCTATGCAAAAAACAGAAACGCGCGGGATTATGCGGAACTATTTCCAGAGGCCGCTAAAGCAATTGAGGTGAACCATTACGTCGACGATTACCTACAAAGTTTTGAAAACGTCGAAAAAGCAAAAAAAATCACCTCTGAAGTCGACTATATTCACAAACAAGCCGGCTTTACTTTAACGCAGTGGAAATCGAACAAAAAAGAGGTACTGAGAAACTTTCAAGACGCACACAACAGGCCGAACGCACACAACAGACCGAACGCACACAACAGACAAAGCACAGAGCTGGGAAACAAAGGCAATAGCGAAAAAACATTAGGCCTTTTTTGGTACGTCGACTCAGATGATATTGGGTTCCGTGTCAACACAGCGAAATCGCCGGCAGAGGTCATCACGGGGCAACGACCGCCCACTAAAAGAGAGGCACTGTCAATTTTAATGTCTCTATTCGATCCATTGGGGCTCGTTTCACCCGTAACGACGCCGGCTAAACGCATACATCAAGACACATGGAAGCACGGAACGAAATAGGACCAGCCATTGCCGCCAGAATTGCATTCCAGATGGCACAGCTGGCTGACCGACCTACAAGCACTGGGCGATCTCAAAATCCCACGTTGCTATGACGACGGCACACATGTGAGAAGAGAGCTGCACACTTTTGTGGACGCCTCCGAAGAGGCCTACGCCGCAGCTGTGTACTGGCGAAATGTACACTCAGATGGCAGAGTTCAAGTCACACTAGCCGCAGCAAAAAACTGAGTCACACCGTTGAAGCCGACCACCATTCCAAGATTGGAGTTACAGTCAGCTGTTCTGGGCACGCGGCTAGCCGCTGCCGTACAGCGCGAACATGACTTTAACATAGACAAAAATGTTTTTTGGACTGACTCACAAGTGGTGTTGGCATGGATACAAGCGACGCCACGCTCCTTCAAAACCTTTGTCGCTCACCGATTAGCCGAAATCGAAGACAGCACAAAGAAAAGTGAGTGGAGATGGGTGCCAGGCAAGCAGAACCCGGCCGACGATGCGACGAGGCCTATATCCAGCAAACTCACCGCCGAACACAGATGGTTCTGTGGGCCTGAGTTTCTACAAGGCTCAGAGGAGACTTGGCCGCACCAGCCGGTGTCGCTGACACCGTCGCCAGAAAGTGTACTCTTCACAAGTGAAAATAATTGTAACGAACAGTGCAGTGAAAAACAAACAGACTCATTAAATAAAAATATTAGTGAAAATTCAAATAAAATTAATGAGGACTGTCTAAAAGTGGTGCTACCGGACATTAACCGTTTTTCAAAGTGGTTAAGACTTATTCGTACCACAGCGCGAGTGTTGCAATTTATTGAAATATTAAAATCAAAAATTTTACGAACTGTGCCCGTCAATATAAACGCAATGAATCGCATTAAAAATAAGAAACCGAAAAACGTCGCGAGTGTTAACAATAATAAAGATAAAACGCAAAACGCGGTCAGTGAACTTTGTTATCGCCAAATACCTACAGAGTTAATGAACCGAGCTGAATTTCTGTAGCTAAAATGTATGCAGCGCGAGTGTATTAAAAAAGAACTAAACAGAGTGAATAAAAATTGTTTAACTGAGTCAGTGACTAGAAATAACGATCGGCTCTACGCCATTACTGTATTTATCGATGAAAATGGACTTTTAAAACTAAATAGTCGTATTGAAGCCACAAAAACCGTAAATAGTGACTTCGTTCACCCAGTGATAATAGATTACAACCATAGGTATATAGAACTGTTAATATTGCGTAAACACGAACAAATGAACCACGCAAGTGCTAATACAATTTTAAACGAATTAAGACAGTGTTACTGGGGTCCTAAGTTACGATCTGGGGTCAAACAAAAAGTGCATACGTGCTTGTATTGCAAAATTATACAAGCTAAACCCGCTAGTCCGCCCGTAGGCGATTTGCCGTCCGCCCGTCTCGCGCACAGTGCACGGCCGTTCACCTTTGCCGGTGTCGATTATTTCGGGCCGCTAGAGGTGGTGGTTGGCCGTCACCATGAGAAGCGCTGGGTGGCGCTATTCACCTGCCTGACTTCAAGGGCGATACACCTGGAGGTTGCCGCCACACATAGCACCGACTCTGCAATCTCAGCGTTACGCCGTTTTTGTGCGCGCCGGGGTTGCCCTACTGAGATATGGTCGGACAACGGGACCAACTTCCGAGGAGCTAACCGTGAGATGCGAGAGGCGGCCCTTGCCGCTGTCCAGACAGAAGCAGTCAACCGGCAAATACGATGGCGTTTCATCCCCCCCGCTAGCCCCTCTTAGGGAGGGGCATGGGAACGCATGGTACGCTCTGTAAAAGAGGCTCTGCGTGCCACCTTGCACGAGAGGTACCCCGGTGATGAGATCCTGACGACGCTGCTGGCTGAAGCTGAGAACACCGTCAATTCGCGCCCGCTCACTCACATTACGAGCGCCCCTGACGAACCCGAGGCGTTACCCCGAACCACATCTTGTTGGGGTCAAACAGCCACACACCTCAGCCTGGCAGCTTCGATGACTGCGACCTTAACGCGCGTCAACACTGGCGACGCGCGCAACGACTAGCTGACATCTTTTAGGAGCGATGGATGCGAGAATACCTACCAACGCTCCAGACAAGGCGACCACAGGGCAATCCGGGAACACCACCAAAGATCGGAGACTGTGTCATTATTTGGGATGCCAACCTCCCCAGAAACACATGGCCGCGAGGTAGGATAGCAGCCGTGCATCCTGGTAAGGACGGAGCCATCACAGTAGTTGACGTGCAGTTGCCCAGCGGTTCCATACTGCAGAGGTCGACCAAGAAAGTCATCGTGTTGCCAACAGAAGACGTGCGGTGAAGACTTACTATTGTCGCACTCCCGGCGACGGGGGGGGGGCTTTGTTATCACCGCTGCAAGAATGCAACACAAATTGCATCCAAAAACATTTATATAAAATTGCATAATTTTGTCATGTAATGTTTCACAATAATAAATTAATAATAAGTATGTTTAACACAATAAAAAACTATTTTCCTTGTAGGGAATAGTTTAGATTTAAGGAAATGTCATAACAATAAGTATAAAATTGTATTAAGTTAGGTAAAAGTAGAATAGGTTTGTTTCATTTCCCCTTTTTACTATTTGTTGATATCAAAAATAATATTGTGTGAGTACCGACATGTTGTCGACCTTGTACGCACGACTATCCTCAAAAAAGCGGGAAATTTAGTTTAACATATATATGTAAAACATATGCCATTTGTTGTGCAAAAATGTATATAACTACTATGTAAAATTCTATATAGACCGTATGTACGGTTATCAAGTTACAGGTGAAAATAGTTAGCATGTTGAGTATTGTACATTCTTTCTCCCTCACTCCTTTAATAATAGACTGCGATAGAGATACAAAAGGGATGGGTCAATGGGTAAAAAAGAGAAAGACTGTCTAAAACTTTACCTGGCTAGGGTCATTAAGTCCTTAGGCTATGCCTAAAATAAGTATTACAGGTTAAAAACACACCTTTGCCCCTACACGTAGGTATCTATACCGTTACGATAAGTAGTATGGTTGGGGCACAAATTACGTGTAAAGTTATGAAATACGATAACTTATAACTTAGTAACCGGGTTACATAGGATAAAGATAAATATATCACTAGATACCTTTCATAGACATCTCCAAGATAAATAGGTTTCATACAGGTAACTTTAAGCCCTGAAGTACAGGAGCACAAGGAAAATCCTGAAAACTTATATCACACATTTTTTCATGATATAACATACTGACAGACACCAAAAACACTGAAAGGTATGTCCGAATTTGAGGTCCATTTTTTGACATATAAAGGGGAAGGGGTATTAGTTCATGAACAAGTTCACGACGGACTAGTACTGCCGTTCCCCTATAGGCCATATTAGCGGGAGAGATTTCATCTCGCCTATAGGTGAAGAAATTTGGAATGCGGAGCTCATTCTCACCTCGGAGTTTCGTTTCGTCCAGTAACACAATGTGTACATCGTGCTCCTGGATTAACATTTTGAGGGCGGCTGTCTTGCCAATTATGCCCCCAGGGTTCCAATACACAATTCTCAATTTAAGGCCCCTGTGAGGCCCCTTTAAATTCCCACGTGAGAATTGTGGTGAGTTGCGCTAGCCCATTGAAAAGGGCTGGCAATGGGTTGTGTCCGGCTGCGATGGCCTCTATAGCTGAGTTAAATGCTTTAGCGGCCCTGGCTATGTTAAGTGCACTAGGTGCAAAAGGCAGAGGTCCCTGCATGATTGGGTTGGCGATTGGGCGGCTAGGCAGCCGACTGTTTGCCGCGTGCATACGTGGGGCCGGTTTTTGCACTGGCTTGGGAGGGTGCAGGGGGTCTGCGAATTGAGGTGGTGGCATAAATGTCATGATTGGGGGGAGAGAGCTAATATTAGTAGTAGCAGTAGTGGTGGTGGGGGCTGAAGGACCTGGTATTGCCGGTACTGGTTCCGACAGAGGTTGTGCGTTTGGCGCTAAGGTTTTTGGTTTCCGTTTACTCTTTCTCCTCCCGAGAGCCTGGGATCTTTCGGTTGGAGGGTTGGCGGGGGGAATTAAATTTGAACCTGCCGTTAAATCGTAGTCCTGGGGACCGATTTGCTGCAGGGGGTAGGTTGAGGAGCGGGTTGATTAGTAGCCCGTTGCAGGTCCTTACGAGGCAGTGGAGGGGGTATTGCCACACCCTTTTTCCTGGCCTCTCGTCTGAAAACGGGGCATGAACGGTTGTTAGCCGTATGCGCCTGCTTACAGTTAGCGCATTTGAGCGCTACTGTATTGCGGTCGCATTCAGCTGCGGGGTGTTCGCCGCCGCAACGAACGCACTTGACTGGCCGGTGACATTCGCGGAGGCGTGGCCAAAAGCCTGGCACCTATGGCACTGAGCTGGGCCAGGACGTGTACGCCAGGCTCCTATGGTAATGCCTGGCATGCTTAGCAGGTCAGTGACTGCGTATAGGCTTTGGAGATCAGCTATTGGGTGCCTTTTTTCCATCTGTGCATAAAATATGCAGTGGGGGCGACCCCTGACCGCTCAGATCTGGCGAGTATGAGATACAGGGAAATTTAAGGAGGAGAGCTCCTCCGCTATCTCAGCCAGTGGTGTGTCTTGCGGTAGCCCCTTTATTGCTATTTTTTGTAGACGTTCGCTGTCTGAACTGTAAGAGTACCAGGATACTGTGTTATCCAGTTTAGACAGCTCGTCAATATAGGCCGCTACAATTCGGTACTCAATGAGCGTTTTAGGAAAGAACCTGACCCCCTTGCCAAATGGGCGGGCATAAGGGGCGTGGCCTAAAATGGTGTTAAATTTTTTCAAATGCAACGTCCATTGAGGCAAAGTTTCTTTGATTATAGGTGGGTGCGTTTGGATTACCCGCGGGATCGTTGGGGGCTGGTTGAACGTTTGAGCTGGTGGATGGCTGGGAGCCTGTTGGCTGAGAGGTGGCCTGCGGCGAAATGGTGGCCTGTGCATAAGATAATGCTGAAGTTGAGGGCGCAGACGGTAACGGAGGAGTGGTCTCCATGTCTACGTCTGGAGGGGGTGGGGGATTTGAAAGGGACCTTGCGGCTGCCTCGGCCGAGGCCGGCGTTTTAGGCCGATTTGCCATAGTATCCCTAACCTCCTGGCGAGCACGCTCGGAGGGGTCTTTAGCCGGGCTAAGGGAGAATGGTCTCACCTCTCTGTTGCGGATTCTGGGGTCCCTCTGTGGTAGAGGAATGGAGGGCGGGTTTATATTACGCGGGGCTGACATTGGCGGAGTTATTTTGGAGGTGGACAAGGTTGTGAAGCAGCCATACATTCTACGTTCTAGCGTTCTAACAAAATACACGCTTGTTTTTTCAAACCCGATACCTCCGAAGGAACCTTGGTTTCATATATGGCAACAAAAAACCCTTCAGATGATTACTATGCAAAAAAACTAAACCTCAAGCATAATTATTACGCATCCTTTGAAGTTACGGTACCAAACAGCAAGTACGATTTTTTTATGCAACCGGAAAACTGGCCACCCGGTACCGAAGTCAGTAAATGGTTTCAGCGCAGCGCCGGGCGAGCGAGGCGCTCGTCCCTTAGGCACTTGCCCAGTCCATGCAACAATGCTAGTGGACCAAGAACCTCATCATCCCGACCAAGCCGCGACAGTGCCACTACTATCATCCCCTAACCTAAGGGCACAGGTAACTCGTGAAATAAAACCCGGCGAATACGTGCGCGCCGCGCTACGCCGCGCAACTGAGAAACCGGTTGCGCTGCAGTCGGCTCACGCTACGTCGTCGTGTGCCCCTATTACGAGAAACAACACTTTAGTAATATGTCATCAAAATGTTTAGTCTCTAAACAATAAAACCACAAAACTAGAAGTGTTGCTGAGAGATGAACTGAAATGCGACGTACTAGTCTTATCTGAACATTGGTTAGGCAATGTACAATTACAATGTATAAATATAAATAATTACTATTTAGCCGCATCATTTTGCCGTCCTACTGTTAACCATGGTGGAAGTTGCATTTTTGTTCATTCAAATGTAAATTCTATAAATAAAAAAGAATACGCCGCATTGTCGAAAGAGCAGGTTTTTGACATTTGCGCCACGTACCTAACAGACCATGATCTGCTGGTCGTAGGTATATATCATTCAAACTTGACTAATACTGACGAATATCTGGCACTGTTTGATGAATTATTGACTAAAATAAACAATGACAACCATAGGGCATTAATAACCGGCGACATCAATATTGACTATAGTGATTCTCGTAGCACTAACTCCACAGCGCGTAAAAAACTTGATGATATACTCTGTTCTCATAACTATAAACAATATGTTGAATCCCCCACGCGTGTTACACCCCACAGTTCGACAGTAGTCGATCATGTTTATAGCAATTTACCGCACGACAATATGTCAACTAAGATAATTGTTACTAACATTGGCGACCATTACGCACAGCGAGCTCTTTTAGAATTTAAACAATTGAAAAGCCACGAGCCGACACATGTGCAACGTCGAATAAAATCTGATAGCAACAAAATCAACTTCAAATTGACATTACAATCTATTGACTGGCAAGAAATCTTTGGTAAACAAGAAAATCAGGACTGCAATAATCTGACTGAAAATGTTATGAATATACTTGTTAACAAGTTTCAAGTCTGCTTTCCACTTAAATTTGTACCTGTTATAAAAAAATTAAAGAGTTGGGTTACAGAGGAAGTGCTAAACTTAAAATATCTATTATTTGACATTATTGATTTGCAAAAAAGACATCCCAATAATATATCACTTTTAAATTTAAGAAATTACTTAGAAGATAAATATGACAACAGGTTGAAGTGTACAAAGGCAAGTTTTTACGAGGACGCCATACATAATAGTAAAAATAAATGTAAGACAATGTGGCAAATTATACACACCGAAACTGGTAAAAGGGCTCGCGAGCTCATTAACTACACAGACGTAGTTCGACGCAATGACGGCTCTGAATTTAACAACAAAACAGAGTTAGTAAACTACCTGAACAAAATATTTATCTCTGCCGGCGCACAAGCTAGTGCACCGCAAGCCAACTGCGAGCATGCATTAGCTCTGCTAAAAAATGCAACACCTACTAATGACAAGTCGCTATACTTGCGTCGATTTACGTACAATGAATTGTTAACAATTATTAAAACCATTACCCCAAAGAAAACTTGTGATATATATGACCTATCAATGGACGTCTTACATGCATCTGCCTTTGAGATAACTCCGATTCTTTGTCATATAATAAACCATTGTTTTCGAAAAGGATGTTATTTTTTTTTTTTTTTTTCTATCTACTGGCTACTGTTGTTGGCCGCAGATGGCCTTTACAACTACACGCGGACTAACTTTTGCTGCGGTGCTGCTTGCACTCTTCAGCGAAAAGTTGGGGCGGTTTGCGCAAGGGTGTCCTAGACACGAACCTCGGCTTGGGCAACCGCTCTTAGAAACTAAAATTTGTATCTAACTAAATTTTACCGCCGTTTCGGAAAATAGCAAAGGCGTTCTGAAGAGAAGAAACGGCAAGAAACTCTTCAGCACTCGCCTATTATTATTTAAATCTAACTAGTCGAAGCGCCCGGGTATATTAGTGAACCTAGTATACCCGCGCGCTCGAGTGTGTGTGTGTGTGTTAAAACTAAACTGTCTAATGTTCCGTCGCCGCCGGCGGCGACGTATTCTGTATATATTTCTATGATCTGTGTTCGCGGACGCGGGCGCTGAAGGCGCTTGAGCTTTGAGCCTGCTGGTTATATCATCGTCAGAGTCAATTATGACGTGCCTCGGATATCTGAACGGTCCTAAGGCCCCTCTAATGGGGGCATAGTTGGCAGATTGCCTAATTAGGGGATTGGGGTGGAGGGCTGCCGACTCAAAGTAGCGTTTAGACGCATCTTTGATGAAGGCTTTTATGGTCGGAAGCTCGAAATCACTATGGAGATCGATGTTACGCATATAGTACGGGGCGCCGACTGCGCCTCGCATAAAGCGATTTTGTAAGACTTGCAAGGAAGTAGTGTTGGTGTGACCAAACGCTACGCTCGCATATGTGAGTATGGGCCGAATACAAGTTTTGTAAAGCGTCACCTTATTTCTAAGAGACATTTTACTGTACTTGTTTAACATTGGCTTAAGACGACCGAGAACGAATGCTGCTCGATCTCTTACTCTTTTAATGTGGGCTCTGAAATTAAGACGAGAGTCTAAAGTGACCCCTAAATATTTGACCTTTTTAACCCACGGAATGGGTTGGCCATATAGGTGGACTGGGGTGAGTTGCCTTGTGACCTTTACCGATTTTCGGCCCCGGGCGAAGTGCACTGCTGCACTATTCTCGGGGTTAACCTCGATTCTCCACTTCCGAAACCAATCGCCTAAGGCGTTGGCGGCAGACTGGAGGGCCAGGCTTATACGACGGACGTGTCGGTGAGAACAGTAGAGCGCCGTATCGTCCGCGAAGAGCGCCACATTAACGTTCGAGGGACGAGGTATATCGTTTGTGAATAGGGAATAGAGTAGAGGGGAAAGCACGGAGCCCTGGGGGACACCTGCACCTATGGGGTGGGGAGACGAATGACTTCGTTCTACGCGATAGCGAAAACTACGATCCCTAAGGAAGTCTCGTAAGATGAGCACGAGACGGTCTGGGACACCGAGATTGTACAGCTTGTAAATCAAGCCGTTATGCCAGACTTTATCGAAAGCCTTCGCTACATCGAAGAAGAGGGCTCCTGTGCTGAACGGCTTAGGGGACCTATTGAGACCTTGGAGGATGTGCTCCGTTATGCGGTGCACTTGATTGACGCACGAGTGATTAGCTCGAAAACCGAACTGTTCGTCAATCAGAATGCCTTTAGACTGAACGTAGTCTTTCAGGCGAGAAAGGAGGAGTCGTTCATATAATTTTCCCAAAGTCTTTAAGAGACTAATGGGTCTATATGACGTGGCTACGTTACTAGGTTTACCCAGTTTAGGGATACCTATAACGTCAGCTTCTTTCCAAGAGTCGGGAAAGATGCAATTTGCCATGGCCGCATTGAAGATGCTGACCAATAGAAGGAGGAGCTGAGCGGGGAGGATTTTTAGAAGCCTATTTAAGATCCCATCGGCACCCGGGGCCTTTTTGGGTTGTAAGTCTTTGATGATCTTTTCGACCTCAGAGACTGTTACGGGGGGAAGTGAGTCTAGTGGGGGAAGGGCCGCTCTCCGCTCCACTTCCCTGTCCACTTCATCGACGTGAGCTTGGTCAGTGGGTTGTTCGCTGAGCGAACACTGACTTTCTAGCGATTTGGCTAGGCATTCGGCCTTTTCGTCGTCGTCAAATGCGATTGTCGCGTTTGCGTCGACTAAAGGCGGCAAAGTACTCACTACGTCGGATTTTAACGCTCGAGCCATCTGATAGTACGCTAAGTGGGAAGGCGATATCTCTTTCATGAGATTGTCCCACTTTTCGTTCCTAACTTCGGCTATTTTTGTCTTTACGGCACGTTGTAAAGATCTGAGCGATGTCCTGTTTACCTCAGACGGATAATTGTCGTACCGTCGAGTAGCCGCGTTCTTAGCTCTCAATAGCAACCTCACGTCCTCCGGCAGATTCCAGCGGAGATTATTCTCTACTGTAATCCGCTTAGAGCACTCCGCTACAGCGGACTGGAGGTGGCTAGTAAGCGCTTCGACCGCTAAACTAACATCGTCGGCTGAGACAATATTGTCCGGGATCCTATTTAGGAGGGGCGAGTCTATTTTTCTTAGGTTTTCACCTAGTCTCCGCCAGTCGACCACGTCCTTAACGGACGGATGACCGTCGGTTGGGGACCCTAGTCGTAAGAGAACCGGCCTATGGTCAGATGTAAGCTCGTGTAACACCTCTATGGAATGCAGCCTTAAGGCTACGTTCTTAAGAAGTGCTATGTCAAGTATGTCAGGTCTATGTGTCACTACTTCGGGAAAGTGGGTCGGAGAGATGGGCGCAATAACATCGAAACCTAACGGGTCGACTAGGGCCTCTAGTCGTTTGCCGTTTAGCGATGTTGAATGCGAATTCCATCGCTTATGTTTGCAGTTTAGGTCGCCTGCTAATACAACAGCGTTACCTAAGTCAAACAGCGTTTTAAGATCGCTTTGTAATATCACCTTTGTAGGTGACAAATATACAGAGGCCAGTACTATGGGACTGTGCCCTGTCATCGCTATACGGATAACCGACGCTTCTAAATTCTCTAACGGAGGAGTGTCGAGAGGTACGCAGTGCAGAGATCTTTTATAATAAATGAGCGTTCCTCCCTTACAGGTGGGCCGGTCATTTCTAACCAGTGCGTAGTTTGCGATCTTAGGACTCCTACGCTTTGGTTTAAGAAAAGTCTCTTGCACTAAAAGTACATCGATCTCGTGCGTTTTAAGAAATTCTGATATTTCATCGCGCTTTGCCTGAAGGCCGTTTGCGTTCCAGAACGCAATCGATATAGAGCGCGGTTTTATTCTACTTGGGGCTACTAAAGGCCCCATCAATAGAATTTTTTTAATTTTTTGGTGCAAAGTGCTCTAAAGCACTTAGCAGGGCTGCATGCTCGAGCACGGCCGAAACACGTTGCGTCGCCGATGACGCATTGCGAATTTTATTCGCTAAAAGCGAGATTTCCTCAATGTTTATAACATTGAGGAGTTCTAGCACCACATTTAGGTCGGCTAGAACGTCCGCGGACGCTAGCGACGGGCTAGGTACCGCTTTAGTAGTTTGTGGCGCGGGCGGGGACAACGGGGCCAATTTCGCGCCGGGGGGGCAGGAGTCGCCTTAAGGGAGGCTCCTGACTGAGATACGGGGGGACGGGGAACTGCCTTTTGTGCTGGTGCAGCAAACTGCGGCAGCAAAGGGGCAGACTTAATAATTGAGACTGGCAAAGAAGGATATTGCCGCTCTGAGAAAAGTGCGGGCGTTCTCGCCTTAAGAGGGGTGGGGGGGGCCTTATTTGCCGCCGCCGCATACGAACGGGGAGCCTTAGGGCACCCGCGATAGTTCGCAGGGTGGCCCGCCATGCCGCAAAGGACACAGCTAGGAGGCTCGGGGTCGTCCCTTTTCCTCTGACAAAGGGCTGTGCCACCATGATCCTGTAGGCACTTAACGCAACGGGGAAAGCCGTTGCAGTTTTTGGCCGAGTGACCATAATTTTGGCAGCGATGGCACTGCCCTGGGTATGTTCTTTTGTTTGGTTGTTCGACAACCAAACCAGACAATTTGCAAATCTCCTTTACGGAGAAGATTCGCTTGCCTTCTGTGGTGAAGTTTAGAACCACCAAAACTAAGTTTAGTGGCCTTTTCGAACGACCGCCGATCATGCGGTGGACGGCGTTAACCGGATAACCTTGTGAAACAAGGTCGGCCTTAATTTCGGCCACCGGTATTTCATGCGGGAGGCCGCGAATTACCACGCGTAATTCTCGCTCGTCCTCAAGCGCGTATGTATGATACGGGAAATTTTTATCCCGTAACAATTTGGTTAGACCACGGTGGTCATCTGACGATTGAACCTGGATTTTAATCCCTAGTTCGCCCATATTAGATGCCTTCAAGAAATTAATTTTCTTGTCCGACATCAATGTGGCTACGTGGTTCCACACTTTTTTATCGTGTAGAACGATCGCTGGAGGTAATTTGCGCCTAGCCTGTCCGTTATCGGCAACGGACGGCCCTACTGGGGGCTGAGACGGCAGGGGGGCGGGGGCGGGGGCGACAGAGGAGGAAGCTAATGCCGTCTCACTCTTGTCGGACGCGGCCGACGGCGATATCCCTATCTCGCTCGCGGGACGGGGGGCGCGGTTTCTGGCAGCGCGCTTGCGCGGAGGTTTCACGGCGGTCGGGCTTCCAGGAGCCGGGACCGGCGACCTCTTGCCTGAGGAACGTTTTGTTCCTCGGGCCTTGCCGGATCCAACGACGGTAAAACCGTCATTGGTTTGATTATCGACGGCGGCGTCGATAATCATATCGGACTCCGAGTCCGATACGCGAACGCGCGAATGCGAGCGAGACCTAGTCGGCGAAGACTCGATCGAGCGAAAACGCGACGGCGTGGCGGTCTTGGAGGCCACATCTGACTCGTCGGACGAGTCAGCCTGAACGGGAGTGGAGCGCGGTAGAGGCGACGACGGTATAACCAGCGGCGGCTCAGGCTCGACATCGATAAACGCCGCATGTTCCGGTGACATGGGCGAGAGGGGGAGGCTGCGTTGAGCTTTAAAGCTCCGGACCACCTCCGGAAACTTTTGGTCTAAAAAGCCCAAAAGTTCCCGGAGTAGGCCCCCGCCGCTGTCCTCGACCTCCTCCATCGCCTCTAAGGCGATGCTTTGTCGAATTAGCTTTCTAACCGCTATGGATAGAGAGCGTGTGCCTGGCGTGTTCCCTGGCCGGTGCGTCCCAGTGCAAAGTGCAAAGCACGATGCGTGGGGTGATCCTAATAGTCCTAATCTCCGGGCGTAGTGCAATGCGTGGGAGATCCTAGACGTAAACTATTGAAAGTAAGGGTGTAGCGTACTGAAAAGTACTCACTACACCGACGGAACGAATTGACAGTCCTGAAAAGGACTGCGAAACGAGAATGCAACTAGCTGCAACAAACAACAACGTTCGCGGGCTCGATCGCCAAGGCGAGAGCAAAACCGGGCGAAAAACTATGCGCGGGCAGCTGTAGTTGCACGCGACGCGACGCGATACCGTTACCGAGCGAATACTGCTCAAACACGTGAGTGCGAGCGAGAAAGTATTCGGAGCGAGCGAGAGAGCGATAGAGAGCAGTCAGGAGACACCGAGACGTGTGCTCGCGGACCGACGCTCAGCGCGAATGTCACTAAAAGTGTGTGTGCTGAAGGATGTTATCCAAATACACTAAAATTTATCAAAATATGCCCGGTCTACAAAGGTAAGGGCGACCAATCATGCGCAAAAAATTATCGACCAATTTCTATAATTCCATGTGTTGCTAAAGTGTTCGAAGTTTGTATAAATATAAGACTAACGCATTTTTTTAGTGAAAGTAACTCATTTACAGATCGACAGTATGCTTACATGCCAGGTAAAAACACGACCGCGCTCGTACGGGAAGTAGTGTCAGGAGTGTTGCAAGCGCGGGAGCAAAAACAACAGGTAGCAATCATATGCTGTGACTTGTCACGCGCCTTTGATACAGCAGATCGAGCTCTGTTAAAAATGAAACTTGAGTACTACGGAGTCCGAGGACCAGCACTCCATGTGATGACAGATTTTGTTACCCATCGACGTCAAACCGTCGTGGGTGCGGGTGGCACTATAAAATCGGGCGAGGAGATTTCCACGTTAGGGGTTCCGCAGGGCTCTTGTCTTTCCAACACCGTGTTTTCATTGCTACTGAACGACCTACCTGTGAACGTGCCAGGTGCGGAAATCTTCATGTATGCTGATGATGTAGTGCAACTTATCTGTGCACCAGACGTTCCTACCTTGGAGTCTAGCTTGAGTCAAGTGGCACGTGACTTGAGCAACTGGTTCCTTGTAAACGGGCTCGCGCTCAACCTGGAAAAGACTTGCTATTTGCACTTCAACCTTACTAATCAACCTCAGAATCCTTTGTCGATTATTATTGACGGTACTGTTCTGAAACAAGTTTCAGAAGTGACTTTATTAGGATTTGTAATTAATAGATCATTAAGTTGGGAACAACACATAAATAATATTAGTACCAGACTGGGTCAAAGTTGTTACGCACTAAGCCGACTGGCAGCGACAGCCGCGCCCCACGTGGTAAAGAGTTGCTTCTATGCGACTGTCCAGTCACTTATTATGTACGGAACAGAGCTGTGGGGAAAAGCGGTTGACTGGGAACGAATATTTATTCTGCAAAAAAAGGCAGTTCGCATTGTTGCCCGCATATCACCCAGAGATTCAGCGAAGCAGCATTTCATTAAATTAAAAATACTGACCCTGACTTCAATATTTATTCTACAAATAGCGACATTTGTCCACAATAATATAGATAAGTTTAAATTCCTAGGTGAAAATCACCACTATAAAACCAGAAATAAACAAAAACTCCAGGCAGCAACCCACAAATTTAAAAAATCAGAAATGTCACCCTATATTTTAGGACCGGTCGTGTACAACCGGTTACCTAGGGAAATAACAAGTGCAACTTCACATGCAACATGCTTAAAAGATGGCTAGAAAGCAAAGCGTTCTACTCGCTTAAAGAGTTTCTTGAAGAAAAAGTGTGACGAATTATAAATGTATCTACAGACATAAGTATACGTATATACTTTTATTGTTCATTTTGTATATATCATATTGTTTTTCTTATTTAATTGTAAAATGTATATTGTTATGTATAAAGAAATGTATAATGACCTGTAAATTCAACAAATTTACCAATAAATATATCATATCATATCATATCATATCAAGTAACCTATTTTTTAAAGACGACTTAATTCTTTCACAAGTGGCTGCTCAGCAAGGGGACCCCTTGGGTCCTTTGATTTTCAGTTTAACTATTCACGAAATGATTTCATCATTAAAATCACATTTAAATATTTGGTATTTAGATGATGGCACCTTTGGGGGAAGTCCTGCAATCGTTTTTGATGATTTCCAACAGATTTTTCCACTTTTTAAAGAGATCGGTTTAGAAATAAATTCGATTCCGCTTTTTAAATCTGTTATCCCCGATATAAAAATATTAGACCAAGAATCTTTTTGTTTACTGGGTGCCCCCATTTTTGCAAATGGAATTCCTGCTACTCTTGAAGATAAAGGGCAATCTCTAGCATCAGTCATAGAGCATCTTAAGCAGTTGTCTCCTCATGTTGCTTTAGTTTTACTCCTGAGCTGTTTTGCGTTGCCAACGTTAACATATACCATGAGATCCATTCCCACTTGGCTTTTTCCAAGTGAGGTTGAAAAAATCGACAAAACTTTACGTTGCGCTCTTAAAATAATTCTTAATATTGAACTGAATGACACACAGTGGCTACACAGTTCGTCTTGGTGGTCTTGGAATTCGCTGTGTAAAAGATACGGGAATAGCTGCCTTTCTGGCCTCGTCACATGGAGTTGCTAGTCTTGTCACTCGCATGTTACCTTACAATGGTGACAGACTAAGTTTGCCCTTTAAAGACGATGCCTTAACTGCTTGGTCAGCACTGGGACCAAACAATAGCCTACCTGATAAATTACATATTCAGAGAAATTTGGATGATATCCATGCTCGTTATATTCTTAACGAACTAATAAAAGATTCTACTAACATCGATTTAGCCCGGCTACGCGCGGCTGCTAAACCTGAATCAGGAGCATGGCTCAACGCTCTTCCCTCTACTAGCTTAGGTACACTTTTAGACCCTAATACTATAAGAATAGCCACGGCTCTCAGACTATATTGTGAGATCTGTATTCCACATCGTTGTTCTTACGGATCTTTAGTCGAAAGCAATGGTTATTACGGCCTAAGCTGCATACGGTCTCCTGGAAGATTACCAAGACACCACACCCTCAATGAAATAATTCGAAGCAAAAAAAAAATATTAAAAAATTATGTCATCTTTTAAGAGAGAGAGAACATGATCCCCGTTCAGAGAACATGATTCTCTTTTCTACCCATAGACCCATCCCTTTTGTATCTCTATCGCAGTCTATTATCATAGGAGTGAGGGAGAAAGAATGTACAATACTCAACTAGATAACTATTTCCACCTGTAACTTAATAACCGTACATACGGTCTATATAGAACTTTACGTAGTAGTTCTCTACATTTTTTGCACAACTAATGGCATATGTTATATATATACATATATTAAACTAAATTTCCCGCTTTTTTGGGGATAGTCGTGCGTACAAAGTCAACAACATGTCGGTACTCACAAAATATTATTTTTGATATCAACAAATAGTAAAGAGGGGAAATGAAACAAACCTACTCTCCTTTTACCTAACTTAATACAATTTTACACTGTTATAACATTTTCTTAAATCTAAACTAGTCCCTATAAGGAAAATAGTTTTTATTGTGTAAATATATACTTAATATTAACTTATTATATTGTGAAACATTCTGAATTATACAAATGCATTTATAGATGCAATATCTTGTAGCGGTGATAACACGATGTAGCGTGCGGTGTTAACAAAGCCCCCCACCCCCCCCCGTCGCAGGGTGTGCAACATACTGCGACAAAATTACATTCCCGATTCGACTCTCGTGTTGTGCGGTCGTGTTTTAGAGCGTCAAGTGCTCTCAGTGTGCTCCGTGCAGTGGTGACTCAGCTGGTGCGCATTCCTGTGTGGTGTTTTGCCTCAGCGCTGACGACCTCGAATTGTTGTTTGGATCATTGCCCGCAATTCCTGGGAAATCGGCCTGAGTGTTGAAGCGCTGCTCGGCAGTGTGTATTGGCTGGGAAATTGGAAATTGCTTCTCGGCCCGCTCTGAGTGTGTTTGTGCGTTCCTCAACGCGCCCATAACCGAGTGTTTATCGAAGCGATACTGTGTGTTTTGTGCGTGAGTGTGTGTTCTCGTAGTCGCAGAACTACTACGCATAGCGGTGACCCTCGCTTGCCTCTTTGACTGTTACCGGTTCGCCCGTTTTAAGTGTCGATTGCGTTTTAGTTTGTAGAAATCCAGTTCCGAGTGCTCAAGGGCTGGTGGGTGAGATCGTATAGCTCTTTTCAGAGTTGCGGTCTACCTAAAAGTTTCTCGTTCATAAACGTCTCGTTGCTGGGGGGAAACCTAACGGTGACAACGTAACCCCGGCCGTAGGAGTAGGAGTTAGGTACACCAGGCAATCCGTAGCACTGCGGGGCGCCTGGCCACATTTAGGTATTCTTGCTCCTCGCCAGCAATGGTGGGGAGTCACTAGGTACTCACAAGCGACACCTCGGCCACTCCCGCGCGATGGCTGAATTACTCACCGGCATGTCCCGGGACCAGGTAGGGGAGATCATAAGGGCATGCCTTCGTGATCACTCAGATCTGGTCCAATCCTGCATTTCCCAGGATGTGGCTGCCCACATTGCGTACGACAAATCGATACCCTCCCTGTTGTCGCCGCGTTCCGCGTTTCGCTCGCTCTCTCGCTCGCGCTCTCGCTCGCGCACTCGTTCGCGCTCTCTCTCCCGCGAACCCCGCCATCGCGACCCGCGTGTCGCTCGCCGCGCTCTTCGGGCCCCTGTGCCCAATCGCCCCCCCACTCCGGTAGCCGATGAGTCCCTTTCTCGGTCTCTCGCTACCCCGCCCCCCGCAACCTCCGAAACCACACCCCGGTCTCCAGCAGCCGTAATGTCCGCTGAGTCGGCGTTGTCCGAGGACGACGAAGGCTTCAAAGTGGTTGGCCTGGGGACCAAAAAGGGTAAAAAGCGGAAGAAGTCCGCCAAGTCCAAAAAGGCTTCGGCGGCATCCGCCCTGGAGTCTTCTACTCCTCCTCCCTCCGATTCCGAGGCTAAGCGCCTTAAAGCGCCTAGCGCTTCCACGTCCCCGTCCCCGTCCACCTCGGCGGCCAGCCCTGAGCTAGCCGCCATGGACACAACCCCCCCCGCCGCCACCTCTTCGCAGTCCGGCTGTCCCACTTCGGGACGGACGGAAAAAACTCCGCCGCCCATTGTCATCAAAGACAAAGGGGCCTGGCCAAATATAGCAAACGCTATGAAGGCCAAGCGGATAAATTATACGCACGCCCGAAATGATGCCGAGCGCGGCATCAAAGTGCAGGTCCCGACACCGTCAGATTTCCGAAATCTGACGGTTTTCCTCACGGCCCAAAAGTATGAGATACATACTGACTAGCTGGCCGAGGAACGCGTTCTCCGAGCAGTCATAAGGGGAGTTCCTAAGGAATTCTCCACAAAGACTGTTCAGGACGACCTAATCGTTCAAGGCCTCCCAGTTCGGGAAGTACATAGAATGTACAATGGCCGTAATAAGTCAGAGTGCTAAGACATGGTGCTCGTAGTACTAGACCTGACCAAAGAAGGCAAAGCCATCATTAACATTAAAGATGTGTGCAGCCTCAAGGGCGTCCGGGTCGAGACTCCGCACAAGCGGTCGAACCCGGGTCAATGCCACCGATGCCAATTATATGGCCACGCGCAGCGCAACTGCAGACGCAGACCGCGCTGTGTGAAATGTTTGCGCGATCACGCCACTCCGGACTGTGATCGCGATCGCTCTAACGAATCCGACCCGGTCGCTTGCGTACTCTGTGGGAGTGAAGGCCACCCAGCGAATTACCGCGGGTGCCCCAAAGCTCCCAAACAGAGCTCTCGTAAACCCAAACAGGGTAAATCGCGTCCCCCCGCCCCCCGCCAACAGGCTCCGCTCGTGCCTGCACCTCTCCCCGCTGTCAACGCCTGGAGCCGTCCTCTAGCGCTAGTTAACGCGTCCAAATCGAAGGAGACAGACAAACTTTTGTCTGCTCTCCCCGGGCCCGTCTCTGTCACGGGTATTCCCTATCCCGCCCCTCTTATGTCCCGGGACATTCCGCGTCCAGCGCCTCTCGCGCAAACGCGCCTTGCCCCCCCGCGCCCCTCTCTCGCGCTGCCCCGCAACGCCGCTCAGACGGCCGAGCAGCAGCATTTCGACATTCTCGCCGAAATTTCTTGGGTTTGCGACCCAGCCTATTTCGAGATCGTGTACGCCGAATACGTACAGATCACCGATCTCTCTCAAATGCTCGGCTTCATGGCTAAGCATCGCGACTTCTTTGCCGCCCTCCGCAGGGTAGCTCCAAAACCTTAAAACCAAAATGGATTGCACAACCGCGCGCGAAAAACCCCGGTCCGTCTCCATAGGCTATTTTAATGCCAACGGTCTCCGCAACCAAAGAGAGGAATTATCGCAATTCCTCTCGTCCCAAAAACCGGACGTCTTCCTCATCCAGGAAACGTTCCTAAAGCCCGCTGTCCGTACCCCTTCGATCGCGAACTATCGCACCGTCCGTAATGATAGAACTTCCTCCAATCTCGGAGGCACTCTCATCTATTACAGGCGCTCCCTGCATTGCTCCCCTATAGATCCTCCACCGCTTACGAATTTAGAAGCATCCGTCTGCCACTTAGCGATGACCGGCCATCAGCCGATCATCATTGCATCGGTTTATCTCTCTTCCCTAAAAGACTTGCTCGAGAGCGACCTTCAGTCGCTCTTAAATTTAGGCGACGCCGTCATTCTTGCCGGCGACCTAAATTGCAAGCATCGCCGCTGGAACTCTTCTGTAACTTCACGGAGAGGCAGACTCCTTGACGATTTAGTTGACAGACTAAACTTTGACATTATCGCTCCCATGACGCCCACTTTCTTTCCCCACAATACTAGGAACAACCCCGACGTACTGGACATAGCACTTCTAAAGAATGTAAGGCTAAGCTTTCGTTCTATAGAGGTGCTTGACGAACTTGACTCCTTGACCGATTAGGTTCCCCTTCGGACTCTTCTCCCGACACTAGAACCGTGACGGACTGGGATAAATTTGGGCATTTGCTCGAAAAACCCAGCTCGCCACATCTAGACCGCGTTCCAAACGTAATCTCTTCCGCGACCGATCTAAACGTAGCTATCGACTCTCTCACTAGCCACCTGACCGCCACGCTTGGCGAGTGCTCACGACAGGTGCCGGTTGGTGATTATCACCACCTAATCCTGCCTCAGCACATCAGGTCGCTAATGACTGAGCGTAACGCGGCCTGCCGCGCTCGCGATCGCGCTCCCACTACCGAAAATAAAGCTCGCTTCAACGACTTACACCGCCGTGTAAGAACCGCTGTAGCTGAGCTCCGCGCCCAACGTTTCGGTGATCTTATGGAGAACATTTCTCCTTCTCACCAAGCTTATTGGCACTTAGCCAGAGCTCTAAAATCCGAAACCGCAAACTTTCTCCCTCCGTTAACTCGTCCCAACAACGTTCCCGCGTTCAAAGACGACGAAAAAGCGGATTGCCTAGCGTCTAGCCTCCAAGCCCAATGTGCCTTAAGCACACAGCCCTTCGATCCCGACCACGTGCGCGAGGTAGACGGCGAAGTGGAGCACAGAACTTCTCTGCCTCCACAAGACCCCCTGCCCCCTGTCACTGTCGACGAAGTTGTACAGGTCATCAAAGACCTGCGCCCCCGTAAGTCCCCAGGCGCGGACGGTATCTCTAACGATATCCTAAAGCGCCTCACTCTTCCCCTTATCTGCCTCCTAGTAGCGATCTTTAACGCTGCTATGGAACATTGCATCTTTCCTTCTCAATGGAAAGATGCAATTGTTATAGGCATCCACAAGCCAGGCAAAGCTCGTACCGAGCCGTCCTCCTATCGCCCCATAAGTTTACTAAAGGCCCTTGGTAAACTCTATGAACGCCTCCTCCTCGCTCGCCTACGGAACGCTATAGTTTCCAGAGGCATTTTAATAGACGAGCAGTTCGGCTTCCGTGCCAAACACTCATGCGTCCATCAAGTCCTCCGCATAACGGAACATATTCTTACTGGCTTTCAACCAGCGTTAGGTAAGACCCGTCACACGGGCGCTGTCTTCTTCGATGTAGCGAAAGCTTTCGACAAAGTCTGGCACAACGGTTTAATTTTTAAACTGTACAACTTTCATTTGCCAGATCGTCTCGTGCTCATCATACGAGACTATTTGTCGAATCGTTGTTTTCGCTACAAAGTCGAAGGCACTCTCTCTACCCCCCGTCCCATAGAAGCAGGAGTCCCGCAAGGGTCCGTGCTCGCCCCCATCTTGTACCTTCTGTACACTAACGATATCCCTAAAACGATAGGTACAAATCTAGCCCTCTTTGCGGACAATACCGCTATCTATACCACAGATAGGCAAGTGAGTCGAATCACAGAGAGACTCCAACCCGCTATCACCGCCCTAGGCGAGTGGTTTCGGAAATGGAGAATCGAGGTGAATCCCGACAAAAGCTCTGCCGTCCTCTTTTCCTTAGGCCGCCCTCCGCGACCTACGGACCATGGATAGTCGTTTGAACTTCCAAGCTCACACCAAAATAGTCAGAGACCGAGCCGCTTTTGTCCTCGGTCGTCTCTATCCCATGATAGGCAAGTATAGTAAGATGTCGCTTAGAAATAAGCTAAATCTTTACACAACTTGTATCCGCTCCATACTAGCTTATGCTAGCGTAGTCTTTGCGCTGTCCAAGCGCAATCTCCACAAACTCCAGACCCTCCAAAACCGCTTTCTCAGAGCGGCCTCTGGAGCCTCTTGGTACGTTCGCAACGCGGACCTACACAGAGACTTCGAACTTCCCACGATTCCCCAATACTTTAAAGACTTGGCAGTCCGCTTTTTCGAGCGTACGCAAAATCACCCGAATCGTTTAATTGTGCAATCCACAACGTATCGTCCCCCCGATCGACACGGTCACGGTCGTAAAACTATTGTTAGGCGGCCTCGGCACGTACTAACGTCCCCAGATGACGATCTCGCTGTTCGGATAGCGATATTAGTCTCTACGACCTCCCCGAATAGGGCCTCCCTCCAAACACGACGCCGACGTCCCCGGGTTCGTCGGCGCCCACAAGGATACACTAGGTATCATAGAGTGCCGGGGCGCTTCTCGCCCCCACTCAATCGCAATCGTACCCGCATAACGGGGAACTCCCCTCCTGGCGGTGACTCACCTTCGAGTTCGAGACTCACGCCGGTCGAAGGGACGCCCCCGAGAGCGACAACCCAAGCCGAGGCTTCCCCCGGGGGGAGCCCTTGAGCGTTGGGCGCTATATGGGCTGAGGCTCCTTCAGAGTCTCGCCCCAAAAGTCCGGTGAAGCAGTAATGGCTGCAACAGCCACTGCATAGTCAGCTCAGAAAAAAAAAAAAAAAAAAAAAGACAAAATTAAGGACACCGTACGTTACCTGTTCGATGACTTTTACTTTACGTTAATTTTAACAAGTACACTCAATACTTATACATTCAACTTATTGGCTTTACGAAGGACCAGTAGGTTCATAACCTACAACTTAATAAAAACCTATTTTAAAACTTTCCCAAGTTACCCATATACCCTCATTTACCTACCTACCTATACACATAGGGGAGTAATCAACACCCGGAGAAACTCTTTACTTTTACACGGTAGGTACATAAATATACATAACATTTTACAAACAAAATTTTTCACTTAAAGTCTACATTACAAAGTTAGACTTTTTTACTAATGACTTTCCTTTGCGTCATTGTATTTTTACATTTCCACAAATTATTTATAAGTTAGTGTTTACACATATAAAAACTTATACGATGTAGTTACAATACAACCGTGCGTCACATATTTGATTTACAAATGTGGCACTTTTTACAAATATTGTGCTTAACTTTTACGTTCTGCCGCAGTGACTGCGACATTAAGAATTTTCACCCTAGCTGCGACTCAGCTGATACATTTTTATTTAGGTTATTGACTATTATTTTTAGGTTTTTACACTCGATACTATTCTAAACCTTTGACTACCTACTTTTATACTTCCCATGAGGTTTGCAATCGATTTTGTGATCAAAGATCCTTAACTCGTTTACTAGGTAAACCAGCACCCATTACCTCTAAATTCCCCTTGACATTTATTACCCTCTTGTCTCTCTGACAAGTTACTTAAAAGGAGAATATTAGCCAGGCACTTTTACCGATTGCAAAGCAAAACACTTATTAGGTAGGTAAGACAGATAAAATATACCTAATTCGAGATAAATACGTAAGTTAGTTTCACTTGAGCTTGCGGATCAAATAACTAAATCTGTTCGACAACGAATTTGTACCCATTACCTTTAAACTCAATCATGTTTAGCCAAGTACTTTAAGATTGGTCGCAAGAACTGTTACGTATTCATTACTTTAAAAATTATATAGCAAATTGAAATTGACCTTTACAATTTGAACTTTGAATATAAAACACATATCAAATATTTATACACAAATTCACCTTAAACTATAACACTTAGTGTCCCAATGGTACTTAGAGTTCTTAAAAACACGAGAATTATACTTTTTCACTTCATTAATCACTTCATTGGGACAATGACTTTGCTCATCACTTTTGTCTAGGCACTCGCGATAAACTTTTTGTATTAAAAATCGGCACTTAAGAAGTTCTTTTCCTTTCATTCTTTTTCGAGACGTTTCTAGAAGAGTTCAATCTCCTTTTCTGCAACCCTTGTTCACCTCTATGGTGTGTGGTTTCTTTGTAGGCTCGACGTTTAACCGCCCGCTGGGCTGTGTCAAAGAAATGTTCGTTTCTTGTGAGGTGCGAATAGGTATTGCGTCGTCCGTTTGACAATATCCGATGTAAACACAGTCGTGTATTGGTTGTGTTGCGCCTTCAGTTTTGGCATGCAAAACCCATCCTAGTTTCGTCTTCGAAGCCACGGGCTGATCCGGTTGGCCTCGTTTCCATTTCTTTGTGACGATAAGTTCCCAGCTGTCTTGGGCGAGCAGTATAGTGGGAACGGCTTGTTCATAAGTCAGCTGATCGGCTGTCCCACTGAGATGTTTACAGCCTTCGATGTCACTGCGTTTGATAGTTCTCGCACCTTTAACGATCAGCTGATCCTTTTGGTGTTGCCCACGTATACTGAAGGTGACACTTTTGCTTCTTTGAGCTTTTATCTTGCCGGAGATGCCTCGTATCGTCAATTTTCGCTGTCAATCTTATTTGCCAAGTCTTCCGTTAGAATGGTCACACTGGAACCCTCGTCGAGCAGGCAGTAGGTGTTGAAGTCTCCATTGGGACCGGAGACAACAACGGGTGCAATTTTAAGCAGCACCCTGCCTTGAGTGGTTCGACCATTGGTTCTTCATGTGGCGGTGGCGGCGGCGGTGCGTCGGCCGGACGTTCGCGTCTTTCCCTTGTTTCGTGCAGCAATCTGTGGTGAGACAGCTGGCAGCCATTGACTCCACATGGTTTGGAACTGCAGTTGTTTCTTCTACGCGAACCTCTTAAGCATAGAAAGCAAGCTCGTATCGTTTTTAGATATTCCCACCGCTCGGGTATACTTTTCTTTAAAAAAGCGGAACATCTCGTCATTTCTTGGTTGCCCTTGCACAGTGGGCACGTAGTAGGCCCCTTTTTTCTTTCTTCAGCGACGTAAATATCTCTGTCGAGTCGTCTATCGTAACTTTGCTCAACTTCACTATGGTTCAATTTTTCGTTCGGTCTCGAAAACTTTTTGGTTCTGTAGTACGCTCTTTTTTGGCAACGCGTAGCTTCCGCACTTGTCTGCTTCCAAGTTGAGAAAGTCGGCTATTCTTGAGTTCTGGTACGTCATCTGACCGTCCAGCTTTGTAGTCGAACCATTTCGATCTCAATATAGGAGTAAGCATTTCACATACTACTCGCGCCATCTCTGGGTTGTACAGGTACTCGCGTTTGTTCAAAGCCTCTACTGTCTCTACTGTCGCCACTGTGTTGTTTATTTTATACGCAAAAATACATAATTCTCGAGGTGACTCGTTCAACTTATGTAAGTTTCTTAACTTATCCATTTCTGAAATAATTATTATTTCGGGTCTCCCAAATCTGCGTTCCAGCATTGAGACAATAATTTCCGGGTCGGGATCGACCAACAACAAGCTGGACACAGTTTCTTTTGCCGTAAACTGTAGGCTTCTTCGTAGCCTAGCTACATTCTCTACTTTAGAGAAATATTTCGCTGTACTCTGGTAAGACGATCGATAATTTAACCATTCGCTTGTGTTTCCCGTAAACGTTGGTAGTTCCTGAACGTATCGAGGGGCGGCGCTAGTTGTATTGTTCTGTCGCACGGTTTGCGCTAATGCATTGACCGGAGACAACAACGGGTGCAATTTTAAGCAGCACCCTGCCTTGAGTGGTTCGACCATTGGTTCTTCATGTGGCGGTGGCGGCGGCGGTGCGTCGGCCGGACGTTCGCGTCTTTCCCTTGTTTCGTGCAGCAATCTGTGGTGAGACAGCTGGCAGCCATTGACTCCACATGGTTTGGAACTGCAGTTGTTTCTTCTACGCGAACCTCTTAAGCATAGAAAGCAAGCTCGTATCGTTTTTAGATATTCCCACCGCTCGGGTATACTTTTCTTTAAAAAAGCGGAACATCTCGTCATTTCTTGGTTGCCCTTGCACAGTGGGCACGTAGTAGGCCCCTTTTTTCTTTCTTCAGCGACGTAAATATCTCTGTCGAGTCGTCTATCGTAACTTTGCTCAACTTCACTATGGTTCAATTTTTCGTTCGGTCTCGAAAACTTTTTGGTTCTGTAGTACGCTCTTTTTTGGCAACGCGTAGCTTCCGCACTTGTCTGCTTCCAAGTTGAGAAAGTCGGCTATTCTTGAGTTCTGGTACGTCATCTGACCGTCCAGCTTTGTAGTCGAACCATTTCGATCTCAATATAGGAGTAAGCATTTCACATACTACTCGCGCCATCTCTGGGTTGTACAGGTACTCGCGTTTGTTCAAAGCCTCTACTGTCTCTACTGTCGCCACTGTGTTGTTTATTTTATACGCAAAAATACATAATTCTCGAGGTGACTCGTTCAACTTATGTAAGTTTCTTAACTTATCCATTTCTGAAATAATTATTATTTCGGGTCTCCCAAATCTGCGTTCCAGCATTGAGACAATAATTTCCGGGTCGGGATCGACCAACAACAAGCTGGACACAGTTTCTTTTGCCGTAAACTGTAGGCTTCTTCGTAGCCTAGCTACATTCTCTACTTTAGAGAAATATTTCGCTGTACTCTGGTAAGACGATCGATAATTTAACCATTCGCTTGTGTTTCCCGTAAACGTTGGTAGTTCCTGAACGTATCGAGGGGCGGCGCTAGTTGTATTGTTCTGTCGCACGGTTTGCGCTAATGCATTGGCTAGCATAGCTACATCGACGGTCGAACTTCCTTCCATTTTCCGTATGGATTTATCCTCGACATTTTCCTGCCGGTTTTGTTCGACGTCGGTACAATTTCGAATTTTTTCGTGCGACGGTGGCGCCCCCTGGTGGGGATTTTCGGCGATTGCTAATAATGCAGGTGGCCCCTGCTGCTCTTCGATCCACTCTCTTACCCTTGGTTCTCTGTTGATGTTTTCGTCTTCAGAATCTGACTCCTCAGCCAGTCTGGCGAGGCGTGCCTTTGCCCTTCTTGAGTGCCCAATACTTCTCGACCCGGCGACGCTTCGTGATATTGACGGCGGGCGAGTGGCGGAGGAGGGCCGTTCGAACGTCTTTTCCTGTTCCATAGTGGTGAAAACGTTGATCTCAGTGGTGGACTCCGTTGCCGCCGTGGTTGGCCCTGGTGACCATGCTTACAGCTTCTTGTAACTGGCATCTTTCTCGGCTCTTTCGGTTGCAATGGATCAGACTTCTTCAGCAACCGAAATTGCTGGTTCTTCCAAAATTCGGCTCGAAGCTGACCAAATTGTGCGGACAGACCCTTCGATATCTGTGGCACAAGGTTTTGCCCGTGACAAGGAGTTTCTTCTTAGGCGCCTGAGATATTAAAACGCGTATATGCACACAACAGACCGATTTTTTTTTTAACTTATGCTTCTAATTCTTACATTCTAGGCTTAAATTCAAACACATATTTACATTATTTCACTTTAAACATTATATTAGTATCTGATGGATACTTCTTGAAGCTTCTTGATTGACTGAATACAAATACAAAATTTGTTCTATATTTATAATAAAAATGAAAAACCCCATCAGAGGGAGAGGTTGTTCCATAGAACCTTCTAGATTTAGTATTTATTTTATTGTACTTACTGTGGTGACTGAAAATCTAGCCCACACAAAAACTTAGTGAAAGACAACATATAGTAGTCGATATAGACATATATCAAAAGTGTAGGTATATCTACCTAGCTATAAATCGCTACTGACAGTTGGGGTCTCTATCGGCTATTGCCATCACAGTCACACGATTTGCGGCTTGACTATAAAATAACACTGTTTTACATTTTTAGGTTTTATAGCCAAACGGTAGGAGCTATAATGACGATTTAGGTGTCCTAAGCGGTTCCAATGATGTATAGTGGTATGTTCCATCGTCTACGGTTAGGCCGTAGTGAGAGAAGAGCTGGTATTCTAGCTCTCAGGGCTTTCTGCCTACACTAGATGACTACAGACTTTGTGCTATATGTCAAAAAATAGACCTAAAATTCGGACATACCTTTCCGAGTTTTTGGTGTCTGTCAGTATGTTAAATCATGAAAAAATGTGTGATACAAGTTTTCAGGATTTTCCTTGTGCTCCTGTACTTCAGGGCTTAAAGTTACCTGTATAAAACCTATTTATTTTGATAGATGCCTATGAGAGGTCTAGATACCTATCTAGATATATTTATCTTTATCCTATGTAACCCGGTTGCTGAGTTGTAAGCTATCGTATTACATAAGTTTACACGTAATTTGCGCCCTAACCATACTACTTATCGTAACGGTATAGATACCTACGTGTAGGGGCAAAGGTGTGCTTTTAACCTGTAATGCTTATTTTAGGCATAGCCTAAGGACTTAATGACCCTAGCCAGGTAAAGTTTCAGACAGTCTTTCTCTTTTTTACCCATAGACCCATCCCTTTTGTATCTCTATCGCAGTCTATTATCATAGGAGTGAGGGAGAAAGAATGTACAATACTCAACACGCTAACTATTTTCACCTGTAACTTAATAACCGTACATACGGTCTATATAGAACTTTACATAGTAGTTCTGTACATTTTTGCACAACAAATGGCATATGTTTTATATACATATATTAAACTAAATTTCCCGCTTTTTTGGGGATAGTCGTGCGTACAACGTCAATAACATGTCGGTACTCACACAATATTATTTTTGATATCAACAAATAGTAAAGAGGGGAAATGAAACAAACCTACTCTCCTTTTACCTAACTTAATACAATTTTACACTGTTTGTTATAACATTTTCTTAAATCTAAACTAGTCCCTATAAGGAAAATAGTTTTTATTGTGTAAATATATACTTAATATTAACTTATTATATTGTGAAACATTCTGAATTATACAAATGCATTTATAGATGCAATTTCTTGTAGCGGTGATAACACTATGTAGCGTGCGGTGTTAACATTTAGGCCTTTTTATTTTTAGATTAGGTTATTTTTAGGTTTTTTATTTTAAATAATTTGATAGTTAATTTAATGTTCTAATAATATTTCATATATAATTTTTAATAATTTTATTTTATTAAGTTTTTTTTTTTAATTTTTATTTTACTTAATTTTATTTTGTATTTTATTTTATTAATTTCAATTTTATTAAATAATATAATTTTAAAGATAACATTAATGATTAGATTTAGTATTTTAAAATACTAATATATTTAATCTTATTTCTATTCTATTTAACACCGTAGGAAATGATTATGTAGAATCCTTTATTAGTGCTTGCCTATTTCATAACAAGGACCTCTGTGTCGAATATCGAAATTATATAACAAGTTTTCATCACCTCTTTTATTATCTAGGGGATGATGACCATAAACGAATATTATTAATTTTAAATCTTAAGGCAAAATACAAAGTTTTGTGCATTGAGCTTCAAAATAACGGATTTCTATACAAACTTTCAATCCCTATTTCACCCCTTTAGGGATAAATTTTGCTACATTTCTTAGTCCTCGTCAAAACAGGACCTCTGAGCTTTATAAGTCTGTACACGAAAAATATCAAAATATTCATCCCATATTTTCTTTATTAGGGTGAAAGTCCTAATTTCTAACTTGAAGGTCAAGGTTTACTCTAAGGACTACAGTATGGGGTTCTTCAAGCAAGAAGTTATTAGATATTTGAAGGGTCAGCAACGTGCGAGTGATGCCCCTAGTGTTGCAAACGTTCATAGGCCGTGGTGACCGCTAACCATCAGGCGGACGGTAACCTTGTTTGCCAACTTGGTGGTATAAAACAGAACTGACGGATTTCCATACAAACCCTTAACCTCAATTTCACCTCCTTAGGGGATGATTTTTTCTAAATTATTCTCTAGTGCTCGCCTACGTATTAACAGAAACCTTTATGCAAAATTTCATCTCTCAGAATTAGGGCTAGACTAGACCCAGTAGTTTGGGCTCGGCGTTGGTCTATCTGTCAGTAAGTCAGCTTACTCTTATAAATATACAGAACAAATTTCTATGGCGCGCTGTTCACAAAAGACACCTTCCTGTAAAGTTTTATTATAGAATCTATCTAAAGACATCGAAATTATAAGGCTGAACCTGACGGACGTAATGACATAAGGGTTTCGTTTTTGCCATTTGGCTGCGAAACCCTAAAAACGGTAAAGTTTCTCGCGCACTAAAGGTATGGTAAAAGGTTTTAAACAGAACCCTTAAATGATACCGCGCATAGCAATTCAGTTGCAATACCAATAGACGCGAGGCCCGACAACCCGTAACACAAAATTTGGTCTCATTACCATCACGAACTGGTTATGTATGTGTATGTGTGTGTGTGTGGGTGTGGGTGTGGGTGTGTGTATAATACAAAACAGTTCACTGACCTTGGTGTGTACTAAAACATAGATAATGTGTCCGCGTTCACTTGACTTTTAGCGTTTTATTTTACTTTAGTAGTTCCTATGCGCGTGACTAACGTGTTGGACTACAACATAATAAAAACAAATTTTCTAAACTCCCGACTTCAACAAGTTAAAGATTTTGTCAAGATAATTGTGTGTTTTTTGAAGTTAATTGAAAGAAACTTGTATAGTTATTGTGCACTTCAAATTGTCAATTCAAGAAATTCAAGAAAATTTAATAGGTAGTTTACATGGCATTAGTGTGGAAGTGGAATGTTTTGGATATGTCTAACATTAGTAGGTGGCCATACCTTAGCTGCAGAGCCGCCCACGACGTTATGAAGCCACATGCTAAGCCAGACAAATGATCCCTGGTGCAAGCTACTCAAATAAAATGTTCAAGATTGACCAAGAACATTTTGACAGGTTAGTTATGATTCACTCGAACAGTCTTATTTGTCCTGACCGCACACCAGCGTATATTTATAGTTAACATTGTGTCATCCGACGAGTAAAGACTCTGAATTGTCCTTGTTTAATTAATGTTATTGAGATATTGTTTTTAAGTTTGACGATAGATTCTGCAAGGTTATAGGCTTACTTGTCTAATTTAAATTCGCTTCTAGCAACATGAATATTGTTGTAGACACGTAATTGCTCTTGTGTGCCGCAGTCGGGTTCTGTTTTGATGATACAAGTTTTTATTAACTATGTAAGTCTTTAGCTGTGTGTGACTGAAAGTAACTTTTCCATGAACAATGTTGCCTTATAGGCTATAGGTACCTGTAACGTTGTCTTAATCAACTTTTCTCGTAAAAAGTGAATGCAGAGTTCAGCAATGGGGAGCGTGGCCAGTAACAGGGTGGGTGACCTTAAACATAGTGCCACAAACTTTATGAGTTCCTCCGTGTTCTTTCAGAGTAGGTACTACGTCAAACCTTGTCGGTCCTGGCTGATGTCATTTGACACCAGTCGTTAAGCCAAACCCGTTGCCTTATGGGCGGTTTGAAAACTTTGATAGTCGAGTGGGCACTAGCTCTCTTGCAGTAGGCCATGATTTAAGGCGCAGGTACTACGTAACTAGAAAAAAAAATTTAAAATTTCCTCTCCGTACAAAACACATTTCAGAAATGTGTTGAAAACCAATTATTTAGAACTAATTATGGTAATTTTGTACTTCTCTGCACCTCGCACGTCATTTTGTACTTCTCTGCACCTCGCACGTCATTATGTACTTCTCTGCACCTCGCACGTCATTTTGTACTTCTCTGCACCTCGCACGTCATTTTGTACTTCTCTGCACCTCGCACGTCATTTTGTACTTCTCTGCACCTCGCACGTCATTTTGTACTTCTCTGCACCTCGCACGTCATTTTTGCGTAAAAATGATTTTAATAGATAAAGATGCATCCCCTTATACCCAAATGAAATGCAGATTTCGGCGGCCGAAATTTCCTTTTGTATGGATTTCTTGAATATTTTTTTGAATGGATTTTTTGAAAATGGATGCTTGGTATGTAATAAACACACCCCTCTGCGGGCTGCCCTCGCTCCGCTCAGGGAAAAAAACATAACAGAGCCTAACCTAACCTAGCACTAGTATTTCTGTATAGACTTTTGTCAAAAACTATTCTTTTCCGCCGACTTTTTTTAATTCGTTTGTGTATAAGGGGGTTATACTCTTTCAATAATTTTTTTTTAACCCAAAAATAACAACTTGGTGCACAAAAGTAAATATTTACCTTAATTGATTAGGTTTATAGAAAATTATGTATTGTTTCTAATCAAAAAAAATATAGCAAAAAAATGTATAAAACTGGACGGCCTCTCCAAAGAGAGAGCTTGCAGTGAGGAGTCGGCGAAGGTTCTACAACGAGTGAGGCACTTATAAATTATTAAAGAAATACTTATTGCAAGCGATTTTATGTGTAAAAAGCCTATTTAAACTGATTTCATAAAAAGAGGGGTCTCGTACCCCGTAGGAGAGGTCCCATTAAAAAGCCGATCAAGTGCGAGTCAGACTTGTTCGATGAAGTGCGAGTCAGACTTGTGCGATGAAGTGCGAGTCAGACTTGTGCGATGAAGGTTCTGGACTTTTAAGACCGCTTAGATAAAAAGTTTATTGTGAATCGGCGTTTTTAGTATTTGTTATTCAAATACAGTACTGATACAGTAAATTATAGTACATTATACTAGAATTCCAACTGCCTGACTGGTTAAGTATTCGAGAAAGACCCCGTAATAAATCTGTTCTTACACTGACCAACTAGACAGAAGTCGATCGAGCTTAAATTTGGCACAGGAAAAGTTGAAGAGGCCGACAAAAACACGTCTTTTATCCCGGAAAAGTTCCCTCAGGAGTAACTTTAATGAAATTCCACCTGGACTAACTATAGCAACGGCTATAGCTTGCTACAGCAAACTTGTTTAATCAAGGAGTCGCCATAGGGCCATAGGGCCATAGGGCTATCCCTATCCCACCCCGATGATGGAATTTAGCGCGCGCTGAGCCTCAAGGAAAAACTAGTTTTCTTAAAGAACGTAAGTAAATATACACACACTGAGAAAATTTATAATCCGTGATAACTTCAATTTATTTCCTCTTATTACATAATTTCATAGACTTCCCTTATCTTAGGAATATAATTAATAATTATTATTCTTAATTTTCATCTATTTGTGATTACTTTTATAATACTTATATTTTGAACGCTATTGAGCTAAATTATGTTGACAACTAAAAAAAAATATAACTATTAAGGTGATGGCACATCACACACCGCATACCCAAACGAGTTAATTTTGCAAGAATTTTCTTAATTTTGTTACAGTCCTGAGTACACTTTTTGACGTGAAAAGTTATATGTTATAGTTCAAACCTTAATTAAGTGGAATTATATATGCTAATATTTGTAACGTCGAGGCAACGTCAGGCAAAGACCAAGGCTGAGGGCTGACTGTTTATTCGTTTCAGTTACACACATATAATAAACTACCTAGCACATGCCCCCCTCTTCATATAGTAATTGACACAAAATAGAAATACAGTAAATAATGAAAATATATATAAAAAACACAGTTGATCGAATATCTAACTACAAGCAAAGCAACACAACAAATAATGAAGTTGTAAATATCTTATCTTATTACAAATACCTATTATATACTAAATTTATTTACGTGGTATTTTGTTTATTTTTGTCTCTAATGTAGGCGCGAATAGCTCGATGAGATGCACCCGGCGGTCGAGGGGTTAGCTCCTGATCGGGTCCATACTCTGTTGGCTTATTTGGCGCTGTAACAGTTTCATCGCTACGTGCCGTGATTTCCAGTTCGTCGCCGCAGCCGTCGGTATCTGTTATTTCGGGAATATCTGAATTTTGCTCTACTTTCTCGGTCTCGTTCGAACAAGTCCGCGGTAACAAGTATCTTCTATTGTTTTCCGAGATGATTTGGTCCTGATGTCGTCTCCACTCTACACCCCGTCCGACGTCTATCTTATATGAAACTGGTCCAGTTTTAGAAACGATTTTGCCTTTGGACCATTTGTCCCCCTTCGCGGTGTAGTCGCGGGCAAGTACCATGTCTCCCACCGGTCGCGTGCCGCTGCGGCCGCGCAGCCGCCGTCGTCGCGTGCTCACAGTTGCGGTATTGAAATAAAAAATATGTAAAGCCTTAAAAATGTCCTTACCCTCCAATACGGCTTTTTTTATTGTTTTTACAGCATTTTCAGCCTCTCCATTCCCTTGAGATCTGTATGGTGCACTTGTAATGTGCCTAATATAATTATTTTGGCAATATTGTTTAAATTCCTCACTTAAAACGGAGGGCCGTTATCTGTTACTAACTGAGCGGGCAGAGCGAAACGCGCAAAAATCGACCTTATCGCGTTTATCGTTGCTGTCGCCGTAGGGCTATTCATTTGGATAGCTTCAATCCACTTGGAATGTGCATCGAACATGACTAGGTACCGTTTGCCCGCACAATCCACAAAATCTGCGTGCACCCTGTACCAGGGGTTCAGTGGGAACTCCCATGGGTGAAGTGGAGCACGGGCTGGAGCATCCCTAACTGCACAGCATGCTCGACATGTATCCTCAATGTCACTGTCTAGCCTGGGCCAGTACACATAACCGGTGCAATGGATTTCATTTTATTCATACCAACATGACCTTCATAAATTTCACTTAGTTCTTTTTTTTTAATTGACTGTGGAATAACAATGCGATATTTATAAATTTTACATCCTAACTCAATATATAAATCATTTTTACGAGCAAAATATGGTTTTTCATTTTAATTTTTTGGGTAACTTGGCCAACCGAACATTATATAACCGAGAATTGTACTAAAAAATGAATCTTTTTTTGTTTCTTTCGCCACATCCTTAAAATTGATAGGTATAGTATCATTCATCTATAAAGTTCAAGTAGGATTTTGAATATTTTTCCACAGTAGCTGCGTTTTCTTTCAATGGAAGACGGGATAGCGCATCCGCTGGTCCGTTGTTTTCCGAACGTACAAATTCTATTTCAAACTCGTATCCCGCTAAACGCGTCGCCCAACGCTGCAGCCTACTCGCTGCCGTTTGTGGTATGCCACCCTTTTTTCCCTAAATATGTGTAAGAGGCTTGTGGTCCGAACGTAATAAAAAGTGCCTTCCGTACAAAAATTGATGATGTTTGCTCACTCCGTAATATATACCACGGGCCTCTTTATCTAGTTGGCTATAGTTCCTTTCCGCTGGCGTGAGTGTACTCCACGCGCAGCTGACGGGCTGCTCGCTGCCGTCCTCGTGTCGATGCGCGAGGACCGCTCCCACACCGTACGCGCTGCTATCTACTGACAATACTAACGGCCGCCCCTCTTTATAATGCGCTAGCACAGTTTTACTTAAAAGTATTCGCTTAGCCTCAGTAAACGCTTTCTCACATTCTGCGGACCATACCCATGGTACTTCTTTCTTAAGCGAGGCGTTTAAAGGGTACAGTAAAGTACTTAGGTTACTGACAAATTTTCCGTAATAATTAATCATCCCTAAAAAACTTTTTAACTGGGAAGTGTCATTAGGACGGGGTGCAGCGGATATTGCTTTCAGTTTATTGGGATCGGGATGTAAGCCGTTTTTATCTATGATGAATCCTAAATACGTCACACTAATTTGCAAAATTTTGCATTTATTTTGTTTTACTGTGAAGCCCATTTCACGTAACTTTCTTAAAATAAAATTCGTAAAATTCTTCCCCATTATTAAGGGTTGCAAACAATTCTTCAATTCGTGGGAGCGGGTAGTAATCGCGTTTAAGTTTGGGATTAATGGTGATTTTATAATCACCGCAGATTCTTATATCGCCATTCGCCTTAACTACGGGAACGATCGGGGTCTCGTACTCTGAGTGATCAACCCCAACGATGGTGCCGTCGCGCTCTAGCCGCTCCAGCTCACGTTCAACGCGCGCGCGCAGCGCCAGCGGCACGGGACGCGCCCGCACGAACACGCCACTCTCATCGTTCAATTCTAACTTAATTGTTTTCTTGCACGTGCCTACCTTATCGCTAAATACTTGCGAAAATTCTTTGCTTAACTGATTTACGAACTGATCCTCGAAAATGTTGTTAAAATTTATCTGATTAATGTTTAAAGCTCGCAGCCAATCGCGGCCTAGGAGAGGCCTGCCCCCTCCCTTGATTATGTACAGATTTTGCTTTTTAGCTTTGTGTTCGTTTAACGAGATGTCTACTTTAATAAAACCTAATGGCTTAATTCGTGTACCCGCATATCATTTTAAAATTAAACATTCACTATGTATCAACATGTGGCCAAATTTTTTGTTATAAAATTCCTGACTTATCGCAGAAATGCGGCTACCAGTGTCCATTTCACACTTAACAGCAACATTATTTACCTTAATGTCTATAAAAAAAGGTTGGTTACCAGAAGTGCAAACAGATAAATTATTAAATTCATCATCGGACCTGTCACCGAGATAATATTGCCGCGTGTTCACTCTCGCACCTTTGTTTATTTTATCACACGTGACTTTTAAATGGCCTCTTTGTCCACACGAATCACAATTGTAATTACAAGAATTAGAATTCTTATCTTTTAAGTTGGATCAAATAACAGATAGTTACGAAGTTTGATCAAAATCGGTTTAATAGTTAAGGAGTCCTTCGCGGACAAACAACGTAACACGTAATTTTTATATATAAAGATTTGAATTTTATACCGACAAAAAAGATTTTCAACGTGCGGTCACGTGCTAGAGCCTGTCGCACGTGGAACTGTGTCTTTGTATGCTTCAATAGTGTAATATTTCTTTGTACACTGTTCGAAAAGGCTCGCTTTTACTATAGGGTATGCCGTAGCCTAAATTGTTATCATACGTAATATAAATATAAAAAAGGACTAATAATGTTTCAGGATGCCGTCGTTTACGTACAAAGACCAGGCTGAGCTGAACCGTCTGCCGGACGAGGTGTTGAGGGAAATTTTCAACTACCTGCCTCCCACAGAATTGTTAGTCTGCGAGCAAGTGTGCAAGCGGTGGAAAATTCTGGTGCAGGATCGTGCCTTGTGGAAAAATCACCTCATAGTTCATTCAGAAAACCCAAAACATAGTGAAAAAAATTTGTCCTTAATATCTACACATGGGAAATACATAACGCTATTAACACTAAAGTATATTGAAGAGTATTTTATAATAAAGTCGATATTAGAGAAGTGTAATAACGTCACATCTCTAGAGCTCGTTAGATGTGTTGTCGATAGAGGGTTTGAGAGTGACGTCAAGAATTGTCTTTACTTAAGAAAACTTAACTTAAGAACTTCAGTTTTCATAGAAACTTGTGATATTAGCATACCTTTTGATAATTTTAGTTATTTAGAATATTTGTCTCTCTCTGATTTTGGATTAAATCCTTTAAACTGTGATACGTTATTAGTTTGTGATTACTTAACACATATTTATATTGAACAAATAAAGAATCTTAACTTAGATTTCGTTAAGATACTTATCAGTTCTAAGCAAAATGTTTTACTTGCCTTACATTTAGACGGCGGGTGTTCCGTAGACGACGCCTCCTTCAAAATGTTATCGAAATGTCTACAACTGAAGGATTTAGCAATATTACACTCCCATAATGTCACCGATAAAGGACTAATTACACTTTCAGAATTAACAATGATAGAGCATTTGAAAATTTGTAATAGTTCAAGTTTCTCGGAACAGTGTCTCGTAAATATTTTTAAAAGTAATTCTGGACTAATTACGCTGAAAACTTTAGACTTATCTGGCGTCAGTAACGTGTCTTTGAATGTAGTTGATGTCTTGACGGAGTGCTGCACAAACATAGGATGTATCACTTTGTACAAATGCCCTAAGCTTAAAGGATGTGAGAGACAGTTAAAAATTAAATTGAGAAACATTACCATTGCCTTGTACTAAAAAATCTAACAAAATAGATTTGCGTTTTTGTTAAATAAGGATTTGCTAAGCGTTCGGTGGATGTGAGATATTTCCAGGTGTTTCAAAGCCAACATCTCGAGTGCTGGTAACTGTCACTGCGGAAGTGTGAGCTGGTGCGTCGTCCTGGTGAAGTAAAATAACCACGCCTGATATTTTTGCGGCTAATGTCTTAACGATGATGCCATGTCTAATATGGGATTCAAACTGTAGCCAAAAAATGACACAGTGCATCCCTTATCTCTGTTGTTATTTTTCCAAGACCCCGGCAGACGTATGTGCTCGTATCAGCCGTTCTACCGTATTATTTGTTTTAGTTTCAAGGAGTACATTTCAAGGAGTTTATATTTTTTAAACCCTCCGAACTTTTCTATTTAAACGTGGAAAAATAATATCCTACTTTATACCTAACTTTATACCTAACCAAACAAACAAGAATCTCGAAGCTTCAGTAATATTATAAGGAAGAAAATCAAAAGATATTGTGAACAAAATACAAAAAAACATGTTCTTAGTATATTTTGTATATAATTTGCCAACAAAAAGCTAAATAGCCATAAAAAAATAAATCACTAACAAAAACAGCAATATTTAGTATAAAAGTAAACACTTAAAATAACAAATTGATTTCAGCGATTGAGACGTCGTCATTGTGTCAGGAATATATCTGTGAGGGTAAACAGTACAACCGAACCTTAAAAAATATTTTTAATTGTAATTAAAGAAACCATGGTTAGTTTTTATTTTTAAGTATAATTTCATAGCATAAAGTTGTAGAAAAAAATGTTTGTACTTAAATAAATTATTTTATTTTATTTATATAAAATAGTCGCGCAATTATAAAAGTGTTGTTTAATCAAGATGAAATTTTATGTTATGCAAGAGTGTTGTGTGTTAGAGTGTTGTATATAAGAGTGTTGCATGCAAGAGTGTTGTGTGTTAGAGTGTTGTATATAAGAGTGTTGCATGCAAGAGTGTTGTATCTTACTGTCAATTTTTAATGCAGGATTTTTTACTGAAAATCTAAGCGGCGTACCCGAAAAACACAGCAAAAAGTCGTCACGCCTTAACAAATATCTGATTTTAATAAAAAAGGCTAAATTTTACTTCCGAAAATGAGATGAGATGACACCAGTACCAACACAATATTTAAAATAAAGTACTGAAATATTACTTAGATACTCACTTCATGGCACCAAATAAATATGTAATGTTAATTTTTGCGACTTAACTGTCAAAATCTTTTTATGTTCTCTAGTAAACAGATAATTTATGTGACATTTACTAAACAAATCATTATTGTGACAACTTGTAAACAAACAATTTCATTGTGTAACTTTATAAATAGCTATAAATTTTTTACCTTACATTTTGATGAATTATGTATCCTTGTATTATAATTTTTATTAAAATTGATTCCCCTAAAAACTCTTATTAATATGTCAATAATGTTCGCAGGTTCTCGTAATAAAATATAATAAAATATAATATGCTCCTTGGTGTTTTTTTAATCAGAATGGTTGAAATAAATGTGAAGTTTACACGATATGAACCGGGGGTACTGATGAAACGATCCCAGTCATTTGTATTTTATCCCTTCAGGGGTCGAACGGTGTAATTAAAAAATAAAAATAATGGTCATAGCCCTGTCGGTGCGAAATCGGTTAAACAACGGGATCCAAACGATTTCTTACTCACAGATGCTTGTATTTTATTTTATTTTCGTTACTAGATTAAAAAATAATCTGTTCTTATCAATGAAAGCGTAAAATTTGAATAATGTTGTACTAATGACATCAATGAAAAGTACGTACGTAAGTGTGGCTTCAACCTAAATGACAGAATAAGAAATAGCGTGATACGGGAGCTTTGCGGTAAGAAATATAGTGTGGTGATAATGATTCAGAAAGGTACGTTATCATTTGGTAACATTTGGTACTGGCCTATCATTTCGAGGGACAGGCGTGATGTTATGTGTGTACCTATATATTATGTCTTTAAGTATATCTTATGTACTTATGTCCTTATAGGGTCCCGTGCCTCAAAATAAAGAAATAATCACTTTGTTGTACGTCTGTCTGTCAAGCTTTCTTGTGGAGTTATCAACTTGAAATTAACACCAAATAGTTACTAAGATCTACGGATCTGTATAAAAGTCAAGCTTCTAATGTAATCTAAATCTTAATCAACGCAATCAACGCAACGCATATTTTGACACTATGCAAATAAACCAAAACCTACAGGTGGTTAGTTCCCGTTGACCAAGAATTGTGAAATTTGGCTAGGACCAGTTTCTTAGCACTAGTACAAGAAAAAATCTAAATAACCAAATCCAAACGCCTATTTTCAAAATTTTCATACAATATGCTTTTTAACTAATCATTTTAGAGTCTAAAATAGTCATTTTCGTGAAACAATGAAGTCTTTAAATCTAATAATAAAGAAATTTACTGTCGGTTTGTGTGTGGCCATTTTGTGTGTTCGATTCATTCCGTCCGAAGGACTACCGGTGTGAAGTTAGCAGCCAAAGCTACATTGCGCCAATAACACAACCAAATAAAGAAATCTTGGTTATATTTGTATTTAATTCCTAAAAAGGTGTAGCGATGCGAAGAATCTATTTATATAGAAATAAAATATCTATGTGTCACAATTAAGAACCATTTCGTCTCTTACTTTCTGCCAGCTAACTAACCTGCTCTTATCGCTTCTTACTGTGTCTCTCTCACAAACTTTGTTATTTTTATATTTCGTGGCTTATGTTGCGGTTGTGCCGATAATAAAATTGTATATCCATAATAACTAACAACTAATAAGAGAACGATATCTTTGGTCGAATATCTATACATATTGATAGGCTTCATAACATAAAAGTGTATTTTGAAATGTGGCTTTGGTGTGTCATCAGTTGGTTAAACGGTACCCACCCATTATTTATGGTTATTGGACGGCAAGCAAGGGTATGTAACAGGCAAGCAAGAGGTATGTGACAGGCAAGCAAGAGGTATGTGACAGGCAAGCAAGGGGTATGTAACAGGCAAGCAAAGGGTATGTAACAGGCAAGCAAGGTATGTAACACTTGATATTAGTAGTCTATTGCAATAGCTATAAAATAAAATCAAAACGAGAGTGATAATATAATCGGACGATAAGGGGACGAAAAGTATCATATAAGTATATAGTATCTATACTAATATTATAAATGCGAAAGTAACTCTTAACGATTAAGATGACATTTGGCATGGAGATAGTTTGAGTCCGAAGAAAGGACATATTAGGCTACTTGAAAACGTCAAGGGTGAGTCGGTTTTTTTGGAGTTGCCGTTGAAATCCTACACCGATAACCGAATTCAGGACGGGTGGAACCGCGGGCAAAAGCTAGAATATTCATAATTTTTTTTTCCCCTATCGATCGAATAATATTCTAGTTTTTGTTTCATTTTATAGCTATTGTAACAATCTACTTAATATCTATTAACACACGCCGCTCGCTCGCTTGTCAAATACCGCTCGCTCACTTGTCACATACCACTCGCTCGCTCGCTTGTTTGCCGTCCATCATACAAAAAATAAATGAAGTCTTACCCCAGACTGCAACATTTTTTGATGTTTATAATTTTTTTATTTTATCGATCAAATATCATTCTTTTTTTATTTAATTTTCACCCACGCAAGCTTTGCTGTAACCTTAAAAAAATATTATTAAGATGGTGGATGGGGAGTTGGGGACGCGACGGCAAGAAAGAGTATTTGTATTGTCAGTAACAAATCTCTAAATTACGTGTGAACTGGTCGAGTAGGTAGGACTACATACATAGTAATATTATATCTTTGAACGAAGCAAATCGTATAATAATAATAGAATTTCATTTGGTTACTTCGTTTGATTACATATAATAATTGCCTGTTTTATTTACTGTATAACTGTTCAGTTGTATTCAATGTTTATTTGTTTAGTAATGGATATGAATAGTGATGTCGGTGTTAGTTTTCGACACTAATCATGTGAGGAAAATTGAAAATGTAAATTTATGTATTCCCTCGGACCGTTCCCTCGTCAAACAAGTTGGTAGTCAAACTTTGAGATGAAGCTAATTTCCCGAAGGCCTGTACGAGAACAATTTGACACAATATTTGTCTTTACTTTCTGATACAGGTCTTATAACGGATTTCTCTCATTAACACAAAAATTTGCGAAGTTTATACTAAATATGAGAATATCTCTGTTAACTTTAGTACCTAAGGTGTTGGTCTGAAATTTTATTATTATAATGATCTGCCAGCATGATAATTCTTATCATTATGTCAAGAAGTCAATAATAACAACTTTCTAAACCGTTAAAACCACATATCTACAATGTTGGTTTCTGAAGGCGCTCTCGACTGGACTACCACTGCGGAGGTACTAAAACTTATTTTTTTTTAAATTCAAATTAGGTTTTTACAAACACTTTTGAATTGTTAATGTTATTAAGCACTATTTTATTTTTAGAAACCTTCCACCCTCCCTCCGGTTCACAATGTGGATCTCTACTGAGGAGAAACCGACAAGAAACTCGATAGTTACTCCTTTAAAAAAACAACATAACTAGTACATATCGTCAAAAAAAAAATACAAATACAATCATCAATATTTAAAAAAAATTAAGCCATACAATTTTATATTATTTTCATTTTGATTTAGTTTACCTTTGCCTCCTGTAATTGAGCATCTTTAGTCCCATAGTTTTTTTTTCATTTACTAGCTTTTGCCAGCGGCTCCGCCCGCTCTAAATATGGTTATCGGCTCCTTGATTATACTAAAGAAGTTTGTTATAGAAAATGTACCTGCAGCTGCATTCGTTGTGGAATTTGGTTATCGTTACTGCGGGAAAAAAATTGAAATTTCCGGGATTAAAAGTAGCCTTTGTCCTTCTCCGTATCTTCAACTGTCTTTGTTCAAAATATAAACTCAATTGGATGTTCCATTGCGGCAGGATTGAGTAACAAACGCTATAGTTATTCCTGTGGGAACTATTTGAATTTCCAGGATAAAAAATAGCTTATGTCCTTATCCGTACCAATTTTTATCTAAATCGGTTCAGCGGTTCCTGATCCATCCAGTGGGTGCTGAATCGTGATTAAGTAACAAACAACCAAACATCCGAACTTTCGCATTTATAAGATTAATGGGATATCTGGTAATTAATGAATTTTGCCAGCGGCTTCACTTGTCCTAAACGTTTGGTAATCGGCGTGGTAATCGTTAAATAGTTAATCTATACTAATATTATAAAGCTGAAGAGTTTGTTTGTTTGAACGCGCTAATCTCAGGAACTACTGGTCCGATTTGAAAAATCTTTTTGTGTAAGATAGCCCATTTATTGAGGAAGGCTATAGGTTATATATCATTACGCTAAGACCAATAGGAGCGGTGCACCAATAAAGAATATTTCAAAATGGGGTTTTTTTTCCTTTTGACATCTTCCGCTGCATGCGCTGCGTAAATGGTTAAAGTTTCGCAAAAATAATGTAGGACAGAATTGTTCGTCTTTAAAAGTTCTAAAAAAAATCCATGACAGCATATGTCTATCTTTTAAGGAAGGCTTACTATAAACCTTTTTTATGCTAACCAAATTTGTTCTAAAATAATTCATTATTTGCGAAGGTGTTTTTATAAACATGATATTAATCCATATCCAAATAAATACGTTGTTTATCACAAGTATTTAATTTAAAACAAAATTGCCCATCATATCATTCGATTTCAATGAACATCTTACGAGATATCGCAGTCTTAAAATAACATCACAGCAAAATAATGATCAAATACTGCGCGCGCATTTATGATGTGCAAGTCATGAAGGGAAAGAACGGTACATACATATATTCGTATATTCAAAAATATTTTCACCTTCTACGTGTACAAAGTCGCGGGTTAAAGTTAGTGTTAGCCTAAAGTAACTATTACTGATTGGCTGATCTATCAACACACAGCTCCAACCACTGGACGGATCGAGTACATATAGCTTATGATATAGGCGTGCGCTAAGAAAGGATTTTCCAAAACTCACCCCCTAAACGGGTTCAGAGTTTGTATGGAGCACAAAGATCGCGAGGTTAATCCATTAGTTAATTAATTTTTAGTAGTTAATTATTTATTATTTTTCAGATAGAGAGAGAGAGGGAGATATATAGAGAGAGAGAGAGAACGTCAAGTGTGAGTAGGTTTTTCTTTCTATAATTGAGGAGTTGCCGTAAGAATCCTACGCCGATAACCAAATTTAGGGCGGGCGAAGCCGCTGGCAAAAGCTAGTTATACTAATAAAGTTTGCTATAGCAAGCTTAAGTTCGATTAAGCTCGGTTATGGTTATTCCTACGAGAACTTTTGAATTCTTCGGGATAAAAACTATCCTTTGTCCTTCCTCGGGACTCAAATATCTCTATACCATCTAAATCGGTTCACCGGTTTAAGCGTGAAGAGGTAACAGACAGACAGACAGAGTTACTTTCGCATTTTTAATATTAGTATGGATAAAGAAGTTTGCTATAACTGCAGCTATGAGTCGTTCGTGGAATTCGGTTATAGTTACTCCTGTGGGAACTTTTGAATATTCCAGGATGAAAAATAGTATTTGCCCTTCCTTGTAACAGACAGACAGAGTTTCTTTCGCATTTTTAATATAGCGGACCCGGTAGACGGTGTCCTGCTCAGAAAAGCAGCGACACATTAAATAAATAATATTATAAATTTTACATTTTAATTTTTTAAATATTGCGATACATTTTTTATTCTTATAACGAATCTACGGTTAGGTCATCATTTTTGGATATCTCACTGTTTACTTATACACTGGCTTCTATGTCTAAATTATTTAATTCTTCATTTTCTTCCAAATGTTCTATGTCTAAATTATTTAATTCTTCATTTTCTTCCAAATGTTCTATGTCTAAATTATTTAATTCTTCATTTTCTTCCAAATGTTCTATGGTTTCCACTAAAGATGACGGGAAGTCTTTCTTTAAATCTTTTTGATTTTAAGCTAACCCTTTTGATGCGTTTTTTACATTCTATGTTATGTGTCGTTTCCAAGCCACAAATTTCACAATGATAGAAGTGGATATGATAATAATGGAGTCTCAGACAATGCAGCGAATGTTGAAATTACTGTCGTACATTCATCTTTGCCGTTTAGGAGAAGATCAGTAACACACCGACTGCAGCGACACCTACTGGGTCCATTTGCGAACTCAAACCTAGCAGGGACGCACTCGAACGTACACAAAAAATATTATTGAAATCGTCCCTGCTGTTTAGGAGAAGACGTGAGAAGAGTGACACACCAACTTCAGCGCCATATACCGGGTCCAATTGTGTTTCCAAACCATCCAGGAACCCATTGAAATGTTCAGAAAAAATTACACCCAAATCGCTTTAGCTGTTTAGGAGGAGTTAGGTGACAAACACACGTACACAAGAATTATAACAAGAAAAAACTGACTCACGCTTGACGTTTTCAAGAAGCCTGTGTCCTTTTTTGGCCCTTAGACTTTCTCCTTACCAAATTTCATCTTAATCCGTACAGTGGTTTGAACGTGAACAGGTAACAGACAGACAGAGCTACTTTCGCATTTATATTATTAGTATGGATAAAGTCTGATATTTTATAGTATGCTTTTTTACAAAGTTGTTGTTTGACAAAAATTTTTAATTAACTAACAATATTTTTACTTCTAGTATTTACTTTGTGAACGTCACTTTTCTTGCTAACACTATTGATATTATATGAACATATAAAATATTTAATAAATCTCTCGCAGCCCAGTTGGTACACGGAGAAAAAACTTTAGTAGCTACAAGTAAATAATACTAATAACCACTAAAATATTACGTAATTCCGAGGACAAGTAAATTACACTGACGGGTTACCAATGAGTTTTACTTATTGTATTTACTAACAGGAATAAAACTAGTATTGTTGGAATCAGAGTTTTGTTACTAAAAACAAGTAAGATTTAATAGAATGCAAATAAAGTATATACTCTCTTACAATCAGCGTTTTATTACACCGATACGAGTTGGTCCTGATGAAGTTCTGTGACGCGAAGCGTACGGTCGGAAAATAACTGGTCACCTAGTAGATGAAGGAAGGGCTTCGGTGGGTGCGCTGTTCACCTCAAGCATCCTAATTGTGGAGCGTCGGTATTAGGGGATCCCCACCAGGTGAGGAGTTATACCAGGAGTCATACTTTAAATTCGGTATGTTAGTATATATGCGAACTATCGAAAAAACTTCGATAGCGCGATGTCAGACGCGTGACGTCATCTTAATTCGTAGCAGTACGATATTATGTTTGTTATTAATAAACTTTACTAATTCTTAGAAAGGAGTTTGTAAACGGTAATTAGCCTTCATTGTAATGACAAGTAGTGTTTTATCTGCCCACTTTAATAAAACTTTTTGTAATCTTTAGTAAGCTTTATATGTTGATATTAATTACCCTACTCACAAATACGAGGAAAGTTTTATAGGATTTGTAAAATTCTGTATTCCGAAGTACAAATAATTAATAACGGAAATGAATCAAATTATTTTGTTGTTATTATTTTATTGAAATTATAAAATTTACTTAAATTTATATTGCTTTGTAATTTCCAGAATTTTTTTTTGAAATTAATAAAATTTAGTATTAACGCATTTTAATAAACAGTTTTTTAATTCGAACAATATTTTTTTTCTCCGTGTATCGAGCAGGCTACTGTGCAGAGGGTGGGGTTCGATTCCCGCAGATTGAATCTAGGTGTACCTACTTATGTATGTATGTATTTACAAAAAAAAATGTATCCGTTGTCTGGTATCTATAATACAAGCTTTGCTTCCTTTGGGGCCAGACGGCGCTGTGTGTAATGTCCAAAAATATTTATTTATTAATATTATTATTTTTATATATGTACTGCGACGCTAAAGTATATTTATTTCCCTGAACCTATCCATATGGAATTGCCCGTTTTTGTAACACAAATATTGTATTTACATCAGCAGCTCTATCTGACCTTAAGATACCATATATCATTAAACTATGGAAATAGCTAAAATATACTATTTTGTCAATTGTCTTATTTTCTAGATCGCATACACAGCAGACCTATTTTTTTGCTAGGTTATAAATATGAGGACCCCATTGAAGTTAGGAGTTTAGCGTTATACCAAGAAACGCTGTTGAATCAACAAATTCTAATTGCTCGCCATTAAATTTAATATAAATAAATCTGACTAACATTTGATGAAGTCAATTTTACACATTTGGTTTTTTTCTCATTAAGTAACAAATTATTAGCGTTAAAACAAATTACAATCTTAGAAATGGCATAATTTAATTTACCATAACATGTCTGTCGCCTCTTAAATATAAAAATTAAAGAGGCGTCGTCAGCAAAAAAGACAATGTGTTTTAGGGTTCCGTAGCCAAATAGTAAAAAACGGAACCATTATAGATTCGTCATGTCTGTCTGTCCGTCCATCCGTATGTCACAGCCACTTTTTTCTGAAACTATAAGAACTATACTGTTGAAACTTGATAAGTAGATGTATTCTGTAAACAACAATTAATTTTTGGGGTTCCCCATACTTAGAACTGAAACTCAAAAATTGGTAAAATGTGTCCCCCCCCCCTGTAACTTCTAAAATAAGAGAATTTTAAAACTAAAAAAAATATATGATGTACATTATCATGAAAACTTCCACGGAAAATTGGTTTGAACGAGATCTATCATTCAATCAATTCAAATATAAAAATATTTTTGTTTGTGTTTGTAGATTACATAAATGGTGGTTGGTACGGAACCCTCGATGCGCGAGACCAACTCGCACTTGGCAGATTTTTATTTGCATAATATGGGAGACAATGTCGCCCTGTCTGAACCCCATAGTGACTGTTGATCTCGGAGATCTTTTACCGTTGACATCTATTTTCTGTACTCTGCTTCTCATGTAGGAGGTTAAAAGGTCGACAGCTTTGCCTTTAATACCATGTAGCCTTGTGATGAGATTTTTATGTTGGACACAGTCAAATAGATAAACTTAGATAAATCACAAAACACTCCAAGAGTATCATGCAAATCCTCCACGGCTTTTAATATATTTTTAATAATGCTACTCCTACATCGGTTGTGAAACGGCCTTTCATAAAGCCAAACTGATTACTACTAAGTAAGTCATTAATACATTAATGGGTTAACATTTGACCAAGTATAATTCTTTTAAAAACTTTACTAGGTATAGGTAAAAAAATGTTAGGTGTTGAACTATCGGATTTAAAAATAAATATGACTTTGCTCAGTTTGATCACATCAGAAAATATACAATTGTCAACACAACTATTCAAAATATGGCTAAGGGATCTGCTATAACATGAATAGTTGAAATTACCCAAAAGTCTGTCGTGTTTTTTATTTCTAATGTTTTAAATATATTTATGATATCCGTAGGACTAACTTTTTTAAATTCAAAAGGAATATTATATTCAGGAACATTAGTTTTTATTTATTTTTCTGCTATATTTGGACTTGAGTTAAAATGGTCGATGGTTTTGAATGGAATTCTGCTAAAAAAACTTCAAAAGCAATAGCCACCTCAAGATTTGTTTTTAAACTAGTATCATCTACGATTAACACAAAGTTCTGACAAGAATTTCCAGGTTTACCAGTTTCATAATATTTAATATTATATATTTCAATTGTATTAGTTGAATTTTTTACTTTATTTGTAAAGTGAATTCATTTTGCAACAAATTACATTTTTTCATATTTCCTAAATAGTGGGGTATTAAGTATTAAATGTTCTTTCTTTATATAATTCATACAGTGTACGGCTACTTTTATAAATACCTGGGGTGGCCCATTCTCTTAAACTAAAGCGACTGGAAATAAGTTTCTTTTTTGTAGTAAATATTTTAATTTACTTTGTAGTAATAGTGTTAAGAACAGTATTGATTGTACATGTTGTTTGGGTTGCCATTGTAAATCCGGAAGTTTATACATTAAGTTAGATTTAAATATGTTGTGTGAAGTATATAAGGTGTAGATAGACATATATACGTTGTAAAAAAAGGGGAATTATAATTCGAGCCATAGTTTTTTTTATTTGGCCACGGAAACCAACCTTTGATTTTATAATTAAGCCACGGGAAAATGAGAAAGCATCTAATAAACTAATTTGCCTTTTTTTAAATGCCACCTGAATAATCCAAAGAAACCCCACCAAAAAGAAAGAAAAACAACAAATATTTTTCTTGTCCCACTCATTTAATACATTACCACCTAATTTACTAACTCAGCCACGGATTTTACAACTCACCAAGATTTTTCGTTCGAAAGCTTCAACATATGTTCCTCAAAAAAATATAGTTCAAGCTTAAATATAGTACAAGCTTAAATATAGTACAAGCTTAAATATAGTACAAGCTTAAATATAGGACAAGCTTAAATGTAGTACAAGCTTAAACTAGAAAACATCATCTTCTATCTTATATATGTATATAAAAGAGTAAACTACTGACTCACTGATATGATCAACGCACAGCCCAAACGAGTCCAGTCCTGCCCAGTCTAAAGACTTGAAATTTTGCACGAAGGTTTGTAAAAATCATCCCCTAAAGGGGGAATATAGGGGTTCAAAATTTCTATGGAAGTCTGTCATTTTTGAAGCAAAATGCATAAAACTTGGTATTTGGCCTTAAAGTAGAAAATTAAGGTTTACGTGTTTTACCGTTTTTGGAAAATCCCCTAAAGTGCCAATTACATTATTTTCAGAGATGTCATAATATGACTGACACTTGTTTCAACAGCACGTCTCTTATGAAGGCCAAAATGATTTAAAGCACATTTTAAGGGTTCCGTAGCCAAATGGCAAAAAACAGAACCCTTATGGATTTGTCATGTCAGATTGTCCGTCCGTAGGTCACAGCCACTTTTTTCCGAAACTTTACTGTTAAAACTTGGTAAGTAGATGTATTCTGTGATCCGCATTAAGATTTTCACACAAAAATAAAAAAAAAACAATAAATATTAGGAGTTCCCCAAATACTTAAAACTGAAACTCAAATTTATTGTTTTCATCAAACCCATACGTGTGGGGTATAGATACCTAAGATAGGTCTTCAAAAATGATATTTTTTCTGAACTGAACTGATATTTTTTCCGCGAGAGACACTTCCGAAGTGATAAAATGTGTGTTACTTCTAAAATAAGAGAATGATAAAACTAAAAATATTATATATGATGTACATTACTATGCAAACTTCCACCGAAAATTGGTTTGAACGAGATCTTGTAAGTAGTTTTTTTTTAAATACGTCATAAATCGTAAACCGCAAATTACCTTTTATTTAATTGTTTACAGATAATGCCACGGAACCCTTTGTGCGCGAGTCCGACTCTCACTTGGCCGATTTTTATAAATGATTTGGTTTTTCTTCAGTTTTCATTATCACTTTTCTTTTCGCCATGTTACGAACCTGGTGATGTAAATTCTCATCAGAATCTGAATGACACAATATAGCAGCCATTAAGTTTGCAAACGACAAACCACCTTTACTGATAGGTAATGAAAACAATATTGCATCCTCCTCGGTCGTAACACCACCACCACCCAAGAGCTCAGGTATAATAAATAAAGGTCAGGTAAGTAATTTATCTATTAACGTTTTGTTCAATTTAATGAAAACAGCTTCAGTACCATTAATCACCTGTTGTAAAAAATGACCATTGAAATTAAATTACTTTTGTCATTAATATATTCATCAACTTTGTAATAGCTTTTTTTCATTAAACTATCTTTGACATATATTTTAAATTTATTTGGAGGTAAATTAACTACATGTTCTGGAATTATATTATAAAAATATATACTTTGTATTACGAAAGAGCTACGTACCTTTGGAACAACCAATTTAAATAAAGTATTTAATTTGGACACCTCTCGATACTTACTAACAGTTATTTGCCATTATTTACTATTAGATGATTATTTTAAAATTCATTTTGATAATCAAACAATATATGACGAGTTAAGATTCATAACTTATGAATAATTTATTATTCACAAAATTTTAAGAATATTGAGTTATTAAATTAGATGTCGATATAATTACTTTATTGGTGTCATATATACTACGAAAGCTGAAACCACTCGTGTCTGACGTTGCACTACTACAAATATATTTTGTCTACTTTCACTCCCTTCTGTCATTTGGCATTATTCTATGGGGCTACTCGACAGACTCCAATCGAGTGTTCATTATACAAAAGAGATATCTTTGCAGACTGGCGGAAGTAAAACCTCGCCATTCATGCAGATAACTATTTAAAAAATATGGTATAGTGACACATTATTCTCAATATGTGTTTGATTTTATAATGTACACTCGACGCAACATAAACACCTGTAAACGCATCAGTGTTCCAGGCATAGTGACTCGCCAAACAGGGCGTCTACAACGTGTGCCACGACGACTAGCACTGCTGGTTAAAAATCATAGGCCCAGCTTATTATGGGCGCCTGCCCATTGCCCTAAAAAATGAACTCTCGGCTAAAAGAGCTTTTACTGACTCAATCACTGTATTCTGTCAAAGAATACAGTGAACACGTTTGACATTTTTATTAATTTTTATTTATGTTTAACTAGCTGGCCCGGCAGACGTTGTTCTGCCCTTTGTTGATGCGCTGTAGAACCATCAGTGTGCCAAGTGTGAGTTTTTAACGTTACTATCGCGATCGCGGCAATGAAATGCATGTATGGAAATGAAGGAGCGCCTCTAGCGGACGCGTTTCGAGACTATTTTTTCTCATAGGACCTTTAATGAATACGCGAACGCGATTGTAGATTTACGAATACGCAAAAACTCACACTAAGCACACTGTTACAACCAAGGGTTATCCCAGTCGGCATGTATGTGTATAGATGTATTGTTTATATACCTACATATGTCAAGTTAATTTGTATTTAAACTCTTATTGCGCAAGTCCGAAGTCGCAATTGACCCTTTTTTTCTTTCTCAGAAACCTTCAACAGCGTGTGCCTAAAAACTTACCAAATTTCATTATAATCGGTTCCTCTGTCGGACTCGCACTTGACCCTTTCTTTCTTTCTCAGAAACCTTCCCCGGCGTGTTCATAACAACTTACCAAAATTTCATTACAATCGGTTCACTCTTATTGCCCTGTCCGACTCGCACTTGACCCTTTTTTTTCTTTCGCAGAAACCTTCCCCAGCATGTACATAACCTGAATTGGTCCACCCGTCTTCGAGTTTTCCTTAGTGCACGAGTCCGACTCGCACTTGACCCTTTTTTTCATACATATAAACCTTGCTCTAACAATAACGAACACAACAAAAAAAAAAAATCCAAATTGGTTCATTACAATAGGTTTACCCTTATTGCGTAAGTCTGACTCGCACTTGACCCTTTTACTAACATTTTATAGCTTGCCTTAACAAAAACGAACACAACAAAAAAGAATTATCCAAATCGGTTTTAGAGAGACTAACGAACGGCAATTGATTTTTATATATATAGATTTTGTTTTGACATTTTAACTGACTGTTAATTTTTATTTATGTTTGTTTTTATTTTGGCATTTTTAAATCTTTGATTGAATATTGATTTTTAATAGTTGACGTTTTATCTTACAATATTTCTAAGCCTTTTTAATTTTCTTTTGTTATTTTAAATTTTTATACTTGACGATCTTTTTGAGAATTGATTATGTATTAATTTAATGATTTAATGTATTTTCAATGAGAAACAAATGACCTATCTACGTATAAATATTTTAGAAGTTTACAGCTTGAATATATGTTACAAATGTAGATGCTAAAAAATAATTACCATGCTAAGTTGTATTTACAGTAGATATCATCAAAGATATATAGCAGCTAAGATAGTAGTCTTTAGACGTGCGTTGATGGTGGTTGACTTAGTATTTCAGAGGACAAAGTAGATTTTTAGAGGAAAATAATGCTATTATTTGTGAGTCAGTTTCATTAGCACCCAAAAAAAATAGTAACTGAATAAATGTCAAAACAAATATTTCGCATCCTGAATACAGAAACTTAGTACGACATAATATTTAAATTAACTGGTTCCATACGTACGTCGTCGGCAAATTAAAACCGCGCACACGGCTGATTAGGCATCTTCGCACGAGCTACCGCTGTATCATGATTTACATTGTTTGTGTAATATTTTGAGACTTTAGATTTTTATAACATGAGTTATTCTATTACAATAGTTCAATTACCTACAAATACAATAGATTTATTCTGAAATCGATTATAGTATGCCTAAGATCGAAAGTAGGTTTTATGTGGTGGTACGGAACCCGACTCCGGTGTCCGAATTGCACTTGGCCTTTTTTTTAGAATAGGTGTCGTTGTTTCGAAAATAATTAAATATCGCTGTATTCATAAGAAATGTTCTTTTAGAAAATTCTACATGCAAACATACATAGATACCTACATACCTTACGAGCTAGCCGTACAATTCAGCGTTTGATTTAGACGCGCGCTGTGGCGTGTCACGTGGCTCGCTCTTTGCGAACGCTCGAGCGGTCTCAAGATCGCAATTCAGGGTAGGTGAGACCGACACGAGAGCGGCGGATAGTTTCCATGCTGCATGTAGTGCTACGAGCTACGACTTATACTGCGCGGCTGGCCTAGTAAGGGTTGGTGGACGTTGTTGGTCTGGTGGCCACTTGACTGTGTTAACTTAAGTTTTCAAGCTGCCTATACTACCCTAGATCTACTATCCCCTGATTTGGCCTTTAGACGGTTGTCGTATCACATCAACTAGGACCGACAGTTGAACGTGCCCCCCGTAATACGAATGTGCTCAGAAAATGCGCGGTTCTGATCTCCTCATACTGATGCCACAGGTTGATGAATGTTTAGTCTGCACTATCTACTATAATATCTACTTTATTTTTATTGCAGATAATAATCTTTCTTGTCTCTATTAACTATTATATCTCAACTTCGTAAAGTGGGATTGGTTTGACTGAGATTATAAAATGCCTTGTAATAACAAAAATAAAACTAAATACACAAAATAATATTTTTTAATAAATTATAATATTTAAATCTAATATAAATAAAGTTCTACTACAAGTAAAACACCTCTGCTTACAATTAAGTGAAATATTATGTCGAAGTTACATATAGAAACCCCTTAATGTAGTTTTCGTCACCTCTAACTGATGACAAAGCCTCTGTACAAAACTGAAACACAACTCTTACAATATCTGATAATGTGCATATACTGTAATACAATATACTGTTATACAATATACTGTAATACAATATACTGTAATACAATCCAATCGACAAAATTATTATCTTAAAATTTTGAAATGAACAATATTTAATACGCACAATGATTCAATCGCTCTGGGTTTATACACTCACAACTATATCTCTGATACACTTTCTACTTCTATTATGTGTCTATGTTTCTTTGGTATTCCTTCAAATTCATTTTGTATCTCTTTTAAAGTTCTGTCCTTAGTTTCGGGTACAAAAAAGTAAACGAATAATGCTCCTAGTATACAATTAACAGCAAAATTCCACATCGTCCAACCGTGCCCTTCAGCTTTTACCAAATTGTAAAATAGTTTAGTTACTCCAAAGGATAAGAACCAATGAAATCCTACAGTTATGGCAGTCGCTCTTCTTGTCGCATTTGAAGGAAATATTTCTCTTACAATTAACCACGGTATCGGACCGAGGCCCACAGCAAAAAACGTAACGTACAAACATAACATACAAAGTACCATAAAGGTATGTCCTTCTAAGTTTGGAAACTGCACCTGATAATAAATTGCTAAGATACCTAAACTTAGTGACATAGTTGTAAAAGAAAATATTAGCAAAATTCTTCTTCCTATAAGTTTTAACAACATTGTCGAGAAATACATGGAAGTGACCAAACAGAATCCAAGTATTATGGAGGATGACGGTGGATTGAGAGAAATATAGAATTTCTCAAATATTAATTCAGAATAGAATAGTACTGGATATATGCCACTCAACTGTTGGAAAACCATAAGACCAAAAGAGACAAATAGAGCTTTAATATAAGCTCTTGTAGTAAACAGTTCTCTGAATGTAACTTTATTCTTGGAGTAATTCTTGATGTATTCCTTGATAGCTATTAGCTCTGAATCGATATCATTGTCGATGCCTCGAAAGTATCTGAGTGCAGTTTTGGCCTCGTTGGACTTTCCTTGTGATATGAGATAAGTAGGTGATTCCGGTAGAAATATAAACGCAATGAAGAATGCCACTGGCAAACTTGCACAAAGCACACTGAACCACGGCGTGTTCTGCACCAAACCTAAAACATTAAAAGAAACTAAATTAAGTTTTACGTATGTAAAAATAAATAAATTTATTGAGTAAAGGTACCTACTGTGACTGTTACTCACACAAAATTTCAAATTTGTATAGTAACAAATTTAACAAGTAAATCTGGGATATAGACCTGACCATTCCAGATCCGACTTCTTCAAAAACTATTATGTTCTTGAAGCTTAGAACAAAACCAAAATGATTATTTTTAAAAAAAAAGAGCCAGATGAGTAGAGAGAGTCTGTTAAAAGGGTATTTTGCTCAATACATTAACGACGATGCTTGGAACAGCAAAGTTCACAATTATATATTATGAGAATTACGAAAAAAAAAATTAAGTTTTCCAAAATTACCTATTATGTAACCGAATAAAATCCCGCAGGTGAACAGAACGTGGTAGAAATTTGCGAGGGTGGGCACCAGGTGGGGCTCGGCGATGTCAGCGACGTACGGGGGGATGGCGACGCTGAACGCACCGACAGCTACTCCGCTCACGAACCGGCCCACGTACAAACCGTACACGTTGGGACTGAAAACATATACATTTCTTCCTTAGATAGATATGTAGTAGCTGAAATCATTGAGTCAGCAGGAAAATAGCTGACTTCTAACTTTATGCTTTGGATTTATTATAAGGAGGTGACGATCGATGTTTGATTTACAAATTGCATAAGCTAGAAAATAATGCGACAGATAAACCGAAATTAAGGGATGAAATAATATCACATAGTTTAATGTACATTTTAACACTTCTACTAATATACAATTATTAAATAACACAAAAAAGTGACAAAAAAGAATAGTGTGAAGATACAACTTACGTCGAGCCGATAAGTATCCACGAAACCACTAACGGAAGCGCCAGGTACAAAAGAGTCTTTTTCCTTCCGAAGTACTCCGATATCAGCCCAGTGGGGACAGCACCAAACACACCACCCAGGCACAGCAGCGATGCCACCCACGACGCTTCATAATCTGTAATCTACACATACAACAATTCCATAAACTGTCGTCGTAAAAATTACGTATAAAAAGGGGTTTAAATATGAAATTGCTGTTTTAGCGCATTGGCCATTTTTAATTAAAATTAAACCTGTACAGTGTTAGATTTGAGAGTAAAACTTTTTGACACGGAAACCATAAAATTCTTATTTAAAAAAAAAAAAAAATGGAAAGAAAAAAGACACGACTCTTAGTTACGAGCACAGCCCGCAGACTGAAGAACATAAGCAAGCTAGAGTAAGTTCACGTGTGCTCACATAAGGTTCAATATTGTAAATCACTTCTGTATTAGGTACTTTTATATTGCGTGAAATAATTTGACTCGTATTTAGGTTTTTATATTATTAAAAAAAAAATAGGCTCTATATCAAAATTCTGTTCGATTTTTCCTTTAATAAGTAAAAATATCTTTCTAGTGCAAAAAAAAAATAATGTGGTACATTTACAAAATATCGAGATCTACGACAAGTAAACTTATTTTAGAGCCTATTTGACCATTTTTTTCTAAGTTTCTTAAATTAGGTTAAATAAGTTTTTCAAAAGTCTGTTCAACTTTTTCTTTAGGTTATACCTTTCCCCAGCTTCTGTATTTTTCTTAGCTCTGTAATAAGTGCCACTTCTTCAATCTTGAAGAAGTGAGATAGACCATTTTTGAGAAATTAGCGTAGATCGTCGTCTTAAAAACCACCTGTCATCTTCCATACTCGCTGGACCATGCAATAACCGACTACCACTTTTTTTCACGGGAAATGCTCCGGGAGCAGTACAAAATGCCTTCACACAGTTTGTGGATTCCAGGTCCACAGAGTTTTATCGGAAAGGTTTAAATAATCTTCCTATTAGATGACACAAGTAAATGGACAGCGAGGGTTAGATACTTCGATTAAATAAATATATTTCATCCTACAAAAAAAATCTTAATTTTTCATTACTAAACGGCAATTTCAAAATATAATCCCTAATATAAATATGGAGATAGTTTTGTTCGATAATAACTACATGAGAATTGAAAAAGGTTTACATTATGTTCAGAATTCAAATTTAAACACATACCTTAAATGCCCAAGTTCCTTTTGTTTCCGATGTACTTTTGTTCATACCAGCCTGCAAAAAAAAAACATACAAATATCGTTTTGTATTTTGAAAGTAAAGAAATAATATTAAGAAAAAAATAAGTCTTAAAATCTTCTAATATATAACTTCACAGCATATGAAATGATAGCCTAGTCTAATTTTTTTATACCACTAAAGTGGCAAACAAGCTTACGGTCCGCCCGAACCAATAAGAATATCATAACATTAAAACGATGTTAATCATGCGATGCTAGCGACAAAGAAGGTCAGGTAAATTTTAAATGCAAAATGTAAAAAAGGTGCCGCTAAAATCGGGAAAAAACTGCACTTGAGTATTTACCTCGTCGGCTTGTTACGTAATAATCTTAACATTAATTATTTGATTCGTTTAGAAAAGTTTGTACCACTTTATTGATATCGATTTATCTATACAATATCATTGTAATTTATTTTCCGCAACACGTTTCATACGCGTTAAATCACTTATTACATAAAATTATAATCATGTATGTTATAAAAAAAATATTTCTTGATATTTAGTAAAAACTTACAAAAGTTTTTCAGTGTCCTCATAATTGCTCTGCAGAACCATAAAGTATTCCAAGTTATATTTATTGCCACGCAAAAGTTCGTAAGCAAATCCTCTTGGCATAGGTCTGGCAACTGAGCCAATAACTGGGACAAATAAACCAGAAACTGGGTAGTTACTGCAAAATGAAATGTTGCTCGAACTACGTACCTGCAATGCGCCGTGAGCCTCGGTAAGCGTTTTAGCGAACAAACTTTGTTCTTGAACATGAGGCAATTTAAATGTTCTGGTATCGGAAATTTTGTGGTTTGGAATCAAACAAGAAAACAACTATTACATTATACAAACAGTATCATTACTTGCACGTAAAGCGTGTGCTAAGACCTTAATTACTCCCACGGGCTTTTTCTTTGTTAATCTTGTTCTTTGTTTGTTCATAGAACTCACGAGCGGTAATGACGTGCCTATTATATAAAGTATACTTAAAAGCTATGCATACAGTGTCTAGTACCTAGCGCTATCTGGCGGTGGTAGTGTTTTCTTTACTTCTATTTTTGCCTTTTCAATGGTGTTTTGGCGAGTTTATTTATTCACCTTATATTTTTAATAATTTACTCGCCAATTCAATGAAAAACATTGTGTGTAACATGGGCGGTACGGAAATTACAAGTTATTAAAACCTTCATCTTTTGTCCATAGACATAGCCTCTCGTTAGTAATGTTCTATTTTGTTACAGAGAAGTTCGAAAAACCGATGAATAATGAGTTTGTTGTGAAGTCAAAGTCAATTTTTTTTTATTTAAATTAGGTTTTAAAAAACACTTTTGAAGAATATACATTTTAGGTCATATATTTTTATATTATTTTAATTTTAATTTGGTTTACCTATGCTTCTTGCAATAGACTATTCTATCTATTTTTTTTTACTTTTATATAGAAATATTTTTTAAAACTTATATTTTGATGCAAATTACATTATCGTACGATAATAACTGACAAAGTTAGAGCTGTCTAAAGTTCGATTATTTAGTGTGTGAGCAAAAACGCTAGCTTTTTCGTGGCGCTAGCGGCGCGAAGTATAATGACGTTAGCTTAAGACCGTGCAAACCCAGTGTAGTTACAGTGCAAACTGCTATAGGTGCGTACACTAATCTACAGAACGAGAGTTGAGTAACAGTCTTGAAGCAGAACTCATATAATAAATAAAAATATTTGTTGTTCCAAAAAGCAAGTCAGCAACTCTATCTACATATCATACATATCCTCACAAATATATGGGGTGCCTAAATACGTAAATGTTGGAAAAAATGGGTCAGAGTCATGAGAAGGGACAAGAGCATATTGCTGTGAAGACAATTTTGACGTAAGTGTTTGTTTAGATACAGCCATACCAACCATACCAAATAGGTAATACCTACTTAAATTTTCTACGCTATACCTTCTTTTGTATTGGGTTGATTTTCAAAAGACAAATACCCGGTCTGCTGGGGGTAAGAAATCGGATTACATTACACAAATGTGTACCTACTGATGATGATTGAAATGTGATTGATTACACCTATATTGGGAAGACCTTTTTGTTACCTACTTGCTTTGGGCTCCGTTGAAATACCTACAGTAGGTAGTTTGGTGCGCTGCAATAGGCGGCAAACAAATACATACATTTTCACGCAAAATGATTTGTATTCTTTTCATTATTAAAATTAACAAAAACATAATTACATGGAATGGAATATACACCTCCAAACATTACAAAGAGCATTATAGCTAGTAATAATCTGCTTCTTGTAAAATTCAGGTATTAATATGAAAAATGTGCCAAAAACATTATATACTTATTATAATAATAGAAGCATAAATATTCTTTACTTATTAAGTTACATGTAACTTTTATAATCGCTCGAAAAACCGGACTAGTCCGTAAAGTCCGAACGTATGGCTTTTTTTATTATATTAATAACACGTAAACACTTAAAACTTACACGTATCAAATGGAAATAATGTATTCAATGCACACTGTGAGCCGAAACTGTTAAGTAACAAAACATCACTAGTATGCGTTATTGCACAGCACACAGCACAGCACTAAATAGGTTATTACTTGTTACTCTGTGAAAAGAATAAAAAGGTGATTCTGGTGTTTTCTGAACAATTAAACTAAAAAATAAAAATTACACACTAAAATAATATCTTTCTTCCTAGGTGCCCATATACCTCCTAACGGAAAACCTACGTAAAACGCTTAAACGCGCGGCGGGTCTTAGGCGCTGTGATGTCAGCCGAGGGACGATCATCCGTTTCGCCCGTTTTGCAGGTCAGGCATTTTACCTAAAACTGTGATTGTCTATATCTTGGTCGGTTTTTGGTATTCTTTGACAATTTAAATTCGATTATTTACATTAGAATTCTGTCATCGCAAATCGCTTATTCAATTGATACATCTAAACTTAGTGAAATAGTCTAAAAGGCTTCAGTCAGCTCATCTTCAGTCCCATGGATGTTTATCATTTATATAGTCTGAAATTTTGTAGTGTGTTTTGTAATAAAGATTTTGTTTGATAATAGATTTAAATTTACTTATTGATAGTGTTTGATTGTTATTAGGAACTTTGTTGTAAAAGTGTACACAAGAGTAGCGGAATACTGACTAGAAATACAAAAAGATGAAGAGTAGCGGAATGTTTATAGGGATGTGTTCTGAGGAATTGTTTGAAATTATGCCCACGGCTACTTTCTACCATCGCACCGCTCACCATAGGCAGGGAATTCATTCTCATACTTTAGAACTGAAATGGTCGCGTACAGTGCGGTTTCAGAGAAACTTTCTCCCGCGAACGCTTGAGTTGCGGAATGAGCTCCCTGCCAAGGTTTTCTCTAAGAACTACAGTATGGGGTTCTTCAAGAAAGAAGTTATTGGCATAAAATATATATATATATATATAGACTAGAAATATACAAAAGATGAAGAGTAGCGGAATACCGACTTAAGATACACAATAGTTGAAAAGTAGCGGAATACAGACGAGAGATACACAAAAGATGAAGAGTAGCGCAATACAGACTAATTTTGTTTTTCCGTAGAATGTTAATCGTTGCGGAGAACTGAAACTGTTCATTGTTAGCAATCTATTATAGATTTCTAGTTAAGTGTAGTTAGTTACCATCTCAATAATTGTTGTTGAAATTATTTATAAAAGATGAAGAAGAATGAAGGCTAGAAGCTTATAATTTGGCATAAAAATAGATCTTGATGAAGGAATACATACTGGTATATAAAACTTATCATTGTCATACTCTATATAAATCTTTTAGAAGAGCTAACTGTAAATTTTTAATTGATACAAATTTAAAATATGCAAATCTATCATATAAATTATCCCCTTTTTTCCTAAGCTTAACTAAATTAAAAAAAATATTATGCTAAGGTTAGCTTGATCTTGAGCGCTAGATGCAGCTAGCTAAGGTTAGCTTGATCTTGAGCGCTAGATGCAGCTAGCTAAGGTTAGCTTGATCTTGAGCGCTAGATGCAGCTAGCTACAGGGAAACTGCAGAAATTTTTGACAATGTTAAAGAAGTTTTTTTAATTCAAAGTACTGAGAAACTTATGATGGCCTTTTAACCTTTACATATCGAATCAATATCAAATAATAAACGTTTATAATCTGGTACATCTATATAGATTAAATATGTCCTCTACATGCCATTTAGATACATACATAAGGAGCAAGCCAATTCGTATGGCAAAGGTTTTAATTATTTTATTTCTTATAGGTATATCTAGGAAGTCCGGCCCTACATTAACGACTGCTACCATTTCTGAGCGGGTGCCGAGGATACCAGCATGGCCTTATTTGATCCGGTGGAACGCGGATTTGTGACATTTCAGCTGTGTGATCTCAAACTAACAAGCGGTATCGAACCTTTGAGACTTAGCCTTCCTGTATATGTGTTCTACTGCTTGTATAATTGTGTCACGTTATACCAACTATTTGGAACCGGAGGAATGGTATGGCATGGAGATTTTGTGTATAACCGCTCGAAAAAGATTGCTCACAACTTTTAAAAGGAGAAGAAAGAGTAAGAAATAATAAAATAAAAAATTACCTATATGTTTTAATTATTATTGCTAATTCCAAGCCCCACTATATAAGGATAGCAATCGAAGCTTATTCAGCCATTCCATATTATTATCATTATAGAAAACTGGAGCCCTTAAGGGTCGCCATACTTGTAACGAATAATTGGAAATATTCTTTTTCTACCTCCCGGTCTATAAGCGTTCTATTTTAGTTATTTAGCTACGGAACCATAAAAACACTTTAAAATTTTTATCGCACCTTATTTAGCAAGGTCAATTTAGCTTCTTTATATACAACAACACGACAACCCCCCGCGGCCCCCATACAAGGCGCATTCGGATGCCGTGTTGCTCTGTTTTTTTTTTTTTTTTTTTTTATACCACTAAGGTGGCAAACAAGCCTACGGTCCACCTGATGGTAAGCGGTCACCGTAGCCTATGGACGCTAGCAACACTAGGGGCATCACTCGCGCGTTGCCGACCCTTCAAAAATCTAATAAATTCTTTTTTGAATAACCCCACACTGTAGTCCTTAGAGAAAACCTTGGCAGGGAGCTCATTCCACAACCCAAGGGTTCGCGGGAGGAAGTTTCTCTGAAACCGCACTGTACGCGACCATTTTGGTTCCAAAGTGTGAGAATGAATTCCCTGTCGATGGCGAGCGGTGCGATGGTAGAAAGTAGCCGTGGGCATCATTTCGAACAATTCCTCAGAACACAATCCATTGTACAAGCGGTAGAACACACACAGGGAGACAAAGTCTCTCCTCAGACTTAAGGGCTCGATACCGCAAGTGAGTTTGGGATCGTCGACAATTCTCACAGCCCGTCGTTGAACCGAGTCAAAAGGGCCAAGCTGGTATCCGGGTGCACCCGCCCAGAGATGGCAGCAGTACTCCATATGGGGCCGGACTTGCGACCCGACGTGAAGTACTGCTTCGCTCTGTTGAGTACACCAAGTTTTTTGGACGCCAGCTTTACCTTGTCTAGCAAATGATCTCGGAACTGAACATCGCTGGAGATGTCAACGCCAAGGATCCCAATGCTCTTGGGACGTGGGATGCTTGCACGGCCCGTGTAATAAGCGTCTCCAGTACTGTCTTCTGCATAGCAATGTATGTTGTTGATGTCCAACATATCATTGATGTGCAGTAGAAACAGCGTAGGAGACAGCACAGAGCCTTGCGGGACACCAGCATTAATGTCCATGCTATCAGAGCAACTACCGTCAACTACGGCTCGTATGCTTCTGCCGGACAAAAAGCTAGCCACCCATTTGCACAAACCCTCGGGCACTCCGTAAGAAGGCAACTTCGATAGAAGACCCCGGTGCCAGACCCGAGCGAACGCCTTCGCTATGTCTAGGCTACATGCCAATGCCTCCCCCTCTCAATGGCTAGTGCCCATCGGTGTGTGAGATACACTAGAAGGTCACCAGTTGAGCGACCGTGGCGAAAGCCATATTAACGGTCACTGATCAGGTCGTGTTTTTCTAGGTATCTCAAAAGCTGTGTGTTGATCACACGCTCCATCACCTTGGAGAGGAGAGAGGTTATAGCGATAGGCCTGTAATTCGATGGATCTGATCTATCGCCCTTTTTGGGCACCGGGTGCACATTCGCAGTCTTCCATGAAGACGGAAATTGCCTAGTGTGGTAGGAAAGCGTGAAGAGGCGCGTGAGTACAGGACATAACTCAGGAGCACACTGCTTAAGCACCACTGCTGGTATGCCGTCTGGCCCACTCGACTTATGAACGTCTAGGGGAAGCAACGCCCGCCGGACCTCGCGCTGTGTTATAGAGATTTCCGGCATGGGCTTACCGCACCACGGTAAAGTAGGTGGTACAGCGCCTTCGTCGTTCACATTTGAGTTAGAGGCAAAGAGACTACCCAATAGATCGGCTTTCTCTTTTGCACTGTGGGCCAAGTCACCATCGGTCTTACGCAGTTGTGGTAATGACGACTGGCAGAAGTTACCCTCGGCAGCTTTAGCAAGCGACCAGAAAGCACGACTCCCAGTAGGAGAGTTCGCAAGTCGCCTACCTATTTTGCCGATGAATTGGAATTTTGCTCTGGCAGTTGCTTTCTTACTGAACCTCGAGGCAGCATTTAATTTGCGTTTTAACTCAGAAATATTTGGATCCTTATTATTACGAGCCGTGGTCCAAGCCTCATACGCAGTTTGCTTAAGAATTTTAGCTTCTCTGCAAGACCTATTAAACCACGGTCGTTTTTTGACGCCGGCAGCTACTCTCAGGTTAGGAATGAAACATTCCATACCAGCGAGGATTGTCTCAGTGACTGCGGCTGCGCAGACGTCAGGATCTTCTGAGCTATAGCAGATCTACCTCCACGGGTACGATGCATAAAATTCTCGCAATCCATCCCAGTCTGCCGACTTATAATGCCACACACGACGCCAATTAGTTGGCCCAGAAGGATGAGGTTGTGTGCATGACATTTGAGTCCGGACGAGACAGTGGTCCGAGGAGCCAAGAGGCGCATCCACTGAGACGGAGTATCCATCCGGACGTGTATTCAGCAGAAGGTCCAGTAAGGAGCTTGTATGGTCCTCTATATCTAGTATTCTCGTTGGAGAAAGTACCAGCTGAGAGAATCCTTAGGTCAGAGCAAATTCATGAGCAGATATCCCTGCATAGTTATTTGTTCGAGAACTGAGCCACTCACGATGGTGGGCGTTAAAGTCTCCCAAAATAACTAATTCTGCTGTAGGATATTGCTCTAGAACTTTGTCAGTCGTCAAACTCAGGTGCGTGAAGAGTCGAGTTACGTCCGTGTCACCACTATGAGACCTGTATAGGCACGCATAGATACGAGTGTGGCCCCCATGATCTACGCGCACCCACAATATCGACAGGTCCCTGTTTTCAAGGCTATGAAGTCGGCGACAGCAGATATCCTCCCGGACGAACATACACCGGCACGACTCAAAAAATTGTGCTCGAGTTTGTAGCCGGGATAACGAAGGTATGATGTGTGCCTACAACGCGACCCCAACACAAATCGCGTTTGGATAGCGTTTTACTCTGTGTACTTACAATGCGTTCTCCCACAAAGAGCGTTCGGATGCCGTGATGCTCTGTGTATCTACTACGCGGCCCCCAAACAAGGCACGTTCAGACGCCATATTGCTCTGTGTACCTAAAACGCGACCCAAACACAAAGCGCGTTCGGATACCGTGTCGCTCTGTGTACTTACAATGCGCTCCCCCACAAGGAGCGTTCGGATACCGTGTTGCTCTGTATACCTACAACGTTGATATAATAGGTACTAACTTCGTGGTTTGCAATAAGCACCATCAGCGCTGACGAGGACCACGCGACGCACACGCCGACCGCGAACGCGCCCAGGCTTACTGGAAACATATACGTTTCATACATTTTAATTATATCAGAGCGCGGTATCGCAACACCAGGTTCCTCTAGGCCACGGGCAGCTTCCGACAGCCACCTGCGGTGTTCGCATCTTAGTAAAACGCTATTCTTTATGTAACCAAACATAGTACCTATCGTGCGTGTTATGGTCATAATATGGGATAAAGATCTTGTAGCACAACGCAGTTAAATACCGAATCAAAGCAAATAGATAGTGTCGGAGATAACCTGGCCGAGCTCTCGCCGCAGCCTGCACCACTCGTATCTCTCACGAATCATTTGTTGTGAAAACTGATTTATGATCTTTGTAATAATTAATAATATTGCAGTTCGATTCTGAACATAGTATAATTTACTCCTAATGAGTTAGTTGCACTGAGCTAGTTTATCGTATATTAAACGAACTGAAAATTAGCTTAAATAGCCGATTAATGATGAAAAAAGGCTCTAGAGTGGAGACAACAACCAGAAAAACGCAGCATTTAATGGCAGCATAGGATTAATAGTTTCATTTATTCGTAAACGCAAGCAAAATTATATAATATGTGGCACTAAAATACTTAAACCTAGTTTAATCATGCCTGGAGAATGGCCCTTATTATTTATGTTTTTAATTAGGTTCAGCGGCTCGTCGTTGATAAATCAGTCAGTTAGTCAACATATGTTTTTTTTTGCATAGAGCCGCTGTCGCTTACAGCATATACTTTCTGGCTTTTTTAACCTCCTGTTTATTTTACACAAGCTTTTGCCTTGCTAATTTCTGTTATCGACGTGGGATTTGGCAACTAAAAACGAAGTTTGCTATAGCAAGCTATAGCCAGAGCTATAGTTCGTTTACGTGGAATCGATTATAGTTATCTCATCTTTATACTATCTCTGTTACAAATCACAGCTCAATTAGATGCTCCGTGGCAACGTGACGTAAAGCACGGACAAACAAACAACCTTAATTTTGCTTTCCGCATTTGTTTCTATAATATTAGTGTGAATATCTTTCAAATTATGAATTCATCTATACTAATATTCGAAAGAGGAAAGGTTTGTATGTAAGTATGTTTGTATTGGATAGGCTCCGAAACTACTGGACCGATTTGAAAAAATCTTTTACCATTAGAAGCCGACATTATCCCTGATAAACATAGGCTACTTTTTACCGCGGAAAAATGCTTAATTCTTACGGGAAAACGGGTAATAGGACAACGGGTAGTAAGAATTGTCCTTCCGTACTTATCTTTTTCACATAACTTCTAAACGGGTAAACAGTATGGGTTGGGTATTTCGATGGTTTCACAGTCACGAATTTATTATGCCATTAAGGAGGAAATATTTGATAGTTTGTTTTTTTCTATAATTGCCGATAGCGAAATTTAGCGCGGGCGAAGCCGCTGGCAGAAGCTAGTTTCTTATAATTTTGTTAATCCCAAGTAAAGACTTACCAATACCAGCTGCTACATATTGTGATGTAATTCCAGAGGTATCTTTTTTGATATCGGGGACGGTTTCCATCCTCTTAAGCACCTTTGTGTTGCCATTGGCTGGCTGCGAAGCCTCAGGGTCGTCCACTGGGACTTCAGCATTGGCTGCAGACGGAGTTTGTTCGTTCACTAGAAAGCATTTGCGTTGTTGTAATTTTTTTGTATGCTCGTATAACTAATATTGTGAATATAAATGATAATTTCTTCACTAACTTTCCGCTCTCCGTGCGGTGAAAGTGAAACACACATAGATAAAAATAAAAATAGGTAACATAAGGTAAACGAAGTTTGTAAACCTTACAACGAATGTGAATAACTTAAATGTAGAATATGTTGAGTTTTAGGATTTTAGGGAAATAAATTACATGCGTTCTTATATTATTTTATTAATCAGTTTATTAAAAAAAAATTGAACACGTTGATTGTTTCTACTTAACAAAATGTTTGAAAAAACTATTTTCAAAAAAGGTTATTTTTAATTTAGTAATGATGGCGTATTCTAATGTTAAAAAAGAGACATGTTAAAACTGTATTATTCAAATTATTTAGGTATCATCCGATGAATACCATTTCGACATACTAAACGTATGAAAGCTGAAAACATCAAATCAAATTTTTGGATGGATCCAGTTTTTTTATAAACCATTATTAAAACCATGCATTGGATAATCGAGTTATTGTTTTCGCCCTGTATATTGGTACACTTGCAAGTATATGCTTATAAAAACAAAAGAAAAATCAAGAACCCATTACGTATAAAATAAAAAAAATAATTTGTACCCATAACTTAATAATAAAAACAAATTACAATATAAATAATATACCCAGCTTCAAAACAACAAGAGCCGATGCTAAATAATAAATGGTTGTTTTTCTTTTGTATTACATTAAAATGTAGAAGTGATTTTTATCCTATCGCCATCTTTTATTAGTAACAACCCAACAAGAAACAAACAAAAGTTAAATATTAGAAAGAGAGAAGTAATACATACTTCTTATTAAATCCAAATTATGTTTATAGGAGTTTTGTGACGTAAAAACTTTCCGGGCCTATCGTGGGCCCACGGTGACCACGTAACCGCTAGACAACCAGATAGCTTCGCGCCACGCGGCTGCGGCACAGTGCACGGTGGCGAGACTGGGCGGGGACCAGATATCGCGCGCCCGCTAAGGAAATAAACTAACAGGGATTCTCAAACATCACTATCCTACATAGTTACAACTAGACTAATGAATTAACACACGTTCTTTCAGTAACAAATCTATGGGCAGAAACATTATTTTTTGAACATTTTTATTTTCTTGATTTCTTTGTGGTCGTGACATTTTTTCATTGTTGTGTTTCAAGTAAGAAAATATTGTAACTGTCCAATGAACTTCTATATAGATTGACCGCGAGCCTACGCGCAAAAATGGAACCATAAAGTTGTAAATAGTAAGCACACTTTTCTCGCAGTCGCTTGTTGACATCTCACCGTGAGGATGCCAAAGTGTGCATTAAAAAGTTGTCTAAACAATACATTGCCATCGTTAAAGAAATATTGTATGACCTATAATCGGTGACCTCATTTACAACGAAATACAAATTAAAAAAAAGTAGAATTGTGACTTAAAAACGTTAAAATCATATAAATTTGTTGTATTCTGCCGTAAATTCGTCATGGTCTCCTTCGCCCTTACTAACTATACGTAAGAAAAAGATAGGTGACGATTATAACGGGAACATAGACCGACTAGGAAGACTTAGAGTTACTTTTTGTTTTTAATTTTTTGTTAGGCACTCTAAGAGAGTTTGCTTAAAATGCATTCAGTTCAGTTTTTATTAAATAGATAAGTATTTTGTCACCTGTTATCCATTAGCTTAAGTGGTGTCAAACCACCAAAATTTTTTATTATCCGTAACAAACTGACAACCATTTATTTACGATAATTTCTGTAATTTTTGTCACTTCAGCAGGTAGACGCTTGTAACATTCCCAGAATATATAGTTATATAAAATAAATAAATAATTAGATTAAAATAAAACAAGTATTTAAGGGGGGCTCCCATACAACAAACGTGATTTTTTTGCTCGTTTTTGCTCGATATTGATAACGGCAACAGGTAGACGCTTGAAACATTCACATAATATATAGTAATATAAAATAAATAAATAATTGGATTAAAATAAAACAAATATTTATATAAATAAATATTTTTTGCATTTTTATAGATAATGGTAAAAAGGGTTCCCTTCGTGTGTGTCTCCGACTCTTGTGGACTGTATTATATTAAAACCACAAATCACGGTGATATCGAGCAATTTATTACAATATTGTACAATTCATCTTGTGACATTTTAAATCTAGTAAAATTATCGACAGATCTCCCAACGTCAAAGAAAAGTAAAAAGCATGTGGCCAGTATCCGCCACATTTCTCCCCCCCCTTGCAGTATCAGGTGTAAGAAGGATCTTCTAATTAGATTTCACCGTGTTAAGTTTTACAAGTTTTCGAGTGGGACGCCGAAAAACTCCTCCTTGTTTTTTTACATCAACAACTCGGACCACGCCGTCATGACCAGGATATGTTGCTGTTATTATGCCACGAGGCCAAGTCGCTCGTGGAAGATTGCCATCTACTATGAAGACAAGATCATCGATATTTCAATTTTGTACTGGATCATTAGGTTTTCTACGTGGTAACAGAGTTGGTAAATATTCTTTTAGCCACCTTCGCCAAAAAATCTCTGCTGAACAGGTAGCTCTCTTCCACATTACCCTAGCATCTAAATCTCCAGTGTCGACATTAGCAAGAGTAGCTGGTGATGAAGTTCCTATAAGAAAGTGGTTGGGTGTTAATGATTCTTCCTCACTGCAACTTACTGATACAAATGTTAGAGGACGAGAGTTAACAATACTTTCCACTTCAATGAGCAAAGTTTGCAACACTTCTTCTCGAGGCGCCTTTTCTGTTAATGTGACGATAAGGGCACTTTTCTGTTAATGTGACGATAAGGGCACTTTTCTGTTAATGTGACGATAAGGGCACTTTTTACTGTCTTTATTAAACGCTCCCAAGCGCCTCCCATTGAAGGTGCAGATGGTGGTATAAAAGTCCATTTAACATTTTGATTTGTAGCAAAGTCTTCTAATTGCTTGGCTGCCGAAACAAAAGCCTTCCCATTTTCGGACATGATTTCTGACGGACATCCTCTTCTGGAAAAAAATCTTCTCAGCGCCATAATTGTCGAATCAGCTGTCATACTTGCAACGGTTTCAAGGTGGATGGCGCGAGTTGTCAGATATGTCATTAAGGCGACCCAACGTTTCTCCCGCCTTCTACCAATAGTCACCTCTAGTGGCCCAAAGTGGTCAATACCAGTAAATGTAAAAGGCCGCATATTGTATCCCATACGCTGCAGTGGTAGATCTCCTGTAGGAGGAATAACCGGCTTCTCTCTGCGAAGTTTACAGAACTGGCATTGCCTTGCTACACTGCGCACTGTGTTGCGTAACGGCATGATCCAGTACCTCTGGCGTAGTTCATTAATTACTGTTTCATTGTTACTGTGTGCCATCTTCTGGTGGTAATGATGCACTAACCTCCCTATCATAAAAGGGCAACTTTCAATTACAAACATAAAAAAACATGAAATATAAAGCACAAGCACAACATAAAAAAGTATCTAATATAAACAAAAGACAGTTTATGTATTCATCACTAAGAAATAATCAATGTCTTAGAGTATTAATAAACAAAACAAAAAAGTAAGACTAAATACTAAGAACTACTATAAAGGCTTTGATGTTTTGAGCGTATATACGATACGCGTTTTCATTTTTAATTAGCTTTTCCTCTAAGCCTTTTAGTCTACTTAGAGCTAAACCGTAGCTGTTAGGCAAAAAAGGTTCGTTACTTCGCCACAAAAGACCAAATTCAAAGCGACCATTCGATAAACGATGTGTCGTGGACTCTAAAATACTCAATGCACGCTGATCTGCAGCGTTAAAACTTTTACGGGAACAAATGCCTACTGAATCTAGCTCGTAATGATCCTTTATGAGTTTATTTAAATCTTCGTCAAACCGACAGTGGTTAATATATTCTACGGGCTTAGTAGAATTACTGACAAAACCATGTAATACCCAGCCTAGAGAAGTTCTCGTAGCAACTGGTTGATTACGAGAACCCATTCTGACTTCTTTAGAAATAGTCAGTGGCCAATCTGATGCACCGATCAGTACTAAGGGTTTAGCTATATCATAAACAACCATTTCTAAAATGTTAGAAAGATGTGGATAATTTTCTAATTCTCTACTTGATATGGTTTGCGATCTCACGGATAAGGCATCAATGGTTCGAGCGTTATTAATAGTAAAAGTTTCATTTGAGTATTTTCCTTGAATTGGAAATTTCACTAATTGCATAGGCATGCAATGTTTTTTTTTTATTCCACCAACACCTTCAATATTGATATGTGCTATAGGACCCGATGCTCCAATACGACGAGCTGCTTCGGAGTCTATAAATGTGGCGGTCGAACCATCGTCCAAAAATGCGTAAGTTTCGAAGCTACCAAGCGGACCGCTAATTACTACTGGCAACATTTTTAGTAAAACTAATGTACCAACTAGTGGACTACAAATAGAATACGTAGAGTCGTGACTTATATCTGTTCCTTTGCCGTCATCGAGTTGTGGCCTCTGTTGGCAAGGACGATCATTTGTATTGACAGAAGTTACGGGTTGAACGGTTTGCGAGGTTGATTGCGAAGATAGTGTGACAAGTCCATGTAGAAGTTTGTGATGATGCCTTTTGCAATCGCCTACACCGCACGGCTTTGCTCTACACCTTGACCACTAATGACTCCGCTTCTTCAAACATTTGGCACACACTTTATTTTGTCTCGCCCAGTTCCAGCGTTCGTCTAAAGACATAGATAAAAACTTAGAACATTGTTTAATATTATGCGGAGCTTCGCAAAAACTACATTTAGATATTTGTATATCTGGTGCCGATGTGATATTTGTTGTTGTACTTTGAACTCGAACGAAAGCGTTACTTTTCGAAGGTTGCAACTGTTTGTAATTTGAACCGTGCCCGGAGTTGACGTTGTAGGGCGATTGACAAAAGCCAAATTCGGACTTCATATCACTTTCCCTATCCAAAAAGTTTGCTAAAAGTTGAAGTTTGGAAGAATATTTTAAGTCGTTGGAATGAGTACCAGCAAAACTTATCCATTTAGACTTCAATATAGGATTTAATTTGGTGATTAGAACGTTGAATAAGTCTGGTGAATGCAGATATGAAGTGTCACCGACCATTTCCATGGTTGACAGACAGTTACGAACCTTACATGCAAAACAATTTTAATCTTTTACGTCGCCTGTAAGCTTAGGTAGGGCGCGCACGACTGAAATTTCATTAAGTATTAACTGCTCAGGGCGAGCAAAGCGCCGTTTGAGTGCATTTATAATTATTTCAGGATCTCTAGCTGTAAACTGTAAATTATAAACTGTGTCATAGGCCTCACCCTTTATAGCTTCTCTAAGTCTAGAAATATTCTCACCTGAAGAATAAGCATGCTTAGAATCTTCAAAAGACCGACTAAAATGTAACCATTCTTGTGGCTTCCCACTAAAAGAAGCTAAGTATAATTTTTTGTACTGACCTCCCTTTGCTAATTCCGAGAATTCTCTCGCTAGATTAGAGATCTCACTTGAACCGTGAGTAATCGGATTCTGCTGAGGAGTACCAGCATGTTCGTGTAAACCAAAACCTACAGAACTTAATGGTGTATTAACGACTTGAGCTGAACTAGTATGCATTATAGGAGAAGTAAACACTTGTCTAGTGTTATCATTTACATATTGGTTGGTAGTACTTACAATTTCTGGCATCATATTTACCAAACTGTGTTGTAGATTAATCTGATAATCTTTGCTTACGCAAGGTAAACTTTCTGTGCACGACATCAAACAAGTCAATCTTGTAGGTACTGCTGTGCATGTCATATTCAATTTTGAACTTATAATGTTGGAGATGGATGTGATTGGCCATGTCGTCTGTGAAGTGGACGGCAGTGCGGTTCCGAGTGGTGCCTGTGCTCCGAGCACAGACACGGGTACGAGCGAATGACAGGAGCTCGCGTGTGCGTCTTGTGTTAGGGCTGTGGCTGCTGATGGCTCTGCAGTAGATCGTCTCATGGTAGTTCTCATAGTGCTGTGACTTTCAGCTCTATCAATCCAGTCCTCGATCTCTTTTATGCTTGAGATATGAGTGTTGGAACCCTCCGCCTCCAAACTAGCAAGCTCAGCTTCATAGTCAGCAAGGGCAGTCGCTTTTTCTATTTCAGCGATGCGACGTTGATAGCGCGCCTTAGCTTCTGCAGCACGAGCTTTTGCGGACGAAGAATTGGATGGTTACCGTCAACCGTCATTAGTCTTCATTACAAAAATTCAGTATTTAAATAGGTATTGGACAGTTATTATTGCATTTCAACCACATAGTTTATGGTGGACACAACACAAAACCTAACAGCCAATGTCTTATATTTGAATTATGAACTAAGCTATATCCAAGGGTGTGTGTGTGAGACGGTGTATTTATGTGTGAGACGGTGTATGTGTGTGTGAGACGGTGTATGTGTGTGTGAGACGGTGTGTGTATGTTTGAGACGGTGTGTATATGTGTGAGACGGTGTATGTGTGAGTGAGAATCTATTTTTGTGTTTAGTATTAAGATATTGAGAGAGAGGAAAAGAGAAACATAAATAATAAATAAATTGAGTTCTGAAATATGGTGAGTTAGTGGGTATCTCATTCAGTAAAATTAGTTAAGTCCCTATTAATAGTAAAGGCACCAAGCCACCAAATATATAATATATTCATAAATACATGAAATAAAAAAATAGTAAATATTGCTTAAATCGTAATTCTATAAAACAATATTTAGCATATTTAGTTATTTAAGTAACTATAAACAATTTGTATTGTAGACTGATGACGGTAGCGAAATTTTTTAAAGTAAATTATTTATTTTTTATATAAAAATACTAATTATACCGATTGAGAAGTTGCCACGGGATTTTTTTTTGAAGTGAATGTTTTAGTACGTCTTAACAGTGCATACAATGGCCCAAGCCCATTTAAGCACTGAGATAGCTATGATAGAATAATTTTTGATAAAATATTTCTGTTTAAATTATAGGATTTGTTAATTTTTTAATATGTTTATTTAAATATTGCAATTCTTGACAAAACATACTTACTAACATATAAAAATATAATTTTTTAATATTTAATAGAAAAAGAAAAAATATAGTAATTAATTATAATTTGTATTTTTTTGTTCAAATCAATCAAAAATCTGCTTAAAGAGATTCATATATAAAAAGTACTGCAGGGTGTAATGCAGAAGCTGTTGGCTGAGTAAATCTTTAAGCGTTCCGTATACTCTTTATGTATTCCTGTGAGATTATTTGACAAACGTACTGTTTGTTTGTTCACACGAAAGCAATGTTTACGCTCGAGTCACTCGCGATCCGCAAACACGCTGGGGGCGCTAAATCTAAAATCGTGTCGCTATAGAAATACAGGCAATATTTCGTAGATTACCTACAGCAGGGAGGCGCTTGCTAAATTCAAACGATGAAATGAATAAAAAAGAAGCGACAAGGCAATATAATAAAAAAATGTAAAGAAGACAAAATACTTGTAGTATTGCAAGGCAATTTCAGGACAGAAATAACTTTTGGCGTAAAATTTTTATCTCATAATAAAGAAGTTGCGTATAATTTAGAATTCTTAGAAGTGGACATACATATATTTTTTTTTTTTTATACCACTAAGATGGCAAACAAGCCTACGGTCCGCCTGATGGTAAGCGGTCACCGAAGCCTATGGACGCTTGCAACACCAAGGGCATCACTCGCGCGTTGCCGACCCTTCAGAAATCTAATAACTTCTTTTTTGAAGAACCCCATACTGTAGTCCTTAGAGAAAACCTTTGTGGGAGCTCATTCCACAATCTAAGCGTTCGCGGGAGGAAGTTTCTCTGAAACCGCACTGTACCCGACCATTTCGGTTTTAAAGTGTGAGAATGAATTTCCTGCCGATGGCGAGCGGTGCGATGGTAGAAAGTAGCCTTGGGCATCATTTCAAAATATTTCTCAGAACACAATCCATTGTACAAGCGGTACAACACACACAGGGAGACAAAGTCTCTCCTCAGACTTAGGGGCTCGATACCGCAAGTGAGTTTGGAATTGTCGACAATTCTCAAAGCCCGTCGTTGAACCGAGTCAAAAGGGCCAAGCTGGTATCCGGGTGCACCCGCCCAGAGATGGCAGCAGTACTCCATATGGGGCCGGCCTTGCGACTTGTAAAGCAGCAACCTTTGCCCCGACGTGAAGTACTGCTTCGCTCTGTTGAGTACACCAAGTTTTTTGGACGCCAGCTTTACCTTGTCTATATATATGCGTTAAGGTATAAATTTTTTAAAGTACCTTAACGAAAATACTTGAACCCTTTTATTGCAAAACTAACACAAACAATAACCGAAAAAATAAATTGTTTTATGGCACTTATTTATAAAAAACAAACAACTGAATTAAGAAGCTCCTCCTTTTTTTGAAGTCGGTTAAAAATAAAAATAACATTAAATGATATTTAACATAACAATTACGTATTACGCGTAGAGCACGTGTTATTTGTGCGAGGCTCAACACGACTACATCCACTCTGTAAGCATCTTTTTTTGCTACTCATTTTTCCCATTGCATGTGAAGTTGTGCCGCGTTTTTGTGCTAGAGAGATTCGCTTTTTGTGCTAGAGAGATTCGCTTTTTGTGCTAGAGAGATTCGCTTTTTGTGCTAGAGAGATTCGCTTTTTGCCCGAAAAAGTTTTAGTTCTCCGTCATAAGAACTTTGCACGCAACAACAATCAAATTACGTAAAAAATTGCCAATATGTATGTGAAGTAGCCACTGCCTGGCCAAAAAGCAGAGTTTCTTTAAAACGTTTTGCTTCGTGCAGCTTGCAGTAAATTATAATTAGGTTTGTTGTATAATTTAGTTTCCTACGTATTTCTTGAAAAAAAAAGAAAACAATATAAAATTAAAGGCACCCGTAAGGTAATTTTCATTACCTCACAAGTGCGTAATGGACGCTATTAAGAAGCTGAAAACGGGGCAGTAAAAGCTGGTTTATGAACTAGAGTAAAGAAAAAATTAAAAAAAATATCTGTTAAGTAAAAAGCACTAGTTTGACAATAATTAAGAAGCTGGAAACGGGGCACTAAAAGCTTCTTTATAAGTAAGTGTGTTAAAAAACTATATTTACCAGTAAATATAATTCGCTAGTTGTTAGCGACGGACCACACGAAACACATAAATAAGGATAGGATAGGATAGGATATAAGGATTAAAATGTAAACATGTTTAAATAAGGATTTTTTGATAAATAAAGTCGTATTGACACAATAGGGTAGCTCTAAAACGATACGTAAAATAATAAGTTAGTAAGTTGTAAGGTTCGTGAATTATATGATAAATAAATAATAATAAGTTGTAACGTTGCAAGTGACGAAAAATAAAGTCACAACAACTAGGATAGAAGTATGTCGTTGCAATGTGAGATAGAGTACATAAGGTTTGCTCAACTATGTACATTTTAAGTAAGAAGGTTAAATAAATAGTAAGACATATAAGAAATAACGTAGAAATAACTTAAGGAAGCGCATGTATTTCGTAAATAATATCTCGTGTAAACTTAGTAACTATAGGTAATGTCAGTAAGGATTAAATATGTAGGATTGTCAAAAATAAAATATACGATGTAAATAGTTTAGGCGTAAATAACATGTAGTGTAAGATATGTACTCAAGCAGAGTTGAGTTAAATTCTTAATAATTCTTAATAATACGTAAATAGTTAAAATCTATCAGTGTAAAATTTGTATTTGTATTTGTAATTGTATGACGTGGACATCTTCTTTACCCCCTGACGGGTAAAAGAGGTACGGGTGTCGGGGTAAGAACTGATGTTTTACCCCATGACCCGGGCGAGTCTCGTGGGTGAATACACCCACGGTGATTTTATAGAGAGGGCCTACTTTTCAGGCCCCCTGTCGACATAATGGCCACTTGAAAAGCGGCGAAGAGAGGAATAAACAAAAATAAAACCAAAAATAAAATAAAACAAAGGAATAAACAAGACCAAAATAAAATAAAACGAAGAAATTACGAAAAAAGTTGGACAGAATTTGAAAAAATTAAAACAATAAAACAATAAAGCAATTTTTTAGCAATTTAAAATGAAAAAACTAAGCAAAAGGCTTAGTTTTTCGGTGGAATTAACTCCCTAGGGAGAGGTCGACCTTCCGGTGGACGGGCATGTAACGGCGCAATGCCCCTTAGGTGAGGATGCGCACTGTTGTCCGCCATGTCAAACAGCCGGGCGGCCAGTCTGGCGATAAACTCACCTATCGGCTCTGCCTTTGTGTCCCTAGCAATTGTGTCGTTGCGGACGTAACGCGGAGCGCCCGTTATTATCCTTAGCGACTTGTTTTGCACAACTTGGATCTTTTTCTTTTTAGTGGCGGATAGCATTGCGTACCAAGCCGGCGCGGCGTACGTCAAACGGGACCTAACATAGAGCTTGTATAACCGGACTTTGGTTTTAAGCGGCAGGTCAGATGAAAATAGTGGCCTTAAGGCCGCCCTGGCGCCGACCGCTCTGGCTGTCGCATGCTCGACCATTTTGGTCATGCGCAACCTGCGGTCAATAAAGCAGCCAAGGTATTTCACACTGCTCTGCCACTCAATTACCTGTCCGCGGAATACAAGCTCCTTAGGTAATAGTCTCTGTTGGCCGGTTAAGATGGCTGCCGTTTTTGAGGCGTTTACTGCTATCCTCCACTTGTCAAGCCAGCACGGGAGGATATCCAATAATCGCTGCATTTTAGCGGCAGCTAAATGGGACTTACGGGATGAGCTCATGTACGCGCTGTCATCAGCATACAATGCTAGGGTGACGTCCTGTGTGCCTGGCGATAGGCCGCTATCGCTAAGCGTAGGAATGTCATTGGTGAAAAGTGCATACAACAGAGGGGAAAGGCAACTGCCTTGTGGGACCCCCGCTGTAATGGTCTTAATAGGGGAGTTTTTATTGTCAACCGAAACATAGAAACTCCGCCCCTCCAGAAAGGAGGCTATTATACGCCCGAACATGGGGGGGTAAATTGGTCTCAGAGAGTTTGAACAATAAGCCGGCGTGCCAAACACGATCAAAAGCCTTCTCTATATCGAGAAAGACCCCGACCGTGTACCTGCCCTTGTTCATCTCAAAGGCCATATGGTGTAAGACGCGAGTAAGCTGAAGAGTGGTGCTATGATTACTTCTAAAACCAAACTGTTCTGGTCTTAGATTGATAAAAGGTGATATCCTTTTCAATAAGAGACGTTCGAACAGTTTGGCTATGTTAGAAAGTAAAGTGATCGGGCGATAATGCTCTGGTTTCTGGCGGCTCTTGCCAGGCTTCGGTATGACAATAATTTTGCCTGTCCTCCAGGCCGTGGGAAAGAAACCTGTGCGCAGGATTTCGTTAAAAATACGGGTTAAGGCCACAAGACCTTTCCTAGGCAACATTAATAGGGCCGTGTTCGGAATTCCGTCAGGGCCGGGTGATTTCTTTTTATTTAAAAAAGATATAAATTTTTTGACCTCTTTAGGGGAGATAAAATCATCACCTCTAAGTGGGTCAATATGACTAGTAAGGATCTGTTGTATACGCTCCTCAACCAATGTTGTGTGGGCGTGGTCGACAGTGGGATTGGGCCTAAATTGGTCCTCGAAATGGTCCGCCAGTAAGGCCGCGCGTTCCTCAGCTGAGTACAGACGGTTACCTAGCGTGTCTACAAGGGGGTGTATGGGTGCAGGGGTGCTTGTCATACAGCGAGCTAAACGATATAGAGCGGTATCGTTGTCGCTGGCCTTTGAGATTGTGTTATCCCAAGACCATTTCCGATAAGTTGAAATTTGGTTCGAAAGCTCAGTACCTAACTTATTTAACTCTTTTTTAATTGTTGGGCAACGAGTTCGGCACCACAGTCTACGAAGCTCTCGTTTTTGGCTAAGTTTACTACGGAGATGTGCCGGTAGTAAACTTTTCCCCGAGGTTGACTTGGCAGACGTGGTGCACTGAGCAAGTGCGGAGGAGATAGCAAAAGTAAGTGACTGAGTGGCTGTTTCCACTTCCTGTGGGCTAGACAGGCCACCGGGAGGGAGTTTAAATGAGTTCAGTAATTCTTGATATTTTGTCCAGTCCGTGAAGTTTTTCATTGGTGGTAAAGGTTTATCCCTAATAGAAACTCCGAGGACCAGTAAAATGGGAAGGTGTTGCGAATCGATATCATGGAGGGTTTCTAAAGAGATGGGCCAATTGATATTACGGGCTAGTGCTATGTCTAGTACGTCTGGTTGAAATAAGTCTTGAGAGGGATAATGAGTAGGGGAGCCGGGACCAATTACAACGTAATTGTGCGCCGCAGCATCGATTTTCAAATCTCTACCTTCATTGGATGAAATTCTTGAGCCCCATTGTCGGTGTTTGGCGTTGAGGTCGCCGAGTATAAGTGTGGGCGTGTCGTCGGACATAATATTTTTTATATCGCCGGAAATGAAAGGCACCTTAGGAGGTTTGTAGGCGGCATAAACCTTAAGTTCGGTGTTACCGACTTTTAGTTTAATGCCTATCGCTCGAGTTGAAACAAAGCTTGACAGGGGTAAACTTTCGTGGACAAGGTCTCTACGGATCAGCACTGCTGTGCCCCTGTAAGCGATGTTATTTGTGGCATTTATTTCGTCCCGCCTGTAGACGAAATAATTAGGTAGACATAATGGTTGCTCAGGTCGTAACTTGGTTTCGCCCAACAGCACAATATGAATATCATGCTGCTGGACTAGCAACCTGAGGTCATCGGTCTTACCTCTTACCCCCCCTGGATTCCAGTATACAATCCTTAGATTGAAGAGAATTCTTGGACCAGGAGGTAGGTAAGTTGCTGTAGGCCGTGCAGTAGCGCGGGCATCGGGTTTTGTCCGATCGCGATGGCCTCTATGGCTGCGTTAAGCGCAGCGATGGACGCTCTGGCTATGCTGAGTGACAGTGGCGAGACACAGTACGCACCCCCGGAGAGAGATGCGCGACCCCTAGGGGGAGGCGCGGGGGTGGCAGTTGGTGGCAAACTATTGAAATTAAAATTTACCTTTCGTTGCGGTGCAGTAGGCGGGGCTTGCGCAGTTGCGGGGGTGAGGGGTTGGGGGGGTTTGAGCAAATTGGGCAAAGTGGCTTGCGGTTGGGCGCGGGGTGCGGTAGCGACGATAGGCGGTGCAACGACGGTGGGCGTGGCTGCGAGCAGCGGTGGCGCCATCTGTTTTTCGACCGCAGGTACCGGTGTAGGCACGTCTGTGATGGCCTGTTGCGATTTCCCCTTGCCTTTGCGACCTCTTTTCGTCCTTTTTTTGAGGGACTGTGATCTTACTGTCGGCATATTGGCAGGGGGCATAAGTGTAGGCCCCTGCGTGCGGTCGTACTCTTGCAACGCTATAATTGGCAAGGGAATTGGAGCCGGTGCCGGATGCGCATCTTTGCGTGCTGGTGGCGGTTTCGGGGCGGGGGGGGCATTTTTCACCCCCATTTTTCGAGCCTCCCTCCTGTACAATGGACATACCTTGTCGTTGGCGGCGTGCTCTTTCTTGCAATTTGCACACGTTGGCGTGGCGTCCCTGTCGCGTGTGCAGTCAGCCGTGGTGTGGCCCTCTCCGCAGCGCACACATTTAATCGGGCGATGACAGTTGGCCGATGAGTGCCCGAAGGCTTGGCAGCGATGACACTGCGCCGGCCCGGGCTTTGCCTTCCACGCAGTGATGGATACGCCGGTCATACTTAGGAGCTCTTTAATATTATAAATATTTTGAAGCTCACTTAGGTCGTACCTTTTTTGAAGCTGGCCGAAATAAATACAATAAGGGCGTCCTTTCGCCCCCGGAATTTGCCGTATGTGCGCCGGTGGGGCGTGGATAACTATATCTGAGTTAGCCGCAGAGCCGGCTGTTACCTTTTGCGGCGAGACAGCGTCCGTTGGAGAGTCCTGGATGGGAGATAGCATGGCGGGGAGCTCTTCGTCCTGGAAGTACTCATATTCATCTCCTGTCTCAGAGGTGGCATAACTTGTTGTGCCCGAGCGGGCTGAGGCCATGGACGCAGCCGACGGAGGGCGCGACGGTGGGAAAGCTGCGGCGAAAGTGCCGTCCGCGGCAGTAACCTGACCTGTGAAGAGGTTACGAGCCACGATTGCTGGTGGTTGAGACCTAGACCAAACCTGTCTTTTCCGTACACCCCGACCCCTGTTGGGGGGATGGCGGAACGGAGGGGGTGGCATCTGTAGGGTTGAAGACGCTGACTACAACAACATCCCTCGACGGGCACGCACAGAGGCGGCCGGAACCAGAGCAAATAAGAAAAAACACTTACTCCTATTCCAAATTGCCTATCGAGAGTGAGGGAGACAGCAGTCTGTTGCCTTCTTGCTCGCACACGATGAGCGATGACGATGACGCTTCGGCTCGAACGAGCACCCGCAACACACAAAACGCACGTACGCACACCGTCTACAAACAAAAGGTTTTTCACGCAGAGTGATTTATTCATAGGAGCAATTCAGAAAGAAACGAAGCGAAAGAAACAAGATACTCCAAACGAACAATCAAGCTGTATGTATAGGAATTGTATGAAAAGTAAGAGCGTGAATTTTTACAAAATAAGCAATACGTTGTGGATTACGCTCTTAACCTTTTGCTTAGTTCAACAAACTCCCGCGCACTTTGCCGTGGAGCTACTAGGCCGGGCGTGAATTTTGAAATTATAAGCAATACGCTTGCGAGACGCCCTTTGCATTTTTTGGCTCTTAAAGCCACAGTTTGTGAGATATCTGTATGAATTCTATTTCATAATGTTTGTAAAATTAATAGCTATCTGTAGAAAGTAATTGTAATGTAGAGAAAATTCATTTTTATATTTTAAAATAACAAAAACATGTACCTCCATACAAACGAGTTGTAGACAAGGACAGCAAGAATTGTAAGAGTAGTCTAGCTATAGTTTACAACCGTAACGGTAATTTTATGGCCTGCCGCTTTGTTCGAAATTGTTTAAAACTCGAGCGATCCAGCGGTCATGGTCGTCATTCATTCCCGATTCGACTCTTGTGTTGTGCGGTCGTGTTTTCGAGCGTCAAGTGCTCTTAGTGTGCTCCGTGCAGTGGTGACTCAGCTGGTGCGCATTCCTGTGTGGTGTTTTGCCTCAGCGCTGACGACCTCGAATTGTTGTTTGGTTTATTGCCCGCAATTCCTGGAAAATCGGCCTGAGTGTTGAAGCGCTGCTCGGCAGTGTGTATTGGCTGGGAAATTGCTTCTCGGCCCGCGCTGAGTGTGTTTGTGCGTTCTTCAACGCGCCCATAACCGAGTGTTTATCGAAGCGATACTGTGCGTTTTTGTGCGTGAGTGTGTGTTCTCGTAGTCGCGGAACTACTACGCATAGCGGTGACCCTCGCTTGCCTCTTTGACTGTTACCGGTTCGCCCGGTCTGAGTCCGGCTTTGTGTTAAATCGCTAGCGTAGTATTTCCGCTTCAGCGGTTCGCCGCTCCGTGCATTCTCGCGTTTTAAGTGTCGATTGCGTTTTAGTTTGTAGAAATCCAGTTCCGAGTGCTCAAGGGCTGGTGGGTGAGATCGTATAGCTCTTTTCAGAGTTGCGGTCTACCTAAAAGTTTCTCGTTCATAAACGTCTCGTTGCTGGGGGGAAACCTAACGGTGACAACGTAACCCCGGCCGTAGGAGTAGGAGTTAGGTACACACCAGGCAATCCGTAGCACTGCGGGGCGCCTGGCCACATTTAGGTATTCTTGCTCCTCGCCAGCAATGGTGGGGAGTCACTAGGTACTCACAAGCTACACCTCGGCCACTCCCGCGATGGCCGAAGAACTACTCACTGGCATGTCCCGGGACCAGATAGGGGAGATCATAAGGTTATGCCTTCGTGATCACTCAGATCTGGTCCGAGCCTACGCTTTCCAGGCTGTGGCTGCCCACGAAACGTCCGACAATTCGGTACCCTCCCAATGTTCGCCGCCGACATGTTCGCCGCCGCGTGCCCCGTCCCGTTCGCGTTCTCGCTCACGCACTCGCTCGCGCTCTCTCTCCCGCGAACCCCGCCATCGCGACCCGCGTGTCGCTCGCCGCGCTCTTCGGGCCCCTGAGCCCATTCGCCCTCCCACTCCGGTAGCCGATGAGACCCTTACTCGGTCTCTCGCTACCCCGCCCCCCGCAACCTCCGAAACCGCACCCCGGTCTCCAGCAGCCGTAATGTCCGCTGAGTCGGCGTTGTCTGAGGACGACGAAGGCTTTAAAGTGGTTGGCCTGGGAACCAAAAAGGGTAAAAAACGGAAGAAGTCCGCCAAGTCCAAAAAGGCTTCGGCGGCATCCGCCCTGGAGTCTTCTACTCCTCCCCCCTCCGATTCCGAGGCTAAGCGCCTCAAAGCGCCTAGCGCTTCCGCGTCCCCGTCCCCGTCCACCTCGGCGGCCAGCCCTGAGCTAGCCGCCATGGACACAACGCCCCCCGCCGCCACCTCTTCGCAGTCCGACTGTCCCACTTCGGGACGAAAGGAAAAATCTCCGCCGCCCATTGTCATCAAAGACAAAGGGGCCTGGCCAAATATAGCGAACGCTATGAAGGCCAAGCGGATTAACTATACGCACGCCCGAAATGATGCCGAGCGCGGTATCATAGTGCAGGTCCCGACACCGTCAGATTTCCGAAATCTGACGGCCTTCCTTACGGCTCAAAAATATGAGTACCACACGTACTCATTGGCCGAGGAGCGCGTTTTAAGGGCAGTCATAAGGGGAGTCCCTAGGGAATTCTCCACCAAGACTGTCCAGGACGACTTAATCGTCCAAGGCCTCCCCGTACGGGAAGTACATCGTATGTACAATGGCCGAAATAAGTCCGAGTGCTACGACATGGTGCTCGTTGTACTAGACCTAACAAAAGAAGGCAAAGCCATCTTTAACATTAAAGATGTTTGCAGCCTCAAAGGCATCAGGGTCGAGACTCCGCACAAGCGGTCGAACCCGAGTCAATGCCACCGATGCCAGCTATATGGCCACGCGCAGCGCAACTGCAGACGCAGACCGCGCTGCGTCAAATGTTTACGCGATCACGCCACTCCGGACTGTGATCGCGATCGCTCAAACGCATCCGACCCGGTCGCTTGCGTACTCTGTGGGAGTGAAGGCCACCCAGCGAATTACCGCGGGTGCCCCAAAGCTCCCAAACAGAGCTCGCGTAAACCCAAACAGGGTAAATCGCGCCCCTCCGCCCCCCGCCAACAGGCTCCGCTCGTGCCTGCTCCCCTCCCTACTGTCAACGCCTGGAGCCGTCCTCCAGCGCTAGTCGTCGCGTCCAAATCAAAGGAGACTGACAAACTTTTGTCTACTCTCCCCGGGCCCGTCTCAGTTACGGGTATTCCCTACCCCGCCCCTCTTATGTCTCGGGACATTCCGCGTCCAGCGCCTATGAGAAGTGCACCCTCACCTCTCGCGCATACGCGCCTTGCCCCCCCGCGCCCCTCTCTCGCGCTGCCCCGCAACGCCGCTCAGACGGCCGAGCAGCAGCATTTCGACATTCTCTCCGAAATTTCTTGGGCCTGCGACCCTGCCTATTTCGAGATCGTGTACGCCGAGTACGTACAAATCACAAATTCCCATCAAATGCTCAGCTTCATGGCTAAGCATCGCGACTTCTTCGCCGTCCTCCGCAGGGTAACTCCAAAACCTTAAAACCAAAATGGATTGCACAACCGCGCGCGAAAAACCCCGGTCCGTCTCCATAGGCTATTTTAACGCCAACGGTCTCCGCAACCAAAGAGAGGAATTATCGCAATTCCTCTCGTCCCAAAAACCGGACGTCTTCCTCATCCAGGAAACGTTCCTAAAGCCCGCTTTCCGTACCCCTTCGATCGCGAACTATCGCACCGTCCGTAATGATAGAACTTCCTCCAATCTCGGAGGCACTCTCATCTATTACAGGCGCTCCCTGCATTGCTCCCCTATCGATCCTCCACCGCTTACGAATTTAGAAGCATCCGTCTGCCGCTTAGCGATGACCGGCCATCAGCCGATCATCATTGCATCGGTTTATCTCTCTCCCCTAAAAGACTTGCTCGAGAGCGACCTTCAGTCGCTCTTAAGTTTAGGCGACGCCGTCATTCTTGCCGGCGACCTAAATTGCAAGCATCGCCGCTGGAACTCTTCTGTAACTTCACAAAGAGGCAGACTCCTCGACGATTTAGTTGACAGACTAAACTTTGACATTATCGCTCCCATGACGCCCACTTTCTTTCCCCACAATACTAGGAACAACCCCGACGTACTGGACATAGCACTTCTAAAGAACGTAAGGCTAAGCTTTCGCTCTATAGAGGTGCTTGACGAACTTGACTCGGACCACCGCCCTGTCGTCCTCCGATTAGGTTTCCCTTCGGACTCTCCTCCCGACACTAGAACCGTGACGGACTGGGATAAATTTGGGCAATTGCTCGAAAATCCCAGCTCGCCACATCTAGACCGCGTTCCAAACGTAATCTCTTCCGCGACCGATCTAAACGTTGCTATCGACTCTCTCACTAGCCACCTGACCGCCACCGTTGGCGAGTGCTCACGACAAGTGCCGGTTGGTGATTATCACCACCTAATCCTGCCTCAGCACATCAGGTCGCTAATGACTGAGCGTAACGCGGCCCGCCGCGCTCGCGATCGCGCTCCCACTATCGATAATAAAGCTCGCTTCAACGACTTACACCGCCGTGTAAGAACCGCTGTAGCTGAGCTCCGCGCCCAACGTTTCGACGATCTTATGGAGAACATTTCTCCCTCTCACCAAGCTTATTGGCACTTAGCCAGAGCTCTAAAAACCGAAACCGTGAACTCTCTCCCTCCGTTAACTCGTCCCAACAACAGCGTTCCCGCGTTCAACGACGACGAAAAAGCGGTTTGCCTAGCGTCTAGCCTCCAAGCCCAATGTGCCTTAAGCACACAGCCCTTCGATCCCGACCACGTGCGCGAGGTAGACGGCGAAGTGGAGCGCAGAACTTCTCTGCCTCCACAAGACCCCCTGCCCCCTGTCACTGTCGACGAAGTCGTACAGGTCATCAAAGACCTACGCCCCCGTAAGGCCCCCGGTGCTGACGGTATCTCTAACGATATCCTAAAGCGCCTCACTCTTCCCCTTATCTGCCTCCTAGTAGCGATCTTTAACGCTGCTATGGAACATTGCATCTTTCCTTCTCAATGGAAAGATGCAATTGTTATAGGCATCCATAAGCCAGGTAAAGCTCGTACCGAGCCGTCCTCCTATCGCCCCATAAGTTTACTAAAGGCCCTTGGTAAACTCTATGAACGCCTCCTCCTTGCTCGCCTACGGAACGCTATAGTTTCCAGAGGCATTTTAATAGATGAGCAGTTCGGCTTTCGTGCCAAACACTCATGCGTCCATCAAGTCCTCCGCATAACGGAACATATTCTTACAGGCTTTCAGCCAGCGTTAGGTAAGACCCGTCACACGGGCGCTGTCTTCTTCGATGTAGCGAAAGCTTTCGACAAAGTCTGGCACAACGGTTTAATTTTTAAACTGTACAACTTTCAGTTGCCGGATCGTCTCGTGCTCATCATACGAGACTATTTGTCGAATCGTAGCTTTCGCTACAAAGTCGAAGGCACTCTCTCTTCCCCCCGTCCCATAGAAGCAGGAGTCCCGCAAGGGTCCGTGCTCGCCCCCATCTTGTACCTTCTGTACACTAACGATATCCCTAAAACGATAGGTACCCAACTAGCCCTCTTTGCGGACGATACCGCTATCTATACCACAGATAGGCAAGTGAGTCGAATCACTGAGAGACTCCAACCCGCTATCACCGCCCTAGGCGAGTGGTTTCGGAAATGGAGAATCGAGGTGAATCCCGACAAAAGCTCTGCCGTCCTCTTTTCCTTAGGCCGCCCTCCGCGGCCAACTTCCCTTTCTCTCTTCGGTCGTGCCATTCCCTGGCAAAATAAGACCAAATATCTCGGTGTGACCATGGATAGTCGTTTGAACTTCCAAGCTCACACCAAAATAGTTAGAGACCGAGCCGCTTTTGTACTCGGTCGTCTCTATCCCATGATAGGCAAGTATAGTAAGATGTCGCTTAGAAATAAGCTAAATCTTTACACAACTTGTATCCGCCCCATACTAGCTTATGCTAGCGTAGCCTATGCGCTGTCCAAGCGCAATCTCCACAAACTCCAGACCCTCCAAAACCGCTTTCTCAGAGCGGCCTCTGGAGCCTCTTGGTACGTTCGCAATGCGGACCTACACAGAGACTTCGAACTTCCCACGATTCCCCAATATTTTAAAGACTTGGCAGTCCGCTTTTTCGAGCGTACGCAAAATCACCCGAATCGATTAATTGTGCAATCCACAACGTATCGTCCCCCCGATCGACCCGGTCACGGTCGTAGAACTATTGTTAGGCGGCCTCGGCACGTACTAACGTCCCCAGATGACGATCTCGCTGTCCGGATAGCGAGATTAGTCTCAACGACCTCCCCGAATAGGGCCTCCCTCCAAACACGACGCCGACGTCCCCGGGTTCGTCGGCGCCCACAAGGATACACTAGGTATCAAAGAGTGCCGGGGCGCTTCTCGCCCCCACTCAATCGCAACCGCACCCGCGTAACGGGGAACTCCCCTCCTGGCGGTGACTCACCTTCGGGTTCGAGACTCACGCCGGTCGAAGGGACGCCCCCGAGAGCGACAACCCAAGCCGAGGCTTCCCCCGCGGGAAGCCCTTGAGCGTTGGGCGCTATATGGGCTGAGGCTCCTTCAGAGTCTCGCCCCAAAAGTCCGGTGAAGCAGTAATGGCTGCAACAGCCAACTGCATTGTCAGCTCAGAAAAGAAAATAAAAAAAAAAAAAAAAGGTCATGGTCAGTTCGCAGCAAGAAATCAAGAAAGGAAGAACCAACAATCAAGGAAGAAACTCTGCAAGAAAATAAGTGCTCAATTGAAGGTTCAAGAAAGAAACGCTGCTAGGAAAAAGGAAGAAACTCTGCTAGAAATTAAGTGTAAAATAAGTGCTCTAGTGTAAATAAATTCTTCACAAGAAGACTCAGCTTCACTTCGGCTATTTTATTTTGCGCTCAAGAAATCTTCGTGGTCAGCGGTTCACAAGTGCGACACCCGGCTTCACCCGTCCGGCCCGCAATACGGTCGCCCACAACATACAGTCCACTATAAACACGTCAGTGGCCTAGTCTAGTAGCTAGCTACCGTACGGTTGTCTAATTTCTACGGCGCTTCGTTGTCGTAGCTTCGTTTTAGCAACCGAGGAAGCTAGCCTACGCCCGTCGCCGCTGTGCGTGTTCGTAACACTAGTAGTAAAGTCGCGTAGACGTGGAAATTGGTAACATTTTCCAAAATGTCAAGACACATGTTTAGATGATCGAATAATAACTAAAGTACTTGAGGACTCATCAATTTTTTTTTATCGACTTTCACCTTTACATTTTTCCATCTCATGTAGTTCCAATGCCAATTTCCTCTTCCTTCACTTCTGATATAAAAAAATCTTTGGAATAGTCTCACAAAGTGACCGATACAAGTTAAAACTTGTATTGTTAAAACTTTGCTCAAAATACTATTACCAATATCCATCTATCTAATACAGTTCCCCAAAGAGGCCAATTAACTCACCTTCAGCCCACCTTCTTTATCTTTTAACTGAAATAATATATCAACCCTTTATGTACTATCATCTCACTGCTTGTTTTGGAATCAATTCCTTTCTTAGCTTCTGAACATATTGATATAATTACTTTAAATTATTTTATTTTGTTGGTTATATTATTTCTCGGTTTCGGACACTTTGCTATACGCCACGTACACGTACTCCATACGGTATACTTTGGAAAAAGATAATGGTAGTCACATAAAACTATTTTCTTCTGAATCGAACGTGAATGGTCAAGTTATTGTTGTCGATTTGCAGTCTTAGTGTCTAGTAGCATAATTTATTTAATGATTGAACAACCTTTTCCTATTATCCACCTCGCCAAGTGGCAGAGGTTGTTTAAATATCTGTACACTTATATAGAATTAAGAAATCGACTTTTGGTTTTTAATTGTTGTTGGAGATATTTGGTTATTAGCTTTCTTGAAAATTGTACTTGTAAGAGGAAGCTCTACAAAATTAAAATTTTGGCAAAAAATGAAGATCAACAAAATTAAAACAAAATTTATATAAGTTGTTTAAAATATGCCCCACAGCTACTCTAGTTGAGCGCCCCTGACCGCGATAGCCCCGTCTCACCTTAACCTCTTGCTGTCGCGTTACTGATACAAATAATAAAATATGTGTCTATGTGAGTATCTCACTTGAAATAAATCTTATTAATATTGCCTTATACGATTTCTGTTTAAGTGTCTATATAAATAAAGGTTGACAACAATTTAAAAAACAATTAAAAAGTTTTTTGCATTGGCAGCTCAGGCCAATTAGTTTTTTGGGCAATACCTAAATCTTAACTCCACGCTTAGGTTTTGTGACGCTGCCTGCCGTTTTTTTTTTAGAGACCATATGTGAGGTGTTAGAGGTTCGACAACGTGTGAGTGATGGCTCTTCGTCCGGTCGGTATCGTCAGTGAGTGCAGCAAATAGATATTTTTATGCTACAATGGTGGCAAACAAGTTTGCTGTCCGCTCGATGTGAAGCGGTCACCACTGCCCATGGACGCTCGCAATGCCAATGGCATTATTTGCGAATTGCCCACCCAAGAATCTAATAACTTCTTTCTTGACGAACCTCATATTGTAGTGCCTAGAGAAAACCTAGGCAGGGAGCTCATTCCACAACTTGAATAGGTTTCAGAGTGTAAGGATTAATGCCCTGCCGATTGCGAGCGGCACGATGATAGAGAGGAGCTGTATGGGCATCGTTTGAAACAATTCCTCAGAATACAGCCCATTTTATAAGCTTCCAAACAGGCTTACTCTCTCACAAGGCTTGTGAGTTTCGGATTGTCAACAATTTTTTCAGCGTTTGGTTGAACCGAGCGCTTTGTCAAAAGGCCGGAGCTGATATCCGGATGCACCTGCCCGGTGATGGCAATAGTACTCTATGCGGGGCTGGACTTGTAACTTTTAAGCAACAACCTTTGCCCCGAGTACTTCGCGTGCTGCTTCTCTCTGTTGAGGAGCTACACCAAGTTTTGTGGACGCCATCATCATCATCCCTGCAAATCAAATCTCCAGACAGTTGCAAGAAATTTTTAGCTGAATCTGCATAATAAGGCTAGGGTATACCTATAGGCTAGACCGCGAAAATACGCCGTTTTTGTGCAAATTTTGTGGCTAAACTATAGCATCTAAAGCATTAAAAAAAAAAATGTTATATAGCTGGCTTTTGTCTAGTGCATTACCTTATTTAATGATTTTCATTTATTGTATTTAATGCAATAAAAAATCTGGAAGTGAACATTGTTTCAACACTTTTGCAAATTTTTAAAGCGTGTTTCGCTATTGTTTGTAATGAAAGTTGGTTAAATAATTAGAATAGCTTGTTGTCTAGTGCATAGACTCTAAGCTGTAGCGAAAACTCAAAAAATTTGACTACAAACGGTCAAAACGTAAAATTCCATACAAAAAATTTAAAGTTTTCAGGCGTCATTACGGTATAAATTACTTAAGAAGTATTAACATATATATCTCATAGTAATGTATATTACATTATCTAATGATTTATAGTGCATTTACATACACAACGTTAGAATTACAGAAATTAGCTTTCTGGCCTATATTGCCCTCATAAATCTGGTGATTGACGTGGTCTTATTATTTTTTTCTTTCATATATTATCTGACAAGCTTACTTTACTTGCTTACTTTAGATACTTACTTTACTTGCTTACTTTAGATACTTACTTTACTTGCTTACTTTAGATACTTACTTTACTTGCTTACTTTAGATACTTACTTTACTTGCTTACTTTAGATACTTACTTTACTTGCTTACTTTAGATACTTACTTTACTTGCTTACTTTAGATACTTACGTTCTGCAGATATTTAAAAGCTTAATTCGCCGTAATATGAAAGTAAGTTAAAATTTGTTATAGATATTTCTGACGACCAAATCTTTACCAAGTTGCTACTTTTATATCCAAAAACCTCACTTATCATATCACCATAAGTAAAACCTTAATAACCTTTGCAGCCCTAAACACCAAGTGAAAATGTATGGTTTAAAGTCTATTTATTGATGCTCCATCTCTTCGGTTTTCCATTATTCAAACAAATAACCCCTGTATATTATAAACCACATAAAGTGTAAAAATCATTTCTTGAATATCTACCAAAGAAAATTCCAATGATCTATAAATTTGGTAACAGAACGGCGTATCAGCTTATGAAACTGTCCCTAAAATGTTTATAGCGAAAACAAGTTTTTTGGCAACTCCACGATAAGTCGTCCGAAACACGAAACACTGCGGACGAGCGCTGATGACGCGTTGAGTTGTGCCGATAACGGGTAATAGCCGAGAGGGTGCCAGAGAGAAAGAGGTGCTCGAATGAGATACGAGGGAAAAAATGAAACGAACGTTTTCTTGTTTCTATTTGAGATTAAGCTAAGAGTGTTTCAGAAAACTTAGAAAAATAGTTAAATTCTTGAAAATCGATACCCGAGATTTAGAATGAGTAAACAAATAATATAAGTAAAATTCGAGAAACAAAAAGTACCCAGATAATGATAATGATATAGTACCGGAAATAATATTAAAGATCTATCGCTCGGCAATAAATTATGGACAATAGGAAATAATTAAGTTTTATTGTCGTCGCGGGTACTGTCTTCAGCGGAAGGCGCTACAAATAAATAAATATTTATGGTCACTACAAGCAGCGCCACCTATTGCTGAACTAAGAAAAGATTGTACTATGGATATCAGACAACGGATTCACATACTATACATAGAATTCACTTAGATTCAAGACAAACACAAATATTCATCACACACAAATATTTATCACTTAAATGTTTGTCCGGTGCAGGAACCTAACCCACTGACTAACTTAACAAAAATATTAAAGCCTAATACATTACTTATATGCAAAAAAATATTTTTTATTCAAACTATTTACTATATACATTCCGCTGATGGGAAAAGGCCTCCCACATCTTCTTGCATTCTCTGATTTGATTTATATTACAATTACTAGATGTTTTGATGCAAACGGCTATCTATAGAAAAAGCCTAAGTCCAGCAGTGAAAGTCTAGCAGCTGATGTGATGATACTTTGGTTATAAATTAATAGTACAAGGTGGTAAGAATAATTACTAACGACAGGCTATTAAGGCTTTAATGGCTCCAGTTTATAATTTCCGTCCCGCATGTGTTACACACAATATTATTAATTTCCGTCCCGCATGTGTTACACACAATATTATTAATTTCCGTCCCGCATGTGTTACACACAATATTATTAATTTCCGTCCCGCATGTGTTACACACAATATTATTAATTTCCGTCCCGCATGTGTTACACACAATATTATTAATTTCCGTCCCGCATGTGTTACACACAATATTATTAATAAATAAATAAACTTGTCAATACACAATTGAAATGGCGGGAATAGAAGTAGAGAAAACAACGGCGTCGCGAGATAGCGCCACAAAACTTGATATTGAGAATTTAGGAATTAAAAGTTTCGGCTGAACTTGTAATTGATCGCTTGTAGTGTTCGCGTATAGCGCGTTCGACAGAATAGGCGCACTTTGTATGAGAAAAGCAAAATTTACAAAGAAAAAGCCCGTGGGAATAATTAAGGCCTTAGCAGCTGCTTTGCCTGCACGTAATGACACTGTTTACGAGTAAGTGTGATGAAAATAATGTTGAAATATGCTTTATACTACCCTTTGATCGCAATAGCCATTTCTGTCAATAGCCATTTGTCACTCAACTTATAGATAATAAATATAAATATAAATATTTTTTGGACATTACACACAGCGCCGGCCGTCTGGCCCCAAAGGAAGCAAAAGTTAATGTAATTAGTAGTAATATTAGAAATAATAAGCCATATTCTCACACATCTTTATAACGTAATCTTCAATTCATCAACTCCTCATTATTTGAAAGAACGTTTTCAATTTATTTCTTCATCATATGTCATTAATAATGTCAGTCTATATGTTACATATATAGAATGATATATTATAATTTATATATTATATATGACATTTATGAAGATATATATGTTGCATGTATATGTAACTGTCTGCTATTTACTATTTTCACTACCGCACCAACTCTCCTTTATAATTTCCTCTACACAAAGGTTTTTGTAGCGTTGCCGACCCTTCAGAAATCTAAAAACTTCTTTCTTGAAGAACTCCATACTGTAATACTTGCAGAAAACCTTGGCAGGCAGGTCATTCCACAAGCACTGTACGCGATCATTTAGGTTCTAAAGTGTGAGAATGAATTCCCTGCCGTTGGCGAACGGTGCGATGGTAGAAAGTAGCCATGGGCATAATTTCGAACAATTCCTCAGAACACAACCCATTGTACAAGCGGTAGAACACACACAGGGAGGCAAAGTATCTCCTCAGACTTAAGGGCTCGATCCGCAAGTTAGTTTGGAATCGTCGACAATTCTCACAGCCCGTCGTTGAACCGAGTCAAAAGGGCCAAGCTGGTATCCGGGTGCACCCGCCCAGAGATGGCAGCGGTACTCCATATGGAGCCGAACTTGCGACTTGTAAAGTAACATCCTTTGCCCCGACGTGAAGTACTGCTTCGGTATGTTGAGTACACCAAGTTTTTTGGACGCCAGCTTTACCTTATCTTGTAAATGATCTCGGAACTGAACATCGCTGGAGATGTTGACACCAAGGATCCCAATGCTCTTGGAGATGGAGAGGGGAGAGTTCTGGAATTGTGGGACTACAGTGAATGGAGTTTTCTTAGCGGTGAACGCGCACACTTGTGTCTTTGTAGGGTTGAATCGGACCAAGTTTACCCGTACCCAGTCAGAGACCTTGGACAGTGTGGTCTCGATTTGAGACACAAGTTCTCCGCGGTTTTCCTCCACAACGGAACGAGGGATGTTTGCACGACCCGTGTAAAAAGCGTCTCCAGTACTGTCATCTGCATAGCAATGTATGTTGTTGATGTCCAACATGTCATTGATATGCAGTAGAAACAGCATCGGAGACAGTACAGAGGCTTGCGGGACACCAGCATTAATTTCCATGCTATCAGAGCAACTATCGTCAACTACGGTTCGTATGCCACAAAAACTAGCCACCCATTTGCACAAACCCTTGGGCACTCCGTAAGATGGCAACTTCGAAAGAAGACCCCGGTGCCAGACCCGATTGAACGCATTCGCTATCCAGGCTACATACCAATGCCTCCCAATGACTCTCAATTGCCCCATCGGTGTGTGAGATACACTAGAAAGACACCAGTCGAGCGACCGTGGCGAAAGTCACTGACCAGGTCGTGTACTTCTAGGTATCTTAGAAGCTGCATGTTGATCACACGCTCCATCACCTTGGAGAGGAGAGAGGTAATAGCGAAAGGCGTTTAATTCGATGGATCTGATATTTCGCCCTTTTTGGGCACCGGGTGGACATTCGCAGTCTTTCATGAAGGCGGAAATTGCCTAGTGTGGTAGGAAAGCGCGAAGAGGCGCTTGAGTACAGGAGATAACTCAGGAGCACACTGCTTAAACACCACCGTCTGGCCCACTCGACTTATGAACGTCTAGAGAAAGCAACGCCCGCCGGACCTCCCGCTGCGTTATGGAGATTTCCGGCATGGTCTTACCGCACCACGGTATAGTAGGTGGTACAGCGCCTTCATCGTTCATGTTCGAGTTCGAGGCAAAGAGACTGCCCAGTAGATCGGCTTTCTCTTTAGCACTATGGGCCAAGTCACCATCGGTCTTTCGCAGTGGTGGTAACGACGACTGGCAAAAGTTCCCTTCGGCAGCTTTGGCAAGCGACCAAAAAGCACGACTCCCAGAAGGATAGCTCGCAAGTCGCCCACCTATTTTGCCGATGAATTGGAATTTTGCTCTGGCTGTTGCTTTCTTACTGAACCTCGAGCCAGCATTCAATTTGCGTTTTAACTCAGAAATATTTGGATCCTTATTATTACGAGCCGTGGTCCAAGCCTCACATGCAGTTTGGTTAAGAATTTTAGCTTTTCTGCAAGACCTATAAAACCACGGTCCTTTTTTGACGCCGGCAGCTGAATATATATGTGCAATAAAGTATAAGTATATTCATAGTAAGAGGTGTAATGGGTACCAGACAACGGATACAAATACATAAAAATTACTTTTTTTTTGTGAATACATGCATATCATACATAAATAAACCCAGACTCAAGACAAACACAAATGTTTATATTATGACATAAATGATTGTCCAGTTCGGGAATCGAACCCACACCCTCTGCATAGCAGCTGGCCACACTACCAACTAGGCTGCTAGGAAGTCAGGATAATTTATTACTTTTATGAATGAAATAACAATGATAACAATACAAGTAATTATACGTTACAAAGTATGCTTTTCCCAGATATCAATGTCCTTACTGTAATAATAAATTTATTAATAAATACATAATAATAGACTTTATAAGTATATTATAAGTAGCTAACGCCAGATGTGACGTAACTATTTGCAGGTCTGTTTGGTCTAAACTAGTCAGCCCACAGACAGCCCTTGGCCCTTGGCCCTTGGCACTTGGCTCCCGCGCGAGTCGCAGGTCGCACTATCAGCTCAGTTTCCTGCTAGACACTTGGCTAATTAGTCTTTCTACTCTAGTGTTCAGTTGATAATGCGTATGGTTAGGTATTAGACGTCACAACGAGGTAGGTATAGGACTAAGACATGCACCCGATTCCTAAATTACCCAGGAATACCCGGTTCTCTAAAAAATGGAAAAAATAAAATACGCAAGGATGTAAAGCCGTTCACTTTGTGCTGTACCCTAAAAAAGAATTTTTTCAATTTTATTTTACAATTTAGTCGGCCTAATTAATATGGGTATGCAAAATTACAGCTTTCTAGTACTAATGGTCTCCGAGCTAAGTCGGGGACGGACATCGTGAAATTATAAGGGTTCCTTGTATACCACGGACTTACAAAATTAGTCGTATTTAAAATGAACTAAACACTAAGAAAAGAAGTCAAGCGGAATAAAGTTTCCGAAAGAAAAGTTAGTTCAGAGTCAAAGTTAGTTTGTTTCAGTTTATCAAAGTCATCACAAATGTTGATTTCTACCGATAAAATCCGGCAAGAAACTCGATAGTTACTCTTACGCAAAAAAACATTTAGTAAACAACATAATTAGTACATCTACTCTAATACCATAAAGAGGAAAGATTTGTATTTTTGTATGTATGTAACGAATAAACTCAAAAACTACTTAAATTCTTTCACCATTAGAATGCTACATTATACATGAGTAACATAAGCTATATTTATAACAAGGTAAAATTAGGGTTCCCTACTGAAACTTTAATAATGTAACCCTAGGTGTAAAAAATTTTGCCATAAAATCTTTTATCGCATGCGCTGCGGAAACTATTGATGATAGATCAAAAAAATGTTATACAATATTAAAGAACATATCAAAATTTATAAAAACTTACCGATGCCATATGTCCAACCATTGTAGTTATGTCACTATAACTACTACTTATTTACATTTAAAAAGTTGACAGAAATGCCGACCAAATTCAGACCATGTTATACATACCTTTGTATTAATCCTTATCCATAAATCATTAAATAAATCATTTCGTATTCAAGACTGTTTCAAATTTTCAATACCTGTTTTTTACTTATTGAATTATTTAAATCGGACATTCCACACAAAGATATTACGAATTTAAAAATGTCAATCTAAACAAAACACTATGTAATAGAAAAATAAACGCCAACGCGCCGTGATAGGCTGATACGCGCGGTCGGCTCCCTCCGCAGCGGACGCAACCGACATTGAATATTTTGACTTGTTTCAAAGAAAAAAACTTTGAGAATAAAAATAGGTTTATAGATAAAATATAAATTGTAATTTGAAAAAAAAACTACTTATGTCATGCGTAAAGATGCATTTACTACGTTTATCCTAAAATGTTTAAAAAATAAAAGTCCATGTGTGCGAAGTCGGGACGGGTCGCTAGTATTATCATAAAAAGAAATACAAATAGACCGGGAGACAGTGACACAAAATATTGAGTCATTTGTACCAGTATGGCGGTTCTTCAAGGGTCTAAACTACATAATGACGAAAAGAAAAATGATGGTCATAATTATAATGTACAATAATGGCCAATTAAAAAATCTTTTTTATGTACATATTTACGTGGCTTGGGAATAAAAAAATTATTCCAATTTTTCAGTAGAAATATGTAAATTTAAAAAAAATATAATAATTGATGTAAATGGTCTTTACTTAAGAAACAAATAACAGAAATAAAAAAAAAATTTAAAAGTACAGCAATAAAAACAGCTCCAGCGGATACTTGTAGATACGTTCCTCGGTAAGAACAAAGCTCCGCGAAACGGGCGAAACAATTTAACTTTCACGCCGAATAAAAGTCTAAGAGGGTAAGTTGGAGCATCGGCGCTGGGAATGGCTCGGAAATATTATGAAGTCCAATAAAAATATAAAAAGCTATTCCACGACTCGTTGGGTGGGTAATGTACGTAAGTGCATATCAAGCAATCAAAGTTTTATGTTACTTTTGCAATAAGTTTTGTCTATAAAAAACTTTACGCCCCGTTTAGATATCCAAAATATTATTTGATAAAGTCAAGAAGTTTCGGAGATGCTTTCCTTTGCTAACGCTTAAGCTGTGGGACGAACTTTCTGCTGAAGTTTGCTCTTCATGGGGTTCTTCAAGAAAGGTAGTCAGATTTTTGAATAGTCGGCAACGTGCGGGTAATTGCCCCGGTGTTGCAAACTTCCACAGAGTGCGGTGACTGCCTAGCATCAGGCGTGCGAGCTGCAACCTTGTTTGTGTGTGTTGTTCCGTTAAGGTTCATTATTCCAATTTACAATGCTGTAAATTCATAGCTTATCAACAATCGTCTTCTTTGCAATTCTATTGGATGTCACTATCATGTACTTTACTTATAAGTAAATTAAGATTGTACCTGTCTTACGAGTATGCTAGTTAAACAGTCATCATCCAGTCGCAGGCCATATACCAAATACTAAAGGTTGGCCCTCCTTGTTTTAGGGTTCTGTACCTAAAAAAGAAAATGGAACCCTTATAGAATCACTTTTTCTCAGAAACGCGTGAAGGTATCAAGTTGAAATTTATATCAAATACTAAGGTCTACGGTCCCTTAAATCTGTAAAAACAATTAAGCTTATAAGTCAACGCAATAAAAAAATACAGCCACAATTCGGCCATTTTTGCATATTTCGGCATTCACAAATATATCAATATCAAAACCTACTTACTGTTGTTCAGAATCTTTTTGACACAAAGCAAGGTCTTACATCACAAATGGAGGGAAAAATCTGAAATGCGTTAATTTTAAATTATAACACATTAAAAAAAAAAGTTTGCCTGTCTGCCTGTCAAGATCCTTCTAAGTCAGTGCAAAAAAAATAATTCCAAAATCCAAAACCTGATTGTTCGGTAAAGATAAGCGATGCCGCATCGACTTTCACTTGGTACGACATTGACCGTACGCCGGCTCACGGCCAGCGTGCAAATTAGTTCTAGAAGAGTGGGGAACTTCACATGCAACGTGAAGGAGTAGTGCCTTTATGTTACGACCTGATTTAGCATATTGTTGGAAAGCATGTTTAGTGAGGAAATATTTGAATTGTTGGCATTGGATGGATTTCTTCTCGTCCGGCATTTTCCTTTTGAGATTCCAACATGGCGGCGGTAGACTGACGACACGGCGACGACGGCGAAACGTGGTGTTGCGGTGCGATGGTTTCTGTCACTTCAATTCTGACACCATGTTATGGTGGGAAGTGATTAGGTTCTTGACATGACGAAGCGAGCAACCAGTTTGAAAGACTTATATTAAATAGTAATTTGTACATGACGCAAGGCGGCCATCAGCCCAAGTTGCCTCGCAGGGCCATAGAGTAATAAGTCATAGACTATGTGACAAATCTATGAGAGTGTAGGTTTGATTTCCTTGCCATTGAGCCCATCACTTACAGTAAAACTATAAGCGTTTACATTTAATTTCCTCCGGTGATCACATCTCATACTATAAATCTATGAGTGTGTAGATTTAATTTTCTTGACCTCTCATACTGTAAATCTATTAGCGTGTAGGTTTGATTTTCTTGCCAGTGAGCCCATCTCATACAGTAAATCTATGAGCGCGTAGGTTTGAATTTCTTGCCAATGAGACCATCTCTTACAGTAAATCTATGAGCGTGTAGGTTTGATTTCCTTGCCAATGAGCCCATCTCTTACAGTAAATCTATGAGCGCGTAGTTTGATTTTCTTACCAGTGAGCCTATCTCTTACAGTAAATCTATGAGCGTGTAGGTTTGATTTTCTTGCCAGTGAGCCCGTCTCTTACAGTAAATCTATATGTGTGTAGATTTGATTTTCAAGCCAGTGAGCCCATCTCTTACAGTAAATCTATGAGCGTGTTGATTTGATTTCGTTTTTGGTGAACCCATCTCATACTGTAAATCTATAGGCGCGTAGATTTTTTTTCTTACAACGTAACGTTCCACTAAAAAATAATTTGCGATATGCAGTCCATAAATATTTTTACGTATTAAATTTTGGTTGAGAACATTCCCACCCACTGGCAAAATAGGTTTCAGAGTTCCATTAATTATTTCTTTTGAAATATAAACAAACCAATCAAACTTCATTGAGATTTACTTCGCAATAATCGTTTTTTTTTGCATCAAATAGGCATCTAAAGTCTTTATCACACAAAAGTGGAAATACCATTAGGTATATACAAAAATCGTTCTTAAAATTATAATATTGCAAGCGAGCACCTAAACGGTCGCGTAAACAACCAAAACTATTACAATACCAATGCAATAAATACATTAATGCTGATTCATTTTGTAAAGAATTGATCGTGCTGTGTGTGAGTAATGCTATTGTTATATATTTAAAGGTAATTTGTAGATAATTTAGCTGACACCAGTCCTCCCGTGACCACGGTTTAAGTCGTGAATAACATAAAACCGTTTGTAGCTACAGCAGACGCGGTGGGCGCAGCGGCAGAGAATGGTGCCCGCCAATTGACGCTTCCGGTTCAAGTCTCGTCGAGGCAAAAAACACTTATATATTGCAACATGCAATTTGTTGTAGCTACTATTTTTTTAAGTTATAACAACAATATTGATAAAAAAATCGTTTCGGCTTCATGTCAGAGATGTGTCGAGTAAACCAGTTAAAATATCGTTTTTGTTTTGTGCGGATTGGACGATTATTTATTTATACATACTGTAGTAGCAAGTAAATGCAATGTGTAAGGGCAATCCATATCCATACTAATATTATAAATGCGAATTTTACTCTGTCTGTCTGTCTGTTACATCTGTCAGTAAGTAACTCAGCTTAAACTTCATTAGTATAATTAAGAAGTTGACGTAAGTATCCCACGCCGATAACCAAATGAATATTATAAATGCGGAAGTATCATTGTCTGTCTTTTTTTATATATACCACTAAGGAGGCAAACAAGCTTACGGTCCCGCCTGATGGTAAGCGGTCACCGTAGCCTATGGACGCTTGTAACACCAGGAGTATCACTCGCGTGTTGGCGACCCTTTAAAAATCTAATAACTTCTTTCTTGAAGAATCCCATAATGTAGTCCAGGGTTTCTCAACCATTTTGAAGTCGCGCCTCCCTCATGACTTGCGAAAATCTTCACGCCTCCCTTACTTAAATTATTTGATTCTTCGATTAACGCAGCTCTTCGAAGTAAAAGAAAAGAGAAGTAAAATAGTTCTTATAAATAAAATGAATATACAGTATTTTAAGCCTTTATTTAAGCACTAGAGGGCGAGCTGTTATGTTTCCAAGCCGCTCCCACAATCAATTTTATAAAGTCACTTCTATAATTCGAATTTTACAGTCTTTGTCGCTCATGCGATTTGCGACTTGCAACTATTAATGCTAGTTAACATAATCTTAAAAAGGTTGAAAAAAAACAGTCTTTAGGAACTAATAATATCATGGACATTCCGGTGTACTTTAAGAATTCTAAAAGTATTTTTTTATATGAAGAACTTTTATTTGAAGCTATATGCGTATTGGGTAGTTACCAGGCAAGTAACGTTAATCTTGTTGTCTATTTTATGAGTCTAGTCTAGTAGGTAATTTTTTTACTATCTAATGCTTCGCGCCCCCCAAGGGGGGCGCGCCCCACCGGTTGAGAAGCGCTGCTGTAGTCCTAAGAGAAAACCTGTCTGTTAACTCTTTATGCTTAAACTGCTGTACCGATCAAGATGACATTCTGCATGGAGATATTTTGAGTCCCGGGGAAGGACATATAGGCTACTTGAAAACGTCAAGTGTGAGCCGGTTTTTTTTTATAATTGAGGAGTTGCCGTAATATTCGCACCGATATCCGAATTTAGGGCGGATGAAACCCCGGGAAAATTTGCCATAGAGATAGATTTAATCCGGAGGAATGACATAGGCTACTTGAAAACGTCAAGTGTAAGTCGGTTTTTTGTCTAAATTTAAGGAGTAGCCGTTGAAATCCTACACCGATAACCGAATTTTGGGCTGGTGGAATCGCAGGCAAAAGCTAGTGTATATTAGAAATGCGAAAGTGTCTCCGTCTGTCTGTTTGTTACCTGTGTTTGGTGTAGTTGTGAGGTTCAATTGTCCGTTATTGATGCAGTTGTTACAGCAGCGCTGTCGGTACGATGCATATCGTAAGGTCGCTACTGTTTTAAAACAACCCCATTACAAAATATATCAGGGACTTATTGGAAACAGTTTTGAGTACGCCAGATTCTGAAAAGAACAATGTATGCAAGAAGGTCTCATCTCTCGAGACCCGTCAAAGTACTTGCATCCCTTTTTTTTATCGAATTCCATATTCTGGTGTACTCTAGACTTTACCCAATAAGCGCCTAGAACGTTCACTCCACACCAAGCGCTTTAAAACCTTCCCCCACGCACATATGGACACACTCCATAACGCAGCGGGCGGGCGGGCGTTGCTCTCTCTAGACGTTCATAAGTCGAGTGGGCCAGACGGTATACCAGCAGTGGTGCTTAAGCAGTGTGCTCCTGAGTTATGTCCTGTACTCACGCGCCTCTTCGCGCTTTCCTACCACACTAGGCAATTTCCGTCTTCATGGAAGACTGCGAATGTGCACCCGGTGCCCAAAAAGGGCGATAGATCAGATCCATCGAATTACAGGCCTATCGCTATTACCTCTCTCCTCTCTAAGGTGATGGAGCGTGTGATCAACACACAGCTTCTAAGATACCTAGAAGTACACGATCTGGTCAGTGACCGTCAATATGGCTTTCGCCACGGTCGCTCGACTGGTGACCTTCTAGTGTATCTCACACACCGATGGGCACTAGCCATTGAGAGTCAGGGGGAGGCATTGGCATGTAGCCTGGACATAGCGAAGGCGTTCGATCGGGTCTGGCACCGCGGTCTTCTATCGAAGTTGCCATCTTACGGAGTGCCCGAGGGTTTGTGCAAATGGGTGGCTAGCTTTTTGTCCGGCAGACGCATACGAACCGTAGTTGACGGTAGTTGCTCTGATAGCATGGACATTAATGCTGGTGTCCCGCAAGGCTCTGTGCTGTCTCCTACGCTGTTTCTACTGCATATCAATGACATGTTGGACATGAACAACATACATTGCTATGCAGATGACAGTACTGGAGACGCTTTTTACACGGGTCGTGCAAACATCCCTCGTTCCGTTGTGGAGGAAAACCGCGGAGAACTTGTGTCTCAAATCGAGACCACACTGTCCCAAGTCTCTGATTGGGGACGGGTAAACTTGGTCCGATTCAACCCTACAAAGACACAAGTGTGCGCGTTCACCACGAGAAAACTCCATTCACTGTAGTCCCACAATTCCAGAACACTCCCCTCTCCATCTCCAAGAGCATTGGGATCCTTGGTGTCGACATCTCCAGCGATGTTCAGTTCCGAGATCATTTACAAGATAAGGTGAAGCTGGCGTCCAAAAAACTTGGTGTACTCAACAGAGCGAAGCAGTACTTCACGTCGGGGCAAAGGTTGTTACTTTACAAGTCGCAGGTTCGGCCCCATATGGAGTACTGCTGCCATCTCTGGGCAGGTGCACCCGGATACCAGCTTGGCCCTTTTGACTCGGTTCAACGACGGGCTGTGAGAATTGTCGACGATTCCAAACTCACTTGCGGTATCGAGCCCTTAAGTCTGAGGAGAGACTTTGCCTCACTGTGTGTGTTCTACCGCTTGTACAATGGGTTGTGTTCTGAGGAATTGTTCGAAATGATGCCCACGGCTACTTTCTACCATCGCACCGCTCGCCATCGGCAGGGAATTCATTCTCACACTTTAGAACCTAAATGGTCGCGTACAGTGCGGTTTCAGAGAAACTTCCTCCCGCGAACGCTTAAGTTGTGGAATGAGCTCCCTGCCAAGGTTTTCTGCAAGGACTACAGTATGGAGTTCTTCAAGAAAGAAGTTATTTGATTTCTGAAGGGTCGGCAACGCGCAAGTGATACCCCTGGTGTTGCAAGTGTCCATAGGCTACGGTGACCGCTTACCATCAGGCGGGCCGTAAGCTAAAGTAAAAAAAAAAAAAACATCAACGCGCATCTGAGCTCAAGAAAATTACCAAACCTTTGAAATACCTTAAAATCGGATGTACGCGACGTCTGCGTGCGGGGGAAGGGCTTTAAGCGCTAAGTGTGGAGTGACCATTCTGTTACATTTTGTGACACCGTTTTTACAGCTCGGCTGGTACCTTCTGCCTGAAAAATAATGTTTAGGCTACCTAAGGTTGATATATTAATGTTCAAGTCATGGTAGAAGACTTCTGCTCCAGTGCTTAACTTCATTTGAAGCCATCCGAGGAGATCGTTACTCTGTGCATACCAGAAGTGTCCTCCTTATCTTCATGTCCATTTCATCCCACACCTAATTGTTTACGGTATCTTTTGTCAAAAACAAGTGTTTTGTCACATGTCGCATCTATCATTGAGAGAACGTTACCTTCTGAGTGATTACTAGACACGGAGAGCTGGTCCTATTGTGATGATAGCTGGCGGCACAGAACAAGAAATTGAGTACTATCCCGCTAACGCTGGGTTTCTTGCTTGTCGCAGGCCTAGCCTGTTATCGTTTGTAATTATTAACATGATGTATATATACTACAGAGTCTGCGTAGGTATTGTTTTTTATAATATTATAATAGCCTATCGTAATGTGCTGATTGATTGATTGATATATTGAACCTTGGGGGCACTGGGTGCTCTTGGATTGTCCACGCAGTACCTAGTGTACAAAAAATAGTACCTATAGGATACAACCACATCATAACAATTTACATTAGCAAATCTTCCTAAGATTTCCAGGCCTTCCGTCGTCGTGTACGTACCTACTTGAGCGATACGGCTTATTACGCAAGGGTTGTCACTAAGCTTGGGGGTAAAATAATAGCTGTATTATTTTGTCGTACCTACATAATTAATAATCACAAATGTACCCAAATGAATCCGCATACGTACATACGTACGTACAACTTAAGTAAGAAGTTGATAGGAAAACATGAACAAGGTTGAGAACTAAATGGTTATTTACGATTATAAAAACTATAGGAAGTCATATAACGATAATTTTAGTATAATTAATTTTAATTTAACTCACACGTAGCTTTAAATATATTTCAGTTTTGTTTGGATGTATTTTTACATATATACAGGTAAACTACGTGTGTATCGGGCTTTAGTAAGCGTTTCGTAAGAAACCAAAAACTGTTTGAATTTTATTTTAATTGATATCCGCCAATGACTGGCAAAATTTTTATTACAAGGACTTCAAAACAAATTTAAGGGTTCCGTATTCAAAACATGCCAAAGGTTACAAAAGTTTCAGCTTTAAAACTTTCAAAATAAATATTGTTCATGTTATGCCCGCAATTCGCACTGACCGTGTAGCCTAAAGGCGATTGCTGACAAGTGCGACTAGAGCAGGCGTGAAAAGTGGCCGCTCGGGTTAGCTCATGACTTTTCGTCAGCGGCGCAAGTTTCCGTCGCGAGCGGCGGAGCGGCGGCGCGTGTGTCCGTGTACACGCTCATTTTCAGTCGATGTTTGGCAGAGTAAAATGCTATTGAATTGAGAATTGAGATTTTCGTTTGAAGCAGTCAGTGAAATCCAGGTGGTATAATAATATGTGTACCGTAAGTTAGTTAGTAAGTATATTTTAACTATTTACAAACGTTTTGGGTGTCAACCTGTCAGTCTGTTATGTAAATAAATTAAAGATAGAATGGATTGCCAGGGTTAAGTCCACTGTCAAAGCCAAGCCAAGGGTTACACCAGCCCAAACGGTTGGGAAAAGGTATTGTACTATCGTCTACGCCACAGAACATTAAATTAGTCTTATAATGTTCTGTGGTCTACACGTTAAGCTTTGTTATATTTTGTCTGTCTGCTTACTTTCTACTTTTTAGTTGAATAAAAAGTAAAAATAAATATATGTTACTGAAGGAAGCTAGTGAGATATCCCTTGCTTTGGAAACAAGTTGCTTTTGTCATGTGCCCCAGTCAAGACTCACAGTAATTGATTTCTTATCTTCACATCATATGAAATCATATAAAACGATAAAAAATGATCGGTACACAGCGTCTAGAAACACGAAACCGCGAAACTATTTGTTACGGACCGAGCAGCGGACGTTACGATTGAAAGGGTCCCGAGAAGGGCCAGAGTGACGTGATGAGAAAGAAACAATAAAACGCCCGGTCATGTAACAATGCAACCACCTTTATTGTGGACTCTAATATTCACAAACACTATCTTCTTAACAACTACTATTTACACAATTTACACTGCACTTAAAAATAAAACTTCATCTTTCTTCCAGTTTTCTTCTTCTTCTGCTCCTGTTCAGGAATGCTTTCAGCTTTTTTTTTTTTCTGAACTGACTATGCAGTTGGCTGTTGCAGCCATTACTGCTTCACCGGGCTTTTTGGGGCGAGACTCTGAAGGAGCCTCAGCCCATATAGCGCCCACCGCTCAAGGGCTCCCCGTGGAGGAAGCCTCGGCTTGGGTTGTCGCTCTCGGGTGCGTCCCTTCGACCAGCGTGAGTCTCGAACCCGAAGGTAAGTCACCGCCAGGAGGGGAGTTCCCCGTTACGCGGGTACGGTTGCGATTGAGTGGGGACGAGAAGCGCCCCGGCACTCTTTGATACCTCGTGTATCCTTGTGGGCGCCGACGAACCCGGGGACGTCGGCGTCGTGTTTGGAGGGAGACCCTATTCGGGGAGGTCATAGAGACTAATCACGCTATCCGAACAGCGAGATAGTCATCTGGGGCCGTTAGTACGTGCTGAGGTCGATCGGGGGGATGATAAGTTGTGGATTGCACAATTAATTGATTGGGGTGTTTTGCGTACGCTGGAAAAAGCGGACTGCCATGTCTTTGAAATATTGGTGAATCGTGAGGAGTTCGAAGTCTCTGTGTAGGTCCGCATTGCGGACGTACCAAGAGGCTCCAGAGGCCGCTCTGAGAAAGCGGTTTTGGAGGGTTCGAAGTTTGTGGAGATTGCGCTTGGATAACGCAAAGACTACGCTAGCGTAAGCTAGTATGGGGCGGATGCAAGTTGTGTAAAGATTCAGCTTATTTATAAGCGACATCTTACTGTACTTGCCTATCATGGGATAAAGACGTCCGAGGACAAAAGCGGCTCGGTCTCTGACTATTTTGGTGTGAGCGTGGAAGTTCAAACGACTGTCCATGGTCGAGGAGGAGGCGTTCGTAGAGTTTACCAAGGGCTTTTAGTAAACTTATAGGGCGATAGGAGGACGGTTCGGTACGAGCTTTGCCTGGCTTATGGATGCCTATAACAATTGCATCTTTCCATTGAGAAGAAAAGAAAGAAAAAGAAGAATGTTCGATAGCAGCGTTAAAGATCGCTACTAGGAGGCAGAGAAGGGGAAGAGTGAGGCGCTTTAGGATATCGTTAGAGATACCGTCCGCACCGGGGGCTTTACGGGGGCGTAGGTCTTTGATGACCTGTATGACTTCGTCGACAGTGACAGGGGGCAGGGGTCTTGTGGAGGCAGAGAAGTTCTGCGCTCCACTTCGCCGTCTACCTCGCGCACGTCGTCGGGATCGAACGGCTGTAGGCACATTGGGCTTGGAGGCTAGACGCTAGGCAATCCGCTTTTTCGTCGTCATTGAACGCGGGAACGTTGTTGGGACGAGATACCGGAGGGATAGAGTTGGTGGTGTTGGATTTTAGAGCTCTGGCTAAGTGCCAATAAGCTTGGTGAGAAGGAGAAATGTTCTCCATAAGATCACTGAAACGTTGGGCGCGAAGCTCAGCTACAGCGGTTCTTACACGGCGGTGTAAGTCGTTGAAGCGAGCTTTATTTTCGATAGTGGGAGCGCAATCGCGTGCGCGGCAGGATTAGGTGGTGATAATCACCAACCGGCACCTGTCTTGAGCACTCGCCAACAGTGGCGGCCAGGTGGCTAGTGAGTGAGTCAATAGCTACGTTTAGGTCGGTCGCGGATGAGATTACGTTGGGAACACGGACTAGATGGCGAGCTGGGATTTTCGAGCAATAGCCCAAACTCGGGAGGAAGAAAGAAGAAAATGTCGGGAGGAGAGTCCGAAGGGGAACCTAATCGGAGGACGACAGGGCGGTGGTCCGAGTCAAGTTCGTCAAGCACCTCTATAGAGCGAAAGCTTAGCCTTACATTCTTTAGAAGTGCTATGTCGAGTACGTCAGGGTTATTCCGAGTATTGTGGGGAAAGTAAGTGGGCGTCATGGGAGCGATGATGTCAAAGTTTAGTCTGTCAACTAAATCGTCGAGGAGTCTGCCTCTCCGTGAAGTTACAGAAGAGTTCCAGCGGCGATGCTTGCAATTTAGGTCGCCGGCAAGAATGACGGCGTCGCCTGAATTTAAGAGCGACTGAAGGTCGCTCTCGAGCAAGTCTTTTAGGGGAGAGAGTTAAACCGATGCAATGATGATCGGCTGATAGCCGGTCATCGCTAAGCAGCAGACGGATGCTTCTAAGTTTGTAAGTGGTGGAGGATCGATAGGGGAGCAATGCAGGGAGCGCCTGTAATAGATGAGAGTGCCTCCGAGATTGGAGGCAGTTCTATCATTACGGACGGTGCGATAGTTCGCGATCGAAGGGGTGCGGACAGCGGGCTTTAGGAACGTTTCCTGGATGAGGAAGACGTCCGGTTTTTGGGACGAGAGGAATTGCGATAATTCCTCTTTTTGGTTACGAAGACCGTTGGCGTTAAAATAGCCTAAGGAGACGGACCGGGGTTTTTCGCACGCGGTTGTGCAATCCATTTTGGTTTTTAAGGTTTTGGGGCCACCCTGCGGAGGGTGGCGAAGAAGTCGCGATGCTTAGCCATGAAGCTGAGCATTTGATTGAGACCGGTGATCTGTACGTATTCGGCGTACACGATCTCAAAATAGGCTGGGTCGCAGGCCCAAGAAATCTCAGCGAGAATGCCGAAGTGCTGCTGCTCGGCCGTCTGAGCGGCGTTGCGGGGCAGTGCGAGATAGGAGCGCGGGGGGGCAAGGCGCGTTTGCGCGAGAGGTGCGGAAGCACTTCGCATGGGTGCTGGACGCGGGATATCCCGAGACATGAGAGGGGCGGGGTAGGGAATACCCGTGACTGAGACGGGCCCAGGGAGAGCAGATAGAAGTTTGTCTGTCTCTTTAGATTTGGTTGCGTCAATTAGTGCTGGAGGACGGCTCCAGGCGTTGACAGAAGGGAGGGGGGCAGGCACGAGCGGAGCCTGTTGGCGGGGGGCGGAAGGGCGTGATTTACCCTGTTTGGGTTTACGCGAGTTCTGTTTGGGAGCTTTGGGGCACCCGCGGTAATTCGCAGGGTGGCCTTCGCTCCCACAGAGTACGCAAGCGACCGGGTCGGATGCGTTAACGCGATCGCGATCACAGACATTTCACGCAGCGCGGTCTGCGTCTGCAGTTGCTCTGTGCGTGGCCATACAACTGGCATCGGTAGCATTATCCTGGGGTCGCCCTCTTGTGCGGAGTCTCGACCCGGACGCCCTTGAGGCTGCACACATCTTTAATATTAAAGATGGCTTTGCCCTCTTTGGTGAGGTCTAGCACTACGAGCACCATGTCGTAGCACTCAGATCGGTTGCGGCCGTTGTACATACGATGTACTTCCCTAACTGGGAGGCCTTGGACGATTAAGTCGTCCTGGACAGTTTTTTCGAAGAAATCCTTAGGGACTCCCCATATAACTGCCCTGAGCACGCGTTCTTCGGCCAGCGAGTACGTACGGTACTTGTATTTCTGAGCCGTAAGAAAGGCCGTCAGATTTCGGAAAACTGTCGGTGTCGGGACCTGTACTTTGATGCCGCGCACCGCATCATTGCCGGCGTGCATATAGTTAATACGCTTGGCCTTCATAGCGTTTGCAATGTTTGGCCAGGCCCCTTTGTCTTTGATGACAACAGGGGGGGGAATTTTTTCCTTCCGTCGCGAAGTGGGACAGTCGGCCTGCGAAGAGGTAGCGGCGGGGGTTGTGTCCATGGCGGCTCCATATAATACTCAACACGCTAACTGTTTTCACCTGTAACTTAATAACCGTACATACGGTCTATATAGAACTTTACACAGTAGTTCTGTACATTTTTGCACAACAAATGGCATATGTTTTACATACGTATATTCAACTAAATTTCCCACTTTTTTGGGGACAGTCGTGCGTACAAAGTCGACAATATGTCGGTACTCACACAATATCATTTTTGATATCAACAAATAGTAAAGAGGGGAAATGAAACAAACCTACTCTACTTTTACCTAACTTAATACAATTTGACACTTATTGTTATAACATTTTCTTAAATCTAAACTAGTCCCTATAAGGAAAATAGTTTTTATTATGTAAATATTAATGAATTATACAAATGCATTTATAGATGCAATTTGTGTTGTATCCTTGTAGCGGTGATAACCGCACGTGTTAAAGCAGACCTACTTGCTATCACATAGGTACATAAATATGAAAAATTACTCCGATAAACCTACTGTGCAGTGTTTGTATCTACCTTTTACATTCATAAATTAATTACTTAATTACGTAATTACTACATAACATAAGTTTTACAAAAATATCTACGCTAATCTTTGCGGGTGAAACCGCGGCATAAACATTTACATATTTCTTATTACAGGAAAACCCACAGTATAAGTTTTACTTATATAAAGGTAAACAATAGGTCGTAAAAGCGAACCTAACTATTTTCAAATTTGTTTAGCTTTTGAAAGTGACGTTGACATACTAATTTAATTATATGAAAGTTCCTTAAGTAAATAGGTAGCAAAGATTTCTTTAAAGGGGTAATCTTCATGTATCATAATACATAATAAGCGCGTACATAAAATACAAATTAAACGAAAAAAGTGCCTGAGCTAAAAGGGATCTCTCCCTCAGAATGATCTGTACCCACCCGTATAGTTACACTACTGATTTTCAGTGACAGGTCTTACTGCGTAACTTCACGATCACGGACATTAGTGCAAGAAAAACAAAAATAAATAAAGCATTAAATACTTACCTATAAATATTTCAATTAAATTTTAACTTGCCTACCTAGTTCTAAATACTATGAAATTAATATTAATATTTACTAATTAATATTTACAAAAAAATAAAATAAATTTATATATACAAATCAATAAGGGGAAAAACAAAAATGGCAGAAGAAGATGTATGCATTGCCATTAAGGCCTTTATCTCTAATGCAAAATATAGCAAATACTAGACAGCAAATGCACTTCCCGACAGCACAGAAAGAGACAGCAAAAAACTCTAACCTACTAGATTGAGTTTTTTCTCTTGATATTTATGTTTATTTAGAACATACTTGTATGTTCTAATTATAAGTAGTTATTTATTTATTTAAAAAAAAATATATTGTACTAAAATTTTTTCATCCCGGGCGTGGCATCAATGAATGTGACTGGAAACTATATTGAGATTTTGTTAGGTAGGTACTAAGATTTATTAATAATATATTTTCTTTAATGAAAATTAAGGAGTGATATTTTTGAAGGCGCAAGTGAGCTAAATAAGTTATCCTTCAAGGAGAGTGTTTAGGAACATTTGAGAATGTAATGCAATGCTAGCAATAAAAGAGTCCTAGATATAAATTAGAATTTTCTTTATTAACAATCCAACTTTTACTCGAGAAAACCTTATGCTCAGTTTTAATTAAGCATTGCTCATGCTGTATTTGCTTCACACAAGCTTTATTTGGAAAGAAATGTGTGTATGGCACATGTTTCGAGTGACATTAAAGTAATTCATGTGGAGTGAGCTCTTGTGTGTATGGCACATGTTTCGAGTGACATTAAAGTAATTCATGTGGAGTGAGCTCTTGTGTGTATGGCACATGTTTCGAGTGACATTAAAGTAATTCATGTGGAGTGAGCTCTTGTGTGTATGGCACATGTTTCGAGTGACATTAAAGTAATTCATGTGGAGTGAGCTCTTGTGTGTATGGCACATGTTTCGAGTGACATTAAAGTAATTCATGTGGAGTGAGCTCTTGTGTGTATGGCACATGTTTCGAGTGACATTAAAGTAATTCATGTGGAGTGAGCTCTTGTGTGTATGGCACATGTTTCGAGTGACATTAAAGTAATTCATGTGGAGTGAGCTCTTGTGTGTATGGCACATGTTTCGAGTGACATTAAAGTAATTCATGTGGAGTGAGCTCTTGTGTGTATGGCACATGTTTCGAGTGACATTAAAGTAATTCATGTGGAGTGAGCTCTTGTGTGTATGGCACATGTTTCGAGTGACATTAAAGTAATTCATGTGGAGTGAGCTCTTGTGTGTATGGCACATGTTTCGAGTGACATTAAAGTAATTCATGTGGAGTGAGCTCTTGTGTGTATGGCACATGTTTCGAGTGACATTAAAGTAATTCATGTGGAGTGAGCTCTTGTGTGTATGGCACATGTTTCGAGTGACATTAAAGTAATTCATGTGGAGTGAGCTCTTGTGTGTATGGCACATGTTTCGAGTGACATTAAAGTAATTCATGTGGAGTGAGCTCTTGTGTGTATGGCACATGTTTCGAGTGACATTAAAGTAATTCATGTGGAGTGAGCTCTTGTGTGTATGGCACATGTTTCGAGTGACATTAAAGTAATTCATGTGGAGTGAGCTCTTGTGTGTATGGCACATGTTTCGAGTGACATTAAAGTAATTCATGTGGAGTGAGCTCTTGTGTGTATGGCACATGTTTCGAGTGACATTAAAGTAATTCATGTGGAGTGAGCTCTTGTGTGTATGGCACATGTTTCGAGTGACATTAAAGTAATTCATGTGGAGTGAGCTCTTGTGTGTATGGCACATGTTTCGAGTGACATTAAAGTAATTCATGTGGAGTGAGCTCTTGTGTGTATGGCACATGTTTCGAGTGACATTAAAGTAATTCATGTGGAGTGAGCTCTTGTGTGTATGGCACATGTTTCGAGTGACATTAAAGTAATTCATGTGGAGTGAGCTCTTGTGTGTATGGCACATGTTTCGAGTGACATTAAAGTAATTCATGTGGAGTGAGCTCTTGTGTGTATGGCACATGTTTCGAGTGACATTAAAGTAATTCATGTGGAGTGAGCTCTTGTGTGTATGGCACATGTTTCGAGTGACATTAAAGTAATTCATGTGGAGTGAGCTCTTGTGTGTATGGCACATGTTTCGAGTGACATTAAAGTAATTCATGTGGAGTGAGCTCTTGTGTGTATGGCACATGTTTCGAGTGACATTAAAGTAATTCATGTGGAGTGAGCTCTTGTGTGTATGGCACATGTTTCGAGTGACATTAAAGTAATTCATGTGGAGTGAGCTCTTGTGTGTATGGCACATGTTTCGAGTGACATTAAAGTAATTCATGTGGAGTGAGCTCTTGTGTGTATGGCACATGTTTCGAGTGACATTAAAGTAATTCATGTGGAGTGAGCTCTTGTGTGTATGGCACATGTTTCGAGTGACATTAAAGTAATTCATGTGGAGTGAGCTCTTGTGTGTATGGCACATGTTTCGAGTGACATTAAAGTAATTCATGTGGAGTGAGCTCTTGTGTGTATGGCACATGTTTCGAGTGACATTAAAGTAATTCATGTGGAGTGAGCTCTTGTGTGTATGGCACATGTTTCGAGTGACATTAAAGTAATTCATGTGGAGTGAGCTCTTGTGTGTATGGCACATGTTTCGAGTGACATTAAAGTAATTCATGTGGAGTGAGCTCTTGTGTGTATGGCACATGTTTCGAGTGACATTAAAGTAATTCATGTGGAGTGAGCTCTTGTGTGTATGGCACATGTTTCGAGTGACATTAAAGTAATTCATGTGGAGTGAGCTCTTGTGTGTATGGCACATGTTTCGAGTGACATTAAAGTAATTCATGTGGAGTGAGCTCTTGTGTGTATGGCACATGTTTCGAGTGACATTAAAGTAATTCATGTGGAGTGAGCTCTTGTGTGTATGGCACATGTTTCGAGTGACATTAAAGTAATTCATGTGGAGTGAGCTCTTGTGTGTATGGCACATGTTTCGAGTGACATTAAAGTAATTCATGTGGAGTGAGCTCTTGTGTGTATGGCACATGTTTCGAGTGACATTAAAGTAATTCATGTGGAGTGAGCTCTTGTGTGTATGGCACATGTTTCGAGTGACATTAAAGTAATTCATGTGGAGTGAGCTCTTGTGTGTATGGCACATGTTTCGAGTGACATTAAAGTAATTCATGTGGAGTGAGCTCTTGTGTGTATGGCACATGTTTCGAGTGACATTAAAGTAATTCATGTGGAGTGAGCTCTTGTGTGTATGGCACATGTTTCGAGTGACATTAAAGTAATTCATGTGGAGTGAGCTCTTGTGTGTATGGCACATGTTTCGAGTGACATTAAAGTAATTCATGTGGAGTGAGCTCTTGTGTGTATGGCACATGTTTCGAGTGACATTAAAGTAATTCATGTGGAGTGAGCTCTTGTGTGTATGGCACATGTTTCGAGTGACATTAAAGTAATTCATGTGGAGTGAGCTCTTGTGTGTATGGCACATGTTTCGAGTGACATTAAAGTAATTCATGTGGAGTGAGCTCTTGTGTGTATGGCACATGTTTCGAGTGACATTAAAGTAATTCATGTGGAGTGAGCTCTTGTGTGTATGGCACATGTTTCGAGTGACATTAAAGTAATTCATGTGGAGTGAGCTCTTGTGTGTATGGCACATGTTTCGAGTGACATTAAAGTAATTCATGTGGAGTGAGCTCTTGTGTGTATGGCACATGTTTCGAGTGACATTAAAGTAATTCATGTGGAGTGAGCTCTTGTGTGTATGGCACATGTTTCGAGTGACATTAAAGTAATTCATGTGGAGTGAGCTCTTGTGTGTATGGCACATGTTTCGAGTGACATTAAAGTAATTCATGTGGAGTGAGCTCTTGTGTGTATGGCACATGTTTCGAGTGACATTAAAGTAATTCATGTGGAGTGAGCTCTTGTGTGTATGGCACATGTTTCGAGTGACATTAAAGTAATTCATGTGGAGTGAGCTCTTGTGTGTATGGCACATGTTTCGAGTGACATTAAAGTAATTCATGTGGAGTGAGCTCTTGTGTGTATGGCACATGTTTCGAGTGACATTAAAGTAATTCATGTGGAGTGAGCTCTTGTGTGTATGGCACATGTTTCGAGTGACATTAAAGTAATTCATGTGGAGTGAGCTCTTGCCGTCTTGTATTCTATGTATAATATACAAAAACTTCACTTCGTCCCAATGCATTCTGACGTAGGAACTGTCCACGTATGCCGCCATTTTGTGTAGCATTATAAATAAATAAATATATTTAATTATTGTAAAATAAACAGCAAAACTGTTACAAAATTGAACAAAAGGACTGATAACAGATAAAAAAGCACAAACAAAAAACAGGTACTTGCCTTTTTGGTGACAAGTTATAAGAGGTAGCTAGATAGACAGATATTTGAACTTTTAGTTGCTGATTATAATAAATAAATAAAATTACATTATTCACAGACATTATGTATAAAAAAAATTAAATATTTGAATCACACAATAGATATTATGTAAGTAAAATACAAAAATACTAGAGGAATAAAAAAGCTTGTACCTAAGACTACTGCATTAAGTATTGTAAATTATGCTAACTATTTAATGAACTAACTACCTAGCCGTAGCCACACATGCTTTGTACTAACTACCTAGCCGTAGCCACACATGCTTTGTACTAACTACCTAGCCGTAGCCACACATGCTTTGTACTAACTACCTAGCCGTAGCCACACATGCTTTGTACTAACTACCTAGCCGTAGCCACACATGCTTTGTACTAACTACCTAGCCGTAGCCACACATGCTTTGTACTAACTACCTAGCCGTAGCCACACATGCTTTGTACAAACACCTGCCAAGAAAACATTGAGAAAATAAAAAGCTGTTCTAATTTGATTTAATATGTAGGAATACTATATTATGCATGTGCAGATCTGTAGTCAAAACTCGTTGCAAAGAGCTTCTGGACATGTTTAATTGTTGACAATGATGACGAATGAAGGTGGATGGGAGTTCGTGTAACTGCTGCTATGTTTTCAAGCGATCTACCGGTACGTGGAATGCCACCAGCTAATTAAATTCTCCACAGAAGCTCGAGATGGTGCATGATGGTGACCGAAAAATGTGCGACATCTTCGAACCGTTCCTGTAAAGTTCTCACCATTTCAGCAGTCATCATCATCATATCAGCCCATTGACGTCCACTGCTGGACATAGACCTCACCTAACTTTCTCCACAGCGTGTTACTTTGTGCCGCCTGTAACTAACGGCTCCCCGCTACCCTTACGAGGTCATCTGTCCATCTAGCGGGGGGCCGTCCCACGCTGCGCATTCCGGTTCGTGGTCGCCACTCGAGAACCTTCTTCCCCCACCGGGCTTCGGTTCTTCGAGCTATGTGCCCTGCCCATTGCCACTTCAGCGTCGCGATTCGGTGAGCTATGTTGGCGACTTTGGTTCTCCTACAGATTTCCTCATTCCTGATTCGATTACGTAGGGAACCTCTAGTTCGCAATTCACTGGACTACTGTTCTGTCATTTGGAATCCACTATACAAATGTCACATTGCAAGATTAGAAAGTGTTCAAAAACGATTTTTATATTTTCTTACACTTCATGAAAGGAAATAACGGGACCTAAGCACATACAATGATCGTCTTAAATATTTTAAATTATTACCCTTGGCGGATCGTCGTTGGATAACTGTAATAACAACTGTTGTAACTATAATCAAATATTTCTATTTAAAATTATAAGGGGCCAAACTTCTTGTGCTCTCTTATTAACTGAAATTACCTACACTGTCCCACGCTCCGCTGCACAAAAGTTTTGCTAAATTATGGTTCGTTTGTGAAATATCTATCTAATTTAAAGTCGCCATAACCCGATATGCTCTCTTTTTATTTTTTACCCGTTTATTTTACTCATACAATTGTTATATTGTATTTCTTTGGCGTATTGGCATTAAATTAATACCGTTACTTTAACTGTCTTACGCGAAATCATATATTAATTTTCGTTTGTCCAACCAAAGTAAACGATAAAGAAGCAAGTCACGCAGGAGGCGCGTCGCTCGCAACCTCACAGCTCGTTCAATTTATTTCAATTCTATCACAAACATAAACACGAAGGACGGAGGCAATTCTCTCTTGGGGGAAGCTCCTCACGTGCGCCGAGGGTCTGATCGAATCATCGTCAACGACCTCGAAGGGTTTCACCTTATGGCTGACGTTGCCACTCTTATTTCTCAGAACACTATATAAGTAATAATATATTTTCTCCCTATTCATTAAAATTAAAAATATTAATAATTATACCAGCGTCATTGACGACCATCAACATCTTACCGTTTTGAGTTTTGTTTGTTGAGTAGATTTGCTACTGCGATATCTATTATACATAATATGAGCTGACTGGTTCTTTACTTTGACTTCAAACTCGGCAGGTAACATAATAACTCGTGTTAGCTTAAATCAGTAAGTTTATCTGTCTGCGGAAAGGAATGAATCACTCAGTGGATATTAAGGGTCAGCTCAGACCAAGGCGCGACGTGACGCGACGCGGCAATTTTGAGATAGCAACACAATATGGAACTTGCTACTAGACAAAATATACAAATTTTATTGAGTCCACAAAAAAATAAAAAATGAAATGATGAGAGGTTATTTGACAAAGTACACCGAGACGTGACGAAGTACACCGAGACGCGTCACGCGACGTTGGGATACACCGCGCGGCGTCTTGTGTCACTACGAACAACGAGACGTGCCGCGGATTCTCTGCGCCATTCCAGTCCAGACACAGATTCAGATTTGATACCGATATATAGAAAAAATAATTAATTTTATGCAGTTTCCAACTCTTGCAATGAATAGTCATGTTAAGCTCGACCTAACTGCGTCGTAATGTTATATTGTTCAACACAGTTGCTCATAACTGCGTCGTAATGTTATATTGTTCAACACAGTTGCTCATAACACAGCCTTTACTACTCTGTTTTCAGTTACTGCTCTTCTGCCTTTCATTTTCCTTTTCTTTTTTAATTTTTAGAAGAAATAAATTATGCCTAGAACTAAGTTTTATTGAAAATATAACTCCTCCGAAAATGCAAAACAAATCTGCATAATAATTTCTAATTTATTATTTGTGATTTAACCTGGTAATACCGTTTATTCACTCTTCTCAAACACAGATTATCATTAATGTATGTATAAGACTGAGCGAGAAAGAAGACGCAAATATATGTATTCGCTGATGCAACACGGCATTAAAAACAAATCATTAACTGTGTTTCTAACAACTATTACGCGCCTTTCAAAAATACGGCAAAGAAAAAGTATAAATTCTCCAAATTGAATGTTTTTTAACTGTGTGAAAGTGAGAACCAGTGCCTTAATGCAAATCTAAAAGATTTCAAAAGAAAAACCTGTAAGTCATGTGGTTCCTATATATTTTATCCCTTTCTATATATTTGTTTTACCGTTACTAATAATTATTGTTGTAATTATTAAAAAATTACTCACGAAATAAGTTTAATTTACCGTCCTTCAAGTGTGTTGAAAACAGTCGTATGACGCTCGCCTTACAACCCGCAGCCTAGGTCATTTGTATCATTTTGTTTTAGAAACTAAGTGCACAAAAACCCTTTTCGCTACTCTCTACATATGAACATATATTTTTATGATATACAGTAGGTACTAAACATTATATAAATATAGTACCTACAAGTAATATAGATAATAAAAAATATATACTACAAATTTCAACCCTGGCAAGCGGAGAAACCGTGGCGGGGCACGAGGTATATGTAGGGTCCCGTAGCCAAATGGCAAAAGCGGTCTACCGGTATTTTCTCGTGTTATGAGATCTTGCTTTTGGCCAAATTTTATGATTCCAGGTCAACGGTAAGCACACGGTAGGTTTTGGTTTACTCGACAAAGTCGTACGTAAGTGTTCCGTGATATGTATTTCATCGTAACGTTATTATATGTATTTCATCGTAACGTTATTATTGCGTTCACTTACAAGCTTCATTTTTTACAGTTCCAACGGACCTTAGACCTAAGGTTTTTTAATGTCCATTTCATCTTGAAATCTCTACGCATTTCTGAGAATGAGGGTCCTGACAAACCCACAAAGTAACAGACGGACCACAAAGTGATCTTATAAGGGTTCCGTTTTTTCTTTTAATAATAATAAATAAATAATAAAATATTTTATTTCAGGTATCTTTGACCCATATACATTTAAATTACACAACAATATTACATAAATTACAGATATAATCAAAATAAATAGAATCAACAACTGATTAGAATTAAATTAAAACAAAATCAGCTTAAATAAAAATCAAAATTAAAATAGATAAAATCATATAAAATCAAATAGCGTCAAAAAAAAATTAAACAAAGTCAATTAAAATCATATAAAGTCAAAATTTAAATTAAGTGTAACACTTTCGTTTTTCCTAAAAACATGAAATAAAAAAGTATACTGTGATATTCACTTATATTAATATATTACCTTAATTAGTTACCTACTAAAGCATATTAAACAAACTATTATAATTACATATACATAAAATATATATTACAAACAAAAATCACTAACGAAAAACGCTTTTATTTTATTAGTAGATGCCTAGATAACTTGCTCGCGCTGTTCCCTCTGAACCGGTTTGACGACTTGCTCAAAACGAAGTCGCGGCAACTCGACACACACCTATTGGCGCTGCTGCCCAGTGCATTCAAATAATTAAATTTTCTACGATAGTAAAGAACTTTTACTACATTTATGCTGCTCATTTTATATATGATAATACATTTTTACTAATCAGTGTTGATGCCCCGATAATTGGGTGAGTGTTGCACAATATTAGTTATAAACCTTAGACAAAGTATGTGTGTACTTAGAAAGAAACATGTGATTCACCACGCTTAGCTAAAATTTATTATAAATGTTTTGTATGCTTTGCTAAATGCTTTATTTCATATTGATATCTGAATATCATTATGTTTCTCATCAATTCAACCTATCTTTAATGTGAAAAACTTAATAATTAATTCATTTACCATGGTGATAGCCATTTTATGTTCTAGGAGTCAAAGTGCAATCTGCGTTTGAATTTTTATAATTTTATACAAAAGTGAGTAAAACCAATTAAGAATAACTATGCTATTACGATTCCAATTGATTTATTCCAAATTAGTCAATCCTCAAGTTAATTCTTATAATTTTCTAAATTTTACTTTGTACCTAGAATTGTCACCTAAATTACTAGATTTTATCATTTTTGTAACGCCTAGACTGCCTCATCATTGATTGCTATCTAACGCTTCAATACCGCTTTCTACAACGACAAAATTCAACCGGACGAAAAATGATGTTGCAGTCACTTATTGAAAGTGGACATTTTTCTCAATGGCCGTTTCTGCCGTATTCCAGGGTTCGTTCAACACTTCAACCTACTATCTACGGCTACCAATTTAAAACACCAACTCGAACCGCTAAGCACCGTTGCTGTCTGCTTGACCTGAAGTCTCCTGCCAACTCCACTGTGACGTCTATGGCTACACAGCAACATCTACCGAGGAGAGTGGTACCAAATTGATATTTGTCGAAGCCAGCTAGAACTGTGTAATACCCACGACCCTATTACCTACAAATCTACCTCTTTGTTATTATTAAACTTTTAAAATTAAAATTATTTTTTTTCTTATCTAGCTATCTACTTAGAACTATTCTTTTATGACGCTAACACGTCATATAAGTAAATTAAAATTGAACAAAAAATTACTACCCCTAGCCGACGCCAATTGTGACATGCCTGCCGCAGCAGTGCCGGATATAAGTGCAATCCAGTCTTGCTGATATCATAGCCAAGACGGCATTGGAGCTAGACCTCACCCTTCGCACCGGACGCGCACTTTTTACGCATACTAGCGTGGTAACAATCAGTGCGCGCCGCCGCAAACATGCCTGAGGCGCTGCAAAAGCGGGGCAGCCCCAAAACCGCCCTAAAAGCGTTATTGTATTGGACGCGGCGGGAGGTGTAGCTTTTCTTCGTGTAGTCCGCCCACAGGCTACATGCGTACAGCGACGTGCAGTAAGACTTAAAAAGAGTAATGTTTACCTCAGCCGAGCATCGCAAGAACCTGCGGGCCAACATATTAGCTCTTATTGATAGAGCCCTCCGTTCTCGTTCAATATTATCATGATCCTTGAGGTCCACTGTGACTATATGCCCAAGGTATTTGAATTTGTGCGCTCTCTGTAAAGGTACACCTTTTAGTCGCACGGTTGGTACACTTTGTGGGCATATAGCCTTGTCTGCCTCAAAAACCATGTATTGGCTTTTGGTCACGTTATACTTCAATCCATGGCCACTTGCGTACTCCTCACAGACTTGTAACAGTTCCCTCAAGCCACTGACCGAGGCACTCAGCAGCACCATGTAGTCTGCATAACTCAGGTTATTGACGCATACACCATCAACTTGACAGCCGACATGCCGACTGCTGTGCTCGTCGATCAGGTTGTTCATATAAAGGTTGAACAAAGTGGGTGAGGTCAAACCCCCCTACCTTACGCCACACTCCAGCTGATACGGTTCTGACACTGCCCGCTCTGACGTTGTTGATCTGATGCGTGTACCAATACCAGAATGTCAACTACTTCACGTGGTAAGCTAATAGCCTCCAGCTTTTTTCACAGCACATCATACGCTACAAGATCAAATGCCTTACACAGGTCGACAAAACACGCAAATACGGGTGTTTATCAAATCGTTTAGTACCGGACGGTATGCTTAAGACACAGTATTGCACTGTCCGTGGGCAGTTGGGGTCTAAATCCAAACTGATTATCGTGCAAAGAAATGTATTTATCTAGTTGTGTGTAAAGCTATCCATGGTCACACCGAGATATTTGGTCTTATTTTTCCAGGGAATGGCACGACCGAAGAGAGAAAGGGGAGGTGGCCGCGGAGGGCAGCCTAAGGTGAAGAGGACGGCAGAGCTTTTGTCGGGATTCACCTCGATTCTCCATTTCCGAAATCATTCGCCTAGGGCGGTGATAGCGGGTTGGAGTCTCTTAGTGATTCGACTCACTTGCCTATCGGTGGTTTAGAGAGCGGTATCGTCCGCAAAGAGGGCTAGATGGGTACCTATCGTTTTAGGGATATCGTTAGTGTACAGAAGGTACAAGATGGGGGCGAGCACGGACCCTTTCCGGACTCCTGCTTCTATGGGACGGAGGGAAGAGAGAGTGCCTTCAACTTTGTAGCGAAAGCTACGATTCGACAAATAGTCTCGTATGATGAGCACGAGACGATCTGGCAACTGAAATTTGTACAGTTTAAAAATTAAACCGTTGTGCCAGACTTTGTCGAAAGCTTTCGCTACATCGAAGAAGACAGCGCCCGTGTGACGGGTCTTACCTAACGCTGGTTGGAAGCCAGTAAGAGTATGTTCCGTTATGCTGAGGACTTGATGGACGCATGAGTGTTTGGCACGGAAGCCGAACTGCTCGTCTATTAAAATGCCTCTGGAGACTATAGCGTTCCGTAGGCGAGCGAGGAGGAGGCGTTCATAGAGTTTACCAAGGGCCTTTAGTAAACTTATGGGGCGATAGTAGGACGGCTCGGTACGAGCTTTGCCTGGCTTATGGATGCCTATTACAATTGCATCTTTCCATTGAGAAGGAAAGATGCAATGTTCCATAGCAGCGTTTAAGATCGCTACTAGGAGGCAGATAAGGGGAAGAGTGAGGCGCTTTAGGATATCGTTAGAGATACCGTCCGCACCGGGTGGCTTTACGGGGGCGTAGGTCTTTGATGACCTGTACGACTTCGTCGACAGTGACAGGGGGCAGGGGGTCTTGTGGAGGCAGAGAAGTTCTGGGCTCCACTTCGCCGTCTACCTCGCGCACGTGGTAGGGATCGAATGGCTGTGTGCTTAAGGCACATTGGGCTTGGAGGCTAGACGCTAGGCAATCCGCTTTTTCGTCGTCATTGAACGCGGGAAAGTTGTTGGGACGAGTTAACGGAGGGAGAAAGTTGGCGGTTTCGGATTTTGGAGCTCTGGCTTAGTGACAATAAGCTTGGTGAGAAGGAGAAATGTTCTCCATAAGATCACCGAAACGTTGGGCGCGAAGCTCAGCTACAGCGGTTCTTATACAGTGGTGTAAGTCGATGAAGCGAGCTTTATTTTCGAGAGTGGGAGCGCGATCGCGTGCGCCGCGGGCCGCGTTACGCTCAGTCATTAGCGACCTGATGTGCTGAGGCAGGATTAGGTGGTGATAATCACCAGCCGGCACCTGTCTTGAGCATTCGCCAACGGTGGCGGTCAGGTGGCTAGTGAGTGAGTCGATAGCTACGTTTAGGTCGGTCGAGAGAGATTACGTTGGGAACGCGGTCTAGATGTGTGCGAGCTGGGATTTTCGAGCAATTGCTCAAATTTATCCCAGTCCGTCACGGTTCTAGTGTCGGGAGGAGAGTCCGAAGGGGAACCTAATCGAAGGACAACAGGGCGGTGGTCCGAGCCAAGTTCGTCAAGCACCTCTATAGAGCGAAAGCTTAGCCTTACATTCTTTAGAAGTGCTATGTCCAGTACGTCGGGGTTAAACCGAGTATTGTGGGGAAAGTAAGTGGGCGTCATGGGAGCGATGATGTCAAAGTTTAGTCTGTCAACTAAATCGTCGAGGAGTCTGCCTCTTTGTGAAGTTACAGAAGAGTTCCAGCGGCGATGCTTGCAATTTAGGTCGCCGGCAAGAATGACGGCGTCGCCTAAACTTAAGAGCGACTGAAGGTCGCTCTCGAGCAAGTCTTTTAGGGGAGAGAGATAAACCGATGCAATGATGATCGGCTGATGGCCGGTCATCGCTAAGCGGCAGACGGATGCTTCTAAGTTCGTAAGTGGTGGAGGATCGATAGGGGAGCAATACAGGGAGCGCCTGTAATAGATGAGAGTGCCTCCGAGATTGGAGGCAGTTCTATCATTACAGACGGTGCGATATTTCGCGATCGAAGGGGTGCGGACAGCGGGCTTTAGGAACGTTTCCTGGATTAGGAAGACGTCCGGTTTTTGGGACGAGAGGAATTGCGATAATTCCTCTCTTTGGTTACGAAGACCGTTGGCATTAAAATAGCCTAAGGAGACGGACCGGGGTTTCCATTTTGGTTTTAAGGTTTTTGGGCCACCCTGCGGAGGGCGGCGAAGAAGTCGCGATGCTTAGCCATGAAGCTGAGCATCTGATTGAGATCGGTGATTTGTACGTATTCGGCGTACACGATCTCGAAGTAGGCTGGGTCGCAGGCCCAAGAAATTTCGGCGAGAATGCCGAAATGCTGCTGCTCGGCCGTCTGAGCGGCGTTGCGGGGCAGCGCGAGAGAGGGGTGCGGGGGGCAAGGCGCGATTGCGCGAGAGGTGCGGGAGCACTTCTCATAGGCGCTGCGTTCCAGCGAGCCTACACCAAGGTCTAAATCACAGCAAGTGAGTAACGCAACACGCTTATCTTTACCAAACTCTTTAGCTTGCGAATGACTGTTTGGTGACAGATTCGATGACCACATCAATATTAGAGATCTAATGAGAGCAGGAATGAGATCTAGCTGTGGTAAGCTAATTATTTTAAGACCTTTCTTTTTTTTTACAGTCCCAGTTTATTACAGTCTGTCGCAGTGGCTTCGTAGGCCTGGGGCCCAAGGGACATAATAACCAAGAGATTGTTAGAGCAAAGTTCCTCAAGTACTTCTATGGAGCGGAAACTTAAGCTTATGTTCTGTAGAAACGCTATGTTGAGTACGACCAGCCTATGGTTGTTGGTGTGGCTTTTCTTACTCACCAAGCGGACTCCGCCCTGCTACACATCATGTCGCATAATGCATTTACCCCTTCTCTCTCTCTCTCTCCCTCTCTTTGCCATCATCTCTGTCGGTCGTTTTATCTCTAGGTAGTGTCATGGAATAAATTTTTGAAGATATATATGAACATTTTAGGAGTAAATTTAAAGAAAACTGTATATCGATAGCAAAAATATAAAAAAAAAAACTTTTCAATGTCGGATTACAGCTAAAGTATTAGAGATACATAAATAATATATCTCAGCTTTTTTATACGAAATTTTATGAGTTACAGTTTTTGCATACACGATTTTATCCTATTAATAATTATTGCCGAGATATGAAAAAAACTGAAAAAGGGTACCTTTTTTCCAAGATGGCGGCTCGAGCGCAACAGGTATTGATAGGGACTTTTAGTATGCAAAACAGAAGGTCTTAATGAACATGTACACCAAAATTCAAAACTCTACCAATTAATGTTTTTTCATTTTCTAATTTGATTGGACTAACGCGTGAGTGCGCGGCGCGCCGCGCGATTTACCTCCCGGCCGGCATCTCGATTACGTCATCATTACTAAAATTATAATTGTTATCGCTAAGCTAAGGATTTTAGACCACCGTAGAACTGACGAGTCCCGACTGCCGTACATTCAAGACTTGGCACCGCAGCACGCGCGACCACTGGATGGCAAAACCTACCCACGGGACCTAGTCCTTATGCTGAGCGATGCTGGTAGCAGGGCTATTTGCGGTAGGGCTCCTAGGTGAAGACCCAGGGAAGCCGATGGTCAGGAACCGACCCCAAGAACCTGCCCGTAGAGGCGGGCAGCGGTTAGCAACCATTTGCAGGAGCTAAGCCTCGAAAAAAATCCCCACACGCATATTGTGTGTGTGTGTGTGTGAGAAGACACAAGCGCGTGTGCTTAACTTACATCCAAACTTACTTAACTTACATGCAAACATCCCTCGTTCCGTTGTGGAGGAAAACCGCGGAGAACTTGTGTCTCAAATCGAGACCATACTGTCCCAGGTCTCTGACTGGGGACGGGTAAACTTGGTCCGATTCAACCCTACAAAGACACAAGTGTGCGCGTTCACCGCTAAGAAAACTCCATTCACTGTAGTCCCACAATTCCAGAACACTCCCCTCTCCATCTCCAAGAGCATTGGGATCCTTGGTGTCGACATCTCCAGCGATGTTCAGTTCCGAGATCATTTATCAGATAAGGTGAAGCTGGCGTCCAAAAAACTTGGTGTACTCAACAGAGCGAAGCAGTACTTCACGTCGGGGCAAAGGTTGTTACTTTACAAGTCGCAAGTTCGGCCCCATATGGAGTACTGCTGCCATCTCTGGGCAGGTGCACCCGGATACCAGCTTGGCCCTTTTGACTCGGTTCAACGACGGGCTGTGAGAATTGTCGACGATTCCAAACTCACTTGCGGTATCGAGCCCTTAAGTCTAAGGAGAGACTTTGCCTCACTGTGTGTGTTCTACCGCTTGTACAATGGGTTGTGTTCTGAGGAATTGTTCGAAATGATGCCCACGGCTACTTTCTACCATCGCACCGCTCGCCATCGGCAGGGAATCCATTCTCACACTTTAGAACCTAAATGGTCGCGTACAGTGCGGTTTCAGAGAAACTTCCTCCCGCGAACGCTTAAGTTGTGGAATGAGCTCCCTGCCAAGGTATTCTGCAAGGACTACAGTATGGAGTTCTTCAAGAAAGAAGTTATTAGATTTCTGAAGGGTCGGCAACGCGCAAGTGATACCCCTGGTGTTGCAAGCGTCCATAGGCTACGGTGACCGCTTACCATCAGGCGGGCCGTAAGCTTGTTTGCCACCTTAGTGGTATAAAAAAAAAAAAAAAAAAAATGTATGATGCGTGATTGAGTAACAGATATATCTAATCATAAATTCAATATTCTGTACATTATTTTTCATAATTTTACTATAAGATAATTCAAATGTACCTATTCTAATAAATTAAGTTTGGCGCGCTGACGCCTCTGTCCTGAGTTGGGCGTTAATGTTTACAACACAGTTTCTTAAACTACTGTTAGCATTATCTTGCTACATTTTTTTGTTACAAATTAATGTTCCTAAAGTAGTTATAAATAAAGATTTTGTACTTGTGTTGGTAATAAAAATAATCTTTTGATTACAATTGTAACGAAGATAATTTTAGTTATTTCTTCTTGTATATCTTAGTTTTGCTCTTAAAGTAATATACTCGTAGTTATTGAGTATATATAAACCTACGCCCTTAAATAAATAAACAAATCTTCGGAGGCAATTGTTACTTAATGTCTAGAATTGTATTAAAGAAATAGAATAAAATACATTTACTGTATTACATAGGTAGACTGTGGTATCTAATTTATTTCAATTTCTCAAAAATGATACGCGATAATATCTTGCACTAGCTGCTTTTAGATAAATCGTGCAGTACAGTATCAGAGAGCAGCCTGCAATGTTTAAGCCGGCCGCTCGAGCGCTCGATCGGTCGAATATGTAATTTGAAAAGGGATTAAATATATTGACCACCAAAAAAAACTTCGTCACCTTAAGCTCTCTTACCAAAAAAATATACTAAACAATTAAAAACGAAACATGGACCAAAAAAAGAAAGTCTAAAATTACAATGGTTCTAGCTGTTTTAGTCATGATTGCACTTTAAATTGTATTTAAAGACCAAATGTAGTAAATTATCACCAAATGTTAGTGAGCAAATTAATGCGCTATTATTACCTAAATAAACCGCTATGAATACCATAAAATGTAGACATGTTACCAAATAAAGTATATAATGACGCCAAATTAAGTTAAATCTCGCATCTTAGAAGCTCTTGCCGCTTGACTTCCGGACACCTCAGCCGCCCGAACCGGGGCCTTATTGGGAACAATCTCGAGCTGTCCAAACTCTGAAATTCGTTACAAAAATGTACGGAAGTCTGACTTACCTCTCGAAACTCGTGAATGTACTGTCATACATTTTTATCTCTAATTCCAAAGTCTGATAGCTCTAGACTGTGCCCAATAAGGTCCCAGATATCCTGAAGTTTATTTATCCTCCTCGTTGGTATCTTTTTTACAATGGCGAACGAAAACTTAGCGGGACCGAGTTCATGTGTTCCATTGTTGAGTGCTTCATCGAAAGCGGAGGCAGACGTGATAAAATTTCAGAGCATACGAAAACACGTCAAAGGGAAAATGAAAATTGGGTTTTCGGAAGATAATTTATGATTATGCAAAGCGCACAGGAAGTTATTAAACTAAGAAGATCTGGTCAGTACAAAAAGTTATTACAAATTTTCATAATTTTAATAAAGGATTTTGGAAGAAAAGGAAATTGTATGAATTTAATTTTTGGACCTTATGAGCAATTGGTTGAATAAACGCTCAAGAATTTTTTTTTTGTAAGGTCTTAATTTACTATGTTTGGGTTAACAATGATTTATCTAGAGTAATTTACTTTTATAGGATAGCCAGATGTTAAATATTTGGATTTTTGTCGTTTCATTTTACTATATCTGGTGATAAGTTAAACATTAGCCATTTGAAAATAGGACGAGAAGCAATTGCTTTTTTTAAATAAACATGTTCGTTGATTTAATTAACACACATGTTTGAGAAAAGCACTATACAAGTCTTGTCATAACCGAGCATAACCGAACTCTGTGATGCGTGTTTCGTCTTTCGATTGCCGGTTATGCTGCATTTGCGGGCCGCGGCAGTAGTTTAGGTACCATTTTTACCATAGCAAATCTACTTATAATACTCGCGCTTAGAATTATGACAGAATTGAATTGATGATGAATCTACTCGGAGATTTATCCTACAAAAAATAAAAATCGTTTTAAAAGTAGCTTATTTATTTTTCTAGAAGCACACTCTATGTACGTAAAGTTAGTAGAAAACTCTGTAACTTAAGAAATATAAAAGCGGAAAATTTAATTTCTTCACGGATAAATAACGGTAAATTAGCGGCAAATTCCTGCGTTTTTGGTTTTCTCTAAATCCCATTTAATTTTTTAATGTTCTGCTAACTATAAGTACCCTGTAACTCAAGAAATATTGAAGCGGTAAATTTTATTTTTTTACGCATAAATCACAGCAAATTAGCGGCAAAGTCCTTTGTATTTGGTTTTCTCTAAATCCCATTTTGTGCGTTAGTGTTCTGCTAAATTTACGTTAAGTAAGCAGAAAACTCTTTGACTTAAGAAATATAAAAGCGGGAAATTTTATTTCTTCACGGATAAATTACGGCAAATTCGCGGCAAATTCCTGTGAATTTGGTTTTCTCTAAATCCCATTTTTTGTCGTTAGTGTTCTAACTTTGGAGCAGAAAACTCTGTTACTCAAGAAATATAAGAGTGAATTTTATTTTTTCACGAATAAGTCACGGAAAATTCCTATATATTTGGTTTTCTTTAAATCCCATCTTTTTGTTAGTTTTCTTAAGTTACAGAGTTTTCTACTAACTTTACGTAAAGTTAGCAGAACACATACAAAAAAATGTGATTTAGAGAAAACCAAATACAACCAAATTAGCCGCTAATTTGCCTCTGAACTTAAGAAATATAAAAGCGGCAAATTTTATTTTTCACAGGTAAATCACGGCATATTAGCGGCAATTCAGTGGCAAATTTCTACGTATTCGGTTACTCGTATCTCTAAATCCCAATTATTGCGTTAGTGCTCTGCAAACTTTACGTAACCTGTTACTCAAGAAATATAATAGCGGCAAATTTTATTTTTTCACCTATAAATCACGGCAAATTCCTATGTATATGGTTTTCTCTAAATCCCTTTTTTTGCAAGCAGAAAACTCTGTTACTCAAGAAATATAAAACCGACAAATTTTATTTTTCACGGATAAATCACAGCAAATTACTATGTATTTGGTTTTCTCGACATCCTATTTTTTTGTTAGTGTTCTGCTAACTTTACGTAAAGATAGCAGAAAACTCTGTAACTCAAGAAATATAAAATCGGCAAATTTTATTTTTTCACGGATAAAACACGGCAAATTAGCGGCAAATTACGTAACTAATTTCATTTCGATTTGCGGTTGTTGTTCTGCTAACTTTACGTACATGCACATTCTTAGAATTAGCTTCGTACAATGAGGTAATTAAAAAATTAATTGGCATCGCTAGTTAGCAGGAGTAACGCTTTTAAGCCAATATAGGTGTAGCTACTTATATGATAGTACCTACTAAATGTTTACGTCTTTGCAAATAATCGAATAATGCAAGAAACGGACGAAGATATCAGTCACGTTCACGTATGCGCTTACCCTTGGCTCACTCCCATACTAAATGTTTTACGTCTTCGCACAAATATATAGCCTTCATCGATAAATAGGCTATCTAACACTGCCAGAATTTTTCAAATCGGACCAGTAGTTCCTGAGATTAGCGCGTTCAAGTAAACAAACAAAATCTTTAGCTTTATAATATTAGTATAGATTTAACTCTCGTGCGAGAGTCGAGGCACATGTCGAGGCGAGCCTGGCGCCTTCGTATTAAATTTTTCGTGAAATCAAAATAAATCGGTCAGGCTCAGGTGTGACGAGAGCTTCGCCGTCGCCCAAGACGTACGTGACTTTCTACAGTTTCAAATTACCTACTTCCTCAGACCCATACAAAATGAAAGATGGCTTTAAGTATAAGTGATGCCAAAACCGAGATCCATCTGAATGTATAGCGTTGCCTCGTTCGCACTTTGAAGGTCATCATCGGTTTGTCATCGGTATAGTATAATGGTATACCCCTTGTGACGGTACCATATTGATGCCTTAACATTTTTGTAATACAATGTTTTAATTCAAGTTTTAGCGCGAAGATTTTCATTCAAAATTCAAATTCAAATTCAATATAATTTATTCAGTTTAGGCTACAATAATTGAGCACTTATGAATGTCACTACGCCATCGGTTCGTAAGTCTACAGGGCGGGAGACCTTGTACTGAGAAGAACCGGCAAGAAACTCAGCAAGGGCATTTCTTTTCTCCCTTTCTCTTACAGCGTCCAATTAAAATATTGGAAAATGCCCTCCCTATCATAAAAGGACACTTTCCATTACAAACATAAAAAAAACATGAAATATAAAGCACAAGCACAACATAAAAAAGTATCTAATATAAACAAAAGACAGTTTATGTATTCATCACTAAGAAATAATCAATGTCTTACAGTATTAATAAACAAAACAAAAAAGTAAGACTAAATACCAAGAATACAAAGAAGTTTGCAAGAGCAGACCAGCCTCCACAGGCGGCACCCGTTCACGAGTATGACACATGAATCAGCCATCGCTTCGCTCAACCATGTTTTAGGGAACGTAACGACCCGACACACACGCTACCACCGCAGAGACACTTTGAGAGAGCATGACACACTCAAGCAACTCCAATAAAACTTCGATTGTACTAGTTACAATGTGTGTAGTAAAGGAACAAAATATAAGAGGAGAAGATTGGAAGGTTCGTAATGCTTTAGTACCGAGAAGCAAATAAACTCACTAGTTAATCTTTTATACATCATATAAAAATACAATATAGCCTTACACTAGGTAATAACATAATAAACAATGTTTTAATTAAAAAAAATATTTCAAATGCCTCAATACAAATCAATTAAGTTCTAATTTTTCCAAGCATTTTTATCATTTATGTATTCATCAACTTTGTATTAGTAAACAATTCTCAATGAACGTACTACCTATAGCAAAATGCATCTTTAAAGTAGAATGGCGCGTTCAAATATACAAGTTCAGTATTTTTTACATTAGATGACAATTGATGATTTATTTTATGAAAGGTTTCAAGTTAATAATAATCTAAGTACAAATGACTAAAATGTAAAACATTAAGTTATGAACTTACGAATCATAGACATCAACACAGAATTAATTGTTAAATGTAGGTAGTAATCTAACTTCCGTTTTATGAATTCGGACTCTAGACAAAATAAAGTTGCGTAAAATTTTGAACCTGTGGCGCGAGAATGAATGGTTTAAAGCTAACTATGATTGGGTGTTTGTTTGGAACTAAAGTTGATTAAAACAAGCGTTGATTGGTGGTTTTTTTAATTTACTGTGGTTGGTGGTAGTTTTAAGACGAGTGCTGATTGGGAGTTTTATAATGTTGAATATAACCGCGAAAGTTTAAGTTACTTAAAACTTTTATAATATTGAAAACGCCCGCGAGACTTACCTGAGTCAGTCGTTTAACAACCATTAGGGTAGCCTCGTACAGTAAAAATTCTAATAATTATAAAAGGTAGTTGTCTTGGTTTTTACGTATTTCGTATAATGGTATGACGTGTTAGTTTATTTGAAATAACCCGGGGTTTGTTGGAACTTTATGAACATTTAGAACATAATATTAATATTCTATTGGGATTCTATTAATTTAGGATAATTAGGCCGTTTTATCTAGACCGTTAATATTACTCTATGATATCTGATGACTCTATAATAGTACCCCAACCGACATAACTAGTGTTATACTCAAAAGATATTCTTTTTTCTTAAAGTTAATTAAGGCCGGAAATCCGTCCGGAATAAGAAACAGGATGGGGGTGTTTAAAATGTGGGGTGAGAACGTTGTTAGAAAGGGGTTAGTGGTGATAAAAGTGCGTGGTCCAATACAAAAAAAAAAAAAAAAAACAAACAGAACATTCAATTGCCGGCGGTTAAATTGTCGAAACGCTGCCCCAGGAGAAAACCATAGTCTACGCTTGTGAGTTAATAGAAGTTACCTAGGAACCACGTGGGGTTAAACTACAGCTAGATTGTGCTATCATTACTGGTTAGTAAATACTTTTATATTAGAAATTATTATATTGTATGTGAGTTGTGAAATTCTTTAGGTTGTGTTTTAAAAATATCTAAATTAATGTTAAAGCATCGTAATGACGATTTGCCTTTTTTGTCAATTTCAGCTAGGTAAATAAGTCTTCTATAAAAGTTGAAGTGGGAACTAAGATTTATTAGATTATACCAGCCATAATAATTATATAGCCCACTAAAGAATTATTTAATTAGGCCAAGAGATACAGTAACTACTATGTGTAATCCATGTCCATCCTTGGCGGCGTTAGTAGGGTTTTACTATTTTGGCTGGTTAGTTAGTGTAGGTGAGCGCTGATGTGCATCGTAAGGGGGCGCCCCTTAAACCTACTTTCAGGTCGCAAGTCCGCAACGCTTAGCTAACTGGTTTCCACACTACAAAACGAATGGATTTAGCATAGCAAATGTGGAAGTAGCATCAATTAGGGTTCCTTTGCGTAGGGATGACGAAAAGTCATATAACTCATTAGTACTTGTGTCCCTTTAGTTCTAATATTAGCGTATTTGCTTTGTTTAGGTGGTTTTGTACTGACTTTAGAAATGGTGAAAAATTCAAAGTGGACATTATTTATGATCGTATATTTAGCTATATTTATTTCTAGATTATGTTCCTTTACGCTTATTTGTATGCTATTGTTTGCTATATTACTCTGACGTACCTCTAAAACAACAGGGTTACTACTTATTTAACACAATGGATTTCGGGTTCTACGCTTGACGATCACGCTTGGCCAATAATATAATTATCTACATCAATATTTTATATCAAATTCCTTCTCACGCCTTAATGATATCAGGAGGCTGCAAAGTTTTCTAGGACATTTCATTATTTTATAATAAGTAATATTTTCGAATTAAACTCAGGGGGCGTTACACCCTCCTACTTCAACATTTCTGTGTTATTATCTCAATGAACCGGTCAAATGCGAGTCTGGCTCACGCGCAGAGGGTTCTGTCATCATCAGATCAAGTTTCTCAGATTTATGCATTAATTATGTTATTAAACTTTTTCCTATATTTGTGATGTAACACCTTTATTCTTGCCTACCAGGTCAACGGGAAGTACCCTATAGGTTTAAATTTATTTATGTTACAATATGCGACCGTATTTTTTTATTGCGTTGACTTAGAAGCTTAATTTTTTTACAGCTTCAAGAGACCGTAGTCGTTAGTATCTGATATTAATTTAATTTTGATATCTTCACGCGTTCTTGAGAAAAAGGGTCTTACCAGACAGACTTGTCTCCTTTTAAGATACGAAACCCTAAAAACGTCGGGGCAGTCTCTTCTACGCTAGGCTTGCCATCCCCAAATTCAAAAAACTAGGATTTGAAGTTGGAGAAACCAGGACAGTTAACTTTAAAAACAGGAAGAAACAAAAGAGTAGCAATAGTTAAATTAATATGTAGTGAAATAAAATAGGTGAAACGAAACTTAGGTAATTAAAATTATCATATTTTTAAATATAAGTTAAGTAATTTTTAAATTTAAAAACCCAGGACACTACAAAAACTAGGACATGTCCTGGGAAAACAGGACGGTTGGCAACTCTAGTCTACGCGTGTTGTTACCCAGAGGACTGGCTACTGGGACTTTTTCATAAAAAAGCGAAGCGTTTGCGTATGTAGTAATGGATCCGAGGATAAGGTAGCGCTTCGATAAATAAAACTACATTTCGTGAAAAAAACTAACATCATCCTTTACATCTTTGTGATCATAATTTTTCCTAATCTTTGAAAAGGTTACTTTCTGTGAGTGAGAACTGAATAAAAATGGCGAGGTCATTAGGTGTAAGTCGCGGAGGCCGGCGCTGCTTCGCCGTGATTAATAGATTTCGGTCAGTGGGCTGTAAGACGAAGTCCCTCGCCTCAAACTTGAGTGTTTCGCATTTATCAACAACTTGTAGAAACATTTCTTCGGTTTCCTTTCAATGACTGTCATCTGTCAAGTCTTTTTAGTTTTTTTTTTATTTATTTTTTAGCCTAGTTGCAATACATTACATAAGACATAACATTTGAGTTATATTCACGCAATGATAAAAGTTCTGCAAACTGTCATACTAAATGCGATTATTATTTATATCCCCGAAACCAAGTCTAATTTTCATTATTATTTTTTTTTTTTTATTTTTTTTTTTTTAATATCACTAAGGTGGCAAACAAGCACACGGTCCGCCTGATGGAAAGTGGTCACCGTGACCTATGGACGCTTGCAACACTAGGGGCATCACTCGCGCGTTGCCGACCCTTCAGAAATCTAATAACTTCTTTTTTGAAGAACCCCATACTGTAGTCCTTAGAGAAAACCTTGGCAGGGAGCTCATTCCACAACCCAAGGGTTCGCGGGAGGTAGTTTCTCTGAAACCGCATTGTACGCGACCTTTTGGGATCTAAAGTGTGAGAATGAATTCCCTGCCGATGGCGAGTGGTGTGATGGTAGAAAGTAGCCGTGGGCATCATTTCGAACAATTCCTCAGAACACATCGCATTGTACAAGCGGTAGAACACACACAGGGAGCCAAAGTCTCTCCTCAGACTTAAGGGTTCGATACGGCCAGTGAGTTTGGGATCGTCGACAATTCTCACAGCCCGTCGTTGAACAGAGTCAAAAGGTCAAAGCTGGTATCCGGGTGCACCTGCCCAGAGATGGCAGCAGTTCTCCATATGGGGCCGAACTTGCGACTTGTAAAGCAGCAACCTTTATGTTTTTTGTAAAATTGTGATTGTGATTGTAAACGTAATTTGTAATGTGAAATAAAGGAATATCTATCTATCTATCTATCTATCAACCGCTGCACTGACGAGTAAAACTGCCTTGCTCTGTTGAGTACACCTAGTTTTTTGGACGCCATGCTTCACCTTATCTTGTAAATGATCTCGGAACTGAACATCGCTGGACATGACAATACCAAGGATCCCAATGCTCTTGGAGATGGAGTGGGGAGCGTTCTGGAATTGCGGGACTACAGTGAATGGGGTTTTCTTAGCGATGACCGCGCAGACTTGTGTCTTTGTAGGGTTGAATCGGACCAAGTTTACCCGCCCCAGTCAGAGACCTTCGCCAGTGTGGTCTCGATTTGAGACACAAGTTCTCCGCGGTTTTCCTCCACAACGGAACGAGGGATGTTAACGACCCGTGTAATAAGCGTCTCCAGTACTGTCATCTGCATAGCAATGCATTTTGCTTATGTCCAACATGTCATTGATATGCAGTAGAAGCAGCGTAGGAGACAGCGCAGAGCCTTGCGGGACACCAGCATTATTGTCCATGATATCAGAGCAACTACCGTCAACCACGGTTCGTATGCGTCTGCCAGACAAAAAGCTAGCCACCCATTTGCACAAACCCTCGGCCACTCCGTAAGATGGCAACTTCAATAAAAGACCCTGGTGCCAGACCCGATCGAACTCCTTCGCTATGTCCAGGCTACATGCCAATGCCTCCCCCTAACTCTCAATGGCTAGTGCCCATTGATGTGTGAGATACACTAGAAGGTCACCAGTCGAGCGACCGTGACGAAAGCCATATTGACGGTCACTGACTAGGTCGTGTTCTTCTAGGTAACAATTTTATTTTGGCAAGAGAAGCAATTTTACGTCACTGTCACTGCGTCAAAGAATACTAACGTTATTTATAATACTTGGAGATTTTTATCTATACATTCTGTCAAAAAAGTTACATATTAATGAACGAATCAATGTTACTAGTAGTACGCCATCTCTTTGAACATGTAGAAAAACCTTATCTACAGCTTATAGCTCACACATCGCAGCAAACAACAGTAACTACTCAAAAGCAGCATGCGAATCATAAAAATAATTATGATATAATATAAATACCTAGCCAAATACTACTTGCACGCGGAATAGTTGTGATGATTTGGTAAATTCACTTAACAACCAGGATATTGGTAAATTAACCATTGGTACAAAAGATAGAAAACCGTGCCTATTATTCTCTCAATTGTGTAATGCACCGACAAATTTAGGTTATGTTGTCATGTATTTGTAATTGATCAAAAATTTTATCGATTTTTAAACGAAACACTAATAATTAAATGAGTGAACAAGATTTCTTTCGTGAATAAATCTTGCGTAGCTCTTATTCACCAAAATATTGCAGGAATTATAAACAAACGGGATTTAATAGAAGTAGCTATCACCGAATTATCGCAAGAAATGGGTAATATTGGTATCATTTGCTTTAAGGAAACATTCCTAAAAATTGGCTTAACCAGTTGTATGTCCCGTCACAAACACTAGCAGTTCACATAAACAACGCTTACTGCACGGTAATACAATAATACAATCAGTTGCCCGATAAAATAAAAACAATACCCCTAAGACTTTTTAAGAATTACACAATATTTTATTTTCCATATCGTCTAATCTTGTTTTTAAATATTTGTTTTCATTTTTGAATCTTATTGACTTCTTTATTGGCAATTTCTTATTGTTTGCTTAGATTTTCTAGTTTCTGTTTTACATCTTGCATATGTGATATATCCAAAAACGATGTTGTTAAGGAACTGTCGTGTGAATTATTTCTTTCTCTAATTGAAGTATCAGACAGTGATTCATTCGAGATACTGACACAGTAGTTGTGCTGACACAGTAGTTGTGCAATGATGATATGTTTAAGTTTGATTCTGAAACGGGGCGTATTTTTTTTCTCCTTACCTATAGTTATACTACTATCCATCTTTCTATACAGGAGTTGTAAACAAATGTTTGTAAACAAAGCGTTGTCTGCCAATAATTACCAGCTCAGCTGTTCAATGTTTTCAAATTATCAACGGTATTTTTCTTTGAATTGTTTTTTAGATATTGGTCACTATTATCACTGTTTTATAATTTATTATTATGTGCAAGTGGCGAAAAACTAATAACAACAAATGTTTTTGTTTGAAATTTTATAAAGATTTTAATGAAACACTGCTTTTCTGTAAACTTTGAAAGTTGTAAGAAAAAATTGATTTAAATTATGCTGAAGCAGATTCTACAGTATAACAAATAATATCACTGGTGAGTCTTAGCACGGACTGTACCTAAATAATAAATCTATGTTTATTTAGACATTTCATTTTCATTTTTAATTTTCACAATAATATTTGTGGAGATTGCTCTGCTGATTGAGTAGCCACAAAAAACACTATTATTTACGAAGAAACATCCATTAGTTTTCGTTTTTATTATATTGAAGTGGAAATAAGAACTGATGATGAATTTAAATGTTAAATTAGTACGATGCGCTGTTTAGGTTGTTTTAGAAAAACTATCAAACGAAACGTGTACCTTATGGTGCTGCATGCTTTTATTCCATTAGATCTTACAACTTACTATTTAAAAAAAAAACAAACCAATGGTTCAATATTTCTGTTCGATTTCAGGTAAAGGGGAATCGCCTAAAATATATTTTACGGTTAATCGGTCAATTAAGTCTAAAGATACCCGACCCCAAAACCCGATCACGTACATATATAATATGTACCTACCCACACATAATTGTAGTATCTTCAATTTGGCAAAGTTTGACTAACATCCTCATCCTATTGTCAATTTATATCTTTCACGACACGTAAATTGAATAAAACCCCGAGTGACGCCCTTATATAGGGGTCGGCCGGTGGCTGGTGGCCGGTGGCTGGTGGCTGGTGGCTGCGGATGCGCCAAGCTGACACATGATAAGACTTTACTTTACAGATGTTAGTAATGTTATTTAAATCTAAGTTTTTTTGTAGATTTTGGTTATCCTAAATTAAAATGACCTTTTGACCAGCTGTTACATTCCACAAGCTACCAGGTACAACTTTGAAAAAAGCTACGGTGGATCTGGGACCAAAACTATTCGCAATAGGACAAGCCTATGTAGCGCTAATCCGTGTAAAAACATTGGATAGACTTACTATTGGAGCCCTAAATCCACGAAAACTGCTTAACAAACGACACGACGAGTATATTCTTCTGATGAATTGAAGCATCCTCGAAGCCTTCGACAAAGAGACCCTCTATAGTACGGATCTCTATAGTTCGTCTTTTGTGGAGTTTCGAGATTCGGTTTCCTTGTATGCTGAAACTAAAAAGCTATAAATAAACAACAATACAAAAAAAATAAAAAAGCCGACTACAAAAACATTAAGAACTGAAAAGCAATTAACAAGTTAACGTAAAACCATATTATTTACTTTTGTACATATAAAGTGACGGTCGTTTAATGACATTTTGTATGAATTTAAATATAGTATGACTTCATGATAATATAGTACTCAACCAAATATTTAGCTATAAGTAGGTGAAACTCATTTAAGTGCGAGTTCAATAGTAGTACAGAATAGTATTACAGATTGCTTACGCTAGTCATTACCATTACAAGTAACGACTGTACTACTATCTGAACTTGCACTAAAATGAGTCTCTTTTGTTTTTTTTGGCTCTTGGCTGACTTTTTTTGGGCTCGAGGGGGATCGCTCAACAGATTTTATGGTAAATGTGGTGAAGATGAGGACTAACATGCTTACTTACCTTTTTTATCGCGGACTCCTTTTTGTAGCGTAGTGGACTGTAGGTAGCTTGGTTATAATTAAATAAGGCACTGGTAAATAAATTGAAGATTTTGATTTCACACTTTGCGGTGCGTCTATGAACTTATTGTTACAGAAGAACAAAATAAGGTGTTGCTATACTTAGCATAGAAACAAAACTTAAACTATAATGTTGCTAGCCAACACTTGTGATATAAGTATTATTTTTGCAGATCCTAGAAATTAAAAAGTTGTAATGATCTCGAAGGCTCAAATATATATATAATATAGGTGTTATTAAATTTAATTTTCTATTTTATTTCATTCCATGTTTTTAAAACAAACGTTGTCCTTTTTTATTCACTATAATTTACAATATACTGTAGCTTATATAATTTATGCACAAAGAATACTTGTAAAACGCATTCAGTATAAAAAAAATGGTATATAGTTAACTGAAAACTTGAAATTTTATATAAAAACGTGCCCAAAAACCATTTCGACGGACTGGCCACATCCGCAGATCAGAAGATAGGAAATACTGAAATATTAAAGAATGCTAAGACAGGACAGGAGCAGCAATTACATATTAGAGAAAAAACGTAGTGTGGGGTATACGCAAGATTGCTGGGAGCGATTGAATGCGTAAGTCGCAGGACCGTGCAAAGTGGTGCACCTTGAGAGAGGCCTATATGTCCAGCCGTGCAGTGGGTGATGAAGATGAAGATGATAATCTATGAAAAGATGGCGGAATTATACATACAGACATGACGTAACTATAAGGGTTCCAGTCTTGCCATTTGCCAATGGAATCTACTTCAATGAAACAAATACAAATAACCTTATTTGCCTAGAATGCGGTTAAGTAAAGTTGTTATAAATTTAAGTATTACACATTCAATAAACATGCAATTTTTTTTTATATAATTATAATCCAATCAATAATAAATTACACCATTTATGTAATTTCAACTTTCAATAAATTTAAATATGATAGAAGATTAAGTTGGAAATATAATCTCTTAAATTCCTGACAGGTTTAAAACAATAAGTACTCATTTACAGAATAAAAACATTTATCATACAACCAGTTGTACAATCTATATATAAATAAATTATAAGGCAGCTCACTTAACTCTATTGGCAATTTATTATAAATTTTTACCATCATACGAGATCAATTTCTGTCAAACAATAATGTTCTGGCCCTTGGTAGTAATAGTTTGTTTGGGTACCTAGCATTAAAGCTGTAAAAGCTGCAGGTGTTCTTTTAATTAAGTTTATGTGCCTTTTGATGAAACACGCTACTTCGTAAATATATAGACAGGGTATCCTTAGAATTTTGAGTTTCATGAAATGTTTCTTACATGACTCTAGTGGTACTTTGTTACAAATTGCTCTTATGCATCTTTTCTGTATAGTAAATACTCTGTTTATTTCATTAAAATCACCCAATAAGACTATTCCGTATCTCATGACTGATGCAAGAACTTGAATGAACGTTTCTTCACGACGTGAACGATATAGAACCGGCACGTATCGCAGCCCGCAGTCCCGCAGTCCCGCAGTCCCGCAGCCCGCAGTCCCGCAGTCCCGCAGCCCCGCAGTCCCGCAGCCCCGCAGTCCCGCAGTCCCGCAGTCCCGCAGCCCCTCGGCCTCTGATTCAATTTATGCGCGTTATGTATGGGATCCATAAATCGTTAAGAGGGATGCTTTTTGTCATCTAACAATATTTTGCATGGCTTGTCTACGATCCGATTGAATTTATCGACCATGTTTTTGTACAGAAAGGGAGTTAAATAGTTGGTAAGTACATGTTCAGTTCTTTTTCGGTATTGATCAATATTATTTAAGAACTGGGTAAGTATTATCACTTTGCCTTACGGCACCTACCATTACCACATATACTACCACTTAATAAATTTAACAAGTGACATTATTAATAAAAACTAGGTACTAGGTAAATATATCTTGTGTAGCTTCTTACGTTCTTGTGGATATGAGTTTCAAATAACTTGTCACGATGGTTTTTTTATTAAAAGTATTTGGATATTGGATGGATGGAAAATCCTAAATACTTTGCCTGCGCAAAGGCCAAGCCCGATAACTAACTAGTTTCTTCTTTTTTTGGACCTTGTCCTATATATATTTGTCGTCTCTGAGTTGTCATTGAATCTATGTTAATTGGTCTTTAAATCTTTTCTGATGACAACAAACATCTAAGTCAATCAGGGTCTACAATACTATTTAGGTCCCGAATCCAGTTCTATAACTTTTTTGTCACAATTATATTCTTCAGATCTATACATGTTGTACCACCGCAATCGCGTTTCAAATAATTTTTTTAATAAGCCAACACTCTGCCTCGTAGGCCCACTCTAGTTTTATAAACATTGTCCGTGACACATATTGGCATTTTCAGGTCCCAAACCACAACTGTCTGATCTCACCATTTTCGACATCCCATCTATTCTATTTACCATCTATGTTGCCGCCGCGGGACCGTAAACTGCCAAGATATTTAAAGAGACCAACATTTTTAATGTATGGTTTGGAATGTTTATTGTGTGTTGTGCGATACAATCTGAGAAGTTTTTATGTCATATGTTTATCTTGTGAGGCTTTTAAATTGAGCAGATTCTAGTCAATTAGTGCTACGCCATCTGTGTAAAGATTGTTCCAGGTTACCGGTTGCTGTATGTCAGCTGTCAGATAGTATTTAGAATTTTCTTAGGACCGCAACCGCTTGCCAAATAAACAGCCTCGGGACGCAATGTATGCCTTTTCTAGGTCTTAAAATACCATCTATTCTGGAGATCTTGTTTTCTGGTTCTGAACGACTTTTTCAGAATACTGGTTGTGTGCAGAGTCTGTTGTAGATTTTCCCGGTTCGAATTCACGTTGATTTTCCGTGTCTTATTATTTCATTTAGAAAATGTTCGCATATTTTGAGAGTGTGTGTGTGTACCTTAATTAAAAAAAATATAAAATTTAAAATCTTACAAAATAAATACATATTTATATAAACAAATTCCTAAATAAACATATATGTATACAATCGACCTATCCGTAGAACAGAGCCCGATGTAATGATGGAACAAAAACGAGTTAAATAGCTAGACGAGATAATGCATACCAACTCTACAGACGTCGTTTTTACAATTTTCATATCTTATTTAGTTTCGGAAGTATAGAATCGAATAACGTTGGATCTGAACTTAGCCGTTACCGTCCGGCCGCTGTTTGTTGGAGGAAGGGGGTTTTTGTGTCATGCGCTTAGCTTTTTAACGGAGAGATATAAAAACGTATTTTTAGTGCGAACTGGCGAATCATTCTTTCTGTAATAATAAACAGTGAAAAGTAGGTCTTGTGAGTTTTTAAGAAAATTTTATACGAACATTAACATACATATAAGAACATTGTTCCCCCCAGTATAATGCGTGGGATTAAGGGGTTAAGGAACATTACATCTCAAGAAAATCTGATTTGAATAAAAAGTTGTAATCACATTAATATAGTGTATTTTTTTCATTTCTTAGAAATATATACAACAGTAAAGGATTTATAAATCCTTACGTAAATCGATGTAGAGGTTTTGCTAGATCAAAGATCAAGTGTCCTTCTGACAGTTATACAAATTTAGAAATTAAAAATAATAATTTGTGACGTTTCAAAAAGTTACAACCTATGAGGTTATATATTTTCTAATACCCCGCTCTCCCCACAAAGAAAAAAGGTAAGTTTTGGGAGCGAGGGCTTTTTCCTAACCAGACAAATTTTTATATTATTATATTTAGAATAAACTAGCTTAGTTGACTAATTAAACTCATCGTAAAATTAAAGTAAAACATAAAACAATTTAGAGTCTGTGGTGTGATATTTACATTGTTTATATACATAGGTACGATTTAATCAATCAAAATCCCTATCATAACCTAACGTACCATACCAAAATTAAAACTAAGTTAATTAACAGTCTTTATGAATGCTTATAAAATAAATAGAACTATAGAAAGAGCTTATAAGTAGACAGACTGACTGTCATATGAAAGTATAAAGCAAGCACATGACAAGCGTACGTCATGGTACGTAAAGCCAAACAAGTAAATGTACATTATTTACAAAACAGTACCTATTTTTGGAAAATTAGGAAGGAACGTTAGGACCTTAGGCTTATTGAACGAGTTGTCGAACCTCTCGGATAGTTAAGGCTTATTAACAACAGTTACCAGACCGGTCGACAGCATTAACAATATGGGAAATATTTACATACAAACAAAAGAAGAAGTAAAACATAGGAGAGCCTAAATTCATTACGTTTAAAAATTGTCTTCCGTTCGGGGATTCTTGGAATTTAGGGAATATGTCTACAAAGTAATCAAAAGAGGAAAACAGAATCTGGGATAGCAGAAATTAATTACTCTTTAGATTTTTAGAATATCGGGAACTACGTGAACTGAAATAGCTATCTCGTTCTTAAAACTAATTGGTAGTTCAATTGAACCAATACAGTATATTGAATGACCATTGGCTACAGTACTAGTTATTTTATTTTTTGTATTTAACTGGATCCCGTATTGTAATAATAATTCATAAAACAGGGGAAACATACTATATAACTATTTGTACATGATTGTCAACTGTCGTTGTTCGATCTACGGCGTGGACATATGAAATGCCTAATATGCTGTATATAGGAAAGGGAAGACTGAGAAACATATTTATAGAAAGGAAAATTAATTAATAAATGATGTTTAAGAGGTCGAAGGTTGAACAGCCTTCAACGGACCAGGTTTATTAATAGGTGGTATCGAAATAATTGAGCTTATTTCATCATCAGTTGATTGACTGACGATAAATCAGAAGGTAGTAATCTAGAGCTATAAATGGGGCTAAGATTACAACGCAAAATCTCAATTTTTTTAATTTCTGACATTGGATATCTGAGTTTAGCAAATAGAGACTTCATTAAAGAAAATTAAAAAAATGTCCCGTTCATTTGGTCTTTGCTTGCGATTGTCTATGAACTTTCCAAGCTCGTAATCGTAATCAAAAATTGCGAAATCTGAAATCTAGTAAAGAATCTTAACGTGCTCTTTACCAGTCTAAAGTCTAAAGGTGGTGCAGCTAAAATATCGGAAATTTACTTTTGTAACCGTTTATGGTCATTATTCCTAAAAATAGCAAATTCCTAAACTCTTTTTTGTATAAAATCTATAGGACATTTTTCACCTTTAAAACTAAATCTTTTAATATCTGTCGCATTGTTGTCTACAATATTCGACAGTTTTTCAGTAATCAATTCTAAAGTTAAGCAACTAGTATAAGGTAATTGCGAAGTAGTAGGGTCTGACTGTGATGAAAATTGATTAAATCTCTGGATTTGGAGTTGACTTTAAAAATGTAGTCGTTAAATCAGTATAGAAACATTTACCTTTTCCAGGCTTTGAGCGACGTGTTGTAACTTGTAAGTATATACTTACTTTTTCTTTATCAGTAGCATAATAGGTTCAGTTAAAATGAAGTTGCTACTAATAAGAGGCATTTATTAATATCCTCTATGTCTTGTGCAAAAGAGAAATGACTAAACTCTAAAGAGGGAGATTGTAAAGAATCAGAAAGTTAGTTCTTCAAATCAGAAACTGTAGATGTAAACTCAAAATCAATTGATCGTAGCTTTAATTCATAAACTAGTTCAGGTTTATTTAAATGGTTGATATATGTTTTAAATATGTCCGAATTTAAAGAAATGTAAATCGTCCAAAATTGTAGCAAAAGTGTATTGTAACTGTACTACAATGTACTGAACTACAATGTACTGAACTACAATGTACTGAACTACAATGTAATACTTACGTTTACCTACTAGTATTTGAAGACAACAATATCTTGAAAAAAATATATAATTTCTACTTCAATACACTTCGTCTGTGAATGTCATAGAATAATTAAGTAATGATTAAATTTTTAAAGGGTCGCTGGTGTTGCAACCGTTCATAAGCTGCGGTGACTGCTTAACATCTGGTGGACTGTTCTTGTTTGCCACCTTAGTGGTAAATAGAAGATACACTGCATCAAAAGCAGTATTGTAGTGATAGGCTCAACCCCGAACACGTGTCACGCCGGACTAAAGTGGTTGATGGAAAGAGGCCTCGGCCACCACATGACGATTGATGATGTGGGCATGTATCCAACCGCTGGTTACCCCATTCTGGGGATTGGGGATTCAAAACCGTTAAAATATACTCTATATACATACTCGTACATACAAAAATATTAAATAAATATAAAGTTTAAATTACACATTATGTCTTAAATGTAGGTTGTGACAGACAAGAGCAATCTGTTATCATAACAGACAGACAGACAGTAAAAAAAACTAATATTTTGTTTAATAATTGTGTTCCAAAACTAGTCCATCCATATATAATACCATATAGAATCCAGTTATAGTCGTTTGTTAACGAGGCACTGCACGACACGGTTTGCCGTCACGATTTTTAACACACGACACTGCAGTGTGCAGACGATCTGTCGTTTGTTCGCTAGACATGATTCTGCAACGACACTGCAGACGCGGTCTTCGTTCTTCTCGTATTCTGCAGAACATAATTGCATCTAATAAGCGCCGGGTTTTTGGAAATCCTTATAAATCAATTTTGGAAAGTGTGTTAGTTTGTAAGACAACATGATCAAATAAACTGTTTTTATTTAAAGGGAAAATATTGTACAAAAAAAAGGTACCAATCACCAGTTACTTACAAAAAAATTTTTTTAAAAGCTTGTCTTTGGTTGGTGTCTTATTGAGCACTAGGGCTCTGAATAAGGTCCACAATTGAACTGCAAGATTTAAGGCTCTGTATACCAGAAAAATCACATCTTTAGAAAGCAACAGCTTTTGACTACTATTAAGTTTGTAGCTTTTGAATAGTGAAACGGAAATTCATATAAATTGGTGTCGTGGCCCTTATAAAGTCTGAGGAAACGTATATAAGCTATAACTTTTCTAATTTCTAGTCTATGAATGAAACAAATCGTAGTTTTACGCTTATTAATATTAATTCTAGTAAAGAAAATAACAAAATGTAACTAATCAGTCATTTTTTCAGTCTTAGTCCTTGGACCTTATTATGTATTATACTTCTTTAATCACAGTCGGGACCTTATTAAGTGTTTAAAAATAACAAACATGGCAACTACTAGCAGCTCAGTATTAAAAGATAAATATGCACGTACCCTTAATCACACGTATTTACTTATCCTTATTATATATTTTTAATTTTAAAAGACTCCAAATGCGACTGGATTTTTTTTTAACATTCGTTGAAGTCCACGGAAGGAAAGGAGTCTAGTCAAGTTTATAGCAATGACCCAGTGTAGCGAAATGTCGTTATCGTCAAACAAAAGTGCCACTTGCTAGGCCAGCTGCTTATTGACACTTATGTAAGTCATTTACCATGTCTATTTTAAAATTTCGTAACCCTAATAAAGTCCGTACCTTATTTGGGGACAACAACCTGGACCTTGTTAGGCACTTAGATATGTCCTGATAAAACCAAACAAAATCGAAATAAAAAAGCAACAATTTTAGTTACTTACCTCATCAATCCACGTGCTAAAAATATTTTTTACATCCCTATTGCAGAGAAGAAGAAAAGACCGGCTTTTATTAATAATACCACGCAAAATTCAAACCGAATATTTTATAAATTGAGTCGCGTCTGGCTGGACTGACAAAATGGCCGGCGCGAAAGCAATGAATGTCGATGGCCTTTTTATGATTGGTTACTGGGGAGGGGCCGCGCGCTATTCGTTTTGGTTTAAGCATTAAATGCGGGAAGTTTAAAAAGATGGACCTTATTTCGAACCGGCCCTTTTAGGCGCAACTACCTTATTGGATTCAAACCTTGGCTTGAAACATTGGCTCTAATATCTGACACACATCACGCCATGCAATTTTTCATCAGATGTTATCCTTGTTTTGTTCTATAGACTTGTCCCATATGCAAGGTTGCACTTCACTGCTTATATTATTCAAAATATTATATTTATATTTTTGATCCATTTTTAAATCAAATTGTAAATTATATAGCACGCTCAAAATATTTGTGAGTGAGGAACTACGAGTGAGCCGTGCAGTGTGTCGTGTCGTGTCTTGTCGTGTCGTGTCATTAACAAGTACATATTTGTTTCGTACAACCGCTAAATCGTCACCGCAAAAATGTCGCGACGACATAGCCGAAAAACCTTTTGTAAATCGTGTCGCGTGTAGTGCGCGTTGTCTCGCAGTTAACAAACGGTCCATACGAATGTAACATGGGTTATGATGATGCGATATCTACATAAGCACGAAGAAAAAGTATTTTTAAATTTGTCATAGCCACGACAGTCTGATCGAAAAATCGAGAGCCAAAACGTAAATGGTTTTGCGTGGATAAATTTTAATAAAATGGCTTCTTTAAAAGGCACGATTCTTCAACCCTCGGCTTCGTCCGCGCCCGCGCTCGCGTCCGCGCCGCCCTCGTTCCTCTCTCATTTTATTACAGAACTCGTTATCTGTTGCAAGTCACAAGAGCTTCTGTTCTTTTTTGTCTTAGATGACAGGTACACGGACAGCGCAACACAACTAAGCTAAGCTAATACCTCAAGTTGGTACTGTTTTTTTACCTATATGGATCACGTCTGTCTGTCCTAACAACTAATTTTAATTTTTCTAAGTGGATATTAAAATAGGGACAAGATATAAAACGTTAAATTAAAGGTGAAAATGTAAACCTATGTACTTTCCTTGGTCCAAAAGTCCTTAATGTCTCAGGCACTTCACGTACAAAACTTTTTAAACACAAAGCAAATTATTTTTATTTTTAATGCCGGCGGGCAGTCATGAGGGGGAAGGGCGGTACATATTATTTAAAAATATTTTCACTACATAAACAAAATCGCGGGTTAAAGTTAGTATTAGACCAACGTAACTATTACTGTTTTTTTTTTTTTTTTTTTTTTTTTTTCTGAGCTGACTATGCAGTTGGCTGTTGCAGCCATTACTGCTTCACCGGACTTTTGGGGCGAGACTCTGAAGGAGCCTCAGCCCATATAGCGCCCAACGCTCAAGGGCTCCCCGCGGGGGAAGCCTCGGCTTGGGTTGTCGCTCTCGGGGGCGTCCCTTCGACCGGCGTGAGTCTCGAACCCGAAGGTGAGTCACCGCCAGGAGGGGAGTTCCCCGTTACGCGGATGCGGTTGCGATTGAGTGGGGGCGAGAAGCGCCCCGGCACTCTTTGATACCTAGTGTATCCTTGTGGGCGCCGACGAACCCGGGGACGTCGGCGTCGTGTTTGGAGGGAGGCCCTATTCGGGGAGGTCGTTGAGACTAATCTCGCTATCCGGACAGCGAGATCGTCATCTGGGGACGTTAGTACGTGCCGAGGCCGCCTAACAATAGTTCTACGACCGTGACCGGGTCGATCGGGGGGACGATACGTGGTGGATTGCACAATTAAACGATTCGGGTGATTTTGCGTACGCTCGAAAAAGCGGACTGCCAAGTCTTTAAAGTATTGGGGAATCGTGGGAAGTTCGAAGTCTCTGTGTAGGTCCGCATTGCGAACGTACCAAGAGGCTCCAGAGGCCGCTCTGAGAAAGCGGTTTTGGAGGGTCTGGAGTTTGTGGAGATTGCGCTTGGACAGCGCATAGGCTACGCTAGCATAAGCTAGTATGGGGCGGATACAAGTTGTGTAAAGATTTAGCTTATTTCTAAGCGACATCTTACTATACTTGCCTATCATGGGATAGAGACGACCGAGTACAAAAGCGGCTCGGTCTCTAACTATTTTGGTGTGAGCTTGGAAGTTCAAACGACTATCCATGGTCACACCGAGATATTTGGTCTTATTTTGCCAGGGAATGGCACGACCGAAGAGGGAAAGGGAAGTTGGCCGCGGAGGGCGGCCTAAGGAAAAGTGGACGGCAGAGCTTTTGTCGGGATTCACCTCGATTCTCCATTTCCGAAACCACTCGCCTAGGGCGGTGATAGCGGGTTGGAGTCTCTCAGTGATTCGACTCACTTGCCTATCTGTGGTATAGATAGCGGTATCGTCCGCAAAGAGGGCTAGTTGGGTACCTATCGTTTTAGGGATATCGTTAGTGTACAGAAGGTACAAGATGGGGGCGAGCACGGACCCTTGCGGGACTCCTGCTTCTATGGGACGGGGGGAAGAGAGAGTGCCTTCGACTTTGTAGCGAAAGCTACGATTCGACAAATAGTCTCGTATGATGAGCACGAGACGATCCGGCAACTGAAAGTTGTACAGTTTAAAAATTAAACCGTTGTGCCAGACTTGTCGAAAGCTTTCGCTACATCGAAGAAGACAGCGCCCGTGTGACGGGTCTTACCTAACGCTGGCTGAAAGCCTGTAAGAATATGTTCCGTTATGCGGAGGACTTGATGGACGCATGAGTGTTTGGCACGAAAGCCGAACTGCTCATCTATTAAAATGCCTCTGGAAACTATAGCGTTCCGTAGGCGAGCAAGGAGGAGGCGTTCATAGAGTTAACCAAGGGCCTTTAGTAAACTTATGGGGCGATAGGAGGACGGCTCGGTACGAGCTTTACCTGGCTTATGGATGCCTATAACAATTGCATCTTTCCATTGAGAAGGAAAGATGCAATGTTCCATAGCAGCGTTAAAGATCGCTACTAGGAGGCAGATAAGGGGAAGAGTGAGGCGCTTTAGGATATCGTTAGAGATACCGTCAGCACCGGGGGCCTTACGGGGGCGTAGGTCTTTGATGACCTGTACGACTTCGTCGACAGTGACAGGGGGCAGGGGGTCTTGTGGAGGCAGAGAAGTTCTGCGCTCCACTTCGCCGTCTACCTCGCGCACGTGGTCGGGATCGAAGGGCTGTGTGCTTAAGGCACATTGGGCTTGGAGGCTAGACGCTAGGCAATCCGCCTTTTCGTCGTCGTTGAACGCGGGAACGTTGTTGTTGGGACACGTTAACGGAGGGAGAGAGTTCGCGGTTTCGGTTTTTAGAGCTCTGGCTAAGTGCCAATAAGCTTGGTGAGAGGGAGAAATGTTCTCCATAAGATCGTCGAAACGTTGGGCGCGGAGCTCAGCTACAGCGGTTCTTACACGGCGGTGTAAGTCGTTGAAGCGAGCTTTATTATCGATAGTGGGAGCGCGATCGCGAGCGCGGCGGGCCGCGTTACGCTCAGTCATTAGCGACCTGATGTGCTGAGGCAGGATTAGGTGGTGATAATCACCAACCGGCACTTGTCGTGAGCACTCGCCAACGGTGGCGGTCAGGTGGCTAGTGAGAGAGTCGATAGCTACGTTTAGATCGGTCGCGGAAGAGATTACGTTTGGAACGCGGTCTAGATGTGGCGAGCTGGGATTTTCGAGCAATTGCCCAAATTTATCCCAGTCCGTCACGGTTCTAGTGTCGGGAGGAGAGTCCGAAGGGAAACCTAATCGGAGGACGACAGGGCGGTGGTCCGAGTCAAGTTCGTCAAGCACCTCTATAGAGCGAAAGCTTAGCCTTACGTTCTTTAGAAGTGCTATGTCCAGTACGTCAGGGTTGTTCCTAGTATTGTGGGGAAAGAAAGTGGGCGTCATGGGAGCGATAATGTCAAAGTTTAGTCTGTCAACTAAATCGTCGAGGAGTCTGCCTCTTTGTGAAGTTACAGAAGAGTTCCAGCGGCGATGCTTGCAATTTAGGTCGCCGGCAAGAATGACGGCGTCGCCTAAACTTAAGAGCGACTGAAGGTCGCTCTCGAGCAAGTCTTTTAGGGGAGAGAGATAAACCGATGCAATGATGATCGGCTGATGGCCGGTCATCGCTAAGCGGCAGACGGATGCTTCTAAATTCGTAAGCGGTGGAGGATCGATAGGGGAGCAATGCAGGGAGCGCCTGTAATAGATGAGAGTGCCTCCGAGATTGGAGGAAGTTCTATCATTACGGACGGTGCGATAGTTCGCGATCGAAGGGGTACGGAAAGCGGGCTTTAGGAACGTTTCCTGGATGAGGAAGACGTCCGGTTTTTGGGACGAGAGGAATTGCGATAATTCCTCTCTTTGGTTGCGGAGACCGTTGGCGTTAAAATAGCCTATGGAGACGGACCGGGGTTTTTCGCGCGCGGTTGTGCAATCCATTTTGGTTTTAAGGTTTTGGAGTTACCCTGCGGAGGACGGCGAAGAAGTCGCGATGCTTAGCCATGAAGCTGAGCATTTGATGGGAATTTGTGATTTGTACGTACTCGGCGTACACGATCTCGAAATACGCAGGGTCGCAGGCCCAAGAAATTTCGGAGAGAATGTCGAAATGCTGCTGCTCGGCCGTCTGAGCGGCGTTGCGGGGCAGCGCGAGAGAGGGGCGGGGTAGGGAATACCCGTAACTGAGACGGGCCCGGGGAGAGTAGACAAAAGTTTGTCAGTCTCCTTTGATTTGGACGCGACGACTAGCGCTGGAGGACGGCTCCAGGCGTTGACAGTAGGGAGGGGAGCAGGCACGAGCGAAGCCTGTTGGCGGGGGGCGGAGGGGCGCGATTTACCCTGTTTGGGTTTACGCGAGCTCTGTTTGGGAGCTTTGGGGCACCCGCGGTAATTCGCTGGGTGGCCTTCACTCCCACAGAGTACGCAAGCGACCGGGTCGGATGCGTTTGAGCGATCGCGATCACAGTCCGGAGTGGCGTGATCGCGTAAACATTTGACGCAGCGCGGTCTGCGTCTGCAGTTGCGCTGCGCGTGGCCATATAGCTGGCATCGGTGGCATTGACTCGGGTTCGACCGCTTGTGCGGAGTCTCGACCCTGATGCCTTTGAGGCTGCAAACATCTTTAATGTTAAAGATGGCTTTGCCTTCTTTTGTTAGGTCTAGTACAACGAGCACCATGTCGTAGCACTCGGACTTATTTCGGCCATTGTACATACGATGTACTTCCCGTACGGGGAGGCCTTGGACGATTAAGTCGTCCTGGATAGTCTTGGTGGAGAATTCCCTAGGGACTCCCCTTACGACTGCCCTTAAAACGCGTTCCTCGGCCAATGAGTACGTGTGGTACTCATATTTTTGAGCCGTGAGGAAGGCCGTCAGATTTCGGAAATCTGACGGTGTCGGGACCTGCACTTTGATGCCGCGCTCGGCATCATTGCGGGCGTGCGTATAATTGATACGCTTGGCCTTCATAGCGTTAGCAATGTTCGGCCAGGCCCCTTTGTCTTTGATGACGATGGGCGGCGGAGATTTTTCCTTCCGTCCCGAAGTGGGACAGTCGGACTGCGAAGAGGTGGCGGCGGGGGGGGTTGTGTCCATGGCGGCTAGCTCAGGGCTGGCCGCCGAGGTGGACGGGGACGGGGACGCGGAAGCGCTAGGCGCTTTGAGGCGCTTAGCCTCGGAATCGGAGGGGGGAGGAGTAGAAGACTCCAGGGCGGATGCCGCCGAAGCCTTTTTGGACTTGGCGGACTTCTTCCACTTTTTACCCTTTTTGGTTCCCAGGCCAATCACTTTAAAGCCTTCGTCGTCCTCAGACAACGCCGACTCAGCGGACATTACGGCTGCTGGAGACCGGGGTGCGGTTTCGGAGGTTGCGGGGGGCGGGGTAGCGAGAGACCGAGTAAGGGTCTCATCGGCTACCGGAGTGGGAGGGCGAATGGGCGTAGGGGCCCGAAGAGCGCGGCGAGCGACACGCGGGTCGCGATGGCGGGGTTCGCGGGAGAGAGAGCGCGAGCGAGTGCGTGAGCGAGAACGCGAACGGGACAGGGCACGCGGCGGCGAACATTGGGAGGGTACCGAATTGTCGGATGTTTCGTGGGCAGCCACAGCCTGGTAAGCGTAGGCTCGGACCAGATCTGAGTGATCACGAAGGCATAACCTTATGATCTCCCCTATCTGGTCCCGGGACATGCCAGTGAGTAGTTCTTCGGCCATCGCGGGAGTGGCCGAGGTGTAGCTTGTGAGTACCTAGTGACTCCCCACCATTGCTGGCGAGGAGCAAGAATACCTAAATGTGGCCAGGCGCCCCGCAGTGCTACGGATTGCCTGGTGTGTACCTAACTCCTACTCCTACGGCCGGGGTTACGTTGTCACCGTTAGGTTTCCCCCCAGCAACGAGACGTTTATGAACGAGAAACTTTTAGGTAGACCGCAACTCTGAAAAGAGCTATACGATCTCACCCACCAGCCCTTGAGCACTCGGAACTGGATTTCTACAAACTAAAACGCAATCGACACTTAAAACGCGAGAATGCACGGAGCGGCGAACCGCTGAAGCGGAAATACTACGCTAGCGATTTAACACAAAGCCGGACTCAGACCGGGCGAACCGGTAACAGTCAAAGAGGCAAGCGAGGGTCACCGCTATGCGTAGTAGTTCCGCGACTACGAGAACACACACTCAAGCACAAAAACGCACAGTATCGCTTCGATAAACACTCGGTTATGGGCGCGTTGAAGAACGCACAAACACACTCAGCGCGGGCCGAGAAGCAATTTCCCAGCCAATACACACTGCCGAGCAGCGCTTCAACACTCAGGCCGATTTTCCAGGAATTGCGGGCAATAAACCAAACAACAATTCGAGGTCGTCAGCGCTGAGGCAAAACACCACACAGGAATGCGCACCAGCTGAGTCACCACTGCACGGAGCACACTAAGAGCACTTGACGCTCGAAAACACGACCACACAACACGAGAGTCGAATCGGGAATGGTATACAAATCAAAATTCGTTCTATATTTATAGTAAAAATGAAAAACCCCATCAGAGGGAGAGGTTGTTCCATAGAACCTTCTAGATTTAGTACTTAACTTATTGTACTTACTGTGGTGACTAAAAATCTAGCCCACACAAAACTTAGTGAAAGACAACATATAGTAGTCGATATAGACATATTTCGAAAGTATAGGTATATCTACCTAGCTATAAATCGCTACTTACAGTTGGGGTTTCTATCGGCTATTGCCATCACAGTCACACGATTTGCGGCTTGACTATAAAATAACACTGTTTTACATTTTTAGGTTTTATAGCCAAACGGTAGGAGCTATAATGACGATTTAGGTGTCCTAAGATAGATCTTTCAGAGGCGGTTCCAACGACGTATCGTGGTATGTTCCATCGTATACGGTTAGGCCGTAGTGAGAGAAGAGCTGAAATTCTAGCTCTCAGGGCTTTCTGCCTATACTAGATGACTACAGACTTTGTGCTATATGTCAAAAAATGGACCTAAAATTCGGACATACCTTTTCGTGTTTTTGGTGTCTGTCAGTATGTTATATCATGAAAAAATGTGTGATATAAGTTTTCAGGATTTTCCTTGTGCTCCTGTACTTCAGGGGTTAAAGTTACCTGTATGAAACCTATTTATCTTGGTAGATGCCTATGAAAGGTATCTAGTGATATATTTATCTTTATCCTATGTAACCCGGTTGCTGAGTTATAAGCTATCGTATTTCATAACTTTACACGTAATTTGTGCCCCAACCATACTACTTATCGTAACGGTATAGATACCTACGTGTAGGGGCAAAGATGTGCTTTTAACCTGTAATGCTAATTTTAGGCATAGCCTAAGGACTTAATGACCCTAGCCAAGTAAAGTTTTAGACAGTCTTTCTCTTTTTTACCCATAAACCCATCCCTTTTGTATCTCTATCGCAGTCTATTTTCAAAGGAGTGAGGGAGAAAGAATGTACAATGCTCAACACGCTAACTATTTTCACCTGTAACTTATTAACCGTACATACGGCTTATATAGAACTTTACATGGTAGTTCTGTATAGTTTTGCACAACAAATGGCATATTTTTTACAAACATATGTTAAACTAAATTTCCCGCTTTTTTGGAGATAGTCGTGCGTACAAGGTCGACAACATGTCGGTACTCACACAATATTATTTTTGAAATCAACAAATAGTAAAGAGGGGAAATGAAACAAACCTGCTCTACTTTTACCTAACTTAATACAATTTTACAGTTATTGTTATTACAAGTTTTAAATCTAAACTAGTCCCTATTAGGAAAATAGTTTTTATTGTGTAAATATATACTTAATATTAACTTATTATTACGAACATTATATGACAAAAATTATGCATTTTTATATAAATGTTTATAGATGCAATTTGTGTTGCATTCTTGCAGCGGTGATAACAAAGTTTTCGCCTTTCCCCTCTAGCCAAAGACGATGAAAGTTTGACCTACCTCGACATTTGGTCGCGAGGAAAACATCTCAACAAAATGACGAAATGTGCCGTGTTATGATGTCAAAACTACAGCAGTAAAACAAAAAACGTTTTTTTTCACAAGTAAGTACATTTTTGATTTGTTTTAATAGTAATTTGTCAAGCAAAACACATTTTTACGCAAATGAACAAATTAATCCAGCCAAGTAAAATAGGTTCATTGCACACTCAATACTTCTACAAAAATTGGTCGGCCTATCTGATAAATACACTGAATGGTAAGGGATGGACAAATATCGATATACTTATCGACATTTGTAATATCCGTTATTCATTATTTATTAATTTTAATTATTAATAATAAATATGAAAGAGGTTTAGCTAAATATAAATTAATTAAATAGGATTTTCATATTTTTAGGGTAACGTAGCCAATAAGATAAAACGAAACTCTGATATTATCTACAAATACGTAAGTCGGAGGCTTACGACTCCGCCATTTTTCATCAATTCAAAAAATTGGTCTTAAATGTTCCTGTTTTTTATACCACCAGGGTAGCAAAATGTTTACAGCCCGCCTAATACGAAGCAGTTACCGTAGCCTATGAACGCTACACGCTTCACCAGTGGCATTACTTAAGCGTTGACGACCGTTTAAATAGAACCCCCCTTAAATATTTGTTTAATTAATTTTTTTTTTAAATTGACTATATAAATAAATATCTGTGAATATTTTAAGCGTCTACCTGTTGCCGTTATCAATATCGAGCAAAAACGAGCAAAATATCACGTTTGTTGTATAGGAGCCCCCTTAAATATTTATTTGATTCTATTTTTTAATATTTGTTGTAATAGCGGCAACAGAAATACATCTTCTGTGAAAATTTCAACTGTCTAACTATCACGGTTCATGAGATACAGCCTAGTGACAGACGGACGGACGGACAGCGGAGTCTTAGTAAAAGGGTCCTGTTTTTTACACTTCGGGTACAGAACCCTAAAAATTTACTAAGAATTTTAGTTGAAATTCAGTAATCAATAATAATTACATCGTCTAAATAAATTTATTTTATTTCGTATGCTTCAGCTTTTATTATTGGGTATTTTTTAGTAAAATTTAATTTTCTGATTTTGACGCAGACTGTCCGGCGGCGGTTAAAGGAAACAGGGCTTCGACACCGTAGGGCAGCGAAAAAGATTCCGCTTACAGAAGCGCGTGCTCAAGTAAGCTTTTGCTTAGAATATTATAATTTTGACTGCGTTACTAACATATTTGTTGACGAGAAAACTTTTCAATCGCATAAGGACTGCAGAAAACTTTTATGTCAATGTAATTTGACAGAAATTCTTAACAGATGGAAAATGTTTGTCATCCTTCTTATCTCGATAGTCAACTTGGGTTATACCTACCTCAGCGTTTAAGAAGCTATTCTTATGTTGTTTTTGACATAACACATGATTCTTACTCAGTCAAAATTATAATGATTACCGGCAGGCTATTTTAGCTGAAATTGCTTTTCTGCTAGCTGAATATTTTTCAAAGATCATGATAAAATTTACAGTAATGAATTGTGACCACAATAATACGAGTGTGTTTAATTTTTCTATACTAATAAACTAACCCAAATCCTTACACTTTTGTTAGATAAAACTCCAGTAGCTCGCTCCCTCAATATTTTCTATGTACATAATTAGCTCGATACCTAAAGTTTTGGGTATTTTACTTTCATATAATATTTCATATACCGTGGGTATATCGACATTTTAAAAGACAGTATAATATAATAAATTAGATATTAAATTTAATAAGGGTTTTAGTATTCGGACGTCAGATGTAAGATTATATTAATACTCAATAGCTGTTGATTTTTTTGTATTTTTGATGTGTGGTGTAATAAAAATGTAGTAAGCGTTTGGGCAATAAAGGTTAAGGCTTAGGTAAATAGTTTTAATTTATGATTATTATTTTTTCAAATAGGTTTCTGTGATATGGATTACCCAATTGTGGGATTGTTGTAGTTAAAAAATTCTATTATATTCAAAAAGTTTTAGGATTGATTAATGTAAATACTTTATCTTAAAAGCTCCATTGGCACTAAGATCCTTTGTGGGTATTCACACTATTGTTAATTACTTTACTCCCAAATAAGTTCTATAAAAAAATTATTTCTATTGTTGTTATTTTAAGTTTATCCTCATTATTATTTTTAATTTAAATTATCATGTTGATTTAAAATAATTAAATGACGTTACTACGACTTCTGATATTTTTTTTACTTTTACTAAAAGGCCGGTCTCGACTAAATTACCAAAGAGTCTGCCAACTGATGACTATTGCCAATTGTAGTCGAGATAGAATTAGTGGATTAAGTTGATGTTTGTTAACCATTGTGTATATCTGAGGAATTGTTAAAAACTATAGACACGTCCGGTCCCCTCTCTACTATCGCATCGCTAGCCACCGTGAGGGAGTCCATCCTCACACCTCAAGCCTATATAGTTAGTCACGCACAAGGGTCAGCGTCCATAGGCTGCGTTGACTGCTTAACACGAGGCGGTCCGTATGCTTATTTTTCACCTAAGAATATTGAAACAAAAAACTAAACGAATGAGTATATCAACCCACACTTCCCACTTTTGGGCACAAGTCTATACCTACTTACTAAGAAGAAGGTAAAGACTTGTGCTCAAAAGTGGGAAAAGTGTGGATTGATATACTCATTCGTTTACGCACTAAGCACCCACCACACTAGGCACCCACACGGGCTAAGTGCGCGTTAATTATAGAGGACACTGGGTGCGAAATAGGCTAAAAAGATAGGCTATAACGATGATGGGAAGTAAAAATAGTAAAAATTAATTATAATTTATAATAAATTACAATGACACGATTATTTCCATACTTCATAATTTTTTTTTACCGAAATTACATTACATTATTACTACTCCAGATCTCCCAAATCTTACTTTCAAATTTTAGGGACAAATATTACGGCGGAACACCAACCAAATCCAAATAGAACAATATATTAAATCAATAAATGACCGATTAGATTTTTCTAGAAGATTGTAATAAAATAATTTAATGAAGGTTTTCAAGGGCGATCACCTTTTTGTATGCCTCTTTGTTATTTTAGGTAAGAAAAATTTGAACCCAATAATAATTACGCACGCACACTTATATATTCATTCATTATTAACGGTTGCCAAGGGACGTAATGCAGTGAGGATACTACGTAAGAAAGCAGCTAGTGTGAGACGAAATAATAAATTACGACTATCTCTCTTTCGCGACTTTTTCGTTGCATTGCGCCTTGGGTTTAAAGTCCATTAAGGTTAGGTTGATATGTCGCTTACTGTACATTTTTGTAATTTTTCAAAAACAATTTAAAACTAGCAAAAAATTTAAGTATTAAATTATCTAGAAATAATAATTTCTGCAATATCAAAACTGTGTAGGTTTTATGTGATTTTATAAACTAAAACAAATCAATTGTCTATTTTGTGAAAATTAATTCCACCAATAGCATATGTTTGATATATTTCTACTATACTTTTAGGAATAACCCATAAAATATCTCCGTGATAGAATATAACTACTTATCTCTTTCAACATATAATTAGGACAAACCACAAAGTTGTGTTCCATTTATAATACACATTTTAAATTAATGCAAGTCGAAGATAATTTCATTATACTTTAGCGCGTCTATCGCTCGATATCTTTATGGATTGCGTACAACCCTATTACGCTTTAGATAAGAGTACCTACACATGGCCATTTGTTGTGTATATAGGCAACTATAGTTGTGTGGGTGAGTACCCTCCCCGCCAGAAACGGTTGAAACGGATTTCATACAGTTGCTAAATCATTTCGCTAAATAACTTGAAACACAAAAATTGTGTTGTGAATCATGTATCTGTAATCTGCGTCGATAATTTTAGAGCGAAAGCTACTCACTGCACTACACCAAGTTATTGAGTATATAGTATGTAGTCTATATTGATAGTATATAATCTATATAGGTTATTTAACATTAAAGTGTGGTTTATTTTACAAATTAGAATAACCAACTTTTCTAAATGTATAAAGTTCCTTATGAACATAATTTCTGATATAACAGCTTTCCAAATTTTTACAGTTTTCATTTATTTTACAAATCACACTAACAGTTACATTCGTGATGCCAGATAGGTAAAGGGCCAAGAGTGTTGTCAAGTTTGAACGTTTGCTAAATACGTTCAGTAAACATTTTTCAGAAAAATTGTGATTAGCGAAAATAGTTAAAGTTTCTATTTGCTTGAATCTAGCCAGTGATTGAAGCCCAGAGTCGCTCAGAAGCTCGCAGTTGCATAACATCAACTCCTTCAGGCGCGGACATTGTGCTAGAAGTTGCATACAACCATCATTTACAATAGGTTCTGTGTCATTTAAATGAAATACGACTAGTGTATTTAAATTTGCTTCAAGCAATCTCTTAACGTGTTCTACGTTTAGATTTGTTCGAACTAAATGAATGGTATGCAAGTGGCTACAACGTAACAAACCGTCTATGCTTATCTGATGAAGTTCAACATTACTTAATTGTAAAAATTCTAAGCAACTAAGTTCTTCATATTGAAAACTTATGTCTGTCTGACTGTGAGCAAATACAACCGCCGCTAATTTGAGTTGTCTTAAAGTGCAAAGCTTTAAAAAATCAGCTTCATCTAGCGAACACGACAGAATATCTAACGATTTTATATTAACACAATTGTTCAGTATCTTCTTAACGTCTGTTTCACTGCGGAGTCCTATTAATTTTAAAGATCCTACGTATTCACAATATTGAGTTATGATTGGATATGTTGTTCTTAATGTTCCAGCACACCACGGCGGAAAGTTGCTGTTGTTAAAAGTAATGATGATGTCCCTCCACAGCGTAGAGTCTCTGACCAGTCGTCTCCAACGTCGGCAGACAGCATCTGCGGCTCTTAATGATTCAAACGGCAAGTACTTTAAGATTTGCGTAAGTATTTCATCAGGAAGATAACTTGTGTAGTCTTTGTTTGTCTCTTCTGATGTATAGGACATACTGAAAAAGGTAAAGTTAATAGTAAATAATGTTTTACGAAAGAAATGTCAAAATTTAAAGGTTACTTGTAGATCTGTAGCAGGCTTTGGATTGCATGCTGACAGTATTTATATACTTTTGATGGATCAGTTGCAGATTATGAAATTGAATTGATCTATGTGAGTATAATGTTGGGTATAATTTTGGCATAAAACGTGCCAGAGTTACAAAAATCCTGTATCTACTTTAAAAACCTTGTAATGTTGTAAACGACATCACGAACTACTGAAACACTAGACTTACATAATTAAGTTGGTTAAGGCGCAGTACCTACCTAACTGGCGCTGCCAAAAGTTATTTTTTAATTTCTAAAAGTGGCCGTTTTTAGCAGAAACGCTATCTTTAACTCACAGACATATTTTAGATACAATACATTAAGCTCTTAATATAGCTTATGCTTAATTCCAAATAATTGATTTGTATCATTTTTAAAATGTGTTTTGTAAAAAGAGGAAATAAAGAAAATCCTTTGGCAGCGCTAGTTATTTATTTTTTATTTATTTGTTAAACAGTAAACACTTTTTGTACACGGTTACCAACAAGAAATCAAATCAGACTTAATTTAATTTGACTTAGTGTACAATGGTGCACTTATCGTTATCGCATTATGCGTTTTCTTCCAGTGAACCTTAGGGTGCGTTAGCTAGTTTTAGTTAGTTTTATATCATAGTTAAATTTAAATAATAAACTTTAAATTAACATCATTTTAAAAACTGACATAAATTACTTATATTGTAAATAAATATTAATGAAATACTTATAAATATATATATATGTAGTTTATAAATTTCATCCTTGAAGTAACTAATAAGCAAAACATTCACGATAAAATTTTTAAGACTAGCTAGGACAAGACTTACAAACCTGATTGCTACAAGCTGTTGACAATTGACAAAACTCTTTGCACCATGAACCAATTTTGTGATGACCAGTGTCAGTTTAAAAGCTTTGTTTTCATATTGTTTTTGTCAGATATTTCCCTTATACTTGTAAATGGAATGTTGAATTACAATTACAAGTTAACCACAGAATGGCCGAAGTAGTCGGAGCGTGCCGCATGGCGGTGTCAATTAAGTTTATACCGCTGATTAAGGAGGACGGTCAGGCTATCGCTGAAAGTCGGGAGCGAGTCAACAGTATGTATGTATTAACAGTAGATAATAAAATAACAAAAGTTATTTCGCTACGATAATCTTTTGTTTTTCAAGCTCTCACCTTTGGGTCATAGACAATGGGCGTTTTTTATATTTTTTTTCTTTTTTGTCTTTAAAAATTTCGCTAGATAGCGGTGTCCCTAAGTTCCATACATTTAGAGCAATAAACATCAAATTCCACAGATTAGTAACACCTATTTGTGTGTAATACATGTAGTTAGAATTAATTCCTACAGTACGATAGCGCCATCTAGTTATGCCAAAAAGAATGAAATTTGACTTATTGAAAAACGCCCATTCCAACCATAAGCTGATGGTTATTAGGCCAATAAATTTCAAGTAAAATATAAATAAATTAAAATTAGAAAAAAAAACCCATTTTTTACCCTTTGGGTACGGACCCTAAAAATAATAATAAACCCTAAGAATTTTGCCATTCGGCTGCAATTTGTCTTGTTCGAATGGCCGAGACGGGCTTGCGCTTGGGTTGTTATCGCGCTGAGAAGTTTTCATTAGGTTCCATTTAATAATGTCATATAATGTAAACATTTCAATACAAAAATAATTTTATTGTGACATATTTAATTAACTAGAATGATTCGCAGTATATACAAGAATGGCGAATACAAAAGCGAAACCTTAACACAAAGACAATTATTTCAGCGAAGGGTCAATGCAAAACGGTTTTTACACGACTGGGAAAGTATTTTGCAGACCCAAAAAGGCAATCACAGAAGAAGATGCGCTCGTTAGAATAAAAAAAAAATTTGAACCTTTTTAAGTACCATCTTTAAACCTGCAGCTGTTGGGTGAAACAGCTGAGGAAGAAGAGGTAGTGGAAGAGCAATATAACAATTTGATAGCTACCTTTGAGTGATAACTCAAAGACTATATCTGGAGATCACTCATATAAATGCAGTAATGCAGCTAAATTGACATCAGGCATTCCTACCTTTGACGGCAAGGATATTTCATGTTATACGCCATTCATGGAGATGTTTACAGTCGTTGTACATAAGGATTCGAGTGTGTCACCTATATAAAGACTTTGTTTTTTATTTCCGAAAAATAGCATATAGCACTAGCTGACGATACATTTCACATTCCAAGCGAAATCTTACTTTTATTAGCTAGCTGTTGTTTTTAAGATTCTCTCTATCCGGATAGCGAGACTAGACTCGACGACCTTTGTCCCCGGGTTCGTCCTTCAGAGTCTCGCCCCTAAAGCCCGGTGGAGCAGTAATGGCTGCATCAGCTAACTATTTAATAATAAATAGCTATGCATGCAACTACAGAACCGAATATTGCTCATTGTATTCGTCAGATTTGGGAGGCGGAGAACGTTTCCGACATATACCAGGAACACTTGCCTTACTTTAAATACAGAGAAAAGGTTTTCCAGGAATCTGTAACTTTAAAAGATAATACTTTTGATGTCAAAATTCCTTGTGAATGTTCAAGGGTAACAAATTGACCCATGTAACTTTTATGCTTTGGCGTTACAAAGGTTATATTCTATATAATGCAAGTTTACAAAGGATGTACGTACGAATATTTGGAATTTAATCATGTTAAAGTAATTGATTTAGAAACCTGTAAAGAAAGGGATAAGTCGTTGTCCTGTTTTGCGTCCCGATAAAAAAACCAATAAACTTAGAGTTGTTTTCTATGGAAGTGCAAAAACAAAGAAATGGTATCAGCCTTAACGATTATATGTGCAACGGCCTAGTCATGCAACGATCCCTATTTAACATATTGTAATTGTTCCAGTTACCTAAATTTGTCGTTCAATGCGGTATACGTATAAGTTGATCCAAATACACCCTGATTATAGACGTTTACAGAATATTCTGTGGCGCGAAAATGGTGTCATGAGCGTTCTTTAGCTAAAAACTGTGACATATGGGCTAAAAGGTTTCGCGTTTTTAGCCACAAGATGTCTCATTGAATTAGCTAAACATTTAAAGACAAATATTCACTGGCAAGCGTTGTAATGACTAACAATTCGTACGTCGACGACATACAGTCTGGAAGCAACTCGACTAATGGTCTTATTCAATTAAGCAATGAGTTGTAGTTAAACTGGCAAACTAAGCTCTATAAATGGGTCTCTGATTGCCCTAAGTTGCTTGAAGATGTACCGAGTGATAGTTTAAGAACATTCTGTGAAAATTTTGACCAAAACAAGTAAATATTTAAAATACTAGGCCTATCATATGATACTAAGAGCGATGCATTTCAGCTGGATGGACGCGTTTTTACTGTGAAACCTGAAGTCCTAACTAAAAGAAATGTTTTATCATCTATTAGTAGGCTTTTTGACCTTATGGGATTTGCTGGTGCAGTCATTACAAAAGCGAATTAATTTTACAAGAATTGTGTCAGCGAAACTAAGAGTGAATGCGAGTACATTTGACAGAAGGAATGATATACTTTTGGGAGAATTTTTATGCGAACCTTGCTACTATGCCCAGTATTTTAATTCCTTTTTATTTTCAGACTGTTGAGGCTAAGGAAACACAATTAATTGGTTATTGCGACGCGTCTTCTAATGCTTACGACTGTTACGTATATCTTCAAGTCAAAGGAGAAGTCAATAATCAATCCTTTAAACTCAAAATTGACCATTCCTAAGTTGGAACTCAATCGTGCATTATTACGAGCCAAACTAATACAACACGTATCCTTTACATTAAATGTAGCTACTGTTAATATTTTTTGTGATTCTCAAATTGTCAATGCAGAACCTGTCAAGATTCCTGCTTACATATGCAATCGTCTTAGGGAAATAAAAAGGCTTACGCCCAGCATTTCTTGCCATTTTATGCCAAGGCTTTTTAACCCTGCAGATATTCTATCTAAAGGAGCAGGCAGACCCACAAGACATTGTTAATAATTCGTTCATGGAAGAATGGGCCTGACTACCTGGAAAATTTATATATGGCTGGTGTTGACCGTCCTCTACATAACTTGTATGTTACTGAAGAAAAGAGCTTTTCTTTTAATGACAAGGAAACTATATAGCCATTACTATATAGCCATTACTATATAGCCATTACTATATAGGTAGCCATTGCTTGAAAAATATTTTAGCTAATACAAAACTACATGTGTCATGGTTAATATTTTGCGTTTTAAAAAAAAATGTAAAAGGCAAATAATCCTTTTCTCAAACATGCTACGATATGCGATCATATCTTGCACAAGGATCTTTGGGATAAATCGTACTTGCAGTACAGTATCAGAAAGCGACCTACAATGTTTGCTCAAGCGGACAAATATAAAATTTGAAAATGGAACGAACTTTTTTAAACCCAAAATATTATATTATTAACGCGATTAGAAAATTAAAAAAAGTAAAATACAAATGTGTTGTGTGTTTTAGACCTAAAGCTGAAACCTCAAAACAGCTTATGGGCTCTTTGTCGTTGATCTCGGTAATTCTTTCAGACTGGTGTTACAAGCGTCTATAGGTCACGGTGACCGATCGGTCAAGACTGACTGACTGATTTTGTGTGTGTGTGTGTGTGTGTGGGAGTGTGTCAGACAGAAATATTAAATAATGCCATACTTTCTCGATAGTTAAGACTTAACGATATTATACTGTTAGGGAGGTATACTGTGGAAAGATTGACACAAATCCGTGTATAAAGATAAGACAAGTTCGTACAGTCACTGTGACTGTGACTGCGACTGACGGACTATTAGAAAACAAAGATAATGGGTTCGTTAACTCATTTGTCAAAAACAACTTAACGGAATAGAGTTTTTTTTATAATTTATTGAGGTAAACAAACAATGACGCACTATACAATATAAAATCAATGTTTAATACATATTATATACAGTTCCTAATAATTGTGACAGCAGCACACAAAATGTTAAGAACTAGTGATAAAACTGGGTAAATTAAAATACTACATAATAAATACCTACATAAAAATTTTAAGTAGTAATTTCTTAAAGATACTTGAGCGTATTGATATAATATCTGAATAATTAAAATTATCGTAGAAGTTTCTACTAACTGATACAGAAGTGATCGTTTTCCTGAATTAGTGCGATATTAGCTGTAGCGAAAATCTTGCATCGGCTACGGGTTTCTATTCTGATACGAATTATTCGTTAGAGGAATTTTGCATCGGCTACGGGTTTCTGTTCTGATACAAATTATTTGTTAGAGGAATGTTGCATCGGCTACGGGTTTCTGTTCTGATACGAATTATTTGTTAGAGGAATGTTGCATCGGCTACGGGTTTCTGTTCTGATACGAATTATTTGTTAGAGGAATGTTGCATCGGCTACGGGTTTCTGTTCTGATACGAATTATTTGTTAGAGGAATGTTGCATCGGCTACGGGTTTCTGTTCTGATACGAATTATTTGTTAGAGGAATACAATCGTATCCATGATGACAAAGATCATAATACAGCAGCATTGCTTGTAAATACATAAGTCAACGCTCTTCGTATAAACATTTATTGCTATTATATTTGTAATTCATACAGCCAAATTTTTTTTATTTTAGCTGCCTACATATTTATTGTAAAATGTTTACCAAATGGACACAATTCACTTTTTGCTTTCCTCAGGACAGGGGTCTAACAATCTACTAATTTAACCACTTCTTTATTACTACACAAACTGCAAAACGCCTGAATATACGTGCCTCCTCGAATGAATTGTTATTTTGGTTTAAATGTTTATTATAATTCCTTTAGCATAACTTTATATAATTGAATATTTTGACATACCATAATTTATGTTAAACTATACATAATAGTTAAATACATAATAAATGACTTGTAACATTGTTATGAATAAAATCTGTATCTGTATCTGTATCTGACCAGCTGTGACGAAACTGTGAAGTACGTTTGCCACTTTTTGACTACGCACCGATTGCTTCCACTCGACAATCAAAGTGTAGACCAGCTCCAATGCCATCCTGAAGAGTATTCTCACAGACATGAGGTGCCGAGACCGAAGAGACGTAGTACTGTAGTAGTAGTCTGATGGATGACTGATATAACCTAATTTATTTTCTACTGAAATTTTTGATTTTTATTTTGTTTTATTTGGCATGTTTAAATATAGTAATTTTTTCTCAATGCTGATTTTTATGCAATAAGTGAATTTTATTTATTATTTTATTATTTTGCCTTTGGTGATATTTTATACTACTAAATATTTTGTCACAGGGAGAAAAAACCAACATAAACCTAATTTATAAACACAATTAAAAACAAAAAGTGTCACTAGTGTTGTTGTAAATTCATACCATTTCAATATGGCGACTGTAGTTTTAATTTTTGACCACCGGGTCACATTTTGTTGCACTATAAGACTCGGTCGAGAGGTCATGTCGGTAATTTCAATATTTTAAAACACAATTTTCCATCAATTACTAGTACCTACTAAGTATGAAACTTCATCATCTACCCTACAGAAAAAATATCATTTCAATTTAAACAGGTGCAAATACAATAGGCTTAGGAGAGGTAGGCAAAAGAAACTAAAGCGCCCATTTTCGGTATGCCGAGATCTCGCAAGGGCCTGCAGGATTTGAAGTCCTAAAAGAAACGTTACATACCGCTATTTGTATAAGATCGTGCAGCTTCACGGTCCCCTTTTGATTGTACTCAAGTTATCATCAAGTTAAATAAAAGTGTTTTACTTAAGTTCGCAGCGTGTTATCTGCCCCTAAGCTTTTGTCACTTTGTACAGTGAACGCTTTCAGGGGATAAACTCAAAGAGAGAGATTTTTTTATTAAAACATTCTGTAAGAAGCAAACATTGCATATGTATTTAGCTTAGTCATAAAAATATTATGAATTCAAAATGTCCGTCTATTTGTTACTTTTCAACGGCTAAACCTCTTAACCGATTTTGATAAAATTTAGTAAGGTACTTTGCATTTTGGGAAAGGACAAAGGCTAAATTAAAAACGTCAACATTACGGCGGTAACCAAATTAAAGTGGTCGGAGCCGTGGGCACTAATTTATCTTTTTATATCGGTGTTATCGGTGTAGGATTTTAACTACAACTCCTCAATTATAGAAAGAAAACTGACTCACACTTGACGTTTTCAAGTAGCCTTTGTCCTTTCCTGGGACTTAAACTATCTCCATGCCAAATTTCATCTATATCGATTCAGCAGTTTAAGCGTGAAGAGGTAACAAGCAGACAGAGTAACTTTCGCATTTATAGTATTTGTATAGATTAAATAATAAAATAAGTTACGAAGACAGGAAACTATTTACATTATTTCTGTACAGATTACATATAGAGTTCTAAAGCTAAAAGTAAATTAAAAACGAAATGAAATTTGGTAAACTAAATAACTACGTAAAGTTGAAGTAAAGTAAGACTCAGATTTAAAACAATGTTATTAAATAGAAGTGTTAAGTACAAAAACAAATCTCTTTAATTTCGTAATTTATTCCCCGGGCGCGGCAGATGTAGCTTAAGATTGTTAAAAGCAATTAAAGTGTCGAACCAACTTAAGTTTTAAGTAAACCTTGACTAAAATTAATGGATTTGCAAATTCTGTATCATCACACTTTATTTTGCTCAGAATCAGATGAGGTGGTGAGACGCTGACAGGTACTAACAGGTGTTCCTTCTTGTTGGTTCTTGTGTTCAACTATTTGTTGGGTTTTGGTTCAAACGTGATTTCAGTTCTTAAATAAAGAAGAAGTCCATTGTGTTCAGTTTCGGGCGCACCTTCGGACGGAGTTATCACAAGCAATAACAGATGGCACTAGTTTTTTTTTTTTAAGTTAGGTAAACTTTCATTAACCTAACCTAACCAATTCAATTGATTCAGTAACTTCAGTAAAAAGGCAACCCAATACTACTATTTCAAATCCAAGTCAACATAATGGGTTCCGTAGTCACCAAAGAACCCTTATAATTCCATCATGTCAGTACGTTTGTATTTTATTCACACACACATATGGATTATAGAATTACTAAAATAGCTTTTAATTTTAAAAAATACATAGATTGTGTTCGGTTTTAATTAGGTATGTGTATTAATATGACAAAGCCACTTGCTTCATTATAAAAAAACTAGCTTTTGCCCGCGGCCCTGCCCGCCCTAAATTTAGTTATCGGCGCGGAGTGGGATTCCTACTGCAACTCCTTGATTATACTAAAGAAATTTGTTATATAAAATACTAGCTTCTGCCAGCGGCTTCGCCCGCGCTAAATTTCGTTATCGGCGTAGGTTCTTACGGCAGCTCCTGAATAGAAAAAAAAACAAACTATCAAATATTTCCTATAATACATTCGTGTCTGTGAAACCATCGAAATACCAAACCCAATCTGTTAAGCCGTTTAGAAGTTATGTGAAAAAGATAAGTACGGAAGAACAATTCTTACTACCCGTTGTCCTGTTACCCGTTTTCCCGTAAGAATTAAGCTTTTATCCGCGGTAAAAAAATAGCCTATGTTTATCAGGGATAATGTCGGCTTCTAATGGTAAAAGAATTTTTCAAATCGGTCCAGTAGTTTCGGAGCCTATTCAATAAAAACACACTAACATACAAACCTTTCCTCTTTATAATATTAGTCTAGACAAAATACACATACACATTTGTTAGTATTACAACATATCTTACAATCTAATGTTAGTAGTACAGAATATAAAAACGTTTTATAGATTTTTATTTTTCATTATGTAAACCATCGAACAGTGGTTCACATAATGAAAATCCAGTCAAGTTGACAACAGCTACAGCTTAGGATAGTGTTGGTGCTGGTATTCAGTCTGCATGCCAGAGATGTGCACCGCTTACGCACAGTTGCATAGAAGCAATCTACACGTTCCTCAGCTAACATCTCCGAAGCGCTGCAACGTCTAGGCAGCCCCATCAGCACCCTGAATGCATTGTTGTAGTGGACCCTCAGGGCGCTAAACTGTTTTTGCGTGTAAGAAACCCAAAGGCTGATGTACAATAGGCTCGGAATAAAGTTATTTTGACTTCTCTCGAGCAAGGAGCAAATCTGCGAGCTATCATGTTAGACCATACATTTTCTCTTTACAACATTATATACTAAGCTATGGCTTGCTGCACATTTCTCGCATACACTCAGCAAAACCATATCATCAGCACAACTAATATTATTGAGACATACATCATCAATATGGACAACCGACATGGAGGCTACTGAGCCCTTCTATCAGCGCATTCATATACAGGTTGAAGAGCTTAGGCGAGGACAGCCCACCTTGCCTTACATCGCACTCCAACTTGTATGACCCTGAGAAAGCGTTGGACCAATTTACGACATTGACCCGATTGTGATACCAGAATTTAAACAAGTTACTGAGTTCTGTGGATACTTTAATCTCGTCAAGTTTCTGCCATAAGATGTCATAGCAGACCAGGTCAAATGCCCTCGAAAGGTCCAAAAAACAAGGTCTGCTTTAAACACAGAATTGCTGACTCAGTTGAGAGTCCCGGCCTGAAACCGAACTGGTTATCGTGCAATTTGACGTATTTGTCTAGTTGCAAGTTAAGTAATCTGTCAAGCACTTTAGATACTATAGTAGTTAGTGAGATGGGCCTATAATTAGTTTTATCGCTCGTATCACCCTTTTATTTTTCACCACAGGGATCACCACTGTCTTCATCATGATATCGGGCATATGAGAGTGGCCCATATACATATTAAATAACTTATTGCTATGTTATTTAGCAAGTACTCTGGGTAAATATGGACCAGCGTGTTGAAGATGTTCAATGCTAAGACCATCGTGGCCAGAAGACTCAGCTCTTGACATACATTTTATCAAGTTATAAACATCATCCACAGTAATGCAGCTATCATTCGTTTGTGGAATTCGGCTAAAGTTACTCCCGTGGGAACTTTTGAATTTTCCAAAGTGACAACTGTATGTCCTATTCCGAAACCTAACCTATGTGTGTGCCAAGGTTCATCCCGATCCGTCCAGTGGTTGCAGCGTGATTGAGTAACAAACAACCAAACTTTGCATTTTTAATATTAATTGGATGGTTGTTAATTAATGAAGCATGCCCGCGGCTCCACCCTTCATTTGGTTATCGGCGTGGGATTCTTACGTTAACTTCTTAATTATCATAAGTAAAATTAGGGAGTTGACGTAAGAATCCTTCCGTAATTATACAAATGGAATAGTTCATTTAAGCTCGGTTATAATTATTCCCGCGGCAATTTCTGAATTTTTTGGGATAAGAACTATCCTATGTCCTTCCCGGGGACTCAAACTATCTCCATACCTTTCATCTAAATCGATCCATGCATAAGTGACTTATAAAGTAACAAACAGACAGACAAACAAACAAACTTTAGCATTGGTAATATTTATAAGATAAAACCACTTTCCAATTTTTTTTCAATTACAAGTCACAAATTCGGCCCCATATGGAGTACTGCTGCCATCTCTGGGCACCCGGATACCAGCTTGACCCTTTTGACTCGGTTCAACGACGGGCTGTGAGAATTATCGACGATCCCAAACTCACTTGCCGTATCGAACTCTGAAGTCTGAAGAGAGGCTTTGCCTCCCTGGGTGTATTCTACCGCTTGTACAATGGGTTGTGTTCTGAGAAACTGTTCGAAATTATGTCCACGGCTATTTTCTACCATCGCACCGCTCGCCATTGGCAGGGAATTCATTCTCACACTTTAGAACCAAAATGGTCGCGTGCAGTGCGGTTTCAGAGAAACTTCCTCCCGCGAACGCCCGGGTTGTGGAATGAGCTGCCTACAAAGATTTTCTCTAAGGACTACAGTATGGGGTTCTTCAAGAAAGAAGTTATTAGATCTTTGAAGGGTCGTCAACGCGTGAGTTTTACCCCTAGTTTTGCAAGCGTCCTTAGGCTTACCATCAGGCGGACCGTAAGCTTGTTTGCCACCTTAATGGGATAAAAAAAAAAAACTAACTTACTTATATGATACCACTTATATTATTATTTTTGTTGGTCATTCATCAGTTTGATAATTTAATTATGTGATAAATTATGATGATTGTTATCTCGGATCATGTTAGTTGTTCTTAATAATTTCAAACTTTATAGTTCAGATAAACTCATCAATAATTATATAACTACTTTGTCTTTGTTATAAAGACACAAGTTCATGTTATATATAGGTACATAGAAAACGCCTAGACTCAAGACAAACACATCAAAACTTTGAATTTATGAACAAGTATTTTAATTGGTTCTTAACAATATGTCCAAAGTTCACCGTAGTAGTAGTCGTACCGTACCGCATACCATGATGTGATGACGCCGCAACACAGAATAAATGATAGTACGGATAAAAAACAACGCATTAAATACGTTCATCGACCTCAAAGAAGTTCATTAACTCAGTTTGTTGTACAGTTTTGTCTCTCTTGTCAAACACTTGTATCAAATATTTATCCAAGTTCTTGCAGTTGTATTTTATAATATTAAATACTAAATAAGTTATTTCTTTAATATCAACAACGAAGAGAGTCTTGAGTTTGGCCCAACACGGATCACTGAACAGCTCCATCAGACCAGCTTCAGAGAAATAACTGTTGTCAATTAACTTCAGATGTTCTAACTTATTTAACTTTGTCAAAACTTGTAACTCATCGTCGAAAAGATAAACACAGTTGCCCAATTCCAACTCTCTTAAATGCAGGAAAGTGGACAGAGTGTCCAAACACACAGAGACACGATCGACGTTTCCGAGTGTGTCGTCTTGAAGTAAATTACATTTAATTAGCGTATCCCGATTATTTAAGATTACAGAATTGATTACATCAATTTCGAGGTTTGTTGACACAAAACAGATCTCATTCAAACCAGAGATTTTTGCCAACTGGTTTATGCTTGAATGGTGTAGTTCAATATCCATTAATTTTAAAATTTGTAACGAATACAAGTTTCTAAACTTAATTTCAACATAATCATGTTTTCTTGGGTTCGATAATTTTACTTGTCTTAATTCCAGACTCTTCAAATACCACAGGTTTAGTAAGAGCGAGTCCGCTACAGATTTTTTGTTGAAGTTACAAAATTTTATTTTCAGTGAATTCACATAAGGACAACTTTTGAGAATCAATTCTAAATCACACAACGAGATTTTGTCTAGACGTTCTAATTCTAAGTTACTCACAAATCTGCCACAAAATCTAAACAAATAATACGAAGGGTCTGATCTTGAGCAAACCTTCTGGGCTACGAGATTGCTTTTGATAGCTAGATTCTTCCACAAAATGGGTTCCCGAACTAGACGCCTCCATCGCCAACACACATTGTTACACTCCAGCAATGACTCTAGGGATAAATTTTCGAAGATTCTGATAATCATCTCATCGGGTAAGTAGCTGACGCGATCAGTCCCATCGTCTTCTGAACCCCACTTCCTGTAAACAAATATAATTCACGCATGGGTTTGCTACAATAGTAAATATCTGTACAAGCCCATTGCCATTTTTATCAGAAATGACGGTTAAAGTGCACTCACGGGATTCAAAGGCCCATTCCAAATCCGATAGAGCAACACGGCTTCCGGATTCAGGAAGGGAGGCAACATTGAGTCTTATCCCCGTACACCACATTACGGGGGAGGGGGGTAGGTACAAGGCTGGGGACTGATGTGATTATACGCATATCATGTTCAAAATCCTTTACATGTGAAATGTTAAGTTAATTTCGGAAACACATTTAGATATAAAAATACATATCATCGTAACAAATCACACCAATGAGCCAGTTCGATGGCTTTTTATATGTAATAAGGTGTGTAGTAGGTACTTTAAGTTTGTAATTATGGGTTAAAATGAAAAATCTCAGAGTTACAGTAATTCGAATTCGATAATGTATTTAGGGCGAAAATCGTCTTTTAGCAAATTAGCCAGGATAGTACGGGTCCTATTGCCAGCTCTTATGGAGACCATTCAGATTCTGACTAAAGCATGAAATTTGGTAGAGGTGTAGCCTAGGTCAAAATGATTAGATTAAGCCCGGTTCCCACCAGTTCCGCCCATGGGGCCAACCACCTCCCCGGTGGTTGAAGTACGCTCACGCCGCTCCGCAAACAAAAAAATTGTCTGATCCGAAATTGCACCGGGGGCCGTCTTTGGTGTCATTTTCGTATAATGAAGGATGAGTTATTCATATTTGATTATTTTATAATACCTTTCCTTACAAAAAAATGGAAATTTTAGTTAAAAACTGAAAATAACTGCAAACAATTTTCTCTTTCAGAGGATGTTACGTAAAAAATACTTACTTTATAAGATAAAAAAAAATATAGCTAGATGGCGTAAGTATTTTACTTTATGAAAATATATATTTTTATTATACTTATTCTACAAAAACTGCCATATAAAAATTATGAAAACACCTCGCGTTTTCGTTTTCTTACGAACGGCAGCGAGCGCTTTAAGTAAATGAGTCATCGTTAACGCGTCGTGATTTTACCAAAGTCCGTCTTTCGTGTCATTTTCGTATAAATAATGCGGCATTGAGATTAAGGAATTTTTTTAATACCTTTATATTAAAAATATATATTTTTTTTAGGAAACCTAAAAGTCAAAAGTATTATTTTTTGGTTTAGTTACGTGTCACTTTGAAATTAGTTAATTATCATAAAAATAAAAATAACCCGGGGACTTACATTGCTATTCTTGTTTTTAAAAATATATTACATACATTATGCTCTAAATAAAACCGGAACGCTAAGCAACATTGAGGTCAAGAAACGCTATCGCGCGACTAGAAGGTGAGTGGTAAAATTTAAAAAAGCCTATAAGAGTTTTACATTATTTTGATATAGTAAATTTAGTTGTAATACTTAATATATTTTTAATAGATATTATAGTTGACGAAAAGACTCGACTGCAAATTAAATAACAGATATCTAAATATTTGAAAATCTTTGATTTATTTATTGTTTTCCACTGCATACACATAGATCAGAGCAGCTCAACCCTTGTTTTATACAACTTCACCTGTTACTGATTTTTTGTTTGCACTTTCATCGTACTAGCTCTTAACATGCACGGGCAGCAACAGGTGCAGTTGTCCAGTGCGATACCCAGACATTATCGATTTTCATCCATCCCCAGTCATCGGGATTGGGTAAATTTTGTTGTTGAGCTGCCGTTTGACCCCACACAAACACTCCTTGATATACAGCCCTTTTGCAGGTGTTGATGGAGAGCATCTTTAGTAGGTGGTATGTGCTCTAACTGACGATCCTTTTTAGTAAACAATTGTTTCCTACATTCGTTTACAGTTGTAAATTTGCTGGACCTAAGATGTGGGCACTTGTAATTACATATTTATGTAGACACGAGTGTTAATTACTCGTAGTTTGGAAATAGCTAAGATTACAAAGAGACTTGCCTGTCGTACATACTTCTGTATAATAGACAGTTTATCGTCATTTATAATTCCAGACGACATCAACACTTGAAGAGCACTCGTCAACTCTGGATAGGCATTCCAAGCGTCGAAAGCAGTCTTTTTGCCTCTTCCGAGGAACGCAAACACAGTGTCGCATCCAGTTAATGCGTGAAACAGGGGCAGTACATTATAATTCACAGATTTCGACAAAAGTTTTGGATGGAGCTGCTATTGTCCATATGTTAAACCCTGGTCAATCAAAACCCTTTGAAGAATATGCAGACATAGTTTTTATTCCCCTTATTTGGAGAGAGCTATCGAACTCGACGAGCCTAGACATCGTGTGGCATAAATATGACGGCAACAGTTTAAAAAATATAACAGGATAAAAACGTGGTACTGGTGACCGTACACGGGTGAACCTCAACACCAAAATCCCTAAGAGCTGGGCTATCTTTCTTCGGGATGGGGCCAATAAACAAGAGCTGTTCCATTTGCTCAGCCTTCGTTACCAGGCTATGGAAAAACCGGAAACCAAGGAATTACCTAAACATTACAGATGGTGATGGTGAACAAAGACCGCGCCAAACATTACTCTACACTATAATACTATACCTACTAGGTTTTAGTAAACAAATAAAACATAATTTAAAGTTTTTAAGACATATTTGTCAGTTTTGTGATAAAAATTTATATTGATCTTTTATAACAGCAAAATTCACGTATCAATTTGCTATTATTGAAGGATCGCACAGTCGCACTCGCGCACTAGATCTAGTTTAGTCTAGTGGAAAATACGATTTTAAGTAGTTTTGTTACTATACCTAAGTATACGACCTTACATTCGTTAAATCAATAAAAATATCGAATTTACGTATTATTAAATACCATATCACTCATATCTGATATCATCACTATTATATTACATTAATAGAAAAAAGGAAGTAAAAGTATTAAAACCTGTACACATAAAATAAGAACAAAAATGAGTAATAAATGTAAAAAAGTCCTCACCTAGTTATATCTTCCATATTTTAGAAATAATCTTCTTTGAAGTAAACGAAACGAAACTGGTTTTACATTTTATAAGTATTTAGTAAATTAAGACATATCAAAATAATGCACGTTTTTCATGTATTAAGTAGATGGGAATAATTACTATTTTATAATTTTACTACTGTATAAATATATTTTTGTTAAATCCGATACTCAGTTTCTGTAGCTCGACCACGTTTACGGCCTCTGACTAAATGAAGAGAGTTACTCAACTTATCTTTCTGTGTCACAGTTAACGGAACTTCCGTAACAAAACAGGTAAAAAAAGTATTAATTTAATATTACAAATAATAGCGTAAACATTAGTGTGAATTGTGAATGAAATATAATCTATCTCATTCTTCAATGTGAAAGCTATGTAAATACTGTATGTCTGTCAAACGCGACTAAATCGCTTTAATATAAATAGGTTACAGTCAGAAAAAAAAATTACTTCTGCATTTATAATAAGTATTTCCGTATCTCTTTTATTTTTTGAGTATGCTGCAAATTATTCAACATTTTAGGTACATATGACTATTTTGTTATATTTCTTTAACGCATCTTGCATTTACATTAATTTACCCCTAAATGAAAATACGGACCTGATTGGTCCATTTTAATTTCCATTAAAATAATCTTCCGTAAACATACTCATAATTCAGCTTTATAAACGTTTTATACGTATATGACAAAGTAGTATAGCAATAAAACAGGTTGATTTTTTTTACTTTCAATGATTATTAAGAACAAAAGAAAGCTTATATATAATATCACTGCACGAGTTGTCTCGTACAATTACTGTTGCGGACAGAGCTAGTGCACTGTAGGTTTATCGAAATGTGGGCTCTGAAAAAGCCCACTGTAAAATTGAAAAAATGAAACAAATTGGATTCTGCTTGCAACAGCTTATAATTGCCTTAAACGCAATTAACACTTATATCGACAACACATTTAACATTTCTCAAAATTATAATTTACAAAAACTTATCTATAAATTACAAACACTTTCTTTAAAATCGTGATTTTAATTTACGCTTCACTGATTTTACTTAACTTCTACGAATTTTCTTGATTTATAAAAATGTTACTTCTTTCTTAAAGTAATCTTGAGTTAAAAAAATGTTGGTTCTTTCTTGACATATATATATAACCTGTTCTTTCTTCAGTTGGTTTCTTCACTGCTTATTTTCCTGGAACTGTTGAACTTTCACTGCATACTGTATGAAAATTGCGTCTCCTTTTATACTTTTTGGTCTAGGAGGAAATGTCCAAATCATTTATTTTAGACCAATCAGAGAACGTTGTTTTTATTTTGGAAACCCAATAACCAGTTCTAACCGGTATTTTCCGGAGTTTTACCTAGAACTTTCTATTTATATGCTAGGCCGAGCCAGTATTTTAATGTTTTTTAATGGTGTTTTTGTTCCGAGCCATTCTCCCACTTTCGTCTTTGCTCTGATTGGCTGCTCATTGTCATATAAATATGAGGCTTTAAAATTTGTTTTCGAACTATTAGTACAAATTTTGACTTTTTACATTTTTTATTTTACTACTACGTCAGTTGTGTTTTGCATAGTATAAAAAATCTATTGGCATACATTTATGTCTAGAAATGAATGTGTGAGAACCAAAAAGCACATGTGGTTCACTTTACAGTTTTGCTAAAAAATCGAGAAAAGTCACGTTCTGACAGTAGCTACCTCATCATCATCATATACATCATCAGATACGTCATCATCCTATCATATTTTTCATTCTCCATAGTGCATAATATCTCCATAGTGAAAATTGTGTATGTGCTTCAAGAGAACAATTTCTGTAGACGGCGGACGTGCACGGACGAAATTGTGTTGGGGCTTGTTTTGTCCAGCGAGTCTGCGCCTACGCTTGTGCAGCCTAAAGGTAGACGGTTGCCGCTTTTTCAGCGGCTTTTCGGAGACTTTGGTAAGCGCATATATTTTATTTTGCTCGGCAATTTTGTTTTGCCGCGGATCGCACAGGTCGTCAGTTGCTCAAGGGCGGCCCCTACGGGGCCCCCCCTCACCGCTGTCTGGTTGTCTGTTGCTGATTAAGTATGTTTGTAGTATAGTTTTTATTATTATATGTAATGCCGCCCCCCGTAGCAGCTCCCCCACCGGTACGCAGAGGAGGCGTACGCAAACGTGGCGTATGGCTACGTTCTCAGCCCTCCGCCACCGTAGTGGCGCGCAACCTTTTTACGGGTGAGATTTCGGCCGATAATAGGCCATTCAGCGTCGCGTTTCCCCCGTCCAGACCCCCAACTAGGTCATCTATGACCCCAGCCACCTCAGTGTCGTCGGTGTACACGGCCTCTGTGTCCGGCGACGAGTTATTCAGGGATGAAGATCTCCCCACTCTACCGTCCCTACTGTCACCTATTCAGGACACACCCCCTCACCGCGACCAAAAGTCGCAGTCTAAATCGCAGTCGTCGAAAGACAATAGCCAAGACTTATCACAGACCCCCATCTCAGCGCCCATCAACGCTAATCCCCCCTCCATCCCCCTGCCCCGTAGGGACCCTAGGACGAGGAACAGAGAGGTTAGACCTTTTTCGCTCAGCCCTACCAAAGACCCCTCTGAGCGCGCACGCCAGGTGGCAAGAAATGCCGTTGCAAATTTGCAACAGTCGCAGGCATTGCCCACGCCGGCTACAACCGAGGCAAACGCAGTGGCCCTCCAAAACCCTCCACCACCGGTCCAAATGGAGATCACTCCTCCTATGCCGAACGTACCATCAACCTCGGCTATGTCGTACGCACAAGCCACCACTTCTGCTTCGCCGAAACCGGCTCAAAACGCCCAGCCTGTAAATAACGCGAATGCGCAACCGGCCCCCTCTGCTCCCGCTGAAAGCAAAAACAGGTACCCACCTATCATTGTGGAAGCCTTGCCGCAGTGGACTACGCACCTAAAGAAATTGCACTCCCTTTTAGGCCACGCACCCAATGCCCGCCCATTCGGTAAAGGAGTGCGTTTCTTTCCAAAATCGCCTGAGGAGTACAGGATGATAGCGGCGTACATCGACGAGCTGTCTAAACTGGACAACACAGTATCCTGGTACTTTTACAGTTTAGACAGCGATCGTCCGCAAAAAATCGCCATTAAAGGGCTACCGCAGGACACCTCTTTGGACGAGATTGCGGAGGAGCTTGCTTTGGCAAATTTCCCTATATCGCATATCCGCCAAATCCCTGCGGTACGAGGTCGCCCTAATGTGATTTACTATGCGCAGTTAAAAAATAGGCACCCTATAGCCGACCTCCAATCCCTTTATGCGACCAACGAGATGCTGAGCATGCCGGGCATCTCAATCGAGGCGTGGCGCTCCCGACCGGGCCCAGCTCAGTGCCATAGGTGCCAGGCTTTCGGCCACGCCTCCGCGAATTGTCACCGGCCAATTAAGTGCGTTCGTTGCGGCGGCGAACACCCGGCAGCCGAATGCGACCGCGATACAGTAGCGCTCAAATGCGCTAACTGTAAGCAGGCGCATACGGCTAACAACCGTGCATGCCCCTTTTTCAGACGAGAGGCTAGAAAAAAGGGTGTGGCGTTACCCCCTCCACTGCCACGCAAGGACCCGCAACGGGCTATTAATCTACCCCCTCCTCAACCTACCCCCCTGCAGCAAATCGGTCCTCAGGACTACGATCAAACTGCAGGCTCTAATTTAATTCCCCCCGCCAACCCTCCAACCGAAAGATCCCAGGCTCTCGGGAAGAGAAAGCGCAAACGCAAACAAAAAACTCTACCGCCAAACGCACAACCTTTGTCGGAACCAGTACCGGCACAACCAGGTCCCTCAGCCCCCATCGCCATCACTGACACCACAAAAATCAGGTCACTCCCCCCAGTTGTAACGTTTTTGCCGCCACCGCAATTTGCAGACCCCCAGCATCCCCCCAAACCGGCCCCATCAATGATCGCAGCAAACAGTCGGCCGCCTAACCGCTCAATCGCTAACCCGTTCATGCAGGGACCTCCGTCTCTTGCACCTAGTGCTCTAAACATAGCCAGAGCCGCTATAGCGGCATTAAACTCGGCTATAGAGGCCATCGCAGCCGGACACAACCCATTGCCAGCCCTATTCAATGGGCTAGCGCAACTCACCACAATTCTCTCGTGGGAATTTAATGGGGCCTCACAGGGGCCTTAAATTGAGAATTGTGTATTGGAACCCTGGGGGCATAATCGGCAAGACAGCCGCCCTCAGAACGTTAGTCCAGGAACACGATGTACACATTGTGTTACTGGGCGAAACGAAACTCCGAGGTGAGAATGAGCTCCGCATTCCAAACTTCTTCACCTATAGGCGAGATGAAATCTCTCCCGCTAATATGGCCTATAGGGGAACGGCTGTACTAGTCCGTCGTGACCTTGTTCATGAACTATTACCCCTTCCCCTTTTTACATCTACTCGGTCTATAGGTGTAAAACTTAAGACTGGCAATACTGAGCTTAAAGTCTTCGCCGCATACAAGCCACCAGTAGCCCCCTTTGTTCCAATCGACATAGGAAACATTTTTTGTGACGACACACCCACCTTAATCTTAGGCGATCTTAACGCCAAACACCAACAATGGGGTTCACGAATTTCAACCAAATCGGGTCGTGAACTAAAAGCAGATGCTGAGAATAAAAACTATTTAGTCATCGGTCCAGGTGCTCCTACTCACTACCCTACTGCAGATAGGCAATTTCCTGACGTACTCGACATTACATTAGCACACAACATCAATTGGCCAATTGCATTGGAAGTACTCCACGACACCGACACTCAGCATCTGCCAATCCTTTTGGTCCTCGGAGTGTCAGCTAGTGGGAAATCTCCCCCGCCCCCTACTAAAACCACAGACTGGGCTAAATTTTATAACTGTATGCTCACTTATAAACTGCCACCAGGCGGCATTTCAACTCCGTCTGAGGTAGAGGAAGCCGTCGAAACATTCACGACTGCGTTAACGCAGGCTCTTAAGGAGGCCACGAGGTCCTCAACCACTGCCTCAGGCAAGCAATTGCTTCCCGCGCACCTGCGCGTTAAACTCAATAAAAAAAGGGAACTTCGAAAGCTGTGGTGCCGAACCCGTTGCCCAGTTTTGAAGGGCGAATTAAATAAAATAACCAAAGACTTGCAAGCAGAACTTGCCCAATTTCGTAAACTTGCGTGGGACAACACAATTTTCAAGGCTAGCGATGACGATGCCGCCTTATTTCGTTTGACCCGCCAAGTTTCGAAAACATCACCCCCCATTTGCCCTCTGATTGACTCCTCCGGCATCCGCCACTATCACGCCGCAGAACGCGCGGAACTACTGGCCGATCACTTCGAGGACCAGTTTAAACCGAACCCCATTACCGACCCACTGCACACGCTAGGAGTAATAGATCGCGTAGAGCAATTTCTCGCGGCCCCAGCCCCACCACTCAGAGGTGATTACTTCATCTCGCCCAAAGAGGTGAGAAAGGAGGCCACCAAACTTAATAAACGTAAATCACCTGGCCCCGACGAGATTCCAAACACGGCGATTATTATGCTGCCAAGGAAGGGTCTGGTGGCACTCACCCGGATCTTCAATGGGATATTGCGCTCTGGACATTTCCCTTCTACCTGGAAGACCGGAAAAGTCATTGTTCTCCCGAAACCAGGGAAAGGCCGTCACCGCCCAGAACATTACCGGCCGATCACTTTGCTGTCTAACCTAGCTAAGCTGTTCGAACGCCTGCTTATACATAGGATATCTCCCCATATCCAGCTTAGGCCTGAACAGTTTGGTTTTAGGGACAGTTATAGCACTACCCTGCAGCTTGTGCGCGTGCTCCATCACATGGCCTTCGAGCTAAACAAGGGCAGGCGCACGGTCGGTGTATTTCTCGATATGGAGAAGGCCTTCGACCGGGTTTGGCACGAAGGACTACTGTACAAGCTGCTGGACACGGATCTCCCGCCTATGCTCGGTCGAGTAATAGCTTCGTTTTTGGACAAACGGAGCTTCTATGTCTCGGTCGAGAACAAACACTCAGTAAATAAACCCATTAAAGCAGGGGTACCACAAGGCAGCTGCCTATCGCCTCTGCTCTACGCGCTCTTCACTAACGACATCCCCACTCTCAGTGATTCCGGTTTAGCTGAAGGTGTTGAAGACGTACACCTAGCGCTCTATGCGGACGACAGCGCCTACATGTCCTCCTCCCGCAAAGCAAAATTAGCAGCCAAGAAAATGCAGCGCCTATTGGACACTTTGCCCGGCTGGCTCGACAAGTGGAGAATAGCCGTAAACGCCAGCAAAACAACTGCAATTTTGACCGGCCTACAAAGATTCCTCCCACCGAAACTTGTGTTTCGAGGCCAAGTCATTGAGTGGCAACCCAGTGTAAAGTACCTTGGTTGCGTTATAGACCGCCCCTTGCGCATGCGCAAAATGCTTGACCACGTGTCAGCACGCGCGGTCGCAGCACGGGCGGCGCTTAGACCGGTACTTTCTTCTGACTTGCCTCTCAAAACCAAAGTTCGCCTGTACAAACTGTACATTCGGTCGAGACTGACCTACGCAGCCCCTGCTTGGTACGGACTTCTATCTTCAACCAGCAAACATAAGCTCCAGGTTGTCCAAAATAAGTCGCTGAGAATAATAACCGGCGCCGGCCGCTACGTCCGTAACTCCACCATCGCTAGAGACACCAAAACCGAATCACTCGCAGAGTTCATTACTGGTTTGTCTAAACACCTATTTGATCGCGCTGATAACAGCCACCATCAACACCTTAGGGGCATTGCCCCACTACACGCCCGCCCTCCTGAAGGACGCCCTCTCCCCCGAGAGCTCATTCCCAGAGGTGAATAATTTTATTTATTCACCCACTCACCCACTCACCCACCTCTTTCCTTTTCCTTACGACTTTCAGTGCATTTTTATTTTTATTTTTTATTTTGCTTTTATTTTTATTTTTATTTTGCTTTTTGCTTTGTTTTCTTTTTCGTTTTATTTTTTATTTTGTTTTTATTTTATTTTCATTTCATTTTGTTTTGCACGTGCTTCGTTTTTGTTTTTGTTTTTATTCTTTTGTTTTCTTACTTTATTGTATGCGCTTACCACGTTTCTATTTCTATTTTCATCTCATTTCTATTTTATAATTTTCATTTTTCACCTTCTCAGTGTGAAAAATTAAACCACCATAAAGGGGCCTGATAAGTAGGCCTCCTTTCAATTTCACCGGGGGTGTTTAGCACCCCTGAGCTTCTGCCCGGGTCATGGTGGGAGGTATATTCCCCTCCCCCGACACCCGCACCTCAACACCCAACAGGGTGATAGAGAAGAGACCCCCACGCGTAGCTACCTTGGTTGCGTTATAGACCGCCCCTTGCGCATGCGCAAAATGCTTGACCACGTGTCAGCACGCGCGGTCGCAGCACGGGCGGCGCTTAGACCGGTACTTTCCTCTGACTTGCCTCTCAAAACCAAAGTTCGCCTGTACAAACTGTACATTCGGTCGAGACTGACCTACGCAGCCCTTGCTTGGTACGGACTTCTATCTTCAACCAGCAAACATAAGCTCCAGGTTGTCCAAAATAAGTCGCTGAGAATAATAACCGGCGCCGGCCGCTACGTCCGTAACTCCACCATCGCTAGAGACACCAAAACCGAATCACACGCAGAGTTCATTACTGGTTTGTCTAAACACCTATTTGATCGCGCTGATAACAGCCACCATCAACACCTTAGGGGCATTGCCCCACTACACGCCCGCCCTCCTGAAGGACGCCCTCTCCCCCGAGAGCTCATTCCCAGAGGTGAATAATTTTATTTATTCACCCACCCACCCACTCACCCACCTCTTTCCTTTTCCTTACGACTTTTAGTGCATTTTTTTTTTTTATTTTGCTTTTATTTTTATATTTTTTTTTTTTTTTATTTTTTTTTTTTATTTTTTTTTTATTTTGCTTTTTGCTTTGTTTTCTTTTTCGTTTTATTTTTTATTTTGTTTTTATTTTATTTTCATTTCATTTCATTTTGTTTTGCTCGTGCTTCGTTTTTGTTTTTGTTTTTATTCTTTTGTTTTCTTACTTTATTGTATGCGCTTACCACGTTTCTATTTCTATTTTCATCTCATTTCTATTTTATTATTTTCATTTTTCACCTTCTCAGTGTGAAAAATTAAACCACCATAAAGGGGCCTGATAAGTAGGCCTCCTTTCAATTTCACCGGGGGTGTTTAGCACCCCTAAGCTTCTGCCCGGGTCATGGTGGGAGGTATATTCCCCTCCCCCGACACCCGCACCTCAACACCCAACAGGGTGATAGAGAAGAGACCCCCCACGTAGCTACACAGAAGCCGCGACATTTTCAGAAACTAGCAACTTTGAGTTTTGATAAAACTAGTTGCGTAGTTTTTTGAAAGTTCATTTTTTGCGCGTATGTCGACGGTGCAACGTTACTGTTGCTGTCCGTCCGTAACAGTCACCTTAGCTCAACATAACACTATGCCTAAAAAAAGTATCACAGGTTGAATGCAAACCTTTACCCCTATACAAAGATGATATCCTATATCATCATACATACTACACATTCTCCATAGTGCATAATATCTCCTTAGTGAAAAACAGTGTATGTGCTTCAAAAGAATATTTACTGTAGACGGCGGACGTGCACGGACGAAATTGTGTTGGGGCTTGTTTTATTCTGCGTGTCTGCGCCTACGCTTGTGCAGCCTAAAGGTAGACGGTTGCCGCTTTTTCAGCGGCTTTTCGGAGACTTTGGTAAGCGCATATATTTTATTTTGCTCGGCAATTTTGTTTTGCCGCGGATCGCATAGGTCGTCAGTTGCTCAAGGGCGGCCCCTACGGGGCCCCCCCTCACCGCTGTCTGGTTGTCTGTTGCTGATTAAGTATGTTTGTAGTATAGTTTTTATTATTATATGTAATGCCGCCCCCCGTAGCAGCTCCCCCACCGGTACGCAGAGGAGGCGTACGCAAACGTGGCGTATGGCTACGTTCTCAGCCCTCCGCCGCCGTAGTGGCGCGCAACCTTTTTACGGGTGAGATTTCGGCCGATAATAGGCCATTCAGCGTCGCGTTTCCCCCGTCCAGACCCCCAACTAGGTCATCTATGACCCCAGCCACCTCAGTGTCGTCGGTGTACACGGCCTCTGTGTCCGGCGACGAGTTATTCAGGGATGAAGATCTCCCCACTCTACCGTCCCTACTGTCACCTATTCAGGACACACCCCCTCACCGCGACCAAAAGTCGCAGTCTAAATCACAGTCGTCGAAAGACAATAGCCAAGACTTATCACAGACCCCCATCTCAGCGCCCATCAACGCTAATCCCCCCTCCATCCCCCTGCCCCGTAGGGACCCTAGGACGAGGAACAGAGAGGTTAGACCTTTTTCGCTCAGCCCTACCAAAGACCCCTCTGAGCGCGCACGCCAGGTGGCAAGAAATGCCGTTGCAAATTTGCAACAGTCGCAGGCATTGCCCACGCCGGCTACAACCGAGGCAAACGCAGTGGCCCTCCATAACCCTCCACCACCGGTCCAAATGGAGATCACTCCTCCTATGCCGAACGTACCATCAACCTCGGCTATGTCGTACGCACAAGCCACCACTTCTGCTTCGCCGAAACCGGCTCAAAACGCCCAGCCTGTAAATAACGCGAATGCGCAACCGGCCCCCTCTGCTCCCGCTGAAAGCAAAAACAGGTACCCACCTATCATTGTGGAAGCCTTGCCGCAGTGGACTACGCACCTAAAGAAATTGCACTCCCTTTTAGGCCACGCACCCAATGCCCGCCCATTCGGTAAAGGAGTGCGTTTCTTTCCAAAATCGCCTGAGGAGTACAGGATGATAGCGGCGTACATCGACGAGCTGTCTAAACTGGACAACACAGTATCCTGGTACTTTTACAGTTTAGACAGCGATCGTCCGCAAAAAATCGCCATTAAAGGGCTACCGCAGGACACCTCTTTGGACGAGATTGCGGAGGAGCTTGCTTTGGCAAATTTCCCTATATCGCATATCCGCCAAATCCCTGCGGTACGAGGTCGCCCTAATGTGATTTACTATGCGCAGTTAAAAAATAGGCACCCTATAGCCGACCTCCAATCCCTTTATGCGACCAACGAGATGCTGAGCATGCCGGGCATCTCAATCGAGGCGTGGCGCTCCCGACCGGGCCCAGCTCAGTGCCATAGGTGCCAGGCTTTCGGCCACGCCTCCGCGAATTGTCACCGGCCAATTAAGTGCGTTCGTTGCGGCGGCGAACACCCGGCAGCCGAATGCGACCGCGATACAGTAGCGCTCAAATGCGCTAACTGTAAGCAGGCGCATACGGCTAACAACCGTGCATGCCCCTTTTTCAGACGAGAGGCTAGAAAAAAGGGTGTGGCGTTACCCCCTCCACTGCCACGCAAGGACCCGCAACGGGCTATTAATCTACCCCCTCCTCAACCTACCCCCCTGCAGCAAATCGGTCCTCAGGACTACGATCAAACTGCAGGCTCTAATTTAATTCCCCCCGCCAACCCTCCAACCGAAAGATCCCAGGCTCTCGGGAAGAGAAAGCGCAAACGCAAACAAAAAACTCTACCGCCAAACGCACAACCTTTGTCGGAACCAGTACCGGCACAACCAGGTCCCTCAGCCCCCATCGCCATCACTGACACCACAAAAATCAGGTCACTCCCCCCAGTTGTAACGTTTTTGCCGCCACCGCAATTTGCAGACCCCCAGCATCCCCCCAAACCGGCCCCATCAATGATCGCAGCAAACAGTCGGCCGCCTAACCGCTCAATCGCTAACCCGTTCATGCAGGGACCTCCGTCTCTTGCACCTAGTGCTCTAAACATAGCCAGAGCCGCTATAGCGGCATTAAACTCGGCTATAGAGGCCATCGCAGCCGGACACAACCCATTGCCAGCCCTATTCAATGGGCTAGCGCAACTCACCACAATTCTCTCGTGGGAATTTAATGGGGCCTCACAGGGGCCTTAAATTGAGAATTGTGTATTGGAACCCTGGGGGCATAATCGGCAAGACAGCCGCCCTCAGAACGTTAGTCCAGGAACACGATGTACACATTGTGTTACTGGGCGAAACGAAACTCCGAGGTGAGAATGAGCTCCGCATTCCAAACTTCTTCACCTATAGGCGAGATGAAATCTCTCCCGCTAATATGGCCTATAGGGGAACGGCTGTACTAGTCCGTCGTGACCTTGTTCATGAACTATTACCCCTTCCCCTTTTTACATCTACTCGGTCTATAGGTGTAAAACTTAAGACTGGCAATACTGAGCTTAAAGTCTTCGCCGCATACAAGCCACCAGTAGCCCCCTTTGTTCCAATCGACATAGGAAACATTTTTTGTGACGACACACCCACCTTAATCTTAGGCGATCTTAACGCCAAACACCAACAATGGGGTTCACGAATTTCAACCAAATCGGGTCGTGAACTAAAAGCAGATGCTGAGAATAAAAACTATTTAGTCATCGGTCCAGGTGCTCCTACTCACTACCCTACTGCAGATAGGCAATTTCCTGACGTACTCGACATTACATTAGCACACAACATCAATTGGCCAATTGCATTGGAAGTACTCCACGACACCGACACTCAGCATCTGCCAATCCTTTTGGTCCTCGGAGTGTCAGCTAGTGGGAAATCTCCCCCGCCCCCTACTAAAACCACAGACTGGGCTAAATTTTATAACTGTATGCTCACTTATAAACTGCCACCAGGCGGCATTTCAACTCCGTCTGAGGTAGAGGAAGCCGTCGAAACATTCACGACTGCGTTAACGCAGGCTCTTAAGGAGGCCACGAGGTCCTCAACCACTGCCTCAGGCAAGCAATTGCTTCCCGCGCACCTGCGCGTTAAACTCAATAAAAAAAGGGAACTTCGAAAGCTGTGGTGCCGAACCCGTTGCCCAGTTTTGAAGGGCGAATTAAATAAAATAACCAAAGACTTGCAAGCAGAACTTGCCCAATTTCGTAAACTTGCGTGGGACAACACAATTTTCAAGGCTAGCGATGACGATGCCGCCTTATTTCGTTTGACCCGCCAAGTTTCGAAAACATCACCCCCCATTTGCCCTCTGATTGACTCCTCCGGCATCCGCCACTATCACGCCGCAGAACGCGCGGAACTACTGGCCGATCACTTCGAGGACCAGTTTAAACCGAACCCCATTACCGACCCACTGCACACGCTAGGAGTAATAGATCGCGTAGAGCAATTTCTCGCGGCCCCAGCCCCACCACTCAGAGGTGATTACTTCATCTCGCCCAAAGAGGTGAGAAAGGAGGCCACCAAACTTAATAAACGTAAATCACCTGGCCCCGACGAGATTCCAAACACGGCGATTATTATGCTGCCAAGGAAGGGTCTGGTGGCACTCACCCGGATCTTCAATGGGATATTGCGCTCTGGACATTTCCCTTCTACCTGGAAGACCGGAAAAGTCATTGTTCTCCCGAAACCAGGGAAAGGCCGTCACCGCCCAGAACATTACCGGCCGATCACTTTGCTGTCTAACCTAGCTAAGCTGTTCGAACGCCTGCTTATACATAGGATATCTCCCCATATCCAGCTTAGGCCTGAACAGTTTGGTTTTAGGGACAGTTATAGCACTACCCTGCAGCTTGTGCGCGTGCTCCATCACATGGCCTTCGAGCTAAACAAGGGCAGGCGCACGGTCGGTGTATTTCTCGATATGGAGAAGGCCTTCGACCGGGTTTGGCACGAAGGACTACTGTACAAGCTGCTGGACACGGATCTCCCGCCTATGCTCGGTCGAGTAATAGCTTCGTTTTTGGACAAACGGAGCTTCTATGTCTCGGTCGAGAACAAACACTCAGTAAATAAACCCATTAAAGCAGGGGTACCACAAGGCAGCTGCCTATCGCCTCTGCTCTACGCGCTCTTCACTAACGACATCCCCACTCTCAGTGATTCCGGTTTAGCTGAAGGTGTTGAAGACGTACACCTAGCGCTCTATGCGGACGACAGCGCCTACATGTCCTCCTCCCGCAAAGCAAAATTAGCAGCCAAGAAAATGCAGCGCCTATTGGACACTTTGCCCGGCTGGCTCGACAAGTGGAGAATAGCCGTAAACGCCAGCAAAACAACTGCAATTTTGACCGGCCTACAAAGATTCCTCCCACCGAAACTTGTGTTTCGAGGCCAAGTCATTGAGTGGCAACCCAGTGTAAAGTACCTTGGTTGCGTTATAGACCGCCCCTTGCGCATGCGCAAAATGCTTGACCACGTGTCAGCACGCGCGGTCGCAGCACGGGCGGCGCTTAGACCGGTACTTTCTTCTGACTTGCCTCTCAAAACCAAAGTTCGCCTGTACAAACTGTACATTCGGTCGAGACTGACCTACGCAGCCCCTGCTTGGTACGGACTTCTATCTTCAACCAGCAAACATAAGCTCCAGGTTGTCCAAAATAAGTCGCTGAGAATAATAACCGGCGCCGGCCGCTACGTCCGTAACTCCACCATCGCTAGAGACACCAAAACCGAATCACTCGCAGAGTTCATTACTGGTTTGTCTAAACACCTATTTGATCGCGCTGATAACAGCCACCATCAACACCTTAGGGGCATTGCCCCACTACACGCCCGCCCTCCTGAAGGACGCCCTCTCCCCCGAGAGCTCATTCCCAGAGGTGAATAATTTTATTTATTCACCCACTCACCCACTCACCCACCTCTTTCCTTTTCCTTACGACTTTCAGTGCATTTTTATTTTTATTTTTTATTTTGCTTTTATTTTTATTTTTATTTTGCTTTTTGCTTTGTTTTCTTTTTCGTTTTATTTTTTATTTTGTTTTTATTTTATTTTCATTTCATTTTGTTTTGCACGTGCTTCGTTTTTGTTTTTGTTTTTATTCTTTTGTTTTCTTACTTTATTGTATGCGCTTACCACGTTTCTATTTCTATTTTCATCTCATTTCTATTTTATAATTTTCATTTTTCACCTTCTCAGTGTGAAAAATTAAACCACCATAAAGGGGCCTGATAAGTAGGCCTCCTTTCAATTTCACCGGGGGTGTTTAGCACCCCTGAGCTTCTGCCCGGGACATGGTGGGAGGTATATTCCCCTCCCCCGACACCCGCACCTCAACACCCAACAGGGTGATAGAGAAGAGACCCCCACGCGTAGCTACCTTGGTTGCGTTATAGACCGCCCCTTGCGCATGCGCAAAATGCTTGACCACGTGTCAGCACGCGCGGTCGCAGCACGGGCGGCGCTTAGACCGGTACTTTCCTCTGACTTGCCTCTCAAAACCAAAGTTCGCCTGTACAAACTGTACATTCGGTCGAGACTGACCTACGCAGCCCTTGCTTGGTACGGACTTCTATCTTCAACCAGCAAACATAAGCTCCAGGTTGTCCAAAATAAGTCGCTGAGAATAATAACCGGCGCCGGCCGCTACGTCCGTAACTCCACCATCGCTAGAGACACCAAAACCGAATCACACGCAGAGTTCATTACTGGTTTGTCTAAACACCTATTTGATCGCGCTGATAACAGCCACCATCAACACCTTAGGGGCATTGCCCCACTACACGCCCGCCCTCCTGAAGGACGCCCTCTCCCCCGAGAGCTCATTCCCAGAGGTGAATAATTTTATTTATTCACCCACCCACCCACTCACCCACCTCTTTCCTTTTCCTTACGACTTTTAGTGCATTTTTTTTTTTTATTTTGCTTTTATTTTTATATTTTTTTTTTTTTTTTTATTTTTTTTTTTATTTTTTTTTTATTTTGCTTTTTGCTTTGTTTTCTTTTTCGTTTTCTTTTTCGTTTTATTTTTTATTTTGTTTTTATTTTATTTTCATTTCATTTCATTTTGTTTTGCTCGTGCTTCGTTTTTGTTTTTGTTTTTATTCTTTTGTTTTCTTACTTTATTGTATGCGCTTACCACGTTTCTATTTCTATTTTCATCTCATTTCTATTTTATTATTTTCATTTTTCACCTTCTCAGTGTGAAAAATTAAACCACCATAAAGGGGCCTGATAAGTAGGCCTCCTTTCAATTTCACCGGGGGTGTTTAGCACCCCTAAGCTTCTGCCCGGGTCATGGTGGGAGGTATATTCCCCTCCCCCGACACCCGCACCTCAACACCCAACAGGGTGATAGAGAAGAGACCCCCCACGTAGCTACACAGAAGCCGCGACATTTTCAGAAACTAGCAACTTTGAGTTTTGATAAAACTAGTTGCGTAGTTTTTTGAAAGTTCATTTTTTGCGCGTATGTCGACGGTGCAACGTTACTGTTGCTGTCCGTCCGTAACAGTCACCTTAGCTCAACATAACACTATGCCTAAAAAAAGTATCACAGGTTGAATGCAAACCTTTACCCCTATACAAAGATGATATCCTATATCATCATACATACTACACATTCTCCATAGTGCATAATATCTCCTTAGTGAAAAACAGTGTATGTGCTTCAAAAGAATATTTACTGTAGACGGCGGACGTGCACGGACGAAATTGTGTTGGGGCTTGTTTTATTCTGCGTGTCTGCGCCTACGCTTGTGCAGCCTAAAGGTAGACGGTTGCCGCTTTTTCAGCGGCTTTTCGGAGACTTTGGTAAGCGCATATATTTTATTTTGCTCGGCAATTTTGTTTTGCCGCGGATCGCATAGGTCGTCAGTTGCTCAAGGGCGGCCCCTACGGGGCCCCCCCTCACCGCTGTCTGGTTGTCTGTTGCTGATTAAGTATGTTTGTAGTATAGTTTTTATTATTATATGTAATGCCGCCCCCCGTAGCAGCTCCCCCACCGGTACGCAGAGGAGGCGTACGCAAACGTGGCGTATGGCTACGTTCTCAGCCCTCCGCCGCCGTAGTGGCGCGCAACCTTTTTACGGGTGAGATTTCGGCCGATAATAGGCCATTCAGCGTCGCGTTTCCCCCGTCCAGACCCCCAACTAGGTCATCTATGACCCCAGCCACCTCAGTGTCGTCGGTGTACACGGCCTCTGTGTCCGGCGACGAGTTATTCAGGGATGAAGATCTCCCCACTCTACCGTCCCTACTGTCACCTATTCAGGACACACCCCCTCACCGCGACCAAAAGTCGCAGTCTAAATCACAGTCGTCGAAAGACAATAGCCAAGACTTATCACAGACCCCCATCTCAGCGCCCATCAACGCTAATCCCCCCTCCATCCCCCTGCCCCGTAGGGACCCTAGGACGAGGAACAGAGAGGTTAGACCTTTTTCGCTCAGCCCTACCAAAGACCCCTCTGAGCGCGCACGCCAGGTGGCAAGAAATGCCGTTGCAAATTTGCAACAGTCGCAGGCATTGCCCACGCCGGCTACAACCGAGGCAAACGCAGTGGCCCTCCATAACCCTCCACCACCGGTCCAAATGGAGATCACTCCTCCTATGCCGAACGTACCATCAACCTCGGCTATGTCGTACGCACAAGCCACCACTTCTGCTTCGCCGAAACCGGCTCAAAACGCCCAGCCCGTAAATAACGCGAATGTGCAACCGGCCCCCTCTGCTCCCGCTGAAAGCAAAAACAGGTACCCACCTATCATTGTGGAAGCCTTGCCGCAGTGGACTACGCACCTTAAGAAACTGCACTCCTTATTAGGCCATGCACCCAATGCCCGCCCTTTCGGTAAAGGAGTGCGTTTCTTTCCGAAAACGCCCGACGAGTACAGGGTAATAGCGGCGTACATCGACGAGCTGTCTAAACTGGACAATACAGTATCCTGGTACTGTTACAGTTTAGACAGCGACCGTCCCCAAAAAATCGCCATCAAGGGATTACCGCAGGACACCTCTTTGGACGAGATTGCGGAGGAGCTTGCTTTGGCCAATTTTCCCATCTCACATATCCGCCAGATCCCTGCGGTACGTGGTCGCCCTAACGTAATCTATTATGCCCAACTGCAAAATAGGCACCCCATAGCCGACCTACAAACCCTGTACGCGACCAACGAGTTGCTGTGTATGCCGGGCATCTCTATCGAGGCGTGGCGCACCCGACCGGGCCCAGCTCAGTGCCATAGGTGCCAGGCTTTTGGCCACGCCTCCGCGAATTGTCACCGGCCAATTAAGTGCGTTCGTTGCGGCGGCGAACACCCGGCAGCCGAATGCGACCGTAACACAGTAGCGCTCAAATGCGCTAACTGTAAGCAGGCGCATACTGCAAACAACCGTGCATGCCCTGTTTTTAGACGAGAGGCCAGAAAAAAGGGTGTGTCATTACCCCCTCCACTGCCACGTAAGGACCCACAACGGGCTATTAATCAACCCCCTCCTCAACCTACCCCCCTGCAGCAAATCGGTCCCCAGGACTACGAGCAAACGGCAGGCTCAAATTTAATTCCTCCCGCCAACCCTCCAACCGAAAGATCCCAGGCTCTCGGGAAGAGAAAGCGCAAGCGTAAACAAAAATCCCTACCGCCAAACGCACAACCTTTGTCGGAACCAGTACCGGCAATATCAGGTCCTTCAGCCCCCCCTACAACCACTGCCACTACAAAAACCAGCTCACTCCCCCCAATTTTAACAATTGTGCCGCCACCGCAATTTGCAGACCCCCTGCACCCCCCCAAGCCTGTGCAAAAACCGGCCCCATCCATGCACGCAGCAAACAGTCAGCCGCCTAACCGCCCACTTGCCAACCCGATCATGCAGGGACCTCCGCCTTTTGCACCTAGTGCACTAAACATTGCAAGGGCCGCTATAGCGGCATTGAACTCGGCTATAGAAGCCATCGCAGCAGGACACAACCCATTGCCAGCCCTTTTTAATGGGCTAGCGCAACTCACCACAATTCTCACGTGGGAATTTAATGGGGCCTCACAGGGGCCTTAAATTGAGAATTGTGTATTGGAACCCTGGGGGCATAATCGGCAAGACAGCCGCCCTCAGAACGTTAGTCCAGGAACACGATGTACACATTGTGTTACTGGGCGAAACGAAACTCCGAGGTGAGAATGAGCTCCGCATTCCAAATTTCTTCACCTATAGGCGAGATGAAATCTCTCCCTCTAATATGGCCTATAGGGGAACGGCAGTACTAGTCCGTCGTGACCTTGTTCATGAACTATTACCCCTTCCCCTTTTTACATCTACTAGGTCTATAGGTGTAAAACTTAAGACTGGCAATACTGAGCTTAAAGTCTTCGCCGCATACAAGCCACCAGTAGCCTCCTTTGTTCCAATCGACATAGGAAACATTTTTTGTGACGACACACCCACCTTAATCTTAGGCGATCTAAACGCCAAACACCAACAATGGGGTTCACGAATTTCAACCAAATCGGGTCGTGAACTAAAAGCAGATGCTGAGAATAACAACTACTTAGTCATCGGTCCAGGTGCTCCAACCCACTACCCTACTGCAGATAGGCAAATCCCTGACGTACTCGACATTACATTAGCACATAATATCAATTGGCCAATTGCATTGGAAGTCCTCCACGACACTGACACTCAGCATCTGCCAATCCTTTTGGTCCTCGGAGTGTCAGTTAGTGGGAAATCTCCCCCGCCCCCTACTAAAACCACAGACTGGGCAAAATTTTACAACTCAATGCTCACCTATAAATTGCCGCCAGGTGGCATCTCAACACCATCAGAGGTAGAGGAAGCCGTCGTATCTTTTACGACTGCGATAACGCAGGCCCTTAAGGAGTCCACGAGGTCCTCAACCACTGCCTCTGGCAAGCAACTGCTTCCCGCGCATTTGCGCGTCAAACTTAATAAAAAGAGGGAGCTTCGAAAGCTGTGGTGAAGGACTACTGTACAAGCTGCTGGACACGGATCTCCCGCCTATGCTCGGTCGAGTAATGCTTCGTTTCTGGACAAACGGAGCTTCTATGTCTCGGTCGAGAACAAACACTCAGTAAATAAACCCATTAAAGCAGGGGTACCACAAGGCAGCTGCCTATCGCCTCTGCTCTACGCGCTCTTCACTAACGACATCCCCACTCTCAGTGATTCCGGTTTAGCTGAAGGTGTTGAAGACGTACACCTAGCGCTCTATGCGGACGACAGCGCCTACATGTCCTCCTCCCGAAAAGCAAAATTAGCAGCCAAGAAAATGCAGAGCCTATTGGACAATTTGCCCGGCTGGCTCGACAAGTGGAGAATAGCCGTAAACGCCAGCAAAACAACTGCAATTTTGACCGGCCTACAAAGATTCCTCCCACCGAAACTTGTGTTTCGAGGCCAAGTCATTGAGTGGCAACCCAGTGTAAAGTACCTTGGTTGCGTTATAGACCGCCCCTTGCGCATGCGCAAAATGCTTGACCACGTGTCAGCACGCGCGGTCGCAGCACGGGCGGCGCTTAGACCGGTACTTTCCTCTGACTTGCTCTCAAAACCAAAGTTCGCCTGTACAAACTGTACATTCGGTCGAGACTGACCTATGCAGCCCCTGCTTGGTACGGACTTCTATCTTCAACCAGCAAACATAAGCTCCAGGTTGTCCAAAATAAGTCGCTGAGAATAATAACCGGCGCCGGCCGCTACGTCCGTAACTCCACCATCGCTAGAGACACCAAAACCGAATCACTCGCAGAGTTCATTACTGGTTTGTCTAAACACCTATTTGATCGCGCTGATAACAGCCACCATCAACACCTTAGGGGCATTGCCCCACTACACGCCCGCCCTCCTGAAGGACGCCCTCTCCCCCGAGAGCTCATTCCCAGAGGTGAATAATTTTATTTATTCACCCACCCACCCACTCACCCACCTCTTTCCTTTTCCTTACGACTTTTAGTGCATTTTTATTTTTATTTTTTATTTTGCTTTTATTTTTATTTTTATTTTGCTTTTTGCTTTGTTTTCTTTTTCGTTTTATTTTTTTATTTTGTTTTGCTCGTGCTTCGTTTTTGTTTTTGTTTTTATTCTTTTGTTTTCTTATTTTATTGTATGCGCTTACCACGTTTCTATTTCTATTTTCATCTCATTTCTATTTTATTATTTTCATTTTTCACCTTCTCAGTGTGAAAAATTAAACCACCATAAAGGGGCCTGATAAGTAGGCCTCCTTTCAATTTCACCGGGGGTGTTTAGCACCCCTGAGCTTCTGCCCGGGTCATGGTGGGAGGTATATTCCCCTCCCCCGACACCCGCACCTCAACACCCAATAGGGTGATAGAGAAGAGACCCCCCCACGTAGCTACACAGAAGCCGTGACATTTTCAGGAACTAGCAACTTTGAGTTTTGATAAAACTAGTTGCGTAGTTTTTTGAAAGTTCATTTTTTGCGTGTATGTCGGCGGTGCAACGTTACTGTTGCTGTCCGTCCGTAACAATTATCAAGGTGACAAACAAGCTTACTACCTGCACAAATGTAAAGTGTAAAACGTCGCCTATAGACACTTGTTGCAAGTTTGCAAGACCTAAAGCATTACTTGCCCACAGCCGACCCTTTCGAAATTTAATCACTGCCTTCCCTATACTGTATTAATCAGGTTCCCGATGCAAATACATATATTTAAAGAAGCTACAATTCAGTATAGGTACTAGACATGGGCGTTTACTTTGCCATTCTGTATTTTACTGTGTCTATAGATTTTTATTCAAAAGTCAGTTCAATGACTTGTATTGATTAGCATAATCACTGATTAATGTATGTGATACAGGTAGAACCAAGGAATTATGGTCGCCAGTTCAACAAAAGGTCAGGTAAGTGATATAAAAGAAACCTACTAGTTGCCCTCATTGAATGTTTGCAGAGACACGCGTAGATTGCTTCTACACGATTATGCGAAAAAGAAGCACATCTCTTGTGCGCAGAGTTCGGGCCACTACCAACAGCATCCTAAACATGAGCGCCAGCAGATTTTACAGTGTGTACATAAATCATTGCTGTGTGACTCATCGCAATGAGGGTTTGCTTTATAAAATTTAAAATTAAATGTTATAAAGGACATTTTCTATTTAATCATTATATATAATTTATTTTAATGTATAATATATGTCAATATTTATGATTTATTTTAATTTCTAATATGTCAATGTGTAATGTATGTATATAGTTCAATGTGTTATTTTAATTTTATTTACAATAGTGTCTAAGTATTTATATATATAACTAAACGATCCATGTTGGTCGAAATAAATGATTTATTATCATTATTATATTTGGGTCAGTAAACCTTCTCGTTCCGAGATAATTCTGATCTATATTACTTACATATTAAAAATAAAAATACTCTTTGTTGGCAAGTTCATCACCAACACCATCACCATACAGAATGCCGACGTCACGCGACACCCCAACGGTTAATGCTAGTAGAATCGTTTCTTTCACAAACTTTTGCACTCGTCTACAAAATTTAACTTTTTGTTTGCCTTTCAAATGGATCCATGGTTTGGTGGATGAATGACCCGACTGCTGAATCCAAGGGCGTGGTTTCTCCGTATTTGTATCCGTTATCTGGTTTCCATAACACAGCTTTGCTTAGCTTGCGACCAGATAGTGCAGTGTAATGATACATTACAGATAGTGTAATGTCTGAAAATATTTATTATGATACGACGTTTTTAAACCAACAGGAATATATTACTTATGAAATTTTGAAATAAAATTGTATTTCTTAATCACAGTTTACGGGACATCGCGCGCTGTGACATTCATAAAAGTTTGTAGGTATCGCATCATCTTGGCAAATGGCTACTAAGATTTACGTTACCTCGTTTGCAGCAAAGTTTATCACCACTTTTGTCGTAAAAAAAAGACGTAATCGAAATTGTAAGTTTTGCACCGGAAATGTGGCGCGACAATTACCAAAAGATTTAGAAACCTTCACTTTTTACTGATTAACACAGTATAAATAGCATCGGGGACAAAAAATGAAATACCAGCTCGGCTCTTTGACTCGGTTCAACGACGGACTGTGATGATCGTCGACGACCCTAAATGCGCAAGCCGTATCGAACTCTTAACTTTGAGGAGAGCCTTTGCCTCCCCGTGTGTGTTCTACCGCTTGTATAGTGGGATGTGTTCTGAGTAATTTTTCGAAATAACGCCCACGGGTACTTTCTACCAGCGCACCGCTTGCCATCAGCAGGAATTCATTCTCACAATTTGGAACCGAAATTATCGCGTACAGTGCGGTTTCAGAGAAACTTCCTCCCGCGAACGCTTGGGTTGTGGAATGAGCTCCCTGCCAAGGTTTTCTCTAAGGACTACAGTATAGGGTTCATTAGATTATTTAAGGGTTGTATACCTCTAAGTGATCCCCTGGTGTTGCAAGCGTCCATAGGCTACGGTGACGGCTTACCATCAGGTGGACCGTAAGCTTGTTTGCCACCTGGGTTGTATATAAAAAAAAAACTGAAAACATTAGAGCTATTAGTAATGAAAAAGTAATTTAAAAAAATTAAACAGACTTTAAAACTTATTTATTCAATTAATAACTAAAAATTATTATTAAATATGCCAACTATTTTATTAATTACAGTTTTGAAATCGGTTGCATTTTTTTTAAATTACTTTTTTATGTCTTCCTTTTTTTATTTCAGTTTTAATTAAAACTAATTACTTAATAATTTTTTCGTTTATGTACCTTTACTCAATAATGTCTTTTACATATAGATTTAGATGAAATTATAAAATAGATTTACTCTGATACATGAAATGTTGCCATCTAACGATTACGCGATTACTTTTGAAATTGCTAAGACACTTTTTACCCGACTGCCAAGGAAGGATTATGTTTTTCGCTCGTATATTGTATTTATGAATGAATGTAAATTTCTTTATAACATACCTCGTACAATACAAACAGCTGGACTGATTTTTATAATCAAGGAATCTTTAGATTTGTCTTAAGAGCACAAGTATTCATAGGCGACGTCAAAAAAAAATTAAAATTGCGTATGTTATACGCTTTAATGTGTGGGCTCTATATATTTTTTTTCCTAACCCTCGAGCGGGGTTTTAAAATAAAGAGCTTGAAGAGACGAATTATAAAATATATAACACTTACAGTACATAAAATAGTCGAGTAGTGGACTAAGAACTAAAAGGAAATAAACAAGTGCAACCTAAAACATAACAAATATTTATTTAACTATAAGACGGCTGATTTCAGTGCAAGTTCCAATAGTACAGATTACTCAACCAATAGTAGTTACCTTAAACTGAGTTATGTCTGCTTATAGTTATGTCTGCTTATAGTTAATTAAATAAATATCTGTTATGTTTAAGGTGCACTTGTTTATTTCTTTTTAGTTCCTATTGTTATTGCAGTCGGATTTTTGTCGGATCTTTATTTATCTTTATATATATAATTCTACTGTACGTGTGTATGTCACTGTACTCCTCCTAAACGGCTGGACCGATTTGAATGATTTTGTATGCGGTCCAGCCGTTTAGGAGGCGTACAGTGACATAAAAAGATTGAACTGTACGTGTGTATGTTACTGTAATCCTCCTAAACGGCTGGACAAACAATTTTTTGGTTGAAATTACGAAACTCGCACTGATTGGTAGTTTTACAAAAAAACTTTGGTAACTAACACGAAAACCAGGGGTTGGATTCACAAAACTAAAATGGTTGAGGCCGAAATTTAGTTTTATCATGACAATATTGTAATTGCAACTATATATTTGATTAAAACAACGAAACACTTTTGTGTATTTTACAAAACCTATAACATATTTTTGTGTTGCAACTTTTATGATAACCTTTTTTTATGTACCAGTAAATATGATAAAACCAAAAACAACAATCATAAATTAGTAAATGTTATTATATCCTTTTATTTTATTTACATGTATTTAACGTTTAGTTTGCTAGTACATTTAGTTATATTCACGATATCTTTTTGATACAATAGTCTTATATGATGGTTTAGTAAGTTTTTTATTTTTTTATACCACTAAGGTGGCAAACAAGCACACGGTCCGCCTTATGATAAGCGGTCACCATGGCCTATGGACGCTTGCAAAATCAGAAGTATCACTCGCGCGTTGCCGACCCTGCAAAAATCTAATTACTTCTTTCTTTTGGAACCCCATACTTTTAGTTAGTAAACATGAAATGCCCATATCTTTACTTTATTTGTTAACTCAATGGTTTAAGTAAATGAAAGTAATATATCATTATCACAATAAAATTGCTCAAAAGTGAATTAATAACGATATTTTAGTTGATGACTCATTTTTTCAGTTTTAACATTCCCCATGTCAGAAAAACGTGCTACCATCGGAATAATGGAATGGCCGTTCCCATTAGAATACCGCGGATGGGGGACGTTACGTTATCGCGTTTCACACGGCCGAGGCTTTCATGATTTATCGTTGACACTAACGAGCCCCGCAGCTTCAGCGGAGCTTTTTCAGTATAAGCTTAAATGTATGAAACTGGAAGTAAGCTCTATGAAATCCAATCATGCAAGTAGGAATCGATAAGAGACATTCATTTTATTTTATAATAGTTATATTTTGTAGATTGATAGATCAGTCACAAATATGATGATGTGTGTACGGACAAGTATCCTTTGTCCTTTCTCAGAACTCCAAAATATCTCCATACTAAATGTCATCCTAATTTGTAAATAACAGACTGACAAACACAATATTTTTAGTATTAGTATGAATAATTAATCAGTATTGCCAAGTTAGCCATTTTTAGCTAAAAATATCAAATATTAATGGCTTAACATTTTAGCTACAAATAAGGTAACTTTTAATTAAAAACAAGGTAAAATGATAATATTTTATACTTCCATTCCATAACACTTGTTTTTTTACTCATTTTCATCATAACTATTTCTGTACGAACGAACTACCGGGCCCGCTGAATTCCTGTACATTGTGACGTATTACCAGCGTTACCAGAACGAACAGTTATTTAGACCACGCACGGTGCTATTTAACTACAATAGAGCACACTAAAATATGATAAATATACAATTGACGAATCTGTCTCTACCACACTCAAAGGCTGAGGTGGATAGATTATGCATGATAAGTGTGGTAAGGCAAAGCATAGAATTAAGATGAACTTCGACACACTGAATTCTCTACTAACAATAAGAAATTATATAAAAAAATAAGCAGATGTGTGCTTCTTACCAAATACCCGTTGGAAGTGTTGGATAAAATCAGAAACGAAGAAAAAATATTATTTCCTTGTTCCTATAGAACCAGATCCGTCAAATATGAATCAACCTTCGAATAAATATATAAATAAATAAAACGTCTCAAAATTATGAACTTGTGTTTAACGAAATTGTTAACATTCTAGCACTTTTTTAGGGTTCCATACCCAAAGAGTAACAAACAGGACCCTATTACTAAGACTCCACCGTCCGTCCGTCTGCCACCAGGCTGTATCTCATGAACCGTGATAGACAGTTAAAATTTTTACAGAAGATGTATTTCTGTTGGTATTATCACAGCAAATATAAAAAAACTGAATAAAACAAATGTTTAAGGGGGCTCCGATACAACAAATGTTTTTTTTTGTTCGTTTTTGCTCGATATTGATTTCGGCAACAGGTAGACGCTTGAAATATCACAGAATATTAAGTTATATATTCAGTTTAAAAATAAATAATTAAATTAAAATAAAACAAATACTTAAGGGGGGCTCCCATACAACAAACGTGATGTTTTTGCCGTTTTTATAGATAAAGGTACGGAACGGTTTTCATCACATTTACAAGTTAATAAATACAAATGTAAGGTGGAAAAATCAATAAACTCACTAAAACACAATTGAAATGACGGGAATAAAAGTATATAAAACAACGCCACTTATAGATGTCTTGAGAATTTATGGATTATAAAGTTTTTGCTAAAGTTAATACTTGTGATTGCTCGCTTGCAGCGCAGCTGTACCGCAGACGGTGCTTTTATACATACTTGATAGAAAAGATAAAGTACGTAGAGCGCGAGCGGTGCACAGGACAGGTTTCATATGTCACTACCGCTTTGCCTTGAGGAAACTGTTATTTTCGAAATAAAAGCCCGTGGCAGAGATTAAGATCTTAGCGCCCGCTTTGCCAGCACGTAATGACACTGTTTACGAGTAAGTGTGATGAAAAGTAATTAGGATATTTTGCGATAATTCCAATAAGATAGTTTGTGAGTTCATACTCAATACTTCATGGATTGTTCTTAGATCCCAGACATAGAGAGTTTACATGACCATCGGAGAACAAATACTTTTTTGTTGGTAACTTGCTACTTATGCGGATTTTGATGAATTTATAAAATAGTAATATTTATTTAAAACATGGTGTCAAACGAAGTAGGCACTCATTTTGATCTTATAGTGTACGTTACGATATAATAAATTAAAAAAATTAGTTTGCCACCAAAATTACGACGCAACAAAATGTGATTAAAAATACTAATTTTAATAACAAACAAAGCTTAATACTTATAAAACTTTAAAGAATATAAAGTACAGTTTGTAAAAGTTACAAGAAAACTAAAAATTATAATCATATAGCCCCGTTTTATGAAACTGAATTAAAAATTAGATCAGAAAACGCATTTTAAAATTGAAATGACTATTTGTAAGACTCTCATTAAGGGGGACGACCATGGGTTTCATGGTGAGGTCGGTCGTATAGACCACGAGTTACTTGTTATGAGATCGAAAGTGTGTCGATAAATGAAGTGTACTTGATACTCAGAATTACCGAATGATATTTTCTGTAAGTTATACAAGTAAAGGCACTGACCTGGAAATAAATAAAGTCAATCATATAAATAATAATATCATATCATTAACCTTTAGTTTTTTGATACATTTAAGTTATGTCAGAGATTGGCAGCAGTGTCAATATGATTAATATTATTTTAATAAAACTAGTTTCAAAATTTTAGTTTATTCTCTTACTTTTATTTTCATAGATTACCCAACCAAGACATAGTTATACCATAAATAGAATAATAAACTTCGCGTTCAGATTAAGTTACAAAACTTAGATAAAATTAAATTATGTCGCAGCAGCAAAAATGCTCAGTAGTATCAGCAAAGTAATTCTTGAAATGAACATAGAAAAGGCGAAGATCATGTCTAATGTCCTAGTCGTAACTTGAGCAGTTCTCGTTGGGGACACTGTCTTCAAAGTAACTTAAAAATCTGTATAATTAAGACAAATAGTATAGATAGATTCAGCAAGAGGTAAAGGATTGGCAGCGTTCAAAAAACAACGCCAATATTTGACGTACTTTCTCCAAAGTATCTTAGTACTTTAAGGTGAAAGTCTTTAACCAATGCGTTTTGAGTGGTTACTTATAGTACTAAATAGGACCTGGCCTGCTACTGTTGACCATGGAAAAAGCTATTCTCGGGGAATCCTGAAAGATTAGTAAATTTAAGTGGCAAGGACTTAACCATGCAGCGCGCAGAAACGATCAACGATATGGAAGAAAGGTTCTATAGTGGAGAACGTAATCTGAAAAACCTTTAGGTCGACTGACGATCTGGTTGCGACTGCGGGGGATCGCTGGATGCAAACTACTCGGACCTATGCTCTGTAGGAATCTATTGAGAAAGAGTAAGTCAAGCAATAGACGTTTAGCGGCCTAATACGTGACCGCGATACGATTTATGTCTAATTCGAAATTAAAATAACCTAATTCCTAATAGCCTAGTTTTAAGGTAAAGGTAAATGTTCTGTAAAGATAAGCGATGACGTCATGCTCTTTCACTTCGTACGACTAACGGTGCGACCGCTTGCTGCCCGATGTGCAAAATTAGTTCTGGAATAGTCGCAAACGACGTCGCACGCTTCCGTTTACTTAAATATCCAACGTTTGGAAAGACCGTGAAAGAAGTTGTGGTGTTGACACGAGTCCGGTAGATATAAACTAAGAGTTTTTGTGATTTATATTGAACATTTTGTCCTCGGGGTCAAAAGACATTGGCAGTGCAAGACAGTGAAGTGCACATTGATTGGATTTTGGATCGGCTCGGCTTCTACACTGCGCTGGGATAGATACGGATTTTACTACACGTTGCGCCTACCAAGTGCCTACAGGCGGCGACTTCACGGTGACAACCGTATAACACAATTTTTATTTTCTCTTACTACCTTTTTGCTAATATACCTACCTTAAAAGTAAAATTTCCTCTATGCAAGCTAGGCCCCTACTGGCGTTAGAACACATTATCTGAGAGTGAGTATGTAAAAACTACACTTTAGCAGTAGGTTAACACATATGATACAAATTTTATTTCAATATACTAACTCATTAATATGGCATAAATATAACAACACATAATAAATTAACATTTAAACAAAGAAATCTGATCTAAGTGTCTCAGTTGTCCTCCAAAATCCCCACGGATTTTACGGAAATCACATTTCTACCGAAATTACTGTGATTTTTTTTTTATCGATTAAGTACTTCAAAACAAATAAAATGTTGTAAGTCTGACAAAGACGTCAAAATATTCATAAAATTAGCTTGAAAAAAATATTAAGGAAATCACTTTAAAGGGGATCAAAAAGAATCGACAACGACACAAGAATCCTTTTGATCAGCTCCTGTACTCTAAGTGTGATTGTCCCTTTCTAACAAGCGGACATCGATTATACTAGAAGTGTGCGTGCGAGCGAGCGAGCAATATGTCGTGTTTTGTAAACGAAATACGATTTTGCACATTGGTCGGGACTCGGGACTCGGGGACACAAAAACGATATGAATTAATAAAAATACTGAGCACTAGACTTGCAACACGAAGTGTGAAACAACAACTACGCTATGGGTTTGAGATATTTGACAATTCATATTAAAAAATGGGGACACGGCCAAAATAGTAAGATATTTTGATTTTAACCTCTTTTCTGCAAACATATATACGTATACATACATATATATATACCTATTATGAGTATAATAAATTGTTGACTAAGCATCGGGTTTTAATTGCAACTTTGTTAGTTGAAATGTACAATTTCTAGTAGTTTGACGTTGAGAGCACAAAAATCGCACCTCTAAAGAACAAGTCAGAACGACCCTCATACATTCTTAGACTTGTTTCCCTTTGTGTTACATTTTCACTTTTAGTTTGTACCACACTCGTGTAAGTAAAAGGGTCGAATTATGAGGAAAAGGAAATGAAGGGTCGAGCTTGTGCTCGTATTTTGAGATGGACTCGACATAAATAACTTTTAGGTACGAGGAGCTAGTGGGTAAGGTACATACAGCGCACAACTATAGTATTCTGTAAACAAAATTCTTACCTTTGAAAACATAAACAGGCTTAAAGGCTTAGGTCCTCGGTAAGACCTAGAAATTTTTTGGTGTCAGAGCACCAAGGACTGGGTTAAAATTTCGTATAGAAAACAAGACAAATAATAAAAAACCAGCCAAGTGCGAGTTGTACTTGCGTACCGAGGGTTCCGTACCTACCACCATTTACGTAATTTACGAACACAAACAAAAAAAGTGTGCCGTTAAGCGCTGATCAAGCCCGACATTGCTTGACTTTTAATATCGGTTAAAACAAACAAATGTGTTACTGTTTCTCTTAATAATAAGCTAAATGGCGCTAAAACGTTATTACTTGTTATTATTTAGAGCTCAAGATTGCAGCTCGTATATTACGATAAAGCAACTATGTTATTAACAGTTTATAAAAAGTTGCGCATTTGTTTGTTGGAAATGGTATTCAAAGTTAAGCAACGTCGGGCTTGGTCAGTGATTGAATGGGTGACCGCTTAGCGGCACACTTTTGTTTTTGTTTGTGTTTGTAAATTACGTGTATTTAAATATTTTTTTTTATTATTATCGGTCAATAAAGGACTCCCCAAACAAATGTGTTACTGTGTCATTAATACTGTTGCTAGATGGCGTTGTACCGGTAATTTAAAATTCCAATGCCTTCGGCCCGTCTCACACTTGGCCGGGTTTTATTATTTGTAGTTATACCTATTTTTATTGCAATTTCGAAGTTTGTATGTATTACTGTTTTAACGATAGAGCAAAAACAACGAAAATGTGTTTCTTGTATAAGGGACCCCCCTTAAATTTTATTATTTGTTAGATAATCCTCCATTATAACACATATTCTGTAAAAACATCAGGCTTTAACCTATTTCGGTCTAAAAGATAGAGCCTTTTATTGTTCGGAGATACAGACAAAGAGACAAACAGACAGACAGACAGACAGAGTAGTCATAATAATAGGGCTCCGTTGGCTACTTAATAGTTACGTAGCTACTGTCGTACTACTTGGTACAGAACCCTAAAAATTACAACGAAAAAATTACTATTCATAGAAAAATCAAAGTTAGCGTTAAATCAAACCTGCGTTTTCTGCTGCATAGTGTTAAGAATCTCCGTCTTAATTAATGTTATTAACGGTTTTATAATGTAAATGTAAATTCAGTATCTGACAACACTGGTAGTGACAATTTTAATATTAACTTGCTTATTAATTTTGTACTAGTTTGAATCTTTTTGTCTCCTGTATGAAGTAGTACGTTGGGCAGTTTGTTACATACACTAATTTTAGTGATATAAATACAGTAAGTTCTCTTTTACTTTTATAACCTCGAAGGAGAGCTTAAAATACTTGTAAGCCGTGTTATACATTTTTCGCAATGAATATTTAAGGCAGTGTAATAATGATGTACATTCCTGGAAAGCACCATCGTTAATAGTACCTTCCTATATTCATTCCTGGAGAGCACCATCGTTAATAGTACCTTACTATATTCATTCCTAGATAGAGCACCATCGTAAACAGTACCTTTCTATATTCATTCCTGGAGAGCACCATCGTTAATAGTAACTTCCTATATTTATTCCTAGAGAGAGCACCATCGTTAACAGTACCTTCCTATATTCATTCCTGGAGAGCACCATCCTTAATAGTATCTTCCTATATTCATTCCTGGAGAGAGCACCATCGTAAACAGTACCTTCCAATATTCATTCCTGGAGAGCACCATCGTTAATAGTAACTTCCTATATTCATTCTTAGAGAGAGCACAATCGTAAACAGTACCTTCCTATATTCATTCCTGGAGAGCACCATCCTTAATAGTACCTTCCTATATTTTTCAATCAGTGTGTCACGCGCTGTGATTATGATCTATAGTAATTTGTGTATAGCGAGGGTATCGTAAAATACACGAAAATTTAGTGTCTGCGCAAATTTTAACCAAAGGTAGGTGTATATAGATTTTTTAGCTGATTACGGCTGATACCCGTTCCTGAAATAGCAACTATCTGAGAACCAAAATCTTTAAGACTTTTTGCCTTGTGTTGTATTCTTCTAAGTCAAGAAAATTATGAAATGCAAAAAAGTAATTTGTAAGGAACGCAACAAGCACTCGTGTTCAAATTGTATAAAGTAAACAAATACTCATATACATTAATACCATTATTTTGTTATCACCCTAACCCGAACAATGCCAAAACTATAAGTTCCAAATTAATCAAAGTTGGTGGTTTACATATTAATTGCTGTTTTATTTCGATGTCGTAGCTTATACGAATGTTGAGTAACAACATCACCCGCAGAATAGTTTAGTAATCTAGGGTTAAAAACTAGCTACTGCATTG